>CM061131.1:33233424-33833424 GCA_030789695.1 Scilla litardierei | reverse complement strand
ATGACCTGAACATCAATATCCATGAAAAGCTAGTTGGGTTCAATCTGAAAACACATGCAGATCTCTCAACGGCTCGAGAGTACGAGTTGTTAGGGTTTCTATCATGCATAAACAGATTTATACGCAGCGAAAAAATAGAAATCTACCAAGATCAATGCGTTTTCTAATTGATTTCATCATATTACTAACCTTTTTGACGATTCGAATGTATCATCTATCAGTATCCACACGCGAACGTCACGAACAAGAATTGCGAGGGTGTTAGTTCCTTCTCTGCAACTAGGGTTTCTC
This sequence comes from Scilla litardierei, assembly GCA_030789695.1. NCBI lineage: Eukaryota > Viridiplantae > Streptophyta > Magnoliopsida > Asparagales > Asparagaceae > Scilla > Scilla litardierei. Next base: position 33,833,133 of record CM061131.1, on the reverse strand, counting down.
TCTCTTTCGCTCTTCACTTTTCACAAAAACGGGAGAGATAGATTGAATCCGTAAAAACTGAAAATCCTTTCTATATCTTATATAGAATCCCACGTTAAAGGGTTAACGTATTTCAGTTACAAAACGATATCTTTAGAATAATATCTTCAGAAGATATATTATCTGTTAACTCTTTAACGCGTTTTAGTTACGCGGCGATATCTTAGGGCTAATATCCTACGAGATACAATATCTGACAGTTAAGATATTTCGCCTTATTACGAAATTCAAATCAAATTCAAATCAAATTCGAAATCACGTTAAACATTATCCTATCCATTACGCTCTTTGTGTGTGACCCAATAGGCTCATATGAAATTGGCAGTATGCCTAATCCCATTAAAAGCCCACAAGTCATAATTGGTCTCTAGCAAGACATTATGACTACATAATTAATATGAATATCGTTAGTCCGATATTAATGTAACCAATAGAACATGACATAATCCTTTTGTCACACGATATCTGATTTGAATATAAGTCATGGACAATGTCATACTTATATTGTTCAAACATTTAATTTCTCGCTTACTGAGTAGACTGATAAAATCAAATGACATTTATTTGAGCATGGCTATACATTTCTCAGTCCAACTTATCAATGGGCCCATTAGATAGCTCTCTCATAGGATGGACAAATTCATCTTGTTCATTCACTTTTTTCTGCATAATTCACATCAAGTTCAATCATAACCTTTATGATTATCTAATTAAAGACAACGTTTGGTTATATCAAAGCATGATGTTCCTTATGTAGAAAACTGTGATGATCTCAGGTCTAAGGATTCTATGACATAACTATTATGAGATCATTTATGACACTAATCCATGTAATGATCTCATAGCGAGTCTATCCAATACATGTTCTCCAACAAGTACCTATAAGTTTGATTTGTATCACCATACATGTAATTACATCATAATTATCAACCAAACTCATACTAATCTTAATTCATCATTATACCGTTAACGATGAAATGACTAGTGATGCTTAGAATAACATAAAACAGTTATTCAAACATTATTATAAAGAAACATGCAAGCAATATAATAATAACAATAAGAGAAACATTTTATTTTAAAAAATAACATAACATAAAAGTCCAAATAATTGGCCCAGCCCAGGGGTGCTGCCCCTTCGGAACCCCGCAAGGGGGCTGCCCCTTAACCCCGCCCGCTAACCGGCTCGCGGGCCCGCCGTGTTCGTTGCGCCTTATATGTCGTGGAAGTTATTAAACCGAATTTATGATACATTATTTTAAATAAAAATTTAATGTCATGATATGTGATAACATGATTTATTTTGATGTATGTATGATGTTTTGCATGCTATCACATAGTTCATATATATATTATGTTTATCAGTTTTGTATGACATGCGATGTATGATGATATATGTGTATGAGATGCCATGTATGGAATGATGTATAATATATTAATATAAATAGACATCATAACTTAATTGTTAAAATTCCATCACCATAATTTTAAGTCTTATGTCACCCATGATTTGAATACCTGTCAAGACTATGACACTAAAATGTGGGTTCTGCCACAACGAAGTGCAATAGGTTATTATAGTAAGGCAGGAATATGGATCTTAGCCCACTAAAATCAACGATGGAAGCTCAACAAGTTCCATAAACAGTTGTTGAACCTGTAGAGATACACAAGCACCACGCAGATCTGATAGACCACTACACGAGCCCGAGAGATATGGATTTCTCATAACGGACACTCGTGAAGTACTGCTCATAGACCAAAATGAGCCTACTACCCATCAAGAAGCTGTGTCAAGTCCAGAATCTGAGAAATGGCTAGGAGCCATGGAATCCGAAATGCAATCTATGTATGATAATCAAGTTTGGACCTTGATTGATCCACCTGAAGGAGTTAAAACATTGGGTGCAAGTGGGGTTTCAAGAAGAAAACTGATATAGATGGCAAAGTGCATACACTTAAAGCAAGACTTGTTGCAAAAGGCTTCAAACAAACTCATGATATAGACTATAATGAAACCTTTTCGCCAATCGCAATGCTTAAATCAATAAGGATTCTAATTGCCATTGCTGCGTACTATGATTACGAGATATGGCAAATGGATGTCAAAACAGCGTTTTTAACGGAAACTTACTCGAGGATGTGTACATGATACACCCTGAGGGTTTTGTTCATTCAAAGAATTCTACAAAGGTTTGCAAGCTTCAAAGAACCATTTATGGATTAATCAAGCTTCTCAGAGCTGGAATCTTCGTTTTGATGAACCGGTCAAAGAGATTGGATTCATATAAAATGAAGATGAACCTTGTGTGTACAAGAAGGCTAGTGGGAGCGCAGTAGTATTTCTTGTGTTATATGTTGATGACATATTACTCACTGGAAATTACATCCCTATGTTGCAAACAACCAAGACTTGGTTAGGACGTTTTTTCTTAATGAAAGATTTAGGTGAGACTGCTTATATCCTTGGGATTAAGTTCTATAGGAATAGATCTAAAAGGATAATTGGTCTGAGTCAAAGTACATACATAGACAAAGTGTTGAATAGGTTCAGCACGCAAGAATCTAAAAGAGGATCATTGCCAATGTCTCATGGTATTTCTCTTAGCAAGACTCAATGTCCCATTACATCTGATGAGCGAGATCGCATGAGTAAGATTCCTTATGCTTCGGCTATATGATCTATCATGTATGCCATGATATGAACTCGACCAGACGTGTCGTATGCTTTAAGCATGACAAGCAGATACCAGTCAGACCCCGGTGAAAGTCACTGGATAGTAGTTAAGAATATCCTTAAGTACTTGAGAAGAACTAAGGATGCATTCTGTTACATCATAACTGCGACAGAGACGAACGCCCCACCTCTTAGATTATGTTATCACTAATTGGAATAATTTCTTTTGTGTTCTGTTAATAGTATTTTGTTTTGAAAATTCTGAGGCCGGAATTTTTGTAAAGTGGGTAAAAAGTAATGGTCCATTTTTCCGATATCATTTTATGATTTTCTCCTTATATTCTTCATCTTTCCTTATTCCTTAATTTTTTCCCTTTCTTTTTCTTGGCCCAAGCCCATGGCAAGTTACAATTAATATTTCTTTCCACCTTTCCCATTCAAGGAGCCCACCAAGCCTGCAACTGAAACCCACCCTCTTTAAGTCTTCTTCCCTCTCCTTCTCAGTCACGATGGGAACCCTCAGGTGTCTTTTTCCATTCGACAACGAAATGACAGCGTTCCTTCCCCTTTTCAACAAACCACTCTTCTTCTTGACCGACCGATCTCTCCCTTCTCTTCGAAACAACGCGGAAAAACCCTATCCCTTCGAAATCAAACCACCACCGTTCCATCCTCTTCGGTGACGCAGATGTTTCGCCACGATCATCTCCCAATGGATATCCTCTCCTCTCTCTATATTCTCCTTGCTCTTTTGAAAGGATTTTACGCTTCGGAAAATTATTTCTTCTCTAAATTTCAAATTTCCGATTATTCTGTTCGGTTTGGGTGATTCGATCCGTTTTCAGGCTCGGATCTTCACAAAGTTTCCACATTTCTTCCGATCGAGCAAATAATAGCCGTGGATCGGCAATGTGATAGTGTTTGATCAGAGATTTCAGCATTTTTTGGCTTCGATTCACATAAGATTAGTCTTCGCCAAGCATTTCGATTAATTTTCTTTTGATGAAGAATGATTATTTGATAATGATGGATTGGAATTCTCTTTGGGAAAAAGTATAGATGCGATTTTTTAGTTTCATTCATGAAGTTAAACATATTATACGAATTATTCTGAAATTGCTAAGAATAATGCTTTTAGCATGAATTCTGTTTTGAACTAATTTGGGGATTTGTTTTCCTCTTGTGGTGATATTAAATTGTGGGCAAATAGAGATGATGATTAAAGAGTTGAAATGATGGATTTCCCTCAATGAAATTGAGGCCTACAACCAATTAATTAGGGCTTGGTGGCGACCCCCGCCGCTGTCCTTCTTCACGCCATAGTTTAGATTTCATCAGGGGCATGCAATTGTTGGATGCTTGTATAACTTGCAGTTTTCCTTGTCGAAATGGGGTATACTCCTCTGTTTCCTGTTACAAGGGTCTCCTCTTCACCATTACTGTTACAAGCTCCTCTGTTTTCTGCCCCTCAGGGGCTCGGGAAACTATTCAGGCACTGCAGTGGGCTCGGGCCACTATTCAGACACTGCGGTTGGCACATCCCAATGTTTCAGTTCCACAGTAGGTCTGACCCACTAATCCAACCCTCACAGAGGGTCCGGCCCCCGGTTCCAGCATTTCACCATTGTACGGATAATCTATCTGGTTTCATCTTTTATGTCTAATGCCTCTGAAAATATTTGGCTTGCCCCGAGTATACCTGTTGGCATTTACCTTTAAGGCATGGACATATAATTTCTTAAGTCTGATCGAAAATATTGCCCAATCCAATTTAGATTTATAAACTTTCCTGTTTGGTTTTAAAATTCAATTTTAAAAATTATGTTACATTTGTTTACGATTTTCCTTCCAACCAATCGACTTGCAGTGTTGAAGTAACTTCAGATATGGATGTCTCGGTCCTTGGACATAACTTCTTTGAAGTAAGGATCTGCTAGTTATTGCTCCGGTAAAAGTTAAAAGGGAAATTAATCCATGATTTTAGAATGTTTAATATTAATTTAAATTGTGTAGTTAAGGGGGTATTCCCACGAGCTAGTGTTAAGCTTGTAACTCGTTTCTGGAGTTAATACCTGATTTACATCACTGTCAGAATATGGAATGCTACCTGATCTGTTATTCGAAAATCCTTAAGTGCGTAAATTAAATTAATATAAAGTATATACATTTCCTGAAGTTACAACATGACATGACATTGACACTGTTGACATGCAACATGGAAACAACTATACAATTAGAGAACAGTACCAAACCTTACCTGGATATCACATTTGACACCATACTAATGCCCTAAACAACTTCACACTTTGACTCATGGGATTTTGAGATAACGCACTGTCTAAAGGGTGCGTGTACGATAACAGGTTTACTATAATCATTTTTCCACTCTCCTTCATGAAAATGGGGTATAATACATATTATACATTTTTCGTATTCCTTACGTAATGAGGTGTTATACTACTATGTCCATTTTCCTCTTCCTTTTAGGGAATGCGGGGTTATATTATTGCGATCATTTTTTTGCTATTCACACTGGTAATATGGTTAATATGAGAGAACCGTTTTCCCGCACATCATACCCTCGGACATGAGAGTCACGGCGTAGGATTGGTACAACAATCTGAACTAGAATAGATACAACACAATAATAAAACTCTTATACATGCCTTATCTGTTATTTTAGTAGCTTTCTTTACTTGCCTTTTAATTATTCATATTATGTAGTTCTGCAAGTGTACTTTCACGCATCTTGTGCTTTTATTTTCATTTTTTTCTTTTGCGCATAAACCGTATACTTGGAGGAAGATATGATCTACTTTTTAATCCAGTAAAACATTTTTCAGGTATATTACAAGACTACAGAGTTATGTGATTCGCTTCCATCTCTTTGAGCCGTGCATCGAGTTTATTCTGAACCTATTCATTTAAGTATGATTTTACGATATATTTCTATTTTGCCTATTTTATTTCCACAGGTAACCAGCATGACCTGCAGATGTTGCCAATTTGTGATGATCCCCTGAAACTGGGTCGTTACACATGGTTTCTATTAGAACACGTATATTGTCTGGTGATATTTTGTAATAGAGATCTAAAGTATATATAATAATATGGGAAAGAGAGGAGTCAACTAAATTATAACATGCCTTCTCAATTATATCTTTCTATAGGATTTTCTAGGGATTTGGGGATAGAAATAGGGTTTTTATTGATGAAATTGGGATACAAGGATAGATGGCCTCGATTCGAAATAACTAGAAGACTCAAGGGACTTAAATTCTATCTTACATCAATTATAAAATCAAAAAGAATATTTGCAATTCAAACAGGTTGAATCCTCATTAGAAAGCCACAAAGAATTTGATATATTTGTGTTTTAAGATGTGCAGATCAATGCAAATGGTACGTATTTGTGCAAATAAATTGCATTTGTGTCCCTGTATTTAGAGAAATATGACAACAAACATAATATGCATTACCTTTCTTAGTAATGTTCCTCCCTCATTCCTATAGTGATTCTTTTCAGATAATGTTTCCAATCCTTTCCGTTCTGCTCCGGTACCCTATTTCCCCTGGACAGTTTGTATGAACCATATCTAAGTCATACAATATATGTGTTCAAGTGCCCCCATACAGTAAATTGTGTTAAATAAAGCGTCCCGATAGCATGGGTTAGCTTGACAGGTGCGGGACTAAAGTCAGAAAGCCACTTCAATTTTGCAAGGGAGACCTATCATTCTAGAATGTAGGAGTGTGTGAAAAAAGAATTTCCTTCTATGTAAAACGAAACAGAGAAGTGCAAGAAGAGAGACAATATGGCTTTAGTAGTTTAATAAACTAATAGTGACTTCTATCGTCTCTCTTCCTCTCATGTTGTCTTAAAACATCTATCTTCATTTCCTCTGTCGCTCATCCCAATGGATCAACCATTGCCAACCACTGTCATTCATTCCAATGGATCAGCCAGTAGCAGCAACTGGCATAAATGTTTTAAAAAATTTCAGCATAACCATCCCCCATTAACAACCAACCTTCTAATCCCTCCATTGTTCCGTCCCTCATTCATTCGATTGACTTGACTAGTAGCATCAACTACCTCACTCATTCCAACTTCCCGCGGCAGGATCTTTACCAACCAACGGCATTTGAAAAAAAATAAAAAAAAGTTAAGGTTTCTGTCAGATCCACGGACCAGCCAGCAAGCCGACGCGCGCACAAGGGAAGCCGCCTCAACCTAGGGGCGTTTTCGACTTTCCTTGTTTTAATTAATTTTAATGGAAAACTTGTAATTGATTAGGAGAGGGGTTTTATTCTTAAACTAGCGCTAGCCGTCATTTTATCTTTATGTTTAATTTGATAAATTGAGAGAGTTCTTCGAGAGTTCTTCGAGAGATCTTAAGAGAGTGCGGACGTCCTTGCTTATCGGCGTCTCGGAAGGGATAGAAGAGATAGAAGAGAGGGAAAAGGAATATACCTTCGCGTTGCTATTTGACTAAGGAGCTAAAAGAATGAGACTTTCAATTCATCGCTCCTCGCCAAATCTCCACCTCACCTACATGAAAAGTGTTACGTGTGACCTTGGAATCCAACAAGGTCCACTAGTATTAGCCATTATTGTTTTAGGAACACACACTTGTTTAAACTTGATATTTGTGTTCCTAAATTTACAATAGTAGGATGTGTGGCCTACACTATCACAAGTAAAGCACTTTGCATGTAAGTTTTTCACAATAGAGGGCACATTGTGGAATTTCTTAAATTTGGGCTTTTCAACGTTTTTCAAACCAAATCCAAGTCATCTTCTATTATTACCATATGATTGATTCTCTAAAATGGTATCCAACGATTGTTTTCCCATAGAAAATTTCTTAATGGCCAATTCAAGATTAGAAACTTTAGATTTTAACAATTTATTTTCATCCACAAGCAAAGTACATTTACTTATGAAAGCTCTCTTGTTTTCCTCTTCCTTCTTTTCAAATTCAATCATTTTTCTTTTAAAGTCATTATCCAACATACATAATTTATCATTGAGCTCTCTAATCACATAATCTTTTTCAGTTTCGAGCTTAATCAAATCAAGCTTAAGCATGCTAATATCATTCAACAAGGAAGGGCAAGAGAGACAATGTGCTTCATCATTAAAGCTTGATTTTTCCTTTTTCAATATGTCAATAGTAGAGTCACGAGCAACAATTTCAATTTTCAGTTTTTCAATCTCTTTAGACATATCATATTCAGATTGTTGCATTTCAAAGTTCTCATTTTGATAATCATCTATAGTGGATTCAAGCTCTACTATTTTATCTTGCATTTCTTTACAAAGAGTAAGGAGTTCAGCTCTACTATCAGAAATTACATCATCGTGTATTCCCAGCAATGCCATGCATGAGTGGGCTTCATGATCATCCTCCTCACTCTCAGCTTCGCTATCCATATCCCAAGTTAGCACCTTGGATTTTCCTTTTTCTTTAGCGACCTGAGCTGTCTCATGTGGGCAATCCCTCATTCGATGTCCTCTTTTCTTGCATTTAAAACAAGTCATTCTATTAGTAGCATTCTGATCATAAGTTTGTTTAGAAGACTGAAAAAAGTTAGAGCGATTAAACCTGGGTGCCATTTCTGTTCTTCCTTACTTGGTCTGGATATACTTTCTGAAATTTCTGACCATTGGTGCTATGTCCTCAGCATCTTCACTTTCGCTAGCTTTCAGAGCAAATGACTTTGTAGCTTTTTCCTTCTCCTCAGGTTTCTCTCTTTCATCAATATTTTGCAATTCAAGCTCGTGCGACATTAAATTACCTTTTAAGTCCTCCACCCTCATCTGTGACAGATCTTTCGCTTCTTGGATGGCAGTGACTTTAGGCCTGAAAGAGCTTGGCAGTGCTCTTAATATCTTTCTCACCTGTTTAAGGGTAGAATATGGCTTAGCGAGCGAGCTAGACTTGTAAACAATGTTGGTGAACCTCGCAAACATCTCTGATATGGTCTCTGATGGTAGCATGCGAAATCCCTCGTATTCTGTGCTCAGAAGTGCAAGTCTAGACTCCTTCACCTGTGACGTTCCCTCATGCGTCACCTCCAATGAATGACATATTTCCTGCGCAGTTAGACAATGTGAGATACGATTGAATTCAGATTTATCTAATGAACAAATGAGAGCATTCATAGCTTTAGCATTAAGAGAATAAAGCTTCCAATCATTATCATCCCATTTATCATCAGGTTTAAGCATCTCAGTATTTCCAATTATAATAACAGGTGGTTTATAGCCTTTTTCAACAATTTGCCAAGCTTTATAATCAATAGAAATCAAGTAGATTCTCATACAATTTTTCCAATAAGCACAATCTACTCCATTAAATCTAGGTGGACGTGAAATAGACTGACCCTCAGCAAAAGCACTATCAATGTGATCCATGGTCAAACCTAGGCTAGATCCTAAAACCTGCTTTGATACCACTTGTTGGATCTGGATCCTAGCCTAGAGGGGGGTGAATAGGCTTATAAAATAATTCGTTCAACCCACGAACAAACTCACGCAGTTATATCAGCAGCAAGGTAAATAAAAAGCAGACACAGAGTACACAACAGATTTACCCTAGTTCGGTCGACCCTTCGACCTACATCCAGCCCCCAAAGCAGATACTAGTATTGAATAGCGCAATAGGTACAAAACCACAAGTTAGAGCACGCTATGTAACGCCCCAGGAGCGGGAGCCGTTACACTCTTAATAGTTTTACAGGTCTTGCATGTACCAGTGAAGTCAATATAGTTTAAACAGGAAATAATAAGGACAAAGATAAATGAAATACTCTTTTATTAAACCTTCAAATGGAATTACAATGTCTAGGCAGAAAGAAACACTACAGCTCAACTAAAACAATACTGAAAAGAAAACGACTAAGAGGAAACTAACTCTCCTGATGACACAAAAGCTCAGAAGTCTGCGTCCTCAACAGGAAAATCGGACTCCTCGTACTGTGGAGGCTCCTCTTCGAGCTGAGTATGACCTGATGGATTTGAACCACCATTAATAAAGTAGATTGCAAACCGTATTAAACATTTAATTAATTATTTTGCAGGAAGTTAGAAAGGTACCGAAAACTGTAAAAGAAAAGTTACTGACCTGTCATGATTTGAGTAGCATTAAGGAAATGAACAATTAACCAAAAGGAATGTTGTTGTGTTGTGACTTATATAAGGAGGGCACGATGTGCAACGTGAAGTCCACCTTGGACCGCGGGGTGCTACCCCGGGCCGAGTATAAGGACAAACCGTACCGAGAACTCAGGATCCATAAAGGAAATCCTCCCAGATATGGGCCATAAACATGGCTTCAATCGCTCCCGCACCCTCTCAATTTATAAGTTATCCCATACCCGTGTTGTCATGTGTAGTTGTTCTAGTACTAGGATGTCAAGTGTATTGTTCTCGAAATTGTTCTCTAAATTATATATTTAGATAGCTATGCAAACTCTATGTCCAGGTTGTCATGTTTGGAGAGAGAAAATCAGGCGTTCCAATACTATCATATACTTTCGTTGCATAACTCCTAAATATACAATTTAGTGGATTAGGCAATTAGATATGCATGTCCAATAATCACCAAAAACACTTTTAAAGCACATAGTTAAATGACGAAATGTAAAAGGCAGAAGTAGCAAGAAGAAATGCAATATATATGAAAAATTAATTGGAAAGATAAAGTAAACTATGAATGAATCAGATTCATGGTGGCACCTTTAAGGGGTTGTGGTCTACCTGCCTAGAGGGGTTGCTCGGTTCCGGATTTGTTTAAAAGGCTACTGATCTGGCTCAAATTTGTTGTGATAAAGGAGGTACAGATTCCCAGCTTTTAAGATAAACTTATACGAGGAACAAAAACTGAATTTTGTAAGGGAAAAATAAAACTTGATTTATAAAAGGGAACTGAAATTTCATTTATAAGAAACTGAAACTGGATTTATAAAAAGGAAAACTGAAACTGCATTGATAAGAAACTGAAACTGGATTTATAAAAAAAACTGAAATCAATTTATTAAGGAAACTAGAAATCTATTTATAAAAGAAAAAAAAATGGAAATCGGTTTGTAACGGAAAGTCTGAAAAATTGATCTGTAAAGAGAAAGGCTGAAAAATTGTTTTACAAAGAAGAACTGAAAATTAAAAAGGAACTAAATTGAAATTTAAAGAACTAAACTGAAGTTTTCTTTATCATCATTAACTGAATGTATAAAGGAGCTGAAAATTGTCATTTAACAGAACAGATTTATACTGAACTTAACATAGGAAAGAACAACAGCCTAAGGAACAACAATATCTAAGTTAAGCATATCATCAAAAAGGGCTGAAATAGTACAGTCAGCGCAAACAAACCTAAACCGTGCCTTCCACCTCGGCGGCCGACCACAACATACAATTCTACGCAAGGGTCTAACGAGAGTAAGGAGCAACGGCCATAATGCCGTAAATCTAACCTAGGTGCCAAAAAGATTCACAGAGGAGTTTCCTCTCTAAGAATCCTTACGTGAATCATCATCTTCATTCTCGGAATAAATAATTAAAGGCTTAATAGGGTTCGAAATCTACCTGAAATCGAAGATTGCGAAAGTATAATAAAGATCCGAAGCCAACAGTGCAAAACCGAGAGCCTAGAGGCAGATCCGAAAACAACAGAACAAAGCCGGGAGCCTAGGAGCAGATCCGACACCAAAGAACAAGTCGAAAATCCCAAAAATATAACCGATCGCTCAGAAGCAAGATCCGAGCTCCCAGAGCCAAAACCGAAGTATTCCAAAGCAGCAATCGAGAACTTTTGAAGTGGAAAAATATAATTTTCGCATGCAAAAAGAACCCTAGTAGATCCATTCATATAAGTAGAGAAGAGAGAGAGAGAAGAGATCTTATCGCTTGAAGCCGAAGACGTCGAGATCTCCTCACGAGAAAATCGGGCGGTTGGAGATCGGATTAGGGGTTCGAAACCCCTTCTTTCGCCGCGGGTTGTTGTCGCTCGCGAGGGAAACGAGCGAGAAAGACTCGCCTGGGCTCGAGTCGAAGAGAGAGAGAAAAATGGGTCGGGGTTGGGTTCGCCGCGAGAGAGAGGGCGCGTCGGGGTTGGGTTCGCCGCGAGAGAGAGGGCACGGGTCGAGGGGGGTTTTTTTTCTCTCTGGGCCTGGACGCGAGAAAATGAGAGAGTGGGAGAGAGAAAAGAGAGTGGGTGGGGGGTTTATTTAAAAAAAGTGGGCCCGGGCTTTGGGCCTTTACACCTTATACACCTTCAAAGAAATTCCGTCCTCGGAATTCAAAGAAAACACTAAACGGTGAAAAGGTACGGATACCGCTCCTTCATTTCTTCTTCTCGCTCCCAGGTAGCCTCTCCTGACGAGTCACGATGCCACATCACTTTGACCAAATTCACAGTCTTGTTCCTGAGAGCTCTCTGTCGACGATCAATTATCTCCATTGGCTGCTGTTCATAACTCAAATCTGGCCTCACTGTGATCTCTGAATGATCAACCACATGGGTTGGGTCTCCCACATACTTACGCAGCTGAGATATGTGGAACACATTATGCATGCCCTCCAGAGATGGGGGCAGTGCAAGTTTGTATGCTACCTCGCCCACACGCTCGAGTATGTTAAAAGGTCCAATAAACCGTGGGCTAAGCTTTCCTCTGCGACCAAAACGAATCATGCCTCTATTAGGTGAAATCTTGAGAAAGACATGGTCCCCAGGCCGAAATTCCAAATGCCGCCTCTTTGCATCTGCCCAGTGCTTGTAACGGTCTTGTGCCACCTGTAGCCTCTCTCTGATAGTCCGTACAACATCCACTGCCTCTACAATCATCTTGGGCCCAACCAGTTCTCTGTCTCCAACATCGTCCCAGCTCAAAGGAGAACGACACTTCCTTCCATACAAAGCAGCAAAAGGAGCCATTCCAATACTCGCCTGATGACTATTATTATAAGCAAACTCCACGAGATGTAGATGGTCTTCCCATGACCCCTTAAAATCCAGCATGCATGCCCGCAGCATGTCCTCCAAAATCTGTATAGTACGCTCTGATTGTCCGTCTGTCTGAGGATGATAAGCCGTACTGAACTTCAGCTGCGTACCCAACTTTTCCTGTAGACTCTTCTAGAAGTGTGAAGTAAACCGGGTGTCCCTATCAGAAACGATACTTACTGGGACCCCATGTAGCTTCACAATCTCCTCCATGTATCTCTTGGCAAGAGTCTCTATAGACTGTCCAACCCTGAAGGGAATAAAATGAGCCGACTTGGTCAATCGATCAACGATCACCCAAACGGCGTCATGCTGCTTCTTGCTCTTTGGAAGTCCCGTCACGAAATCCATCGTGATATGCTGCCATTTCCACTCGGGGATGGGCAGGGGCTGTAACAGACCGACAACGCGGTGATGCTCAGCCTTCACCTGCTGACACACCATACATCTGGCCACACTTTGCGCTACGCTTCTCTTCATTCCATGCCACCAGTAATTTCGTCGTAAATCTTGGTACATCTTGGTGCCTCCTGGGTGGATGGAGTACGGGGAACTGTGTGCTTCTTTTAATAATTCATCCCTGACATCTCCTGATGGTACACATATTCTGCTGCCATATCTCAATGAACCATATGCATGTATCTGAAATTCTGGTCTCTGTCCTGCCAATGCCATGTTCCTGATCCGCTGAAGCTTTGCATCTCCTGTCTGAGCAGCCTTGATTCTGTCTACCAACGTCGATTGTATCTCCATATTCATGAATGACGAGGTCAGCCCGGGTAACACCCCGTCTATTTCCATGTCGCGGATCTCCTACTGTAGTCTCCACTGCGTCGTAAGTGTCATCACTCCTGGAAGCCGACTCAAAGCGTCAGGTACCATGTTAACCTTTCCAGGGTGATACTGAAGATCAATGTCGTAATCCGCCATGAGCTCGATCCATCTCCGTTGTCGCTGGTTCAGATCCTTCTGCGTGAGGATGTATGTCAAGCTCTTATGATCCGTATATACCTTCACGCGCTCTCCAAGTAGAAAGTGCCTCCAGATCTTCAAGGCAAATATTATTGCTGCCAACGCGAGATCGTGAGTGGGGTAATTCTTCTCATGATTCTTCAATTGCCTTGATGCATATGCAACAACGCGTCCGTGCTGATGGAGCACACACCCAAGACCCTTGCCAGACGCGTCGCAGAACACCTCAAAATCTCCCATGCAATCTGGAATAATCAATATCGGCGCCGTCGTCAACCGCTTCTTCAATTCTTGGAAGGCATCGTTACACGCCCTCGACCAAACATACATCACGTCCTTCCTTGTCAACTGTGTCATGGGCTCGGCGATCCTCGAAAAATCCTTGATGAATCTCCTGTAGTAACCAGCTAATCCCAAAAAGCTTCGAATCTCTGACACTGTCTTAGGGACTGGCCAATTCTGAACTGCTGCAACCTTTTCTGGGTTCACAGAGATTCCTTCTCCCGAAATCACGTGGCCTAGAAACACCACCTTATCCAACCAAAACTCACACTTACTGTACTTAGCGTATAGCTTGCTCCGCCTCAAGGTCTCTAGTACTGTCCTCAAATGTCCAGCGTGCTCTTGTGCATTCTTCGAGTACACCAATATATCATCCAGATACACCACCACGAACTTGTCCAAATATTTGTATAATACTTTGTGCATGAGATTCATGAATATCGCCGGTGCATTAGTCACACCAAACGGCATCACTAGAAACTCATAGTGTCCGTATCTAGTATTGAATGATGTCTTGTGCACGTCTTCTTTCTTGACTCTCAACTGATGATAGCCGGTCTTCAAGTCCAGTTTAGAAAAGACACTTGTTCCTCCAAGCTGATCAAATAAGTCGTCGATACGGGGAATATGATACTTGTTCTTCACCGTAAGCTTGTTCAATTCCCTGTAATCGACGCACATCCGTTTGGATCCATCTTTCTTCTTCACCAATAATATTGGAGCGCCCCAAGGAGACACACTGGGACATATCCACCCTTTCTTCAAGAGGTCATCCAACTGCATCCGCACTTCAAACAACTCGGATGGTGACATGCGGTAAGGCTGTCTAGAATAAGGCTGGGCACCAGGCATCAGCTCGATCGCAAACTCAACTCCATGGTCTGGAGGTAACCCAGTAAGTTCATCCGGAAACACATCCGGGAAATCTCGGACTACCTCCGGCTTCTCTATCTCAATCTCCATGGCAGTCGCTGCTGTTGGTTTAGCTCTGAACCTTACTGGTCTCTCTGTTCTGACAAATTCGAATCTAGGTTGGTTTGGCATGTCAAACACCACTCTTCCTTTACGACAATCAATCGTGGCATAATGTACCGCCAACCAATCCATCCCGAGGACGACGTCAAAATTTGGCATGTTGATGACGATAAAATCTGCTGGCAGTTTGTGTCCACATATATCCATAGGACATGAAAGACATGCACTAGTCGTGGTCAGTACTCCACTGCCTGTGTTAACGCCCCAACAAGAATCGAGGGGCGAGACAGGAATGGTGTGCTGTTCGACGAAACGCTTGGACATAAAGCAATGTGAAGCTCCCGAGTCGAATAGGGCGAGGACGGGTCTATTGGCAACTATTATAATACATACGGTCATGGATACTAAGTCTAAGCATACATATAACATTGTATGAAAACATAATTAAATGGATAAATAAGCAGTAAACTGTAAACTACATACCAGTGATAACTTGGCCAGTGGCATCTGCCTCCTCCGCAGTCATAGTGAAAATCTGGCGCTTTGCTGGTGGAGCCTGAGTCCTCGCCTGCTGGTACACCTTTTGCTGAGGTGGAAGTGGAGCTCTACGTTGATTGCCCCATGCCGGGGCTGGGGCTGGAGCTGGAGCGGTAGGCTAGGCTGGGGCAGCTGGTCTCTGTACCCTATGCGGGCAATCTCTCGCAGTGTGGTCCTTGGCACCACAAACCAGGCACAAATTTAGGTAAAGTCGGCACTCTGGCTTGATGTGACCCGGTTTGTTGCAATAGTGGCAGATAGGAGTGGGTCGCCTGAGTTGTGACTGCTGCGGTGGCTGAGGTGGTGCAGGCCTCTTAAACTGTGTCTGGTGCATAGGCCTGTGAAGCTGTCTGATAGGAGCAGGTGGCTGTCTGTGATGCCCTGGAGGAGCTGTCGAAGAAGGAGGTGGTCGTCGCGGGGCAGCCACCTGATGCTCTCGTGCTCGCTCCCGCTGTACATACTCGTACTCTCGAGCAGTGGAGAGCACGTCAGCATGGGTCTTCAGTTTGAACCCGACAAGCTTATCACGTATGTCGATGTTCAGGCCCTTCTGGAACCTCTTGGCTCGAGCCAGAGTGGACACCACGTCCTTAGCAAACCTGGAGTTTACAGGTCGTTAGAAAAAGAAATCATGTATTCGGAATAAATAACGGTTATGGGTCAAGAATACGTACCTGCTGAGCTTAGAGAACTCAGCATCATATTCTTCCACGGTCATGGAACCTTGCTTCAGTTCCATAAACCGTTCTTCGAGCTCCATCTGCGCCTCAGGTGAAAAGAATTGGGCATCGAATGCCTCCTTAAATGCATCCCAAGAGATCGGCTGCGGTAAGCGGTCCTCTACAGAATCCCACCATAACATGGCATCCTTGGTCAACTGTAGCCTTGCCATATCGACCCAAGAATCCACAGGAGCTCGTACCGCCTTCAGCATATGAGTAATAGACCGCAGCCATTCCTCTGCAGCTAGAGGGTCCTCCCGTCCGGTGAAGATCGGTGGACGCAGTGACCGGAACTCTTGTACTCCTCCTTCTCGCTTTGATTCCTGCCGCACCGGTTCCTGCCGCATGGCTTCCTATCGTATGGCTTGAACCATTTCTCGCAGTACTCGATCAGATATCTGGTGCACCATCGGAGGTTGTTCAGTATCAGCACTGCCATCATTGCTAGCACCGTTTCCATTGAGGCCAGCTTCAGGATTGATATTGTTGGCGGGGTCCTCATTGTTGGGGATATGGTTTCCATTCCCGTTCATCTCCATCTCTGTGTTGACAATATCAGGATTCGATCCAACGGTGGTACGTGTACGCCGGTTATACACCTTCGACATTCTGTAATTCAAGGATGGTTGTCAGTTTAATAATTCGAGTATCTTATAAATATTTCATGTTTATCCTATACTGTTCACGAGGTGGTTGC
Organism: Scilla litardierei; assembly: GCA_030789695.1. NCBI lineage: Eukaryota > Viridiplantae > Streptophyta > Magnoliopsida > Asparagales > Asparagaceae > Scilla > Scilla litardierei. The sequence goes on along the minus strand of CM061131.1, from coordinate 33,816,222 downwards.
GCGGACCTGCATGGGCCACCTTCGACCCTTCGACCTACATCCAGCCCCCAAAGCAAATACTAGTATTGAATAGCGCAATAGGTACAAAACCACAAGTTAGAGCACGCTAAGAGCACCCTCTATGTCTCTACACTCGCCAGGCTCTCAGTACCCCACACACTGTGTTTTCTCTCACTATCAATCCTAGTAACGCTTTCTACCAACTAGTCTCAAACTAGCTGGGTCTCACTTGTCTAGCCCCAACCAGACAAGTCCCAAAATAATCACAAAATATAGGTAAAGTTTTCCCTACAGAGAACGTTACACTAAGACACGAATAAAGGAGTTAAGGGTTTAGAAATGCTCAGTTCGTGTCCGTGTAGGCGTCTCTGTCAATCAGCACGTCGTCAGCTCCAATCTGACGCAAACGATGTCTCGATCCGACTCCTGGATCGCAAATAGCACACTGGTCTGTGTGCAAAGAAGTTTCAGTTCAAACTGAATAATGAGCGGCCACAACAACTCACTTAAACATTGCCACGTCAGCTTCGAAATAATGCGGGCTTCGTTTCGATTTCGCTTGCATTAACCAATCTCCGCCGTTGATTTTTGTATTTCACGTAATCATGCGGATTACACACGTCAGCCCATGCAAACGAAGTTCTCTTCGTTTCTCGCTCACCTCCGATTCGTCCTAGGGCTCACGGCGACTTCGAGCGGTGATCAGCGACTCTCATTCGACATCGGCTTCTTCGCGTGCTCGACGGCGACGACAGCTCTCGGTGGAGAGCGACAGTGTTTGGCAGCGGTGGTCGTCTCTTCTCTGTCGTGCAACGATCTCCGATGACTTATGCAGCCCTCCTCTTCGAACAGAAACACGTCATCTCCGACTTCGATGGCGACGGTGTACAGCTTCGAGGAACGACAGGACTTGCGATGACTCAAGCTCGGCGGTGCCTCTCCAAAGACGGCAACGTCACCTTCTCTTCTCCGACGTGCAGGCGCTTCGAGGGCAGCAGCGGTGATCTCGTCGTGGCTTCGTGATCGACGGCGTAAACTCCTTCGTCCTTACAGCAGCTCTCGGAGATCACGGTGGCTCGATGGCTCCGATGGCGACTTCAGGACGGCAATGACAGCTGCTCCTACTTCTCCGATGGTGAGTTCTCTATGGATGTGGCGATATGGTTTTCCTCAAGGAACGGCAACTTCGCCTCATGCAGCGGCGATCTCCGTCGACGGGCGGGCTCCCTTAGCAACTCACGGCGATCTTCAAGCTCACGTCTGAAGATGCTCTTGCACAAGAAATGATGTGGCAGCGCTCTTGGCTTGTGGCAGATCAGCAGAGTCCCCTTGCCTGGCTGCCGTTGGCGTCTTAGGGTTGAGGATGAAGATGGAAGCTCGACGATGGCAGCAACGGTGAGGTTATTTGCCTTGGAGAGACGTTTGTGGTTTGGGAGTTAACGTGAAGGAAGAGCTTGTTTAAGATGTGAATGGGAAATCTTGTTTGTGTGCGGCCATGAAAAACTGGGGCTTTATCAAAGGATGGACTTTTGGGTAATCACAAGTTACGGCAATAGGGGTTTGTTTGACAACGAAAAACTTGTGGCTAGGTTTTGGCCAAAAAAATTGTTCCCCTATAATCCTCTGCCGCGCACACCCCCTCTTTTAGATGAAGGTTTTTATAGACAAGAGATAGAAGAGATAAAATCCTAGTAGGATCTCATAGTGGAAGGAATTTGAAGTTTGAAATATGGTTAAAGATAGCCATGGGATATGATTTGCAATTCAAATTGGATATGGAAAAATCTTTGCAAATCTTGTTGAATTGATTTCCATCTCTTCCACATTGACCAAGTCAAATTGCTAGGTGTATAGCTTTTTGACCAAGTCCATTAGCTATGTGGATAGCAATTTCTCCAACACGCGGACTTAGTCATCTCTTCAAAAATTACCGCTTTGCCATTTCTGAAACACACTTAGCACACACGTTAAATAGTTCGCACACGTTTTTCATCATCAAACTAAAATTCCTAAATCGTTGCGTCCAACAGAGATCTTATGCTGACCGTGTTAAAGTTAAATCTTACTTCTATTTGCAGTCCCTTGCAGTCCACATTGCAGAATAGTGATTTTTTAGTCTTTACAATTTTCATTTCTTCAGCACATTCACATCTCACTCTTCATAACTTTATTATTCTCATCATTCATATAAAAAAGGTGTGTGCTCACTTGATTGTATGATACTTATCTAGGTTAGGCGAAACTACAAGGCATGTTATAACAATATGTGATCTCATTCAACATAGACAGCACATAGGATCATCATGGATAATAACAATTGTTAGACTTAGAGTAGGAACGTGGCTGACAATTGTTTTATATTTGTGATTTCACAAGTCAGTAGTTGAAACCATATCTAACGCAACAACAGCTTAAGCAATGTGAGTAGCGGCCCAACTTCTAATTTATAGACATCATCTTTTTCTATTTTATCCGGCGTAGGAGTATTGTTCTTAACTCTCCCTTTCAAACTCAAGGTGGATTCATATATGTTTGTATGATATCATTGTAACAGGATAGCAATACACAATAGCCACAGTAGCAACACAATAACCAGCTAGATAGTTTTTAGTACTATAGCAAAATATCATTACATTACAACATGAAAGATGGTTTTTTTTGCTCGGGTACGATGTTAGAATTAGAGCAACAACATGGCTCACAATTATTTTATATTTGTTAAGCAACAACCCAGTAGTTGCAACCATGGATTAAGGTTTCGGCCGAAACCAAAACCGAGATCGGTCTCGGAGGGGACCGATCCGAAACACTCAATGTTTTCTCGGTAACAGTCGGTATCGACCGAAACCGCCCAGTTTCGACCGGTTTCGGCCGAAACCAGCCGGAACTGGACGGTATCAGTCAGTATCGACCTCGAGCAACAGCAAACTTAAAAAAAAGAAGTAGAAGATCGACAAGAAACATCACACCATCCAAAAAAATAGAAACAAAGGAGAAACAAAGAGGAAGAAGAGCTCGGGACTTACCGAGCTCCCGCTGCTGCCGCCCTCCCCGTTGCCAAGCTGCTGGAGAGAGTGAACCCCACCCTTCTTTTGATCGAAGCTGCTAAAGAGCGCGCGCGCGCGCGCCGCTGGAGATCAAGAAGGCCTCCCCCTTTTAGAAGCTGCTGATGCTTCTACTCAATTACACATTTTGCTGCAGATTGGTCTCGCCCTTGTTGAATGAAAGATGTCGAATGAAGGACAATAAATTTTTTTCAAAGGCAAACTTGTAAATAAATGGCATGTGCGCAAATTAAAATGGTGGGTGCAACAGATATTTTAAAGGCAAACGTGTAAATAAGTGGTATGTGCGCACTGCGCAGAGTAAAATGGTGGGTGCACAGAGCAACTTCTCATTTTAGTAATGGCAAACTTGTAAATAAGTGCTATGTGCGCAGAGTAAAACGGTGGGTGCACAAAGCAACAACCCAACATTTGATTTGTCGTGGCAAACTTGTAAATAATTGAAGCGAAAGCTGCCCTTTTTTTGGAACGGCAAACTTGTGAACTAATGGCATTTGATAAGGTTTTAAGTATTTAAAATCACAGATACACACGAAACCGAAACCTGCTTCCAAAACCACTGAAACAGACGATAGTGATACTGAAACCTAAATTTGGAAAGGAGCAATACCGAGACCGAAACCGAGACCTAAAACCTTGGTTGCAACCATATCTAAGACACAAGCTTAATCCATGTAGGTTGAGGCCCAACTCTTAATTTATGGACATAATCTTTTTCTATTTTATCGGATGCAAACCTATTATTTTTAACAACAATCAAAAGTAGCATCACTTGACTACATAATAACTTTTCTGTTACCTCCCAAACAAGTATCAAAATTCACTGTGCAAGTCCATATCTTAAAATCACCGGTCAGCCGTCTCCGAGGTTAGAAAAAATATGATATTGCCATCAGTTCTACTAATTCAAATATGGATATCATCAATAATCCGATAAAAGTCAAGGAAGGAATCCTACAGTTTCATATTATACTTTCCTCCCATCAAGCAAAGGAAGGGAGAAAATAGGGATCTCAATAAATTAGCAATCAACCAATTAGAAGTCATAAACCCAGCCAGACAAATAATACAATAATCCTAAAAGCAAATTCACTTGAAAGGTTTGCCATCATGGTTATAAATTTGCCTACTAATAAGTGTTTAACAAAATCTTTTTGCGACTTCTTTGATTTATACATTAACTCGACGATGAGGTAAAAACTTCTATAGTCTTTAGCAACAAATCCTTGAGCTGCAGTCCATAGTCAGAACTGTGGCAACTGCCACTTTATTCAGTTAGCACAACAATACTATAAACTAAGCTCCATGTTTTGGGAAATTGATCCAACTAGATATCAAAATATTTATGATTTGTTTACAGAGAACTTACAAGTGATGATTTGTATATATTACGCAAAAGAAGCATTTAGTTCTATGGGCCTACTCACCTGATTCTTGTTAGCATCAATGAGAATGACATTTGCCAGCTTTGATTGAATCTCAGCAGTCTTGTTCTTTATGCCAATCTATACAAGCAAGAAAACTATTTTGGATTAATCATAGAAATAGAAAAGAAGAAGATGCTAAAAATTCCAAATCAAGATGAAAAAAAATCTTTGAGAACATAAAGTTAGTAACTTTTCTGAACTAGAACTAAGTCACGTTCCATAGGTTTATAGTAGGCGTGAAACCAAGCTGACCTAGAGCGAGCTAATCCTGCTTGAGTTCAGCTTGTTTGTTATGGGTCACGAACAAACTAATTAAATACCTAGAAAAACACACACGATTTATAAAGGCTTGTTTGATTGATAATTGAACTTCGATATTGGTATCAAGCATTTGTAATCAACTCATGAATAAATGTTTATAAATCAAACTTCTTTTTGCACACTACCCTCATATTTGACAAAGGTTTGCTGATAGGTATGTGATTAGATAAGATAACCAACAGACCAGTTGATTGAAAAACTTTCAGTATTAAAAAATTTCCATGTTTATATATGTGCGTGTTAGCTTATATGGGTTTCTGTTAAACTATCAAATAATTATTTATACAAATCAAGAACTTATTAGAACCGAATATGTGTGACCAGACCTAGCTTGTGTTCAGCATATCTGTAATTCAAGCGAGCCAAGGTCGAGCAAAATACTGAGCTGAACATGACTGTGAGCGGCATGTCCATTCACACGCCAACTGTTGAGTATGGGTCAGTGTTTGTTCATTTCTTTCCGTTAGGAACTGTTAGCATTGTTTACAACTGCCAAGCAAGCTAAAACCAGATTATCATCACATGGCATTTTATCAACTGCTATGAAATCTACGGTGAAGAAATACTGGTTTGACCATAACCCTACAGTAATATACATCTATTCTTATCATCAGTTTACATTGAAATGATGGAGAATGGACAGTTGCTTGGATGACTTGAACGCAGTAGTCTACTTGTGGTCTCTGGGAAAATGGCACAAATTGATGATAAGCTAATGCTCAAGTGTCCACATGTGACATACGAACGAAAAAGGAAACAGAACTCCAAAACCTCCAAAACGAGCGAAACTGCCCAAAACCTAAATTTCAAGGAAGACTGAAAACCAAAACCGAGACCTATAACCTTGGTTTGAAGCACACTCTCCAAGTTTGGTTAGATAAATTCAGTATTATTCTGCAATATGGATTACTCAATGTTCTTACCAATCCATCTTAATATGACATACTTCTAGTACTGCTGCCAAAGTGGTCGGAAAATTGCATCGATGCCATCGAGCCGCCACCGTTACAATAGCAACTCGATCCAGTCGATCACGCAGAAGAGCTGAGCCATGAGCCGCGCCGATCCCGGCCGGCTCAGCCGAGCCGCGGACCCGAGCCGTTCAACCGACCGATCAATGGCTGAATAGTGTGCCGTGCCATTTTCCGTGAATTTCTACGAAGCTTCTGTATTTTGACGATTTCAGGCCAGATTGGAGTCCAAATTCAGAACGAAAAGCTCCAGTGCATAGACAACTCAGTCACAGACGCACTACCACTCTTGCAGCGATGTTTCGAGGAGGACGAAACTCTTGGATGGCCTTTTCATCAAGGAGTATGCGATGGGACAAACACCGTCACTCAAAGAAGCGCACCACGGACTTCATGCACCACCTTGAGGACAGTGATTTTTTGGGGGCGGAGTAGTGTTGGGAATGAGGGTTGCGGCCACTCCGATGGCGAACTGATGATTTTGGACCCGAGAGGTAATTTGTAATTTTGGTCCATATGTGCATTTTGGTAAATATGGGCAAATCAGCCATATATATAGGAGTGAATGGTTAATGATAGGGATTGATGAAGAAGAATAGAAAGTATATAGTAGAAGTTTAGGAATAGAGTTTAGATCAAAATCTTGGGAGAGTTATCATTTATCTTGAATCAAAGGTAGGAGATCGGTTTCCTCTCGAATTGGAACCAACTATCTTATATTTTCCGCATTAATCTATAAAAATATCATCTTCCTCCCAAATCCCCAGAATTCTTCCACTAAATCTCTAGCCTTTCATATTATAGTAATTTCTGAGGATTGATGTTGCTTGATCCGCTACTGATCTTTCACCGTCTCCGCAATTATATCTTACTATCTTACTGATTTGTTTGAGACATGCATGGTGGTGCCAAGCCTATTATTTTAAGCTTCATATACAGTCCCACGGGTAAGGCGGCACAAGAAAACGGATCAAACCCTCCTATAGATACAAACCAGCTATTCGGGTGTCGAATATTATATAGTCCAAACTAGTGTACCACAAACTTTCCCTTTGAGCCATAACCAAGCTCCGAAACCACTTACTATAACAACATGAGGCCCATTGGGGAGTCAACTCAGTGATGACATTAGTATCTTAGTTAGTACCTTATCTAACCTAAAAGCTAAAGCTATGGAGTAGATTCTTGACTTTCAATGTATGTCCTTCATTTTTTCTTATGTTTCCTATGTGGGACTATTTCTAAAATACATGATCTTAACACGGACCTTATACAGCATGTGGAATTTGATATTTAATATTTGATACGTAGCCAAAAAGATCCTAACATGATTAGCAAATACTTAACTTTTTCATCATTATACATATAATTAATGTATAGTGATATGGCTTAAACAACATAACATTGATTAAAATTGTACATTTCATGCACCAACTTGTAGGCATTTTCTTATTCAACGATGTATTTGAGGAAAATAATGAAGTATCAATGTTTCAAAAATTTTGTTTCATTTATATTTATGAATGCATGATTCTACTTATTGTTAGGTATTGGATTTTTAGACCAATATAGTTTTGATGATGATCACAACATTATGTTGTTCCTAATGACTCTCAATGTTTTATTCTCATGTTTAATAATTGAAAAATAGCATTTTGGAGACTAAAAGCTTGGTGAAAGGACATCAAGAGGAGCATTGTCATACCTTGGAGCTTGATAAAAGGAAGCTCATCAAGAGGTGCCAAAGCTTGGAAGATGACGGGGGAGAATCAAGGCTACTCAAGCTTGAAGAGTAATGCACTTAAAAGTAAATGAATGTAATCCATGTAATATTTACATTTATGTCTTTTACTTCTTTGTGTGAATTAGGTTGCCTTGATTAGATGGTCATACGCATTCACGCATATGCATTTACCATTTTAGTGAACCTTAAGATCATTGGAGAATCCAATCCAATAGGTTCCCCATGCCAAAAACTCAATTGGAGTTTCTTGACTTCCACCAGATGCCTGTTGAAGGCATGACAGACGACTGGGTGTTCACTAGCGCATGGTAATCCTTCTACAGGCGGCTGTTATGCACTAGCTCAAATACTTTTTCTCAACTCTGTGCTTGAGCATTGGGTACAAGCGACTGAAGTTCAATTAACAGGCGCCTGTCGACCAACAGGTGCCTGAACATTATTCAATAGTCGCCTGGTGCACCAATGTGTGTAACTTGTTATTCTGTGCTTCAATCCATCTTGTGTGACAGACGACTGGTGTAGACTTGTCAAGCGTTTGTCATCCATCAGGTGCCTGAACTTTGTTCTTCAGTCGCCTGGTACACGACTGGCGTAAGTTGTCTTCTTTTTCCAGCTCAAATCCATCCCTTGTGGCAGTCGCATGGTGAATCCTAGACAAGCGCCTGCAAAGTAGTACATGCGCCTGTGTAGTCTTCTACAGTCGTATGTCCTGCCTCAGATTATAACCGTTGGAAAAATCTAGCCGTTACACCAGTCGTCTGTCCTACAGGCGCCTTTGCCTACAGGCGCCTGTCCCAGCTGTTTCAGCCAAAATCTAGTCGTTGCTAATTTGTTTCTTTTGGCTGTTGGCTGGGTTTAATGGGTTATTTTGGCTTTTTAGGGTTATTTAGTAGTACCCCCCCTGTGTTTTCAGGAACCCTGGGGGGGTCTAAATAACCCTCCTATAAATAGGTGATTGCTTAGTTCTATTAGAACTCTTGATATCATTGAATATCATTAAGAAACATAAAGCTATTCTTATTTCTCTCATTTCTCTCTTTTGAGCCTTAATCCTCTTCATGCATTGAACCTAACTCATATGGAAATCCTCCAAGTGCAATCAAAGCTCATCTCAACACTTGGAGATCCTCTTTCATGCATGACATTCATTATTGAATAAGTTCATCTCATCAATGCATCAGTAATAGTACTTTTGTTTCATCTTTTTATATGAACCCTAACTCTCTTTGTGAGAGTTAGCTGCTCCCTTTGTGAGAGTTTGAGTCCTTGTATAGGACTAATCATTGTGTAGGGTTTGGTGTGTCCTTGTGTAGGACAAATCCCTTGTGTAGGGATTGTATTCACTATCATTTGTATGATCATACTGAATATTGGTGTGCCTGGATGTACCAAGTTCGGGAACCAGGGTAAAATCCTTTGTGTTTGCGTTTGCTTAATTGTGTAGATTAATCTTCTTTTGTACTTATTATTCCGCATTTGCAAGTTTAGTTTTTAATCACACAATTATTGTCATTATACTATTCACCTACCTCTAGTGTGTGTGTTGTTGTTTAGTATTGCAAGGTAGACGGTCCTTACAATTGGTATCAGAGTGAGGTTGAAGGATTCAAAAAACAATGGTTTTCAACGCTTCATCTGTCTCAAGGTCTATCAACCGTACAACCCCCCGCTCTTTAATGGAACGAACTATCCAAGTTGGAAGATCAAGATGATGATCTACTTGGAGTGTCAAAGACCTATGTGACGTCACTGAGTCTCCTTTTGTGAAGCCTACTACACCCGCGGCTACAAGGACAAAGGCAAAGAAGAATTTGATTAAATCCAATGCGAGGGCTATGAACGCATTCCATTATGCCATCAACCACAATGAGTTCAATCACATCTCCGTGTGCAAATCGGCCAAGGAGATTTGGCATACATTTGAGATTACTCATGAAGGGACTTCCAAGGTAAAGAAATCTAAACAAAGTGTGTTTAGATCTAAATATGAATTGTTTAAGATGCAGGAAGGAGAGAACATCTCAGACATGTTCACAAGGTTCACGGACATCGTGAATGCTTTGAAAGGACTTGGAAAGGTGATTTCTCAATAGGATCGAGTGGAAAAATCCTTGACTCTCTTACACCTCATAAGAGTCAAAGGCCAGCGGTATTGTGAAGTCAAATGACATGACCAAATACACCGTTGAGGAGTGCATTGGGAATATCATGGCGTATGAAGTAAAGCGTCAACATATGAAGAAGATTCAACCACCCAAGCCCGAGAAGCCGAAGAAGTCAAAAGGGATTGCATTTTATACCGTGAAGGAGCCAATCAAATGGAGAATGAAATTTAATAAAAACCAAAAGGAAATCTGCGATTTTATTAAAAAAACTAAAAATAAAAGGGATAGTTGATTACAATTGTAGGAGTAATCGCCCTCCCAAGACACCGATTGATAAGGGACGTCCGCACCTTCCCGAGGACAAAGAGAATTCTCTCTCTATTATGAAATAATCAGATCAATAGCCTCCTAGGACCGGCTAGTCTCCCCCTTATTTATAATACTCTCACTCAATGTCAAATGACCCAAATACCCCTACATTAATCAAAATAACACAAAGCCCCAAAAGCCCCTTTAATGGGCTGGATCTATCATTACTCCGCCCCTGAAAATCCACATTGTCCTCAAGGTGGTGTATGAAGTCTACGATAGTTCTACTCCAAGTGCTGCAAGCCTCCTCCTGGGTCAAACGAATGTGATTGATCTCCACCACAGTCAACGACGTCCTGAAAAATCTCGTCGGACTCCCACGAGTACTCTGGAAGGTCGTCATCGTCGTCGCGCTGCTGGAAGGGCTCTGTCGCTCGTTGTTTTGGACCGAAAACGAAGAAATCTCGCTGTCCGGCGCCTCGAAAGCCTTGTCGTCACCTTTGAAGGGCTGGCAGCCCCCATGGGGGACCCTGGAGGGGCCGACGCCCCTTCTGGAGGGGCGACAGCCCCCCTGGGGGCCCCAGGAGGGGATGGCGCCCCTGCAGTTGGGGTGGCAGCCCCTGGGACCCAAGGAGGAGCTGGCGCCCCTTCTGGAGGGGCGACAGCCCCTCGGGGATGCCATGGAGAGGTGCCCTTCTCTGTTTTGCTGCCGAAAAGGGTGTCTTTTGCCATCAAAAAATACCTCTTTTGCCCTAAATCTGAGTTTTCACCTAGATCTGAAATTTCCACCGCCTTCAGATCTAAAACTTCCGCCGTCTTCAGATCTAGATCTCCGCCGCTATCAGATCTGAAACTTCCGCCGTCTTTAGATCCATATCTAAAAATTTCGCCACCTTCAGATCCAGATCTGAAACTTCCGTCGCCTTCGGATATGAAAATTTCAGGGCCTTTAGATCTGTCGTGAACTCCTTCAGATCTTGTCTGTATTCTTGGCATGATTGCTGCAACTGGATGCATAATTGCATGACGATCTCCAACCTTTCCAGCCTGGATCTCCTCCAATCCGCCATGAATCGTTGCTCTGATACCAAATTGATATGAACCAAAAGAAAATTTGTGATTTTATTAATAAAACTGAAAATAAAAGGGATAATTGATTACAATTATAGGGGTAATCGCCCTCCCAAGACGTCGATTGATAAGGGACGTCCGCACCTTCCTGAGGACCCAGAGAACTCTCTCTATTATGAAAATTATCAGATCAATGACCTCCTAGGGCCGGCTAGCCTCCCCTTTATTTATAATACTCCCACTCAATGTCTAATGACACAAATACCCCTACATTAATCAAAATAACACAAAGCCCCCAAAAAGCCCCTTTAATGGGCCGGATCTATCAAAATTCCATCAAGAAGCCTCAAGTGAAGAAGATGTAGAAGATGAGACTAGTGATGATGATATCATGGAGCTTGCCAAGCAACTCAAAGCATTCTTAAAGGACAAGCAAGTAAAGTCTTCGTCAAAGTTTGTCTCTAAATCTAACAAGACTTCTATGTGTTTTAATTGTAGAGGTAAAGATCATCTTCCTACCGAATGCCCTTCCAAACCCTCCAAAGAATCATACAAAGGGAATGGGAAGAAAGTTTGGAAAGTCAACTCCAAATACAAGAACAAGAAGAAGGGTCTTGTTGGCACATTTGATGACTCAAATAAGGACACATCAAATGAAGAAGAAGATGATGACAAGGAGGAAGCCCATTTATGCTTCACGGCATTCGATAATCTCTATTCAAGCTCAAGTGATGAAGAGGTGGAGGCTTGGCTCAACCCCAATGGAGAAGTGTGCTTCATGGCAAAAGGGAAATATTCTTCATCAAGCTCTAGCGATGAGGAATGCGAAAATGAGGTTGATGAAGATGAGGAGCCAAAGCTTTCATATGAGGAGCTTGAATACCGCGACGAGGAGCTCTCCAATAGGGTAAATAAATTCATTGATGCTTACTCTAAATTAAAAGCCAAATTTAATGTTGCTAAGAGTAGGTTGGATGAATTATAATCTACTAGTATAAATGATAATGCTTTGCATATTTGTGACACTAGTGAGAGTGACACTTCTCTCTCAAGTTAAGAATTTGAGCATTTCAAATGAAAAATTAGTAACTCAATATATTAGCTTAGAGACTCACATTCAACAACTAACGTTGAAATGCGAAGAGGAATCCCAAAAGCTCATAAGCTTTGTTCATTCTAGGGATTCACTCCACGATTTGTTGGAAAAACAACATCCGGCAAATCATAGAGGATGTTTGTGGTATATTCCAAATGTGATATCCAAACCCACCTCTATTTCTTCTTTTGGTGCAAAATCAAAACATATTGCTAAAGAACCTAAGAAGAATCATCATGCTTTCTTGTATAACAATAACCCTAATAAGAAGAATGAAATCACAAGGTGATGATGGCGAATGAAAATTCTTCATTTTTTGCTAAGAAGCAAGTCCCTCACGTTATGCATGCCAAAAAACATTCTTCTGCACGTATGCATGCCACATCCACCCCTCTTGCAAAGGCAAAACCATTGCCTAGGAAATCCTTAAGTCGTTGGATTCCTACTAGTGGTAGTATGCAAGAGGGCGATAGATATATACACCTATTTAGTTAGGGATGTGATCACCTTATGTGATTATGTTAGGAAATCAAACTCTTCTTGAGTTTGGTTCCCTAATGTATAGGTCTCTCACACATGTGCATATTGCATGGGTATTATGCTTATATTTCTATTCTTAGCATACACATTGATTGTGTACGATTTTTCATGATTTTGAAAATATTTTCAAACTATTTTTCAAGAAAATGTGACCTTGGGGATTTCATTGCATACATGTATTTGTTGATCCATGTGTATGACAATGGGAGAATTAGTATGTTATGTATGTTTAAAATTATTTTAAAACATATTTTAACTCTCATTTTAGGTTATGTTTAAGATCATGATATACAATTTGTTTCTGTGGTCTCAAACTCAACCCATTGATGTTGCCAACTTTGTATATGCTTTATTCTTGCTTGGCAATGTCATTTGTATCAATGTTGCTTGATTTTTCTATATCAATGCATTGATACAATTTTGGCACATGGCTACAATTAATTTTGATTAGATCATAGAAGTCAAGCTTTTGACCTTTTCTATAATCTAGGGGAGCATGAGATAGTGATTGATATCCACTTAAGATTTCATATTAGGTATCAAACATCTCTTAATCTCTTGGTTTTTGTCACATTTTAAAGGGAATCAATTATAAGAGTCATTTCTTGTAAGTTACGTCCATGTTTTTGACAATGACAAGGAGAGAGATATGGATTATGTAAATCATATATGGGGAGAGAGATGAGAGAAATGGTTTATGTAATATTTGCCTATTATATGTCACAATTGATTTGAAGCTTTATTGGTTTATTTATTTTCAATTGGTGCATAGAAGTATGGAGAGCTCATTAGCATTGTGCTTTATTTATTTATCTTTTACAAAATGTGTGTCATCATTAAAGGGGGGTGTTATGTTAGGTATTGGCTTTTTAGACCAATATAACTTTGATGATGATCACAACATTATATTGTTGCTAATGACTCAATGTTTTAGTCTCATGTTTAACAATTGAAGAATAGCATTTTGGAGACTAAAAGCTTGGTGAAAAGATGGACATCAAGATGAGTATTGCCATAGCTTGGAGCTTGATGAAAGGAAGCTCATCAAGAGGTGCCAAAGCTTGGAAGAGATGGGAAGAATCAAGGCTACTCAAGCTTGAAGAGTAGTGCACTTAGAAGTAAATGAATGTAATTCATGTAATATTTACATTTATGTCTTTTACTTCTTTGTGTGAGTTAGGTTGCCTTGATTAAATAGTCATACTCATTCATGCATATGCATTTACCATCTTAGTGAACCTTAGGATCATTAAAGAATCCAATCCAATAGGTCTCCTATGCCAAAAACTCAATTGGAGTTTCTTGAATTCCAATAGACGCCTGTTGAAGGCATGACAGGCGACGGGATGTTCACCATGCGCTTGGCCATCCTTCTATAGACGGCTGTTATGCACTAGCTCAAGTCAATTTTCTTAACTCTGTGTTTGAGCATTTGGTACAGGTGAATAAAGTTCAACTGACATATGCCTGTCAACCAACAGGCACCTGAATATTGTTTAACAGTCGCCTGGTGCACCAATATGTGTAACTTATCATTCTGTGATTCAATCCATCTTGTGTGACAGACGACTGATGTAGACTTGTCAGGCGCCTGTCATCCATCAGGCGCCTGAACTTTGTTCTTCAGTCGCCTGGTACACAAATGCGTAAGTTGTCTTTTTCCTGCTCAAATCCATCCATTGTGGCAGTTGCCTGATGAAGCCTTGACAGGCGCTTGCACAGTGGTACATGCGCATGTATAGTCTTCTACAATCGCCTGTCTTGGCTCAGATTATAGCCGTTGGAAAAATCTAGTTGTTACACACCAGTCGCCTGTCCATTTGCCTAGAGGCACCTGTCCGAGCTGTTTCAGCCAAAATCTAGTCGTTGTTAATTTGTTTCGTTTGGCTTTTTGCTTGGGTTTAATGGGTTATTTTGTCTTCCTATAAATAGGAGATGGCTTAGTTCTATTAGAACTCTTGATTATCATTGAACATCATTAAGAAACATAAAGCCACTCTTATTTCTTTCATTTCCCTTTTTTGAGCCTTAATGCTCTTCATGCATTGAACCTAGCTCATAGGGAAATCCTCCAAGTGCAATCAATGCTCATCTCAACACTTGGAGATCTTCCATGCATTCCATTCATTATTGAGTACGTTCATCTCATCAAGGCATAGGTAGTAGTACTTTTGTTTCATCTTTTTATTTGAAAACCTAACTCTCTTTGTGAGAGTTAGCTTCTCCCTTTGTGGGAGTTTGAGTCCTTGTGTAGGACTAACCATTGTGTTGGGTTTGGCGTGTCCTTGTGTAGGACAAATCCCTTGTGTAGGGTATCCCTTGTGTAGGGATTATATTCACTACCTTGTGTAGGATCATAATGAATATTGATGTGGCTGAATGTACCCAAGTTGGAGAACCAGTGTAAAATCTTTTGTGTTTGTGGTTGCTTAATTATGTAGATTAATCTCCTCTTGCACTTATTATTCCGCATTTGCAAGTAATTTTTTAATTACACAATTATTGCCATTACACCGTTCACACACACACACACACACACACACCCTCCCTCCTAGTGTGTGTTGTTTAGTATTGCAAGGTAGACAGTCCTTACACTGACGTGCCGTCAAGCTCACCCCAATCAAGTGACCAGAGCATATGGAAGATCCTAGGATGCAAAGACCCTGGTATGCTGAGTAGTGCCTTTCACGAATGAAGCTTAGTGGCAGTATATTATGTTTTTATTTGGGCATCATATCGCAGGTTCAGATTTTTTTTGTTATCAGGTGGACGTGATAAACAGACTTAAGACTAATCAGAATTGCAGGAGGTTGAATGAATTGTAAGTTGCCATTACCGTGATGAATCATTATCATAATAGTTGTTGCAGTATACATCTTTCATATTTCTTTCATAAATATAGATTGTGGCCTTACAGCAAGGGAATAACTGCAGAATTGCCACATTCTTCATTATACATTTTATCTTCATGATATAAAGTGGCAACGGGACTATAAAGAAATAAGCTCTCCTGTGGTTCTCTTATTGTTATCGCAAGGCAGAAGAGATATCATTTTGGTGTAGAGTCATCATTATCTACTTGATCATTTTCTGAACGCATCAGCAATTTTTGGTTCTATAACAAAATTTTGTTTCTATTTGAGGCACCAAATTATTTAGACCATACTTCATGATTTTTGCAATGAAAGGACACAATGAAGGGTAATGTTTAAAAAATGAAAAGTTAAAAGTAACTTCAGAAGAGCAAAAGAGGCCCCAATAAAACATGAGGAAACTAAATACATACTAAAAACTATATTTAAAAACAAAACATGGTGCATGGATCATAAACATAACTAAGGTGCGGACAGAGTGAATCCATCTGGATTAAGGAGGTTTGGAAAAAAAACATAAATAAAAAAACAGTGATGATTCTACAAACTAATCTATCCATGCTGCTTCCATAAAAGAACATAAAGTTCAACTAGGCTGACTACAAACAAATCTACCTTTGAGAATGAAATAAAAGGAGTTGCAACACATGGGACTACTCACTATGTAAGGCACAGGTGCATCAAGAAAATCCAGCATGTCATTTGGCAATACCTGGAATTTTAACACAATCTCAACATGGGTACTGGTATATAGAGAAATTAATGGCCTGAAACTGAAATAACAACCTTCATACTAAAATATAGTGATTTACTTGAAAGAAATCTTTATACATGACTAAATGCTTTAAAAGCAAGTAAGATTGCGTACGGGCATTAGAAGGCTCTCCCATTGATAGGGACGAATGAGGGGAATTATTGATAATACTGACGCAGACAAAACTCCCTGTACATCAAAAGTACATATCAGTAATTAACTCGAGTTTATAAAAAATTGCATGAAATGTGAACACATTGATGACCAAGAATGCATTACACTTTGATACTGTTTCATTATTTTTGCAAAATGCCTAAATAACAAAACCATTAGTACTTAATAGTTGATACAAGAATCAATTTATATTTTTTATCTAGCTGTTAATTGGCAGTAGAGAGTTATATATGAGAATAAGCACGAGAGAATTAATTTCTCCAAGTGAATAAGCACCATTATGAGCTTGTTCTTTTGTTCTTTTGAAGTTGCATGGATAATTATGTGAATTCCTACTTTGCAAACTTTGATTTGTTCTAGTATGTGAATAAATCGCGAATATGGTCCAAGTAATAAATGCCGAGGTTTCTTTGGGGTCCTAATTCCAATAAGATTCTATTTCTTCCGCTTATGAATTCAGAGGGACAATGACTCCACTAGAAACTGGTAATGCCAAAGATTAGAAGGGTACTGTTGTAATTCCCCATACAAAAGAAATCATGTTTCTGATTCAGATAAGAACCAAAAATGCTGCTGAAACATGCCAACAGCCTTTTTTATATATTTATGTGTTGGGAGATGTTCTTTTTTTGTTTAGGTGGGTTTTGGGCGGGGGAGGTGTTGGTAAAGTCTAGGGTTTTAGTGAAAGAAAGTTAGGGATGTTGAAGGAAAGATGATTTTTATAGAAAATAAAGAGAATATACAAGATAGTTGGTTTCAAATAGAGAGGAAACCACTCTCCTACACTTTGATTCGAGATAAAGGTTTAATTTTCCCAAGACCTACAACTAATATATTCTCTACTAATATTCTCTCTTCTCCTTTCTTCAAATTCAACATCTCTTGGCCCTAACCCATCCCTCACTAAATAAACGACTCATTTGTCCATAATTATAAAAGGGATTAATGTAGAGCAGGTGGCACATGATCCAATGGATCATGTGCAAGACACAAAAAGGTGGGACCCAGCGAGTACAAGCTCATGTGGAGCTTGTACTTCCCACCTTTTTTGTGTCTTGCCAGGTGGCAAATTTTCTACATTAAATCCATTATAAAAATACCTCTTAAGGCCCAAAATTACAAAATTGCAATTGCACTCTCATTCTCATCATTACACCACCCCGAAAAAACCGCCTTGATCTCAAGATGTTGCCATAAATCCTGTGGGCATACTGCTTCGAGTGCGGGTGTTGTTGCACGTCACCTTCTGGGTCAAAGGGCCACCACAGGTCGTCGGCATCCTTTACAAGATGTCGTCGCGGCTGATCGCCAAACATTCAAGGGCAGTGGGGCCCCATAAAGTGATCCATCGTTGGACCCCACCAAAGGTTCGTCGTAGCACAGAATCAGCAACCATTGCGGCCCCAGGCCAATCTATCGAGGCTCGCCGGCCCCAGGCGAGGTCACATGTGCCCATGAGCCAATAGCTGACCCTATCGGGGCTCGCCGACCCCAGGCCGGGTCGCCTGAGGCCGCGAGGCACCAGGCGACCCGCTAGGGTTCCGACGACTCACTGTCAGGGCTTGCCAGTCACAGGCCGGGTCGCATTGAGGCCACGAGGCCCCAGGCAACCCTGTTGGGTTCGCCTAAGGCCGCGAAGCCCCAGGGGACCCGCTAGGGTTTTGCCTACCCAGCGGGGGCCGCCTGGAGACTGTGGGACCCATGGCGACCCTGTCGAGGGTCGCCAGCCTCCGGTAGGTCCTCACACGCTTTCACCGGCCTCGGATCGTTGACTCCTTTTTTCGATCTGACCTTGATCGTTGACTCCTTGTTCCTTTTAGAGTTAAGCTTGTGTGCTTCTTTAAAGAGAGGAAAGCCTCCTCGCACTGAGGTGATGAAAGATCTCCAGGAGTTCCTTCGTCAGGGCTATGGTTCTGTCCGCTGACGCCTCCCAAGCTTCGATCTTTCTTGGTCCCGACATGAGGAACCTAGCTCTGCTTCCAATTTGTTAGTAAAGTCTAGAGTTTGAGTGGAAGAAATTTAGCAATGTGGACGAAAAGATAATTTTATAGAAAATAATGAGGAAATACAAGCTAGTTTGCTCCAATTAGGGAGGAAACCACTCTCTTACCATTTGATTCGAGATAAAGGGTTAATTCTCCCAAGACCTACAACTAATATATCCTCTACTCATATTCTCTCTCCTCCTTTCTTCAAATTTAACGTCCCCCTAACCCCAACCCCTCCCTCACTATATAAATGACTCATTTTTTCATAATTACAAAAATACCTCTAGGACCCAAAATTACAAAATTGCCACCGTACCCTCATTCTCATCAGAGTGATTGTTAAGGCATATTGAATACATCATTTGATGTGTGTTCAAATCTGGTTTCAGAAGCACCATTTAACATGCATTAGCTGTAACACTCTTCCAGAAGTGTGTAAAAGGATAGCCAAATTCATGTGTATTTGGCTACTTATTTTAATCAATGTGAATACTAACATACTTTGAAAGCAATATTATGGTGTTTTAACAACAGTCACCAATACTTCCTTACTGCGGATGAAAGCAACAAGGAATATATGTAACTGCTTCGCATGGCTGTAAGGATGAATAACAAAGACACCCTAAAGGCGTTTGTTGCATCAAGCTCAGAAGAGTGATACCTACACAAAATGATTCAGCTAAAAAAAATTTCTCCAGATATATTTCTGCCGCACATCCCATCATCTGATGTAAACTTGCATGGTTGCTAAACCTGAACTTCCTCTTAAACCTGATTCTCTGACAGACCACCTGCAGAAAATTTAAAAATATATGTCCATATACGCATCTAAGCCAACCACAATTTTTTGGTATGAAGGCTAAGAAGAAGCAGAAGAAGACAATGATATTCATCTTTCCATTATCCCTAATCTCAGACCAAGCTCTAGAGTTTCACAATAATGCATCAACAGTGATGCATCTCTACATCCATATTGGTTATGACACCAGTTTGAACTACAATGAAAGTAGAATATCGCATAAATCACCATAGGATCAAATTATGAAAATAGAATTACACAAATCACCATAGGACAAATCATGGCTGACGGATATCACACTCAATTTAATTATGTATTACATTTGATTTAGTTAAGATATTATTTGGTTTTTATTTGTTAGAATTTTAGTGAGTTTTATTTGATTTTATTTTATTTTTAGATCTACTTATGTATGCACGCGTCATCCACGTAGTTTAACTTATAAATAAGCTTGGATCTCATTGAGAGAGAGGAATGGATAAATCAGATAAGAATTGTTTGAGAAAAAGTTCATCTTTAAATCTTTCATGTAAGATGTGAGAAATTTGCATGAGAGAGCCTTGATGAGAGACCAAGATATTTAAATTTCTTACATATTGATTTGCCGGAATGGATAGAGAATGCATGTATAAGAAGGCTCTTAACATCCTTTACCTCAGTGAGAATCTTTAATTTTTCCTATTATAGATTACTATATCTAGATTTTCCCCTCTTTCCCTCTTTGATCTTTAGTGCCTTGCATCACTATCCTAATCTTCATTGTATTCCTCACATCAGCTATTTTATAGACAATTTCCTTGCCATTTGTTATCTCTCTCCATCAAGACAAACAACATTTCCACTTACTTTGAGTAGGATCTCTAGCACCTAACAATTTCATATAACACACATAACAACATGGATGCTTCCAGGCGTAACTATAACATCTACTAGATCACATATGTTATATCGAACAAAAATGTCGTGTTATCCACACGTTCTTATAACTTCTTTTTTAAAAAAATTCTGTCATTAATACTTAAAACAATTTTTAAAAAGTGTGCCCATGAGTATGAATAATAGTTAAATTATAATTAGGAACTAGAATGCAAGTAGAACTAGGGTTAGAATATGATTTGTAAACTGTATTTTCACAAACCTTTGGCATTGATAGCATTGAGCCCTTCCGTCTAGTTGCTAGATTATATTCCATACACTTTAGCTTATCTATTGTTGTTATTAAACACTGGCCACCTTACAAGCCCAATACAAAGAACGTGATTTTGCATGATGATCTTACACGCTTGAGGTGGAGTAACATAAAGTTCATAGGTTGAAGAAAACTATCTATTACTTGAAAGAATCTCCTGATTCTCAGTTTGATGAGCTTAATATTGTAGTATGAAATTGATTAAAGTTCTGATCGTTCTTTCTTTATTGACATTCTCTTGCTAGCACCATCATTCATCATGTTCATGTTTATGTTATGTTGATGATGTCATGGTTACGGGTGATACATGTATTCGTCATTTGAAGAACTATCTAAGCTCTCACTTCCATATGAAGGATGTTGGGTCCTTGTGGTATTTTCTTGGGGTAGCGGTTGCTTGATCTATTAGGCATCTTTCATTGTCTCAACAGAAATATTTCATTGATTTGCTTGAAAAGACAGTTAAGTGATGGGAATCCAACATTTTCCCCTTCCGTTACAGATTAGTATGCTTGTTGCTAAACCTATTGATACTCCACCATATCCAAATGTTTATTCTGATCATAACTTGGGATCTCCACATGCTGATCCTGGTCAATCTCAATGACTTTTTAAGAAGTTGATTTGCTTAACAGTTACTCATAGAGATCACTTTTTTCGTTGAGTTGTTAAGCCGGTTCATGTGAAATCTCCATCAATTACAATGGGATGTTTGTCATACCTTATGATACCTTAAGAAAGCTCTGGGCAAAAAACTGTTTTTCAGCCCTCTTCCTGTTGAGGTAATATTGAATAATCTCATGCTGAATGGGTTGGTGTCCCCTTGTTCTTAGATCTGTAAGTGGCTATTCCAATTTCGCTTGAGATAATTTTGTAAACCAGAGAAGACACGAAATACAATTATCAAATCAAGTGCGGAAGTTGAGCATAGAGTTATGGTACATACAGCGTGTGACATGATGTGGGTATAGTCAATGCTAGAGGATATGTATTCACGATTCTATTTCACTGAATGTGTATTATGATAATCAAGCTACCATGTACATAACCAATAATCCAATCTTTAATGAACATCCTAGACATATTAATATTGCTTGCTGCTTTATACAAGATATGGTTATTATCAAGAGTATACAACCATTACTTCCTATGTTAGTTATGATAATAAGACAACTGATGATTTCAACGCAGCATTGTAACATAGGTTTCTTCACATTGTAGCCAGTTGGGCATGATTAATATATGCTACTCTAGATTAAGGAGGAATGCTTAGGAGTAGGAATTATAGCTAACTTACAAATAGGAGCTAGAATATGATTAGAAGTAGGAGTTAGAATATAATCTGTAATGATCCCATGCTTTCTGAGCTATATAAACAATGCCACCTATGGGGTGTGGCATATTATCTATTCGATAAGATTCATTGTACAACAAAACAAAATTTTCATTTCAGTATATCTTCTCACAAGTGATAATTAATCAACGAGAGATAAGTTTGTATTTTGAGTTGTGCAAGAGAATACATAAGCAACATTCCATACATAAATGCGAATAGTTTCATCATTTATTCATTGCTAGAAAAAAATGTTAATAGACCATGGGCATGGGCGGTTAGGATCCGCTGGGGTTTTGATGGATAAAATTAGGGTTTTTGATGGAAAGGTGAGATTTTTAGTGGAAAGATGTGATTTTTAGGGTTTAATAGAGATGCTTTGGGGAAAAAAACTTTGTATTGACGATAAACTGAAATAAAGGGGATACAAAGATAAAGGTGAGTTCTTTCCGTAGAAACTCGCTCTCCAAGCAGCCTATTCGAGAGGGGACCGCGCTCTTCAATCAAAAAGAAAAATCTCAACCTCTCACAAGTTGCTTTGCAATATTTGACACCCCTCTAATCTCCCCTCATCCTATATAAATACTAAACTGAAAATAACAAAATTACAAAAAGACCCTAAACCTGAAAATAACTATATCCCTAAAAACTGAAAAGTATTAAAAGTCCTTAAACTCCAAAAATTCCAGATCTATCCTTTTCTTCTAGGATGTGGTCTCATCATTACTCTACCCCAAAAAACCACATTGTCCTCAAGGTGGTGCATTTAATCCATAGGCCACGCAGCTCCAAATGGGTTGGATGCCTTCTCCTGGGTCAAAATGATAGGAGTGGTCACCATCGCCCTCAACGACGCCTAGATAGATGTCACGATGATCACACAACCCGACTGAAGGTCCAACATGCCCAAAACAGAAACGGCCCATGCTCGGACGGTCATCCATGTGTAAACCATAGGCCTTAGGGCCTGCAAAAGAATTGTCGGGCCACGACGGGTCACGAAGTCCGTCGTTGGGCCATATGCAGGTCATGAAGACTGCCGTCGATGGAGGACCCATCAGAACGGCGAACAGGCCCTAGCAGGCCTGCAAACCTACATGCAAGTTCCCGAGGGCTGGCACGCCCATGAGACTGATAAACTAGTCCACCGCCTTCCTCCTTGCGCCAATCCTCACCGTTCGAGTGTTGATCTGCATCAAAGTTGTCGAATTTTCCGCATTTCTGGTTCAAAGATGGTGCATTTTGCTCAAACTCTGAATTTTCCTCCAGATCTGAATTCTTTGACGCCTTTAGCTCTGAAAACAATTGAAAGAGCTGTTGGATTAGGGTTTACATTAGAGCACCTTGTTGCCGTCGGGTTTGCATGATCGTTTTAAACTTTGTCTCCATCCTCGCCTCCAATGCCCTCGCCTCAGATCTGAGTTCTTCCATAGATTTCTTCAAACTCGCTACTTCGACATAGAGTCTTTCTTCCAAAATGTTCGTCTTTTTCTTTGCCTCTGCCGTGTCATAGATCGTAGTACTATGATACCAATTTGTTAGGATCCGTTAGGATTTTGATGGATAAAATTAGGGTTTTTGGTGAAAATGTGGGATTTTTAGTGGAAAGATTGGATATTTAGGGTTTAATAGAGCTTATTGGGGAAATAACTTTTTATTAATGATAAATTGACATAAAGAGGGATACAAAAATAAAGGTGAATTCTTTCGAGAGGAATCACTCTCCCAAGCTACCTATTCGAGAGGGGGCAGTGCTATCCAATCAAAGAGTGAAATCTCAACCTCTCACAAGTTTCTTCTCAATATTCAAAACCCATCTCTAATCCATCTTCGCTCCATATAAATACTAAACTGAAAATAACAAAATTACAAAAAGACCCCCTAAAACTGAAAATTACAAAAATACTCTTGAAAAGTGAAAATTACAAAAATGTCCCTAAACTCCAAAAATTCCAGATCTGCCCTTCTCTTCTAGGATGCAGTCTCATCATGGGCTAAGGGTAATTCATGGATACAAAGATGAAGGTTGACAAAATAACACAGTTCCCATTTTCTAATTTATATATAAATAACAAGATCCGTCATGCCAGATGAATAACCGATCCGCCGAAGAAGAATCTGAGGCCAACTTGTTAAGCCATAGAGTATTCATAATCAGCTTATTTCATTAAGCATGTGTAGTGAGAGAAAAATTAAGCATCGCAAGTCAAATATAGTGCACTCAATAAGTATCATTCAATATACTGATTACATCAAAAAAAAAGTAATTCAAATGTGCTAACACTGAATTACAACACTTTACAGGTACAGTTTTTAAAATAGCTTATTCGAGATTAGAGAGAAAATCAATGAATAATTCATTGCCACAGAATTATCTTGACATTCATAAATCGAAGCCTAATATGTACATAATATTTACTATGCAAGTGGCTTCGTTCAACCGACGATTTAAAAAAAGAAAAATTAATGATCAAGAAGAAGCTGATACCAAGTTAGAGCAAACTACAACAATTTGCTTCTCCAATAGCGCCCCCGCGAACATCAACATTACCTGTGAAATAGAAGCAATTACAACATAGTTAAGATACAAAATTTCAAACTTGTGAAGTCAAACAGAATACCAAAGCATGTGTTATGTGGTTTGTGATTGGTGGACATCATGTCTGTGCATCTGACCCATTTGAGACTTTTTGAAATGAAACGTGAGGATATGTTGCCAATACTGAATGTTAAAGTGGCATTGTTGCCATTGTACT
Source organism: Scilla litardierei (assembly GCA_030789695.1). NCBI lineage: Eukaryota > Viridiplantae > Streptophyta > Magnoliopsida > Asparagales > Asparagaceae > Scilla > Scilla litardierei. Next base: position 33,791,707 of record CM061131.1, on the reverse strand, counting down.
ACCATAATAGGTAGCTTCTCCCTTTTACCGTACCAAATGGCTTAAGCATTTGGTTTAAAAGGATTATCCTACATGGCACTAGAGAATCTGATGTCTTAAGCTCTTGGCATCAAACCTTGTGATAACCTAAACTTCAGCTATCCGCATTTAAACCATCAAAGTGCACGGGTGCCATACTGGAATGTGGGTACCACTGTTACACATTCTAATAGCCTGTTAAAGCGATTAGCTTAAATACCATGTTGGTGGTATATTAATTTGACCCAAATATGAAATTTAATGTACATATTCTATAGCTACTCCACGAATGGCCGCTCCCTCTTCTCTTCATTGTCACATTCATTCTATATGCCGTACTTCTTTAGTTTAACATCTAAAGGATTTGGTTTCCTTGGATCGTCATCGATATATTAAGTCTTCAATCCAAAGTTTGAAATCTTGGTTTTGGCCTGTGTCAGCAAGTGGTCATTCCTATTGGTGTCAGATGTATCAAAGTATCACTTTACAGATTTCAAATGTTGGTGGAAGATGTGTTTTGTCGTCAGCAAGTGATTCATATATGGATTATGTCTATCATCCACGAAACTGTCCTTTCTCTGGAATTCCAACAATAGGTCAACTTCCTGAAAGATTATCTTAAACTCAATCAGTTAACAATTTGCTTTAATGTCGGTCAATGACTTCACCTCATATTATAACCAAATCAACCCCATATCCTATGCCTCTAAAGAAATTGGAAAATTTTTGCACTGTCCCAAAAGAGGGGTATGTTACATATCACCCCAGGCTGATATGTATGTGTGGCGGTTGTTTGTTGGACCTTGATTTTCAGTTAAATGAGATTTTTTTTAAAAGCATTATATGAAACAATGCTGAATTTTTAATTTGATACATCAATCCAAGGATCTCTGCTCGTATTAGAATTATAAATATTGGCACTAAAGTATGTTTCAAATGGACCATGTTGAAATAGAAATTACGCCTTCTCAGAGAAAAATAGTCTACCAGAAGGCTAGGGCATCAATGTTCTTTGTACAGCTAAGAAAATAGAAGATGATTTCAATTCTTATTTGACTCCTATTCCAAAGCTGGAGACCATAATTCCTTATTCCTGCAACAAAAACTATAACTGATTTTCCTAAACTGAAAACAGTGATCATATTCCTTAAGTCTCCTTCATGGTGGTGCATAGACGCCAATGATGCCCAGCTTGTTACAAAGCGTAGAAATACTTTTATGTGGCAACGCTTTGGTGAAAATATTACCCACCTAATCACCAATACTAATATGGCTAACTATTTGTTATGATCATATCTCGTTTAAAATGGCAGTTAATCTTATTTTGCGCAACATGCTCATGAATGCTTGAATCGATGAAGATGTGTATAGCAGCTCGATTACCATAATACATCTTCATAGAAGCAAAACTATGAATTCTCAAATAATGTACCACAGACTACCTACAACATCTCACAAGTTCTATGTATCATAGCCTTGATACCATATTGAAATAGAAAAAAAATAGGTCACCTCCCAACCCAGCATATTGGTGCTCTTTTTATAACTAGAAAATACAATACAATTCTAATTCTTATTTTCACTTATATCCCAAAACTGATAACTACAATTCCATATTTATGCACTAGAAACTATAATTCATATCTTTAAACCACGAAGTGTAATTACTATATCTAAATGGACAGTATTAGCATGCGTGAAATCATATATAACACAAGCCATAAATCTGGGTATTGGCCAATTGTTTAAACCATGCTTAGTTCCATTCAAAATGGGGTCATTTAAGAATGAAATTCATACTAAGAATGCTCAATTTGATAAAATCATACATACGCCAGTCAAACTCAAAATCAAACAGTACAAGTTGGTGCCACATCCCTTTAAGGATCTAAAGATGATGGGCTTCCATAGCCATGAAAGATACTAGAATAGCTGGCAAGTTAGAAGATCTATGTTATTAGTTATAAAGTTACACTTATACTACTCCAAAATTCAAGCTAAAAGGATAAAGATAAAGATAATACATTCTAATATAAGAAAATGGCTTAGACCGAATAGCTAAATGAAATACATTGTTCATTGGTATGCTTTAGATAATAAGATGGTATATACCTTGCATTATTGCACAATTAAGGTCCCGAGGAATATCTAAGTATGTGTCCACCTCAGAATTCATTATAATAAAGTGTTCAATCCTGTTTACTTAACAAGAGAGTATAACAATAATATTTGTCTTCATCCTACCAATTATTGGTGTAATGGCCTATAAAATATTTAGTTTATTTTTTAAATTTTTCTCCCTCTCTTTCTCTTGTTTCTTCTTTTCATTTTCTTTCCCTTTTAAATTGTTCCCCCAGCCCAGCAAAAGGCCCGGCCCGCCTCAACTTTCTTTCTTTTCCATATTTCACTTTAAAGCCCAAAACCATTTCATCAATTCCCCAAACCCGACCCACTCCCCCTCAAAGCAGTCGAACGGTGTCCTCTTTCTTCATTTTTGACAGCAAACAAAAACCCTAACCTTAGCGAATCGAGCCGCTGCCCACTTCTTCGGTTACACGTGGGGAATCCGTCGTGATCTCCTCTCACGATCCTCTAACAGAACTCTCTAACCTCTATATCTTCTCCTTCTTCTTTCAAGGATTTTATATGAAACACAAGTTTTTCCTCAAAGTTTTCTGAGTTCGGTTTCGATTTTCTTCGGCTTTTGGGTGTGCGATCTATTGGTTTTCCATCTTCTTCCTCAAACAACCATCAACGATTGGGGGGCTTGTGTAATGACCCGGTTTCTAAGAGCCATCACAGACTACAATAATATACAGATCCTGCTGTGTACCAGTGAAAACAGAAAAAAAAGAGTAGAAAATAATACCGAATTTAGATACATACATGTATGAGCGATCCTAGAAACTTTGTGCACGGTCCAAAGAAATGAAAGATAATATTAAATGCTGAAAAATCACCTACTAAACCTGAAGAAGAAATTATACAACGAGATTAAAAGTAGATTATATGTAAACCAAGTATGCCAAACAAATCAATTCCAATATTGCTAAGTAAGAAAATGATCTACTGAACTGAAAATGTAACTCAATCGTTGGTTAGAGTTTAACTAACCATTCTAAGTCATGACTTATGTCCAAGGAAGCGATGTGTAGTAACAGGTTCTGTAGTGTAAACCCGTTATCAGCGTGAATAGCGGAAGAAAGAATATAGTAACCCCTCGTTCCAAGAGAAAGAGGAAAATGTATATGACCCCTCGTTTCATAAAAGGAGACAAACGTATACTTGTAACATACCCCACTTCCGTAAAGGAGAGTGGAAAACGAATGCATTAAACCATTATCACAATGGCACACTTTGGACAGTGAGCTAGTACATGTCATTCTAAATGTTAGTTCGATGCCATGAACTGCCAATGTCATGTATCCCTAAATAAAGAGTGTTCACGTCCTATTCATTCTAAATTACATAGCTAGGAGGGGTACTATACAAAAGTTCATTGTTCTAGTAATGCTTGTCGACAATATTAACAAGTCGTGTCAATGTAGCAGATTCAAGTATTGAACGCCGATGACAAGTCACAAGTCAAATTGTCCCAGATTTATGGGTGCACAGTTCATTAACTCCACTTTTAAGTGATATAGTATAATATTCCAGTGACTCCACAATTCAAGTAAAGGTTCTCAGCTAAACAACAGTTTTCAATCAATTTCTTTTAAATCTAAGATCCAATCCAAAACCAAACTTCAAATATTAGCAATAAAGTCCAATGTGTACATGAATCAGATTCACTAATTTGAGCACTCTAATTGTTGTTTGCAGTTTACCAGCCAAAGAATGGATTATTTTCACTAATGATCATAGATTCAGTGAACAACTGAAATCTCAATTTCCAAGCCCAATAAACCCAGCAAAACTCATATAGGCCAAACCCCACGGGGCACAACAGCATGACAGGAAGCCCAGACATCAACCTTACGGTAACCAGTTTGTTAACTGTGCAAGGCCCAGCAGTTCCGAGCCCACGAAAACAAACAGAAGGGCAAATCATCCAACAGAGAGAGAGAGAGAAAGAAAGCACATCGGAAGGGACGGCAAAAATCCACACGCAACAAAGAATACTCAAAACAACCCAACATCGGGAAGATTGCGACGAAACAACCCAACAGCACGAGTCACCAACGGCACACAATTCCACTCAGCAGCCAACCATGCAAACAAAACAAACCCAACTAAGAACTAATCAAAAACGTGGGCACCGGTGACGTCGCCACCAGGCCCTAGGGGCTGTCGTACAACTACCCACAAAGGGAAAAATCCCTAGAGGTCTAATGAATCCTCATATTCCCGAAATCCAACAAATTACAAGCAATCGAAATCCGAATAAAATTTAGGAATTAAGGAGAAAATAAATCGAGAGTTTGGAAAAAAAATATAATCTACCTCGATGGCCAAGAAATCCAAGAAACCAAATCCCTAAAGTCCAAACTCGAAAGAGATCAGAAAACCCCAGATCGAAATCAGAAATTTAGAGAAAGATAAAGATGTTTTTCTGTATGAATAAAACCCTAAAAAGATATAAATAGAGGCGAAAGCGCGTGAGAATATCAAAAGAGTTTGAATCAGAGAGGGACTCGTTTTCGTTATGAGATCGAGTGCCTATGGTTTTCGAATTAGGGGACGTCAACGGCTAGATTTCGCAGAGGGAGGAGACGGCGATGTCGTTTTCTTTCGCTCGGGGAAAAGGGGCAGCGAGCAAACAAAGCCCTTGGCCTTGGGTTATGTTTGGGTTTTGGCTTTCGATTTAAATTAAGTGGTAAGTGTGCCGGGTGCAACAATGGACCGGGAAAGGCCTTATTGGGCTTTGTTTCTAAAAGGAAAAAAGAAAAGAGTATGAAGAAAAGAGAGAGTGGAGGGGTGATGGCTGGGCCGGTGATTGGGCTTTTAAAAAGTAAAGAAGAAAAGAAAATAAGGAGGGAATTAGATGAGATGTGTTTGTGGGCTCTGTGGGCTAACTAACAAGAAGAAGAAAATAGTTGGAGTAACGAAAATTAGAAAGAAAATGGTTTTAAAAAATATGGGATAAATGTCTAAAATTCCAAAAATATGGGTCGTTACAGCTTGAGCAATGAGATACATGGGTTTGGCCATCTACGGTGAACGGTAGACTCATTTATCCCAAGCTTTCATCAATTTGTAAAAAATTATTTAGGATAATGGAATTTTTGTTATGGATAGAATCTTGGAGTTAAATTCTTCCATGCTTTGGAAATCCTTGTTGAAGGATCAAGGAAATAGATAACAAAAATTCTTTTTCATTTGGGAATTTTCGTTTTGGAAAATGATGAAATCGAACATCGATTTAGGGGATTTCCCCGGATGTGATCTAGGGCTTTCGGCAACATTTTGGGCACTGCGGCGACCTTCGCCGTTGCCCCTTCATCATTTGTCATCGGTGGAGGTTTCGGGTCGCAGTTGGCTGCCAGGATAAAGGGAATTTTTTGTCTTAACCACATCGCTACTGAAACCATTCTTCGAGAGACAATTAGTTGGACTAGGTGCTATGTGTACTCTGTGTGTTTAATTGGTCGTTGTGTGTTGTCTTTCGGCATGTCCCTTGCTTGAGTTGTCCTTGGACCAGTTGTTATCTTGCTGACAATCTCAGTAGTGTCCCTGTTTTTCTTAATTTGGGGATGTTTGACCAGCAGCACCCTCCATGCGAGCCCTAATCTACAGTCTGGTTTTCTGACGGCCTTAACCATGTGCTGCCTCTAACTCTTGGCCTATGGTTGCATACTGTCCATGTACTTGAGATAAAAAAAACCATCCCACAAGCTAGTAGATTGTACATAACTGGGTTGCCGACACGGTGGTTTTGATCCCATTTTGTTAGTTTTACGTTTCTTTCTTCCAGGAAATTTGCAACTTCAAAGGGCTTTTAAAATTTTAATGATTTGTTTGTTGAATTCCTTTTAATATATTATGATTCATGGTCGTGTGAATTTAATGTATAGCACAAACTATTGTGGAATTGTAGTATGATTAACACGTATGCTGAACATGTAAACATAGAAATATTGTTAAATTACAAATTTAAGGCTATACTAGTATACAGTGGAATAGATTGATCTTGTGATTGATAACACAGAACATATACCGACATTGAAAACATGAAACACAAAAATCTTGAGAACAGTTAACGACTAGAAAACAATCACAGCAAGCTAACATGATAACATAAAACTAGAGATAGAACCTTACATCTTCACAAATTGATTCACTATGGTTTAGAAAACTCATAATAGAGAGTGCAGGAGCGACTGGAGCCACCTTAGCACAAATCATTGTTTATCACAGATCACAGTTTCATGGAAGATTCTCGATTGAGTCTCTTCCACAGTTTGATGTTTGGACTCAAGCTCAGGGTAGCTCCCCATGGTCCAAGGGGGTCTTTGGGTCACACAATGTGCTCTCCATTATGAGTCACAACTTAAAAAGGTTAAGAAAACTATCGGTGACACTCTAGAAAATTTCATAATTGGTTACTCTAGCTCAGTAAATTACCTTCTTTGTTTGGACAATTTTTGCAAAGAGGCAAAAAAACAAAATAATTAGCAAAATCAACCTAAAAATAAATATTTAGCAAAATCGACCTCTTTTGGTTTTGGAACCAAAAGAGGTCGGTTCTGGCCCGTGGGGCACATGTACCCCACGGGCCGCACCTTCAGAGTGCGGCCGAGAGCCGCACTTTGAAAGTGCGGCAATGGGCCGCACTCTGAAGGTGCGGCCAAAAAGTTGCAGATCATCCTCCTTAAATGCAAATATTTGGATGTGTTATAAAAGTGGATGATAATACATATTAATAGTAGCCACAAACCAGATGGTCATTTATCACTTATTTACTTACAGATGCAAGTAGGTCGCCCGAAGATGAGCACACTAAACGTTCAACAGAATAATGCACACATGGTCTCTGTTGGCTTTCACAGCTGGCCCACTTTTAGTGTGCTCATCTTTCAAGCTGGCCAACACATGGTCTGTGCTGGCTGAGCAAGGGTCACTTTCAAAGCAAGGGTGCCCACGCATGGTCCCTTCGCCACACCATAATTGCAGAAGGCATGAATGTCATCCAAATAATCTGGCCGCACCTTCAGAGTGCATCCCATGGCCGCACTTTCAAAGTGCGGCTCTCGGCCGCACTCTGAAGGTGCGGCCCGTGGGGTACACGTGCCACACGGGCCAGAACCGACCTCTTTTGGTCCCAAAACCAAAAGAGGTCGGTTTTGCTAAATAAAATTTTTTAGGTTGATTTTTCCAATTAATTTTGTTTTTTGGCCTCTTTGCAAAAATTGTCCTATTTGTTTTTGCTAAGCATAGTACATCCTGTTATCCTCCGTGTGGTACATCGTTGCATACGAGTTTCATTTTCGTGCATGCATGCTTGCTTGGTTTAGATATTGTCTACTCTACTGAGTAGTAGTATAATTCTTGTTGTCTCCGCTAAGTGACGTACAGAAATATGCCGAGGCATTGGAGTACAAGGAGACGGAGTTTCCATTTCATGCTGCAGAGTTTTGAGAGTTGGTTGATAGTGTCATCTGTAGTTCCTTTCATGTATTTCATTTCAGCATTTCATTTCAGCAGAGAGATTGTATTTTCCTTTTGTATTAGTATTGTACTCCTCGTCAGGAAAGAATATGGAATAAATAAGTATCTTCTTTTAGTTATTTTCTGATCTGCTATATATTGTTTTCACCGACACTTGCAGGACCTGCATTTATTTGAACAAATATGACGGCACCTGAACAAAGGGTGTTACAATTGGCTCAGTAAGTATGTACAATGTGGCACTCCGACATTCTTACACAGCAGTGACAAGACGGCGGCATTTATACGGGAGATGATGATGTTGCATGGGGTCCCGGAGTTCATTGTGTCTAATCAAGGTCGGGTTTTCCTTAGCCATTTCTGGATGGAGCTATTCAGGATGCAGGAAACGGTTATGAAGACGAGCACAGTTTCCCATCCCCAGACAGATGGCTAGATAGATGTCGTCAACAGCAGCATTAAGATCTATTTGTGCTGCTTTGTTTCAGAGGCTCCGAAGCAGTGGAAGAAGTGGCTAACATATGTATAGTATTGGTACAACACATCTTTCCACACTGCCGCTCAGACAACGTCGTTCCGCATTCTATATAAGTGTGACCCTCCACATCTACTTCACTATGCCACAGTTCTACACCATTTTTACAAGTAGCGGTATTTAAATGAGAGAGATAAAGTGCTGGAGGAGTTGAAATACCATCTAACGAGGGCCCAGCAGATTATGAAGACCCAGGCTGGGTGAGAGTATATTTGAAGCGACGACCCAACCACCAGTGATATTTGACGCACGGAAGGAACGAGAAGTTGTCACCCCGCTACTTCGGGCCTTAAGAGAATGAGACAAAGATTGGCCAGGTTGCCTGTTGTCACACCCCGATTCTCAGGCGACGTGGCTCTTTTTCATGCAAAGCAAGTCCAACAGATACCAGTGAAAACAATATATAGAGAGCAAGAAATAAAGATACGCATTTTATTCCATATCCTTCATCACAAGGATTACGAGGTCTAATACAAAGAAACAAAAATACAAACTCTCAGCTGGAAAGGAAAATACATCAAAAGAAAACTACAAAGTAAATACAAACTCTCAGTTGGAAAGGAAAATACATCAAAAGAAAGTTACAAAGTAACACTCATCAGTCAACCTGAGCTCAAAACTACGCGTCCTCGACAAGAAAATCTGACACTCGTACTCAGGTGCCTCAGTATACTCGTAATCCGTACCTGTCGAAAACAACAAAAGATTGCACCGCCAGCTCAGTGGTAGATTATAACTATCCAAACTTACGGGTAAAGCAAGACAAGAGATATCTATATATTAAAACACAACTGTTTTTGAATTCTAAGGCTGGCTAGGACAAGCTGGCTAGGACAAACAGGATGATAGAAAGACGGCTTGGATTTAATCTTGAGAAATGAATAGTTGAGATGAGATTTTGTGGAAAGTTTTGGAGGGAAAAACATTTCTCGGGAAATGAAAGTTTTTGGGGAAATAAAACTTTATGTGGAATGAAAGTTTCTGTGAAATAGCAGAGTGTACGTAATTAATGCATTTGAGAGAAAAACTTTAACTTGCACTTAATGTTGCAGATCGAATGGTCTCTCCCTCAACGTGAGGCCCACCGTATCTTTGACGTATGGGGCAACAAGATGAGAAGAATTTCTCGCGTCGATGGCGCCCGCGCCGATTTTTTACGCTAATTTGTTGTCCTGCGCCGAAGCCGCCCTCGTCGAATTTGTTGTTGTACGCCGAATTTGTTATTCCGTGACAAAGTGCCCGCGCTGAATTTGTTGTTCCACACCGAATTTGTTGTTCCGTGCCAAAGGCACCTGTGCCGCTAAATATTTTTACGCTAATTTGTTGTTCCATGCAATTTTGGCTGTGAAAATAATTTTTGGGGAACAAAGATTTCACGGAGCAAAATCTTAAATGAACCGTGCCCGCGGGCACGGGTTATGACTATCTCTTCTATAAACAAGGGATGTCCAACTGGGTTTGTCCCAGTCGGCACCCTTTGTCCCAGTCATAAGTTGACTGGGACAAATCCCCTCTAAAAACCCCACATATGCCACTTATTTACATGGTTGTCATTCCCCCTAAAACCCCAAAAAACCACCCCCCCCAAATCCACTTATTTACATGTTTGCCTTTCACACCTTTAACCCCCAACAATGCCGGTACACACCCCCACACTTCTCGCTTCTTTATGGTTGTGTGCGTGCACCGCATCCTGTTGGTGGGGTTTTTTTCCGTGCCGTGTACTTTGTGCACGGGTTATTTCTAGTACATGATAACTGACAAGGAAAAGTAACTACACTACTGAAACGTAACAAACTATGCACAATTATATACAATTGAATGTGTCAAGTAAGGTAGGGTATTGCTGAAATGAAACGTAACATATATCAAAAGGTTTTTTGATGGCACTAATTCTCTAGAATGTTGTTATATTTAATCAACTATTTTAAGTCGTGACTTAAAATGGAGAGTGCGATATGCAACCCGTAAACCACCTTGAACTACGGGGAGTTATCCCGGTCCGAGTCCAAAAAGAAGAAACAGGAAGGACTTAGGATCCTTAAGACAAAAACCAAGAAAGAGGATTCTCCCATATACTGGCCGAAAGCATGGCTCCAAACGCTCCTGCACTCCCTCAATTATAAGTTTTCCACACCCAAGTGAGTCAATGTGTGAAGTTGTTTAATCTCGGTGTATGTATGTTGTGTGATGTTTAGATAATTGTAATGTTCTATGTCTAGTTGTCTAGTTGTTTTCTAAGTTGCGCGTCAATAGTGTCAAAGTCAAGCATTTTGTACCTATCAAGAATTGTATATGTTTAATATTTATTTAAATTACGCAATTATGGGGTTCCTAGGTAGTAAGTTAAGTTTATGTACATGTTCCAGCAACTACGTATATACCATGGGTCAAATTCTAAGCCACAAGCTATTTGATTCCAACATCATCAATTGCAACATCCCCTTTACTACACGATTAAAATTAAAATTAAACATTCCAATATTGCAGGCATATTCATGCATATTCATGGAATAATTTCACATTTAATTATCTACAGGAATAATGACTAACAAATACTTACTTCAAAGAATTTATACCAAGAAAGCAAGGCATACACAGCTGAAGCTGCTTCAAAACCAAAAGTTGTTTAGTTGGGGAAAAAAACGAAAAAGTAGCATTCGTATAAACATAAATTTTAAAAATAAACTAAAAAGTTTTTTAAATCAAAATTGGATTGGCCAACTTTCAGTTCTATATATATATATATAGGGGCAAATGTGCCTGAGAACGTGCGCAGGTAGAATTACCTGCGCACGCCCCCTCTGTTCGGTGTTTGTAAGTATTTTTTTTTGAATTTTTTTTTTGCAGTAGCTAGATATACTTGTTATGAAGCTCCCCACAAAATTTCAGGTCAATCCGACACCGTTTGAGCCTCCGTTCATCGATTTCAAAAACGTTGCGCAAAACTGTCCAGAATCTGGACAGTTTTGCGCAACGTTTTTGAAATCGATGAACGGAGGCTCAAACGGTGTCGGATTGACCTGAAATTTTGTGGGGAGCTTCATAACAAGTATATCTAGCTACTGCAAAAAAAAATTCAAAAAAAAATACTTACAAACCCCGAACAGAGGGGGCGTGCGCAGGTAATTCTACCTGCGCACGTTCTTAGGTACATTTTTTGCATATATATATATATATATATATATATATATATATATATATATAGTCATAACCCGTGTCCGCGGGCATGGTTCATTTAAGATTTCCCCTGCGAAATCTTTGTTCCCAAAAAAATTATTTTCACAGCCAAAATTTAACAGAACAATAAATTAGCGTAAAAATATTAAGCGGCACGGGCACCTTCGGCGCGGGCGTATTCAGTGCGGAACAATAAATTCGGCACAGGCGCCTTCGGCGCAGAACAACAAACTTGGTGTCGAACAACAAATTTGGCGCACGCGCCTTCGGCGCAGAACAAATTAGCGTAAAAAAATGACGCGGATGCTTTCGGCGCGGAACGGAACAACAAACCTCAGGGTATTTTTACGGAACAACAAACCTCAGGGTATTTTTACACTAATTTGTTGTTCCGCTAAATTGTTTTACGCTAACTTTTTTATTTTGTTTAATTTAATGGATCATGCTTCTCCATAATCTTTCCCAATGCACTTTTAATTTCAAAGTTTAGGTTCACAATGCACTTTTCCCCCAAATTTAATCTCCACAATCTTTCCCAAGGCACTTCTAATTTCAAAGTTTAGGTTCCTAAGGCACTTCCCCCCAAATTTAATCTACACAATCTTTCCCAAGACACTTCTAATTTCAAAGTTTTGGTTCCCAAGACACGTTTCCCATCAAAAATTAAGTTTTCCCACTAAAATTTTCATAAAATCCAATCTCAACCATTGATTTACCAAGATCAAATCTCAGCCACTCTTTATCTTGTCCTAGTCAGCCCTAAAATTCAAAAAACATTGTCAAATGTATTATATATATATGGGTAAAGTGTTCCTAGGGTGACTCCTTAGATTTCTGTTGCGGCCGGAAATTGGAGTAAGGGCAATTGGGTAAAATAACAATGAGGGGGCGTTTGTCTATTTAAAGGGGGTTGAGTAGGCCCTAGAAGTCATGCGAAATTTGAGAGAGTATTTTATTTTATCCCTTAGATTAATTGTATTAGGATTTCGGCTTTTCCCCCTAGGTTAAGAATCGTCTTCTAGTTATTAGTTAGCGAGTAGATTATTGTATTAGTGTTCCTTTTTAATTGTGAGATCTGAAATTCCAATAAAAATCCCATTTTTATCTTCAAATCCCTAGCAAATCGCATCAATTGGTATCAGAGCGGTTGATCCATGGCGAACACGCGAGCAACGGAGCGGATTGAAGTCTTGGAAGGGAAGGTTGAGCGGATTGAAGCCCAAATCAGTAAGGGTTTCATCGATCTAAGGAAAGAAGATGCGGAGATGGCCGCGGAGATCCGGAAGGAGATGAAGGAAAATCAAGAGAAGACAGAGGCCAAGATGAAAGAGATGAAGGAGATGACGGAGGGAAAACTATCGGAATTGACGGATGCCATAGCGGCGTTGACCGCTCATCTCATCCCAAAGGCGGATCCAAGCAAAAAGGAGCCACCTTTGGCGAAGGACAAGGGTAAAAAGACAATTTTTTTTGAAGATGAACCGGATCTAGACGACGATGGTGGGTTTGACCAAGGAGACAACGCGTGGGGGACCCACCAAGACCTCGCGCCGCCGCGCCGCGACGACACAAACCAAGGAGGAGGATTTCCGGCCAACAGGAACACCCCAGGGTGGCCGCCGGCCCCCCAGGTACCTCTGGGGGGGCCGACGAACCCCCTGGGGGGCGGCGGCAGGCCGCCAGGGCCTCGGGAGGGGCGGCCGCACCTGCCGCCCCCCCTGGCGGCCTCGGCAGACCACGCCGCCGCAGCCTGGGGCCCGCCGGCCCACTTCCAGGGCCGGCCGGCCCAGGCGGCAGCCTGGGGGGCCTCGGCCGACCCCAGAGGGGGGATCCGAGGCCCGCCCGACCCCTGGGGGGCCACTGACCCCCCCCAGGACGTTCGACAGGTGATTCCGCAGGTTCCCCGACCCCCGGGGGCCCCACCCAAGGTTCGTGGAGCGCAATTTGGGGGTTTTCAGCCTTTTGGGGACCCAGTGGAGGATTGCAGCAGGGTGGAGGGCCCCACCAGATCACAGGAGGCCCGTCGACTCAGCCCCCACCCTTTGGGGGAGTGACGGGAGATTGGAGAGCGTACCAGGATCCTCCAGGAGGCCACCAGGCGGAGTTTGGACACCATCAGGGAGACTGGCAGGGGCACGGAGCAGAGGGAGGCTACCGTGATCGGACTGAGGCATATGTTCCAGACAGGCGACAGGGATACCCGCACAGGGGAGGATTCCAGCCGCAGGAGAGAGGTGGATTCGCTGGCGAGAGGCGTCTGAGGAAGCTGGAGGTGCCTGTTTTTGAGGGAGGCGACCCAGACGACTGGCTGTACCGGGTGGAGAGGTACTTGGAGGTGTCCGCTGTCCCAGGGGAGGATTGGCTACGGGCGATAGGGGTCTGTCTGGAGGGAGAGGCTTTGGGCTGGTTCCGTTGGACCGATCAGCAACGGCCTTTTCAGACCTGGGCTGAGTTTACGACGCTCTTGACAGAGCGGTTTGGAGGACAGGCTGGCGGCGTGTTCGAGAGACTGTACTCGCTGAAGCAGGAGGGGAGCGTGGGTGATTACATCAAGAAGTTCGAGTCGCTCTGCCACCGAGTTCGGGGAGTCTCTGAGTCTCTGGAGGGCTGTTTCATGAAGGGGCTGAAGCCCACGGTGCGATCGGGGCTAAGACAGTTCGAGCCCGTTGGGTTGCGTGGGATGATGACACTGGCCAGAAAGGTTGAGGATCATCAGGAGACAGAGAGAAGAGCCCGGGGAACGTGGGGAGGCTCTACCTTTCGAGGTCCGGATCCTGGAGGGGGACAAAAGGGGGCCGCAGGAGGGGCAACATCCACTGACGGTACAGTGGTTATCAAGGAGAAGGGAATGGATCTACGACCGGGGGGACACACACGAAGAATGACCGAGGCAGAGATTCGTGACAAACAGACCAAGGGCCTGTGTTTCAAATGCGACGAGAAGTTTACTCCTGGGCACCGGTGCGGGAATCGTACTCTTCAGATCCTGATAGTGAATGATGAAGAAGAGGGCGAAGAGAGTGTGATCATGTTGGAAGCCGGCGTGGACGATGATCAGGAGCACCTGCACTTGGAGTAGCTGACCATACCCTTCACGCACCACCTTGAGGACAAGGTGGTTTTTCCGAGGCGGAGTAGTGTTGCGGCCGGAAATTGGAGTAAGGGTAATTGGGTAAAATAACAATGAGGGGGCGTTTGTCTATTTAAAGGGGGTTGAGCCGGCCCTAGAAGTCATGCGAAATTTGAGAGAGTATTTTATTTTATCCCTTAGATTAATTGTATTAGGATTTCGGCTTTTCCCCCTAGGTTAAGAATCGTCTTCTAGTTATTAGTTAGCGAGTAGATTATTGTATTAGTGTTCCTTTTTAATTGTGAGATCTGAAATTCCAATAAAAATCTCATTTTTATCTTCAAATCCCTAGCAAATCGCATCAATTTCATCTAAGGAGTCCTTAGCCCTCATTTTCCCACATATCCCACATTTTTTGATTTTATTTTTCATGATGTTGTTATTCACATCATGGATGATCAACATACTAAAAATCAAGTCATTCCAATACTTTTAGAGCCACATCTATCCCTTGCAACTTCAACGGTATGAAAACATGCTTAAAACCCATGAAGTTGCAAGGGGTAGATGGGGGCTCTAAAAGTATTGGAATGACTTGATTTTTAGTATGTTGATCATCCATGAGGTGCACAACAACCCCATGGAAAACAAATTCGAGGGTAAAGTGTCCCTAGGATGACTCCTTAGATGAAATTTAAGGAGTCGCCCCCATTTTCCCCCATATCCAATATTTTTTTCAAATTTGTTTTCCATAGGGTTGTTGTGCACCACATAGATGATCAACATACCAAAAATCAAGTCATTCTAATACTTTTCGAGCCCACATCTACCCATTGCAACTTCAACGGTCTGAAAATGTACTCAAAACCCCATGAAGTTGCAAGGGATTCATGGGGCTCTAAAAGTATTGGAATGGCTTGATTTTTGGTATGTTGATCATCCATGATGTGAACAATGATCCGAAGAAAAAAAATTCGAAAAAATCGTGGGATATAGAGAGAAATGGGGGCGACTCCTTAAATTTCATCTAAGGAATCACCCTAGTAACACTTTACCCCATATATATATATAGGATAAAGTGTTCCTAGGGTGACTCCTTAGATTCAATCTAAGGAGTCGCCCCCATTTTCCCCATATCCCACATTTTTTCGGAATTTTTTTTCATGGGGTTGTTCACCTCATGGACGATCAATATACCAAAAATCAATTCATTCCAATACTTTTAGACCCCCCATCTACCCCTTGCAACTTCATGGGTTTTTAGCACGTTTTCAGACCGTTGAAGTTGCAAGGGGTAGATGGTGGCTCTAAAAGTATTGGAATGGCTTGATTTTTGGTATGTTGATCATCCATGAGGTGAACAACCCCATGAAAAATAAAATCCAAAAAAATTGTGGGATACGGGGGAAAATGGGGGCGACTCCTTAGATTGAATCTAAGGAGTCACCCTAGGAACACTTTACCCATATATATATACATACATATATATATATAGTAGTCATGACACATGCCCGCGGTCACGGTTCATTTAACATTATTTACACAGTCAAATTTGTGCGAAACAACAAATTCAGCGTAGAACAATAAATTCGGTGAGTGCGCTCTTGAGTCGGAACAACAAATTAGCGTAAAAAAATTTAGCGGGCGCCTTCGGCGCGAAGGGTGGAAGTGCATAAGTGCGTGTGTGTGTGTGTATGGTGTGTGGGTAAAAAGTGAAATGAGAGGGTTTTTTTAGCAAAAATGAGAAATATGTGGTATTCTGCGCAAATGTAGTGATTGTGGGGGGTTTGAATACAAAAGGAAAAAAGTGGTGGGTTTTCCAAACACTCATCTCAACCATTCTTTTACCAATATTAAATCCTAGCCATTCTTCTATCAACCTCTTTATACATCAGCATGACATCAGCTTGTCCCAGTCAGCCCTAAAACTCAAAAACCTTTGTGTTTTAATATATAGATATATATATATATTGGAAGAATATTGTGTATCTTTATTTATAGCAAGAATGTACAGAATACAAATGGCCGTGCAGAGGAGGGGTGATTGAAGGAGAGGGGAGACGGCACAAGCGCCATCACCCACTACCTGCAAACCCCCCACCCCAACAACGGCACAAGCGCCATCACCCACTACCTGCAAACCCCCCACCCCAACAGCAGCCAAGACCATATATATATATATATATATATATATATATATATATATATATATATATATATATATATATATATATATATATATAAGGATCCTAGGGTGCCTCCTTAGATTGAATCAATCTAAGGAGGCGCCCCATTTTCTCACATCTCCTACATTTTTTTGAAAAAATTTCATGGGTTTGTTGTTCACCTCATGGATGATCAATATACCAAATTTCAAAACATTCCAATACTTTTTGAGCCCTCATCTATCTCTTGCAACTTCATGGGTTTTTCAGCACGTTTTTAGACCGTTGAAGTTGTAAGGAGTAGATAGTGGCTCAAAAAGAATTGAATCCCTTGAAATTTGGTATGTTAATCATACATGAGGTGAACAACAATCCCATGAAAAAATATTATAAAAATATTGGGGAAAATGGGGGAAAATGGGGGCGCCTCCTTAGATGAAATCTAAGGATGTACCCTAGATCTTTTTTTACCATATATATATATATATATATATATATATATATATATATATATATAGACACACATACATTTCTCTCTCTCTCCAAATTTTAAGCACAAACTACGACTTGAGATCTGAAATTAAAATAAACTAAATCATTTCTAAATGCTGACATTTTCCTGCAAGAATTTTAACGGTCATAAGGGATCAGATATGTGGGGTTTTTCTTCATGTCTGGGGGCGAACCCCCTGTAGGATCAAACAGGGAGAAACCGCAACCCAACAGCAAGAAACAAGGGAGCCGAAAGGCTCCAGGTCAACAAACAGGAAAGCTGAATGCTTTACGTCAGCGTACAAGAATGTTGAAGGCTTCACGCCAACAAACAGTAAAGCCAAAAGCTCCAAATCAGCAAACAGGAAAGACAAAAATTGCAGGTTAATCAACAGTGAAGCCGAAGCCTAAACCAAGCAAAAGAGAAGGCAAAAATCCACCGCCAACAAAGGAAACCAATACCTCACCACAACACACAGGGAAAAATCAAACCCATATAATCCCCACAACAGTAACCTGAGACCCCACATCCAGCAAGGGAGCCAAACCCCCATGGCAATAATCAATGGATCAAGGGATCTGTATTAATCTTTTCCCGAATCATCATCTCCAAACAAAAAGATCATAATAATCAACAAATTTCCAACCTTCCCAAGCAATTATATTTCAGAATTAAAACAAAAATAAACCAGAGTTTCGATGAAGATAATCTACCGTAAATCGAAGCCGAAAACCACTGAAATCTCCGATCAAGCCCTATCACCTCGTCGATCTACTGCTGCGATTTGCTTGGTTAGGAAAAAGTTGTAAACTTTGAAGGGAAATCATGCCCAAAAATGAGAGCAAACAACTCCACCGAAAATCTGAACTTTGGGAGGAAAAACAAAGTTCTTGCAATCATGAAAACCCATGAAAACCTGTAAAGAAGAGTTATAGAGGAAGAAGAGATCTATTAAAGAAGATGGTGGGGGATGAATGTGCGAGATTGTGGCAGATGATCCGTGTAACCGAAGCGAGTATGGAGTGACTAGGGTTTTCTTTCGAACAAAGAAGGGTCGAGGATGTGTGTTTGTCGAAGGGAGAGCAAGAACCTCAACTTCTCTTTTTCGGGCGGTTAGGTTTTCCTTGAGGGGAATTTGGACGGTTTAAGTTGGAAGATAAAAATGGGCTTTGGGCCAAGAGAAGAGTAAGTAGAAGAAATAAAAGAATAAAAGAAAGAGAAATTGAATAATGGGCATGGGCCCAAAGGAAAAAAGAAAAAAGAAGAAAAGAAAGAGAGATAAATGAATAAGATAATGGGCTTGGGAAAAACATAGTCCGATAGGAAATAAAATACATGGGGATATATATATATATATATATAATATCAAAATTATCAATATACTTCAAAAAAATATAGACCATTACACCTATAAATTGAAGTTGCCGCCAGAGTCCGTCATACACCATGGTTTCCATGTATTGCATCGGTGCCAGGCCATTGGGGACCACACCCCTTCTTTGCTACCACTGACTTTGACCGAGGATACGTAGATGACCATGGAACCGACAGAACTAAAGGTGGTTCGCATAGTAAATGCTGGGGACACGTGAGGTGCTCATTTGGTGAAAGGGCCTTCCAGACCATGAGACCATTTGGGAGCCTTTTGGAGTTATTGCGTAGCGACTTCTCATTCCACCTTGAGGACAATGTGACTTTTTGGGAAGAGTAATGATGGAACCGTAACGTATCAGAGGATGCGACAGAGCGGATGATGAAGCAGCTAACTAACCCAGTGGAGTTTATGTAATTTTTGGGGTTCATGTGTATTTTTATAAATCTAAACAAACCAGTTCTCTATATATATTAAGAGGATGGGGTTAACATTCTTAATATTGAAAATAAGAGAGAAAATCTTAGAAGAAGTAGAACCCTAGATAGAGGAGAGTTAAGCATTGTCTCTCAAATCAAAGGCTATGAGAGTGATTTCTTCTTGAAAGATATCATCTTGTATCTTGTATTCCACTTCTCATCTATAGAAATCAGATTTTTGTCTCTCCAAACCCTAGATTTTCCTATCACGTCCATACTACATTTGCATGATGCGGACTCTTAAATAATTACCATTAGTGGAAACTCAGTAAAGGTTTCTCCATGTTTCGATACTAGTTCAAGTCTCCCATATGCTTGTGGATTTAATTGAGAACAGACCCCGGTCAACCGTTAAGTCATTTTGCATGCAGGCCAGTAGGAAGAAATATCCCCGTCATGAATACCAGTAGAAATAATGATAGTTACTGGAGAACCTCTCATTCAAGTAGTTGACACTGACATAATTTATACAAAATGGAGGTTAGGAAAGTAAACAGCAATTGTGTAAAAAGAAGCACCTCAGATGATGGTTGACATCTTGGAAATGAAAATGGTTACGAAGAAAAGGAGACATGATCATTTCCTAATTTCCATCAGTAATATATATAAAGTGAAGAAATTAAATAATCCCTTTTGTTTGCTCACATGCTCAAGCCTCAAGTTACCACATATGCATGCAACAGTCCAGACAGAGAGAGCGGTAGCCTCCTCCTCTGCCAAGCGTGCTCCATGAGCCTGATAAAAATACCAAGACAATAAAACATATGGAGATGTATGGAGAAGATACTACATTCAGTAACAATGGGCCAATAAATCTAACCCAAGTGGCAATAATCATACCTCAGCCATTTCCAAGCTAGTACTGCAAGATCTAAGATCAATGGTGGATCCTGCAATATGAAGAGCAGTTTCGCCTGGCCTATGAAACTCAATGGGATTAAGATGCTCCAATGGTTGAAAAGTAAGTGAGGAACCTCTAGAAGGGCATTGCAATCGATAATATTTACAAATTATTTGCAAGGACCCATGTTTATTTGCCTGGAATTTCAAATGAGTAAATCATGTACTTGAAAAAAGAGATAACCACATAAGTCGGAGAAAATCCTGCAAGTCATACTAAAATGTGATCTCTTAATATAAAATAATCTAACCTTTGCCCAATTAAGAATTTCAGTCTGACCATTGACATCTTCTTGGCCAGAGGAAGACGGCTCGTCGATCTCTGTTTGGTCCATTTCACTTCTAAGGTTTCCATCTTCAACAAAAAAACCCTGCAAACTACATTAGGAAGCAACATAAAAATGTTTATTAGCACGCCAAATCAGTCATATGGCATTAAAAAGAAAACAACGTGACCGTAGATCATGTAACTAAGTTTTTAATGTTAATAACCGCATGTGGCAGAAAATCAACTAGATACTTCAGCGATACCTGGTAAGAGTATCAACAAGGGCCATACAGATCAGCAGATAGCCTTATCAATTACGTCACCTTATGTGTGTTATTTATTAGTAGTACAAAATACAAATACAATCATAAGCCGGCGCATTATAATAAGCAAAGCAATAATTACTACGATGTGCAACCCAATATTCCAAAAGCACATAACTCCTGCAATCGCCAAGATATAATAATACCGAGTGGAAAATGGTTTATACCACTTGTTCTGGTAGAATCACAAATAATCAGCCTAAAGAGACTACAAATTCACGTAAATCTAGGATAATAATTCTCCCAGTTGCAACATCATTTTGGGTTAAATAATATTTTGATGTATGCAATCCAAGTGTCACATAGTTATAACTATTGTTGGATCCTTGTGATGGACAAAGAGACACTAGAGGGTGGTGAATAGTGTCCTTTAAATTTCAACAAACAAAGATAACAAAAGAGTTACCAATTAATATCTTTAATAACCAATATTATTGGTTGCAGTAATATGAAATAGAAAAATAATATAAAAAATGTACCGTAATAAGGAAAAGAGTAGAGAAAATGCAAATCAGAAAGGCAATCGCAAACACTGAGAAATTTATTCTGGTTCGGTCTCCAAAACATACTCCAATCCCCAAGTTTTCTGGTAGAGATTTTCCACTATAAATCATCTTGCAAACCCACAAGAGAAAACCGTGTAACTTAACAAACACCTTTGTCAATTGCACACCCCAATCTTAACAATTTAAGACACTCTCAGAACAGAAAGCAAACCTCCCTCAACAACCGAGAAAATACCTTTCGATAGAATAAGTAAAATTTCTCCTACAGTCTTGAATTCACGTGCATGTGGATATAAAGATGGCTAAGGAGTGATTTTTCTTGTTTATAAGATGAAAGTTTTGAAGAATAAAAATAGAGATAAATTGCTTTTACTTTTGGCTCAAAGAAAGATAAAAAAACCAAAGATTACATTGGACAAAGATGTTTTTTTGGAACTACGGAGATATATTCCCAGTTTATAGAGTGAAAAATCAATAGAAAAATATTTAAAACTAGATGTTACAACGAGTAGGAAATGGCTAGTTTTGACGGTCAACGCAGCCAACGGACTATTGTTAGTCAACTAATAAAATTATTAGTTGACCAATGGTTCAAAGAAAAGAATGGCTAACATTCTGCATTAGTCGACCAATGGAGCAGTTAATCGACTAATGGAGCAGTTAATCGACTAATGGACCAGTTAGTCGACTAATCAAAGCTCTGAGTGACAATATGAGAATTTCATTAGTCGACTAAGTGTCATGTTAGTCAACTAATAGAAGATATATCTGGCTCAAGATACTCAGATACATTAGTCAAAGAATATATGTCATTAGTCGACTAATCAACACTTGACGTCACTAGTTGGACTTAAAATCAAGGGATTTTGATGTAACTTGAGTTCATAAAAATTCTAAGTCTTGAACCTATTATTTTGTGTGTGTGTGTGTGTTCAAAGCATGGTTTGAGGTATCGCCCGATACCTCTTGGTATCGGGCGTATCAGACCGGTACTGTCCAGTACCGGTTCGAAACCGCAGCATAAAATCGATATCGGCCGAAACCCTATGGTTTCGACCGGTTTCGACCGGTTTCGCCCAGTACCGGACGAAACTGGCTGAAACCCTAGGGTTTCGACCAGCAAATGTGTAAAAAACTGGCCAAAATCAAAAAAAAAGAAGAGGAAGAAGAAACTGAAAAAAACGAAAAATCAAACTTGCCTCGCCTCGCCGCCGCCTGTCGCCTGCTGCCGCTCCTGCCGCTTCTGTGAGAGAACGAGAGAGAGGGGACCGCGTGAGAGAAAGAGAGAATGCGTGCGAGAGAGAAATAGGGATATTTTGAATGGTAAACTTGTAAATAAGTTATATGTGTAGAGGAAGATATTTTATGGCAACTTTGTAAATAAGTGATATGTGCACAAAGCAAAATGGTAGGTGCGCAAAGCAACTCCAAGGTAAACTTGCAAATAAGTGATATGTGTGCAAAGTAAAACGGTGGGTGTGCAAGAGAAAATTCTAGCTACTTTAGTTTTTTACATATCTGATAGATTTTATGTATTTAAAACTACCGCTACTGACCAACCGAAACCCACAACCGATACCGTCGAAATGGACGATACCGATACCGAAACTTAAATTTTCGAGAGAGCGATACCCTCTCCGAAACCGATACCTTAAACCTTGGTTAAGGGTATTCTTTTTTGATATCCTAAGTTGCAGTTTGATCATGTGTCATTAAAGAATTGTTTTAGAATAACACAGTATATACACTATCGCTGTCAATGGTTATGGTATATGCAAGATTGTTGAAACCAAGGATTACGGTTTCGGCCGAAACCTCCGGGTTTCGGCTGTTTCAGATCGGTCCCGGAGGGGACCGACCGAAATTGGGCGGTTTCGGCCGATGGGACCGATCCGAAATCATGTACCTTGTTTCGGTATCGGCCGAAACCGCCAAGTTTCGGTCGGTAACGGCCGAAACTGGGCGATTTCGACCGATACCGACGAGCAACAACAAAGAAAATAGAGAAGAAGAAAAGCCAAAAAAACAAAGAAAACAAAAATGAAGAAGAAGAAGAGAGTGGATTCAAAAAGAAGAAGAAATCAAAGTGAAAGAGAAAGAAGAGAGAGAGTGCTTACCTGATAGTCCCGCCTCCTGATCGCCGCCCTCCCTCCTGCCGTCGCCCTCCAGCTTCACTCCCTATTGCCAGGGCTACAACTAATTAATTAGCAACTAGGAATTAATCTAGAGAACTAGGAATAGAAAATACCTTGATCAAATCTTCGATAAAACACTCCCTAGGGCCGGCCGGCCCCTTTATTGGGGGAGGGGTTAATAATTGTCTAATTACCCCTTTGCCCTCCCCACTTGTGAGTAATCACAAGTTTGGGACCGGGTCCAGGTTGGACCCAAGTCGTCGCCTCCGATGGTAGACCCGCATACCTTGAACCGGACCCCCATCCTTACTAGCCTCCTCCTCCTCTTGCCGCTGGGCCGCATCATTACTCCCCCCCAAAAGTGACACCTTGTCCTCAAGGTGGAAATCTGGAAACTGGTCGCGGATCACTGAAGCAGCCTCCCAAGTAGCATCGTAATCGGGTAGGCCCCGCCAACGAATTCTCACCTCATGAACCCCGCCTGCGGTCTGCCGAATACCTGTCAACTCCTGAGGCTCCAGGAGCACCTCCATGTCATCTGTCAAAGTGGGTGGGAGAGAGGGTGACAGTGTATGATTTCCGATGGCACGTCGCAACTGTGAAATGTGGAACACCGGGTGAATGGTCGACGTGGTGGGTAACTGCAGTCTATATGCCACCTTCCCGATCTGAGCGGTCACCTCGAAAGGGCCATAGTAACGGGCCGCTAGCTTCTCATTGCTCCGATGAGCCAAGGTCCTCTGCCGGTAAGGTCGGAGCTTCAGGTACACGCGGTCCCCCACCTCAAACTGCTCATCTCGTCGGTGTGCATCTGCCTTGGTCTTCATGATCTGCTGGGCCCTCAACAAATGTTTCTTCAGCTCCTCCAAGTACCTATCCCGCTCAGTCAAGTGCTCCTCTACCTGGGACACCGGCGTAGCGCCTCTGCTGTAATGTATCAACTGTGGGGGGGTCACGGCCATAGAGGATCCGGAATGGGGTGCTCTGTGCTGCTGAATGGTACGAGGTGTTGTACCAGTATTCGGCCCATGCTAACCACCTGGCCCACTGTCTCGGCGACTCTGACGCGAAGCACCTCAGGTGTGTCTCAACACTCCTATTCACCACCTCCGTCTGTCCATCTGTCTGCGGGTGATAGGCCGTGCTCCTCCGTAGCTGGGTCCCCTGCACCTTAAATAACTCCTTCCAAAGCTGCTGATGAACACCTTGTCCCGATCTGACACTATGGAGCCCGGAAACCCGTGCAGGCGAACCACCTCCTTCATAAATGCTGCTGCCACCGTAACTGCAGTGTATGGGTGTCTGAGAGGTATAAAATGGGCGTACTTGCTGAGCCGATCGACCACCACTAATATGAAACTGTATCCCTCTGATCGCGGCAACCCCTCAATGAAATCCATACTGATATCCTCCCATACGCGCTCTGGCAAGGCCAATGGCTGTAAAAGTCCTGCTGGTGCCATTGCCAAATATTTGTGACGCTGGCACACGTCACATTCTGCTATCCGCTGGGCAATGTCCTTCTTCATCCCAGGCCAATATAACTCCATCGCCATCCGTCGATAAGTCTGCTGTACCCCGGAGTGCCCCCCAATGGCGCTGCCGTGGAACTCCTGAAAAATCATGGGGATGTGGGCGGACCCCCTGGGAATCACAAGCCGGCCGTGGTATAGCAACCTCTGTCCCTCCACGCTGTATCCCTGGAAGTCCGAGGACCCCTGCTACAGTGCCTCACGGATCCTCGTCAAATCTGCATCAGCCTCTATCTCTCTACTCAAGGGCTCCCAATCCAAGAGGACGGGTGCGGATATGGCCGCTACCTCCGCAATCTCCTCGCGACGTGACAGGGCGTAAGCCGCCTTGTTCTCCAGGCCTGGGCGGTACTGTATCTCGAATGTAAAGTGCACCAGCTTGGAGAGCCATCTCTGATGCTCCTCGGTAACCATACGCTGCTCCAATAAGTACTTCAGACTTCGCTGGTCGGTCCGCACTACGAACTTCCTACCCAACAGGTAGGGCCGCCACTTCTGAATAGCAAGTACAATCGCCATCAGCTCCCTCTCATAAACTGACTTCAGCCTCGCCCGTGCTGACAGGGTCTGACTAAAGAAAGCAATGGGCCTCTGGTCCTGCATCAAAACTGCCCCTAGGCCATACCCTGATGCGTCGGTGTCTATCACAAAAGGTCTGCTGAAATCTGGAAGCCCCAAAACTGGCACCGACGTCATCGCCTGCTTCAGGGCCTCAAATGCCCTGGTAGCCTCCTCGCTCCAGTGGAAGTTGTCTTTCTTCAGTTGCTCGGTGAGAGGCCAAGCAATCGTGCTATATCCCTGGACAAACTTCCTGTAATACCTTGTCAACCCCAGAAAACCGCGCAGTCCCCGTAAGGTAGAGGGTACAGGCCAATCTAACATGGCAGCAATCTTGGTCCTGTCGGCTGCCACTCCCTCTGCTAATACCACGTGGCCCAAGTACTCCACTTGTGGCTGGGCCGAACAGACACTTCTTCTTATTCGCACAGAGCTGCTGCTCCTGTAGCTCGTGCAATACTGCCCTCAGATGTCCCACGTGCTCCTCCATACTGCGGCTGTAAACCAATATGTCATCAAAGAAGACCAACACGAACCTCCTCAGAAAAGGCCGGAAGACCTTGTTCATCAAAGCCTGGAATGTCGCCGGTGCATTCGTCAAGCCGAATGGCATGACTAGGAACTCATAATGCCCCTCGTGAGTCCTAAATGCGGTCTTTGGCACGTCGGCCGCCCTCATCCGTATCTGGTGGTAACCCGACTTCAGATCAATTTTGGAAAAATAAGCTGCCCCCGTGAAGTTCATCCAAAAGCTCATCTATCACAGGGATGGGAAATTTATCTGCCACTGTTTCCTTATTGAGGGCCCTGTAATCCACGCAGAATCTCCAGCTGCCATCCTTCTTCTTCACCAACAGTACTGGGCTAGAAAAAGGGCTAGTGCTCGGTTGTATCACCCCTGCCTGCAGCATCTCCTCCACCAACCGCTCTATCTCATCCTTCTGTACCTGAGGATACCTGTAAGGCCGCACACTAATGGGAGACACGCCCTCTCTCAAAACAATGGCGTGCTCATGATCTCTGTGGGGTGGCAGCCCCTGCGGTGTCTGGAAGACCTCCTCAAAACTGTGCCAACAGCTCCTCGACCTCCGGTGCTACTACGGTCTGTGGGGTGTCCTCACTCTGTACCGACGCTGTCACTGCCTGTAGCTCCACCAAGTATCCCCCTCCTGCGGTGTGGATAGCCCTGGACATGGCCTTGTACGACACCAGGGAACGACAGAGGCTGGGGTCCCCCTGTAACACTACTGTCCTCCCCTCGTGCTGATACTCCATCCTCAGCAGCTTCCAGTTGGTCCTGGTCTCCCCGAGGGTCTGTAACCACTTCATCCCCAGGATGACGTCTGTACTGCCCAGCTCCAAGGGCAGGAAATCGACGACGATCTGCTCTCCCTGAACTGCCACAACCACCCCGCGACAGACACCCATGCTATGTGTCACCTGTCCCGTGCCGAGCATCACTCCATACCTCCCAGTGCCGCTCATCTGCAAACCCTGTGCCTCTGCCAGTCTGCTGGAAATGAAATTGTGGGTGGCCCCACTGTCGATCAAAACTATCACCTCCTGGCTACCCACCTGTCCCACCAATTTCATGGTGTGGTTCGGTGTGAACCCCACCACGGAATTGAGGGACACCTCTGCAAGGTCTAAGTGCTGATGCTCCATCTCCTCCTCGTCCTCTCCTGCCTCTAGGGTGATGACCTCGTCCTCTCCCTCCTCATCGCCAGCTATCAGTATCTGGAGAGTCCGAGCGGCGCATCGGTGTCCGGGGGTGAACTTCTCATCACATCTGAAGTACAGCCCCTTCAACCGCTTCTCCCGTATCTCAGCATCTGTCATCCTACGCACCTGCCCCCCACCACGGGGCTCCTGCCTCCTGTCAGTACCGCTCCCAGCTGCGGCCGTCACCCCCCTGCCCTGGGGTGGTCCCTGTAGTAGGTGCTGCCCTCTGGCCTGCAGTAGCCGCCTGACTCCGGTATGTGGCACCTCCCCACGTCCCGCGGGCCCTCCGCTCTGTCTCCTGGTGATCCTCCACTTTCCTGGCCAGTGTCATCATCCCCCGCAATCCAACGGGCTCGAACTGTCTCAGCCCCGACCGTACCGTGGGTTTCAACCCCTTCATGAAACAACCCTCCAGGGACTCCTCAGAGACTCCCCGAACTCGATGGCAGAGCGACTCGAACTTTTTGATGTAATCACCCACGCTCCCCTCCTGCCTCAGCGAGTACAGTCTCTCGAACACGCCGCCAGCTGGACCTCCGCCAAATCGCTCCGTCAAGAGCGTCGTAAACTCAGCCCAGGTCTGAAACGGCTGCTGCTGATCGGTCCATCGGAACCAACCCAAAGCTTCTCCCTCCAGGCAGACCCCTATTGCCCGCAGCCAGTCCTCTCCCGGTACAGCGGACACCTCCAAGTACCTCTCTACCCGGTACAGCCAGTCATCTGGGTCGCCTCCTTCAAAAACAGGCACCTCCAACTTCCTCAGACGCCTCTCGCCAGCAAATCCCCCTCTCTCCTGTGGCTGGAAGCCCCCCTGGGCTGATAACCCTGTCGCCTGTCTGGAATGTAAGCCTCAGCCCGCTCACGGAATCCTCCCCCTGCTCCATGTCCCTGCCAGTCTCCTGGAGGGTGTCCAAACTCCGCCTGGTGGCCTCCTAGGGGGTCCTGGTGTGCTCTCCAATCTCCTGTAACTCCCCCAAAGGGTGGGGGCTGAGGCAGTGGCCCCCCTGTGATCTGCTGGTGGCCTCCGTTCTGCTGAAATCCTCCGCCAGGTCCTCCAAAGGGCTGAAATCCCCCAAACTGGGCTCCACGGACCTCGGGCGGGCCTCCCGGAGGCCGAAAAATCGTCGAAACGGCCTGTCGGGCATCCTGGGGGGTCGGTGGGCCCCCCCAGTGGTCCGATGGGCCTCGGGTCCCCCCCTTGGGGTCGGCCGAGGCCCCCAGGCCGCCGCCTGGGCCGGCCGGCCCTGGAATTGGGCCGGCGGGCCCCAGGCGGCGGCGGAATTTCCCGCCGCAGCTGCCGGGGGGGCGGCAGGTGCGCCCGCCCCTCCCAGGCCCCAGGCGGGGCTCCGCCGCCCCCACTGGGGTTCGCCGACCCCCCCTGGCTGTTTTGGGGGGGCCGGCGGCCAAGTCAGGTTGGCCGGGGGGTGCCGCTGAGTCGGAAAGACCCCCCCGGTCACTTGTTCGTCACGGCGCGGCGGTGCGTGGTCGTGATGGGTCCCCCACGCGTTGTCTTCTTGGCCAAAGCCTCCGTCTTCGTCAAATTCCGGATGTTCTTCAAAAAAATTGCCTTTTTACCTTTGTCCTTTGCCAAAGGTGGCTCCTTTTTGTTTGGATCCACCTTTGGGATGAGATGAGCGGTCAACGCCGCGATGGCCTCCGTCAATTCCGAGAATTTTCCCTCCGTCATCTCCTTCATCTCCTTCATCTTGGCCTCCGTCTTCTCTTGATTTTCTCTCATCTCCTTCCGGATCTCCGCGGCCATCTCCGCGTCTTCTTTCCTTAGATCGATGAAACCCTTACTGATTTGGGCTTCAATCCTCTCAACCTTCCCTTCCAAAACCTCAATCCGCTCCGTTGCTCGCGTGTTCGCCATGGATCAACCGCTCTGATACCAATTTGATGCGACTAGGGCTTTTTGTGGGGAATAAAGGTAGGGTTTTTATGGCTCGTGGACTACTAATCTAAGGTTTGATAGCGAAGATCAGATCTGAACTAGTATTTTAATTGCGAATAAAATAGATCTAGGGCTACAACTAATTAATTAGCAACTAGGAATTAATCTAGAGAACTAGGAATAGAAAATACCTTGATCAAATCTTCGATAAAACACTCCCTAGGGCCGGCCGGCCCCTTTATTGGGGGAGGGGTTAATAATTGTCTAATTACCCCTTTGCCCTCCCCACTTGTGAGTAATCACAAGTTTGGGACCGGGTCCAGGTTGGACCCAAGTCGTCGCCTCCGATGGTAGACCCGCATACCTTGAACCGGACCCCCATCCTTACTAGCCTCCTCCTCCTCTTGCCGCTGGGCCGCATCACTTCACTCCCTATTGCCACAGATAGGTCACCCCGATTGGGGTGTGAGGGCTCTTATATTTTAAAAAGAGGTCAATGGCAAACTTGTAAATAAAAGAGATAAGTTAGCATAAAGTGGATACACTGTAGCAGTACATATATTTTGGAGAATTACTATGCAAACAGACCCAACTTATTTACAAATTTGCCATTCAATTCTTTTGATGCAGAATTGCTATGCAAACAGACCTAACGTATTTACAAATATGCCATTCAATTCTTTTGATGCAGAATTGCTATGTGAACCGACCCAACTTATTTACAAAATTTGCCATTTGATTATTTACCTGCAACATATTTAGCAAAATACATTTACAACTACTTCCTATGCATCAATATATATATATATACATATATAGAAAAAATTGTAATATATTTTTATATATTTTGCAAAATGTGTAACTTATAAAAAAGTATTCGATAGTAAATAAGTTGTATGTGCGCAGAGTAAAACGGTGGTGCGCAGAGCAACTCTCCACTTCTTTCCAATATTTAAAATATAAAAATATGGATACATATTTATAAATACATATAAGTAATACAAATGTGACAAGTATTTGATAGTATATGATTAATACTTTAACTTTGGGATGATACCGAAACTTGCTTCCGAAACCACCGAAACGGGCGATACCGATACCGAAACCTAAATTTTGGGAGAAGCGAAACCGAGACCTAAAACCTTGGTTCAAAGCTTTAACAATAAATCTATGACAAGAAATAAAAGTTATATCAATAAACAAAATTACAATCATTTGAGCTCCACTGAAGTTGATTATCATCCATGTTCTTCTCATAGGTGTAGTCGTCAATTCTTGAGCCTTAACACATCAACATATACTTCCTAATAGCGGCACAAATTATGTTAGTGCAAGCAATTTATTTTTTCATCATCAAAACACATTGGGGTAAACCAATATCCAACAACTACGGCCATTAACAATGTACTTAAAACCATAGTTTTAGGTTTCGGCCGAAACCGACCGGTTTCGGCCGTTTCGGATCGGTTTCGGAGGGGACCGGTCTGAAACCACACGTTACTTCTCGGTTTCGGCCGTATCGGCCGGGTTTCGGCCGTATCGGCCTGGGTTTCGGTCGTATCGGCCGGGGTTTCGGCCGTATCGGCCGGGGTTTCGGCCGTATTGGCCGATACCGGCCGAAACTTGTCCGATACCGACTGAAACTTAAAAAATGAAAACAAGAAGGAGGAGGAGGAGGAAACATCACCAAAATCCAGAAAAAGAAGAAGAAACGAAGAGATGGACGTACCTCATGGTCGCCCGCCTCCCGTCGCATCCCCGAAGAAGCCCGCCTCCTGCAATTTGAGGTCTTACATGGTAGCATATTCTAGCATTTAATTTAAATTTTGTTTGCACGGTGCAAGTGCAATTGTCCAACACATACTAGCATTTATTAAGAAGTTTGACCTTTTGAGTGAGCTGGTCACTAAAGGCTTTCCATTTAATTACAAGTTTGACATTCAGCCACTAAATGTTTTCCATTTATTTACAAAGTAATCATTTTCAGCCACCAAACCCTTCCATTTATTCAAAAGCTTGCCATTCTCATTTATTTTCAATCCTGTTGATAAAAAATGTAATATATTTAGCATAATACTTTTAACAAAATGTGTAACTAGTAAAAAGGTATTTGTGCTAATATTTGATAGTATTTAATAGAGTTTTAAGTATCTGAAACTACCGATACCGATGAAACGAAACTACCGTCCAAAACCACCGAAACGGACGATACCGATACCGAAACCTAAATTTTGGGAAGAGTGATACCGAGACCGAAACCGAGACCTAAAACCTTGCTTAAAACCCCAAATCAGTTTATAAATATACTTTTTGGTTATATCACATGACCCCCTCTCACAATACCAGGAATCAACTAGAATTAGGAAGAGACTTGCTACAGCTTCAATCACAAAGAACCCCTCCCCCCCCCCCCCCCCCAAAAAAAAAAAACAAAAAACAAAAAAAACAAAAAAACAAAAAAACAAAAAAAAACAAAAAAGCACAAAAGAAGAAAACCCCCACGAGCCCAACCATTCACCCCAAAACACCAAAAAGGACAATATAGACATAAATAAAAGTATTGGATGTAACCAAAAAACTCAAAAATGTAGTTATAAAAACTAAAATTGAACAAGACACTAAACGCACAAAACCAACAGAATAATGAAAAATACTGTGCATAATTCATTTTGAGGGCATGTGTTGGCTAGATTTCACTAGGGAAGTAGAATAGTTGTTTACTGGTGAGTTACTTGTGGTGCTTAAGTACTACAGCATCAAGACTACCACTAAACAGTACTCATCCAAACAACAGGAATAATCCAAGTAAAAGGAGAATACAAAAACTACCTGGTCAAGGATTTGGACCCTTCATGCTGACAATGTTGCACAAGTGGAAAAACGACATCGGGAAGATGCCCTTCAGATTGCTTGTTTCTCATCGTCTCACTAATAGAATCATAAAGATCATTTTCCAAGGAAGTTTCCAGTTCTCTCTCTTCAATCCCATCTCCTATTTCTGAATTTTTGTCAAATGTTGTGTTACTCTTACTGTCTTTCTCAGCATTCAAGTCTTCTCCAGGCAGTAGGTTATTCACAGAAGCAGTACCTGACAATTTCTGCAAGGAATTGTCCAGAATTTGGTCGGGACATTCAGTCAGGCCTTTTTCATCGCCAGCAGATAGCTGCCCCATCTCAGTATCTACAGATTTTCCAAGTATGTTGTTATCCTCATATTTTTCTTCCAGGGAGAGCAAATTCAGCATTTCAATGCCTTTTGACAACCCTTCAAACCTTTCTTCAGCGAAGATGCTACAGGCAGAAGCAGAGACATGTCAATACATGTGTCTTAAAAGAAAGAATGTTATACTCCACAGCACACAAAAAACAATTGTCAACACATCATGCCGTGCAAGACAGACATTATTGCTTTCAAATGACAAATTTAAGCATCAAAAAACAAGTGCCAAAGCAAAAACATGGCAAGAAAAAAATAATTGCTCATTATAACATGCATTCTAATATCAGCAAAATCCAATATACAGCCTAAATATTGAAGTCATCAAATACAATGACTACATAGACACTATGACAAGTAAATGTTGGCAATAAAAATGCAAAAATAAACACCGCAGAGGAATCTATGCCAATTTTCACTCAAAATCTGTTCGACAAAGAAGTGAAGGCAAATTCACCCAGCAATAGTCCTCTCTAAAATGTCGAGTCCATCACCACAAATGGTCAGTCACACCTCAGAGTTATAGTGTTGTGTCAAAATATATAGTGCATGTAATACCCCAAACACATTCTCATGTGGTTTTCATGCGTTAAAATATCTTAAAATACAAATAAAGTTTTCTATGTTTTTTGATAATTTTTCTGTATTTTTTTATTTTTCCAAGCTCAATTCTAACTCAAATCCGGTTAATAAATTAAAACTGTAACCCGCTTTCTTATAAAACCCGACCCAATTTCTATCTCCCAATTTCTCTCTTTTTTACCCCGACATTCTCTCTCACCCTCTCAAAGCTTCGTTCGTTTCTTTTTTCTTTTTGCGGTTCGCTCTCCCGTCTCGTCACCAACCTCGCCACAACCTCGCCACATCTCGCACATATGTCGTTGCCTGGGCATGGATGTGGGCGACTACGAACCCACGTCGTGTCCCATTCCTCGCGTGACAGCGTCGCACTCACTCACTCGTGCCATATTTATCTTCCCCCACGTAAACCATAACCCTAACCTCGCCAGGGAAATTCTGTGATCTTTATCTCCTCTTTCGTTTGACAATGTTCTTTCCTCCTCATCAGTCCCAATCTCCCCCATATTGGAGGCAGCCGCACGACAACGACGAGATCCCCTGACGACAATTTCGATTCCGACGATCGGTAAGTCTCTTGATTTTGTTTCCAGCATTGATAAACTCGGACATTCCCTCTCTTTGATGTTTAGGTTGCTGTGGATTTTTGAAATTGGGGCTTTGACACCGTGGCCATGAATTTTGTTGGGGTTCTCCCCGGTTTAGTTTTGATCTTGGTAGAGAATGTTCATCTTGTGATGATAATGATGATGATGATGATTGAATGAGCTTGATATTTTGGGTTGAGCTAGGGATGAGAATGGGCAGGCCCAAAGCCCGATTGGGCTTCCAATTGGGCATGCCACATCATCATCCCTACCATTCCTTCACTAATTCTACCCTAGAATTAGTGAAGGAATGGTAGGGATGATGATGTGGCATGCCCAATTCGAAGCCCAATCGGGCTTTGGGCCTGCCCATTCTCATCCCTAGGTTGAGCTTCACGGTTGGTATGCAATCTTGTGCATTTCTACCTCCATTTTTGCCTTGTCCGGTGCTGGGTGCTGGTTTCTACTTACCGGCCATGTCCTCTGTGCCTTGCGGCTTGTTCATGGTCTGTGTGCTTCCTGGCCCATGCTCGTGTTGATGGCTTTATGTTGCTGACCCTTGCCCATTCATGCTTGTTGGCTATATAATGGGAGAGTTTCACTCGTGATGTAAATTGAGTAAATACGTAGTTTTCTTTTGCAATATAAGTTAAGGCTGCTCCCCTTGTATTTCACCAAAAATGCATGCATCTATCAACAAAAATACGATCATTTAGATACATAAACTATAAGCATGCAATCATTAATTACCGATTAGTTAATTACAACCTCTTTTTCCTTAAAGACTTTCTTACTTCCTCTTTTTTATTGTCTTCATTTCATTCTCTAAAGTCTAAACTTTAGCCTTTTGATTTAGTTAAATGAAGAAAGCACCATTAAGCCCTATTTATTAGAGTTGGAAATTTAAATCCTAAATTAAGGAAACTAAAATATATTTATTGAAATATATAAAATAACTTTGCTAAAATATCAAAATATCTTTGATTTTAACTTTGACTAAAAAAATCTCTCTCAATCTAAAGATTCTAAAAAAATATCTATAACTTAAAGAAAATATCTTTAAGTTTAACTTTGACTTCTAGAAAATATTTTAGACTTCCAAAAACTATCTTGGAAAATATCATTGACTTTATTCTTTGACTTCTAAAAATATCCATAACTAAACGTCTAAAAATATCTATGAAAATCTAAAAATATCGTCTACCTAGTAGCTTAGTCATAAATCATTACATTTTAATTTAAGGGTTACTTAAAGTATGTGCATTGCATTCTAAGTAATGAAACTATGAAATATTACACTTGAGATGGATT
Organism: Scilla litardierei; assembly: GCA_030789695.1. Taxonomy (NCBI): domain Eukaryota; kingdom Viridiplantae; phylum Streptophyta; class Magnoliopsida; order Asparagales; family Asparagaceae; genus Scilla; species Scilla litardierei. The sequence continues at coordinate 33,757,255 of CM061131.1, read as the reverse complement.
TACTCGTCCAATCCTATCGGATAGAACAAGGTATAGCCAGTGCCCAGGCATGACAGTTTTTTAGCTGAAACTCCCCAGTTAATTCATCTTAGTTTCAGTTGATCAACATTCATATCCTGGATTTGCCAGCTGTATGCTGATGGCACCCAACACATTTCAGCTTCCACTGCATATCAATTATTGGATTGCTATATTAGTATGCTCCTATTTTTCTCATATAAAATGAAGGCATGTTTATTGCATTTCTCGGTCGTACAGTTCATGCTACACTCCATAGGATGAATAGCAATGAGATCACAACTAACCGTTTCAGAATATTGAATCACCTCATAAATATTTTGATGATGAGCAAACATATTGGATACTAATATTTTCACAAGTGTAGGTAAATACAAACATATTATAATAATGAGCAAACATGAAAATCAAGAATGTGTGGAGTCAACAAAGACGACAGAATCAAAAGAAACCAAGGTAAAAAGATAAGCTTCATGATTATTTTTGTCTTGGTAGATTGTTAAAGTCTTTTGTTGAAGCTTACACACACTTAGAAACACTTTATAAATGTTTTAAATATTTTTAAAAGCATCCCTACTTGTTAATTAGGTCAAACCCTAGATTAAATTCTGACACCCAGTCGATTGGATACATTTCCAGAAATCTAACTAGAAAGCATGTCAGAAAATAGTCGACGGTAGTTATGGAACTAGTCAACTAGTACATGAACTACAGTGATGCTCCTTAAGACATGCTTAGACTAGTCGACTTATGTGCACCAATCAGTCAACTAGCTGACAATTAGTCGACTAGTCAATGTATAGCAGTCCACTAGTATTAACCATTAGGCTGAAATGGTAACTTTTTACTAGCCATTTTTTGACTGTTTTCAGGATATTTTGGTTATCTGTTTTGACCTAGATTTCACCCTTTATATAAAAGGATTGTTCATCATTTACAATACTGAATGATCAATTTTCTTGAGTAAAAATCATTTTCAAGTGCAAAAAGCTTTTAAGCAAAACACTCTTCTTTGGCCATTAGTTTTGAAGTTTCTCAAATCTTTCTTGGCCAAGTTTTGATCTCATAGAGTTTTTTATTTTCAATATTAATTGGAGATCAACCACTATAGCCACAACACTTCAACCCAAGAGCTTCAACTCTAAGGCTATATGCAAAAAGCTTTGTAAGTAATTCTCATTTTTAGTGTGTAGTGTTTACTCTCTTGAGGAGATGTGCTTTTTCCTTTGTTGGGTTGTGGTGTAAGTGATGTGTTGTAATCTTTGTTCTGTTAGGAACGTGTTTAGTGGATTTGTCCTTGAGGATACCTGAACCAGGATAAACTATTGTCTTTGTGCTTGCATCTCTTTATGGTTGATCTCTTTGTGGTTGATTGTATACTTGCATTTGCTTCCGTTACTTATTTCTATTGTTACAAGTTATTAGTGTTGATCAAGAGTTAATTACGTAACACTAATTAAATTAGGTATAATTTTTAGAGGATTATTTTATTTGATAAACAATATCCCCCCCCCCCAAATGTTCTACTTGACATATCATGATTCAGCAAGAAACTCCTCCCATGCGAGTCTTTCAACAAAGATCTTTTACCCAGTTAGTCATGTAATTCATAATTCTGGCAAAAACACTCTGGTCTTAATAGCCGGCAGTATTCACACATTCTATACATATATTCATTCACCAAAACCATATGGTCCCATGCTCAGGGAGATAACTGAAATTGCAGTAATCCATGCATCTAGCAATATTATTTCGTGCCTCGTTCTTAAGTTTAGGAACATAATAAACAAATGGAGAGAAGTCAAAAAAAAGATCCTCCATTTTGTTCTTCAACATGTATGCCTTCACCAGTGCAGATAGTAATCATTCTATATTAGCACTATTTGGCATTGGATGCGAAACATCACATTCATATCATGGTCCCTCCATCCTTTGGCCATTGTGTGTGCAATTGAAACTCTGGAAAATATCATTCCTTTCCACCTTGAAATGTCTAATTTATTAGGATGGTGATGGTTGATCAACAAACTTAAGTGACTGCTACCACCAGGTGACACGACGCACTCTGATTGCCCCTCTGATTGCCCCAAGCTATGGTGTACCACAGGATGCAAATGTTATAGATGGTCGCACAGGTGGTCATGGAGTGTGATTCAAGTATCATTACATATTTATCATAAGTTACCAGGGAACTGGTCCAAGTAGCATGCAACAATGAAATGATACTGGTGCAACCATTGTATATTTTCCAAAATAAACTTGGCTGAATTATAGGTCCATAAAATTATTCAACTGATATATAAAACAAAATATAAGCGACAAATATTTTTATCCAAGTATAACGAAGTCTGCAAAAATGTTTTCAAAAATATAAAGTAAGAATAAAAATTGCATATTGGTACCCTAAATGTTTTCAAATATAAAAATTAAGAATAGAAATTACTTACTGGTACCCTAACTATGTAGCAAGAAATAGTGGTTCTACTGTACTATATAACTCATAGGTAAGATCAAAATGACATTTACCAAAACATATGCTCAAAGATTCAATGAAAGAAAGGTGGAAAATAATATCAGCCTTAAAGCTTAGTGTTACCTTCTCAATATACCAAAATGCAAATCAAAAAATGGAAGCCTTGACAGAATGCAATAGCAGCGAGTTGTGGTTAGTATATGCCGGCTCAACGGCGAGAATGTAGGCTCTCCTAAAAGCCTGGACACCAAATTTGAAGGCTTTTGTATTAATTCTTCAATTAAAAAACAGCATCCATATAAAGTTGAATTATCTGCCACCTGCAAAATTATGAAACTATGTAAGAATGTTTTGTTACAAGAAACCGGTTTGACATCAAAAGAAATTATTTATTAATCAGCAAAAAGCACAGTATTGTGGGTTCATCTAGCCATGATGAACTCAGTAAAACATGACAATTTAAGAAATCATAAGCGTCGCAGTTACAGGGGAAAAAGCATTGCTATGTAACCATCTTTCAGTATGCTAACCTTACATTAGTTTAATGCATAAAATATGTACGTACAACAGTTGGAACTTGGAAGATACATACAAGTATTCTTTCAGTTGCATTGACATGGATACAAGTATAAATGCATATTCATAAAGCCACAGGCAAGCAGATGGAGAGAGAGCCAATGTAAGGAGCAAATTACCAGCTATGATAAGTAGCCATACACGATTGTCATATACCAACACTGACAGCGCAATTAGCAAACCTTACTATAATTGTATTTTGAAAATACTTTCTATGAATCAAAAATTAATTGCAGCTGGCATTTTAAGGGAGAAACCATAGAAAAACTATGTGGCTAAACGTGCTCGGGTGAGAGCAATCCTAGGATTGGTTACACCCAGGGAAGGTCTCGTTCGGAGCATTACAAAGGTCAAGAGTAGGGAGTTTGTTGATTTACAAATTGGGAAAAATCCAGCTCTGGATCATAATTAAAGCACTTTAAAACCCTTGGACATCACTTGTTACTTTCGGCCAGCATTTTTGCAGCTACTTGGTGCAAGAACAAGTAAACCAAAAATAGTTAATATTTGTGTTTTTAACTTTTAGGCACTCCAAATAATGTATGTCAACTTCAACAGCATCTCTTCAAAGTGGATATCCTGCACAATGTTTTAAAAGCGTTTTTTAGGCCTGCCTCAAGGCTTTCTTAAGCCCAAAATGTGTCGAGGCACACAGATCAGGCATGAAGGATGTTGATCAGGCACACAGATCAAGGCTATTGAGGCTTCTGCAAGGCACACACTTCACACTTCAGATCTGCATTAGAACCAATGCATGCGGCTTTATTGAGACTAAGCTAAGTTTTAAAAAAAGGAAGAAACACTTAATTTAAAAATAAAGAATAGATAAGATAATTGTAAAGATATGTTCATCTTCTCTATATCTTATCTCATCATTTGTTGTAATTTGCGGACCTCCGAGGACCATATCAACCAACCAACAATTCTTTTAGATTTGTTGAAATTTAAATTTACAAATTTCGAATTTTTTTGGTTGATTTCGTTACCATTTATTGATTTATTCTCTTTTTTCCATATTTCTATTTTGATTTTGGTTCCTTCTCTTTTCTGTTTTTCATTTTGTTCTCTTGTTTTCTTGTGATCTGTTGTCACTCTTTCTCTCTCCCCCAATTCCTTTTACTATGTGCTTTCTCTAACTCTCTCTCGCCCATACTCTAATCCTTTACCTTTATTGTTTCTTCCTCACTGTTAGTTTCTCTTTATTTGATGATTAAGCAAAATTAAATTGAAACTTAAAACTTGAACTTTGAGTATTTAGTATCAATGACCTTTACAAACTCTCTGGGTAATCTTTTTTATCAGTATATTTGGCTTAAGGTTGTATTTCGAACAATACATTTAGCTAGTATTATTGCTAACTTACACACACACAATAATGGGTATCATATGACATATGCAACCTTCAAAACTCACATCGCCACTATTTTTTCATATGATCGGAACCGCTCATTTTGATGTTCATATTTTAAAGCCTTAAAAGACTGAATATTGGGTGAACCAAAAGGACTTTGCACATTCATCTACCATTCGCAAAAGTTCTATCAATGCAAAACCGTTAAATTTGCATGAACGGAACTTTTGCGACGGTGGATGAATGGGCAAACCCCCTTGGGTTCACCAGATATTCGGTGTTTTGTGATTTTAAAATATGTAGATCAAAATGAACGGTGCCGATCCTCCGAAAAATAACAGTGGGTGTAGTTTTGGAGGCGTATATATGAGGCTTAGCGTCATACGCCATATGATACCCATTATTCTCATACGCACACGTGTGTGTACTGACTAAGATATTGTTAACTTATAGTTAAATTCCTTGTCTTCTGTTTTTTTTCTGTTTTTTAAAAAAGAAAAGATGAAATTTGATATTGCTTATATTGTAGGTGTCAAATGGTTCCTTGCAAATACAAAATCTTCAAAATTATCACATACAATATTTGAATTCCGATCTTACTACATTGTCCAGAAAACTTCTAATCACTATATTTTCCTCAATACTCTGCAACCTACTTATCCTCTAACTGCAACCTCATGTTGCTTTTAGGAAGGGTATTAGTGATTAAACTTTATGTGGTAATCGTCCCAAAACTACCAATAAAACAAATATCATGCTAAATTTTTGCCAAAGTAATGTTGATCCATATTTATAGTTACATAAATGTTTAACTATCTACATATGAAGGCAATATGATATTAATAATAATAAAACAAATATGAAAATTATGAGGCTTATGGCTCACGCTTTGAGGCTTACGCATCACATCATAGGATGGTCCAACACCTTGCATTGCGCTTCCTCCTTTTTAAACACTGTTATCTAATCCAGTAAGCAGGATGTGGTTCCAAATCCTTATAGAAGAAGCCTAGTATAGCATTGTAGCCATGCAAGTGTAGAAACGAATGGGGATATGATAGAACCGATTCTCCCTATCAATCCAAAAACTACTCTGTAAGTTTAAATTTCCACATGGAAATTTACGTACGACTAGATTTTCCTTATTGATATTGTCATTCTCCTAGTCGGAATCTCTGAGAACCTTCCATACATCGAGTGCAAAGTAAATATACAGAAGTATGTAATTTTTATTTGGAGTTTAAGCATGCAAAAAAGGAACATTTCAAAGGAAATGTGCAACAGACAAAGTTAAACAGCCATAACCATACCAATTAATCATTTCCGATGTATCAAAAAAAAATTGTACCAAGTACGTATAGCGCACATGTTTGAAGCAAGGATTGAGAAATTGGTTTAATTTCATATCCTTTGGATTAAATGTTTCGGCATGTTTCGTTAGTTTCGAATGTCTTATTTGAATTGTCGGTTCTATATATGATGCGTAAAAATACATTGTTTGTATATAACCACTAGATATGTGAAAACTTGACTTATAGTGCTCAATTAGCTAACCGCATTAATAACCCAAACTACTACAAAAGTCATCAATTCGAAAATCGAAGTTAAATTAAGACCATAGTCATATTATATTAAAAATAAATCAAATTCTGACATGCTACAATTTATCGATTAAGTATATCATAAGAAATTGAAAGGAGCTGATATTATTAATAATCAATAACAATATATGTTTCCCTCTCTTTCCCTTTGTTTTTGAATTTTTTGGGTTTTGACCTGTTCAAAACTTAACAAAACTTACCGCTGGATTATTTAACTATGTTTCATCCAAAACTAAGTGAAACCCAAACCATATGTTAGTCTCAAACAGGAGCTCAATGAATCTTGTATGGAACGGACCCAAAACCTTACTCTTTGGTTTGATGGTGCTTATATGGAAAAAAGGGGCAATGACAGAAATGTCACTGTTCAGGCCCGAATATGCTATATGCTAGCTGATTCGCAACCATTTTGTTAATGTCAATCTCCGGCCACTTCTAGTTTCATTTCTAACGGTTTGGTTTCATTTCTTACTGTTAGACTGCTCATGGGCGGCCCAAAAAGGGGGGCGATGGCTAGCTTAAAGCCATAGGGACAAATTTGTAATTTTGGTTGTTTCTTTTTAGGAGAGATTATGTTATAAAGGATAATTTTTGGAAAAAACAAAAATTAAAAATAATTTGAAAATTAGACTGAAAAAATTTAATTAGCAAAACCGACCAAGTTTCACCACGTCGGCGCTAACTGTGATTTTTTGGACTTGGCCGCACTTGGCAAGTGCGTCAAATTTGGCCGCACTTGGCAAGTGCAGCCAAATACACAAATTGTGTTGTGTTTTTGGACTTGGCCGCACTTGGCAAGTGCATCAAATTCAAATTGCATTATTAGCAAAGTTTTCATACCAAAGATAAGTGGTTGGATGGTATGACGCTCAGTTATGGGATGAGAGGTTTTAGGTTCGAATCTTGGAATTCCCCTCTAAACAATTTTTTTTCAAAAGATAAAGAAACTAATTTACGGAGGTTTCCAAGAGTCAAACCCAAGATCTCTCACTCCGCAAACAAGCGTTATACCACCCACCCACTTATGTTTGATGTCAAACTTTTACCAGTAAAACAATTTGGCCGCATTTGGCAAGTGCGGTCAAATTTGCCGCACTTGCCAAGTGCGGCCAAGTTTAAAAACATTGATACAATTTGACACACTTGCCAAGTGCAGCCAAATTTGCCGCACTTGACAGGCCAAGTTTAAAAAATCACAGTCAGCGCTGACGTGGCAAAACTTGGTTGGTTGTGCTAATTAAAGTTTTTTCAGTCGATTTTACTAATTATTTTTAATTTTTAGCTGTTTTGCAAAAATTGTCCTGTTATAAATAAGAGTGCAAGGGTCATTGGAGAGAGATGCAAAAAATTGAGGAAATGGTTATTATTTAGATGGATTTAATGTATAAAAGGTGGCACCTGATCCATTGGATCATGTGCTTAGACACAAAAAAGGTGGGAAGTACAAGCCCCAACATGGGCTTGTACTCGTGGGCCCCGCCTTTTTGTTTCTTGCACCTGATCCAATGGATCAGGTGCCACCTGCTCTACATTAATCCCTATTTAGATTAGTTAGCCCAAGTTTATTGAGAAAGGGGACTTCCCCTCGAATTGAGACCAAATATTATAGTTCCATAAAAATCAATACAAATCTCATTTTTTCCTTAATTTCTTCCGCAATCCTATCAAAGTAGTATCAAAGCAAATGAATCTGGGACCAATGGTAGCCAAAAAGGTGAATCCTTTGTAGGAAAAATTAGAGAACTCAAAAGCACGGGATGGAGAAAGATTCGGAAAAATGGAGGGACGATTTGATATGATGGTGGGACCATTTGGAATGACGGATGAACAGCTTTCGTCTCTGTAAGCCATGATGAAGCAGTTGTTGGGAATGAATATCCACCCACCACCGGTGGTGAAACCTACCGAGACAGATCTAAACGGATGTGACGCCAGAGATGACAGCACATAGACGAAAAGAGCAAGCCTTATAGGAAAAGTCCTCTCATGCAAATAGGAAGCCGAAAAAACAGAAAAGGGACTCGAGCTGCAATTGGAGAAGAGATCACACCAGATCGTTCGGATCGACGAAAACTTCAGCATGGAGGGCCGCCTCGGCCGGTCTGATCAGGCCAGATCTGTCGGATCTAGCGGTGGCGAATGGGGTGATGTGGGAGAATGCAGCTATTAACGAACGTATAGGCCACATGCCTTTGGACAGCAAGATCTAGCCGGACCCAAATATGGGCCAATCAAAGGCATCAACAACGAATGGATAGAACACCACTGGATCTGTGACGAACCACTACGTTCGTGCAGCGAAAGGCGATAGACAACACCCGAACCTGAGATACCAAAGGCATCGACAACGAACGGATAGAACCACGACGTTCATGCGGGGAAAGGTGACATGCAACACCCGAACCTGATGGATCGAAGGCATCCACAACGAATGAATAAAACACCATTCGATCTATAACGAACCACGACGTTCGTGCGGGGAAAGGCAATGGGTAACACCCAAACCTGAGGGATCGCGGCATACAGCAGGCGACCTTGGGCGCATGGTGGAGAGGCCGGAGGTGGTTTAGGTGCGACAGAGCAAGTCACAGCGCCGAAAGGTGACGGTGAGCCATTCGGCACCCGCAGGAGTATCGCAACGCCGAGAGATGACGGCGAGCCATTCGACACGCACCTCCTGCACACCTTGGCCGCAAACCACCCTCCCCTAGTCCTTGGGGTGGTGGAGCAGGGCAAAGGGTCAGGAGCAGTAACAGAAACCTAGCGACCGTTGGCGCATGGAGTGGCCGATAGACGTCGACGAGCAATGGCAGGGGCCTTGCGGCCTTTGGCACACGAAGGAGAAGCCAGTGGTGGCTAATCACGGAGAAGCCCGGATTGCTAATCACGGAGAAGCCCGAATGGCCTTGGGCACACAGCAACGAAGCCGTGGAAGGCAGGCACGACGGAGGCCTGGCAGCCTGGGTCAAACAAACGGCAAGGCTAGGGGCCAATGGAGGCCTTCATAGATTGGAAGGGGGTGGGTTGCCCTATGGGGGCGACGGTGAAGCTGGAGGTCCTCTGGCGGTCGTCGTGATTTCGAATGGAGTGGGATATCCTAGGGCGACGACAGCGAGGCTGGGAAATTGTAACGATTCATTTTTTAGGAACCCAGGCCCACTCACGGTCCCAACCCATTTAATAAACTTTTCCCCCTCCACTAACTCTCTATCCCCTCTCATTATTTCTTTTACCTGTTCCCTAATTCTCTCACCCGACTCGTGCCTTCGACTCTTTCCTCTCACGCGCGCGACGAAAGCAGCAAGCGGCAGCCACAGCGAATCGAAGCAAAGGATTTTCAAAACCCTAGCCTGATATCTCCTCGTGTCGTTGCATGATTTTCGGGATTCTCCGTCGGTAAGATCTCTCTCTCCTCTATTTATACGCAGCTATTGTTAGGGTTTTCTCCCATGCAAAATTATCTTTCCCTTTTCAAAGCTCTTCGATTAAGCTTCTGTTTGGGTGCGGATTTATTCTCTGGTTTCTGGAATTCTTTTGGCTTGGTTTTTCTGTGCAATCGGTAAACCCTATTTGCTTTAAATTTCAATTATACTCGTTTGTGCTTCGATTTTGTTGCGAAAATAGGGTTTTATATAAGAGATGATGATTCGAGTAAAATATGAAAGGGGAACTCTCCCCTTGTGTTAATTATGGCATCCTTAGGTCGAGGCGACAACTTTGTCGCAACCCCGCACCACCGATATAGGGTTTTGGTTCCTGGGGTTGGCCGCCGAGGGATTTTTTTTCCTTTCGATAGCTTTTGCGGCTTTCTTTTCAGTTGGCTGATACCTTGCAGTTTTGACACCATGCGGCTGCGTACCTCTGTTGAATTCAGTTATTATTATTTTTCTCTGAAATGACGCCACTTTGATCATGTGTTGTACAGTATACTATATGACGTTATTGGATGGTTTTGGTTAATAATTTTACTGTAGCACATTGGGTTATTTATTGTTCATATTTTCAGATTTTGAGGAAATATTTTCTCGAGCTGGTAAACCCTAGAAAACCCATCACGGATGCCAAATGAAACGAATCTGATCCTAACTATGTTTAGTCCTTTTAAAAGTAAATTAGTTCCAGTTTTAAATGTTTCGAAAGGTCCGATTGTTTTAGTAATGTTTTGGAAACGTTATAAATAAAGTTTTACCTTCGTAGAAATTTATTATAACATCGTAATGTTAGAAGATGAGTTTTGTGATAATAATGGTGCATATGAATGTATTAATGAGGAACTATTGACACATTGGAACGATTGCTATAGACACTACAGGTTTGATGCACTATTCATGTTACATAACTTAGAGAGAATAAAACTAGATGACAGTTGTAGTAAGCAAGACATCGGGTTTTGGGAACTCATAATTAAAGTTGGGTAGAGTGGCGGAGACTACGCTCATTGACAGAATTGAATGACTTAACTGGGTTCCTTTGATAATATCTTAGACCAATAAATTTAGGGCACAGATGGGCTCGCCTGTGAAACCCGAGGTTGTTCTTGAGTCGCTCTTTCCCTTTATATTATGAGTATAATAAAAGAATGAAGTGTTCTAGTTAGTTAGTTAGATACAGTCTAGTGCTTAAGGTTGATGACTTGTTTATGATTAGGATTGCATGAAAGTTATAATTGTTGTTTATTGTAAATATCGTTTACTTTATCCTTTCAATGTTTTCTCAACAGAGACTGAACCAGAGTACGAGGAGACTCCAGCTTTTGAGGAGTCCGAATTTCCAGTGGAGAGTGCTGTCTGAGACAAGGATTAGCAAGGAGATTGTTTTTTTATTGTTTATTCGCTTTCTATTTGTTTAGAATTGAATGACTTGACTTGGTTCCTTTGATAATATCTTAGACCAATAAATTTAGGGAACCGGTGAGCTCGCCTGTGAAACCCGAGGTAGTTCTTTAGTCGTTCTTTCCCTTTACATTATAAGTATAATAAAAGAATAAAGTGTTCTAGTTAGTTAGATACAGTTTAGTGCTTAGGGTTGATGACTTGTTTATGATTAGGATTGCATGAAAGTTATAATTGTTGTTTATTGTAAATATCGTTTACTTTATCCTTTCAATGTTTTCTCAACAGAGACTGAACCAGAGTACGAGGAGGCTCCAGCTTTTGAGGAGTCCGAATTTCCAGTTGAGAGTACCGACTTCTGAGACAAGGATTAGTAAGGAGAGTGTTTTTTTATTGTTTATTCGCTTTCTATTTGTTTAGAAATAAAGACTAGTAGTTTATCTTTAGTTGTGCTTTTTAAACCCTCTTTGACGGATGAATAAAGTTAATTCTGTTATGAAATTATCTGTTTGCTCTATGTTGGCTTCACTGGAACTTTGCAGGACCTGCACAAATAATGAAAAATAATGGTACCCAGAAATGGGGCGTTACAAGTTGGTGGCACATGCAGGTCACCGCAAGACACCTCGTGAATAGTATAGAGCTAGCAGAAATGCTCATAAATGAACAATTGGATTGACATCATTCTTTGGAATACAGAATGTCGAAAGCATACCATCGTCAACGCGGTACTGGGAGCAATCCAGTTTTTACTCATGCAGATTTGACGGGAAATCACAGCGATGGGCACAGATCTGGGACCATGAACAACGCCCCCAACAACAACGCCAATCACACCGTTCATGAGAATGTCGACTATGGCAATGACCACAACTACGACGCTGAGGACCAGCTTAATGACTACGTCGGCGATGAGAATGCTGACAACATCGACCCCAACCGCAATGATCATGTTCACCATGGAAATGGCGAAAATCGTTACGCCGACAGTGGGAATAATGGGAACAACACTGAGCACCATGCAGCGACAATCCAGATTACAGACCAGACTTTACGAGAAATGGTTAGAGCTTGGCAAAGGGAACCTGAGCACAGACGAGAAGGTGGAGTTCAACAATTCAGATCATTGTGTCCACAAGTTTTCAAAGGGACAGAGGGACCTCTGGCAGCAGCAGAGTGGCTACGTCGCATAGCTGCCAAGCTAAGAGCAGCACGGATCGCACCAGAATCATGGATGGACATGGCAAAGCTACAGTTGGTTGAAGACGCTATGTCGTGGTGGGATTCAGAGAAAGATCAATTGACCCAGCCAATTTCATGGAGCACATTCTCGGAGAGGTTTAATACTCTGTATTTCTCTCCTGAAGCAAAAAAGGATACTGCAGGCCCAATTTATGAACTTGAAGCAAAGCTCTATGAATGTGGAACAGTACAACGCTTTGAATTCTCCAGACTCAGCAAGTATGTATTACAACTTACACAGTTAATCTATAGATGTATGTAATTTACTAATAAGTGGTCTTTTGCAGGTTTGCGAAGAATGTGGTGTCCGATCCTTGGGACAGAGCTCAGCGTTTTCAGAAAGGGTTGAATATGAAGATTCAGAAGCAACTAGTGTGGCACAAGCTGAAGACACATACTGACATACTCTCTGCAACTCGAGATTATGAATACGTGCAACAGAAGGAAGATCTTGAACGACAAGCGAGTGCTCCTCAGAGACGTCCCCCTCCACCACCTAGTCGACAGGCGGCCCGACCAGCTCAGCAGACATCTTCAAAGAGGTCAGCCCCACCACATCCACATCAGTGCAGACAGCAGACTGTCTGCCACTATTGCAATAAGTCAGGGCACGTCAAGTCAGAGTGCTGATATCTTCTGAATCAGTGCCTGATTTGCGGAGCAGACGACCACGTTGCCAGAGACTGCCCCCAGAAGGGACAGAGACCAGCGGCTCCAGCACAGACATTGTCACGCCCCACAACTCGGGGTCGCATCATGTTTTGCAAAGGATAACAGGTCCTGCAGATAACCAGTGAAAACAATCTAGACAAGCAGAGATGTATCAAAATGCTTAACAAAAACTTTCATCTATATACATGAACGAGTTTACAAAATGATGTACATCATGCCAAAAGCACGCTTAACAAAAGGCTATACATCATACTATAAGAATACATAACAAAAGTACATCTATCACTATCACAAAAATATATATGCTACCTCTAATCAAAGGTCAGTTGGGTCCACAAACTCTGGTGTCTCCTCTGTCTCTGGATCAACACCTGGTGGTACAAAAACAATGAAGGCCCACCAGTAAATCACAATGATTCCAAAAAATTTGGAATTTAAATATATGAACATGGGAAAACACTAACTAGGAAGCAGTAACTGAGAACAATAACAGACTAGTTAATATTGCATTGACATTTAAGACTAACATGCAGCTAAATTTAAAGGTAACAATATCATAGTTCCATTATTCTATGTCAAACCTAGGCCGTGAATCATATTGGAGAGTATAAAAACAACCAAGGAGTCCACCTCAGAACCCAGGGACGCTCACCTGGGCCAGGCCCAAAGCAGGTACGGTATGGGCCATGAGGCAACAGTGTGGAACTCAGTAATTAAGTCTGACTGTACAATAGGGGTCAGATCCTGATTCAATGATGTGACCCAGGTCAGAACTACCTGATGCGGTCAAGTCAATAGGAGCGTGGCTCCAGTTGCTCCCACACTCTCACTAATATGACTTACCCCAAAACCCGCGAGTCAAAAGTGCCAAGTGTATAATAGTGTATATCTCTCAAACACTTGGACTATATCGCTGTTCCAAGTGTTATTCTACACAATGTTTTAAGCATGTTTTTCCCAGGCAAATTAAATTCTAAAGCCACATTAAACTCAATTCGTATATTAGTGTGCTATGACATTCTGGTTTCAATCACATTCTCATTCATTCTAAACATATAAATAGTACACTGAATTTCAAATCATAATTTCCATAGCACACCTAATATACCAACTAGTCCAATGTCATGGGCCACTAATTAACTCCATAAAAAGCATCATAATACTTAACATGTTTTAGGAGTGCAGAAATTAAATATCTAAGCATGGCTATAACAATTAATAACATGCTATTCTAATAGGCTACACAAACTGAAACTTGAATATAAATAAGAGTAAGAACGAACGTGCAAGTAAAGGCAACTTCCAATTATCATACTCTTAGAATTTATAGGGGGAGGGACAATATGGTGATCTCAGATAAGATTTCATCATTGATCTTTTTTGGGACTTAACCATTTATTAATGGTTTTTATATGATCCTTCAGGCAGCTTTTTATGATCCTAGGGGCAATAAATTTTGATCCTTCAGGCAGCAATTTCCATACTTTCCAACGGCCTTTGAGGCCAAGACCTCTCATATTCAATCATTGGGAGATTTCTAAGCCAACATACACCCTATACCAATTATTATTCAATTCTGAAAATCCCAACAGATATAACAATGGAAAAATCCCTAGGGTCAATAACAAATTTCTGTTATGGAGACTATTTTCAGTTACAACTTGGTCCCAAAATATTTCTGCAGAGAAAAGAAATAACTGGATAAATCCAGCGAAGGAAATATGCCCAAAACATCTGCAGTCAAGGGGGAAAACAGATTCTACACATCTCAGTCAAGGGGCAGGTCTAACAAAAGCTAATTCGAGGGTCAATAGGGCTGCGGCGAAGTTCGCCGCCTCGTCCGGTGTTAAGATTCATCATTGCAGAAAGCTAAAGGGGCAAAATTCACAACTTTAAAATCCAAAATTTAGAGAATCAGAGTGATTTTACCTCAATTTGTGGACTGATGAAGGATCCAGGGAGAAAACCCAATTACAGAGCTCAAACCGAAATCTGATTCCAAAGAAAACCCCAGATTTTTGCTTGAAAATTTCTGTTTTGCACAAAACCAAATCCTAGGGCTCAAATCGAGCTTAAATAGAGAGAAATAGGGAACATGAGAAGCTAGGGTTTCGACACGTAAAAGATTAGCCTTGATTTGAAGAGAAAACGTATCAAACCCTAGGAGTTAGAACGTCGTTGGAGGCACGAGGCCACACCACGCGTTGAGCAAGGTGGCGAAAGGGGAGGGGGCCGCGTAGGTTCCTTCGGGATGAAGGAATGAGAGTGAGAGAGAGGGCTCGGAGAGAGAGAGAGAGGGGCGGCGGTGGCGGCGGGGAAAAATTTCGCTGCGCTGCCGCAGCCGCTGATTTTACGCGAGAGAGACCGTCGGGGAGAGAGATAAATGAGGGAGAGAGAAAGAATGAGTGGGAGGGGCTCACGTGAGGGGGGGATAAATTAAAGTCCCAACGGGCCTTTACAGACATCTGCACCAGCTACAGCTCCAACGGGGAATACTCAGTGTGGACCCCCACCACAGCGACGAGAACTTCAGCAGACACGACCACAAACTCCACCCCCGAAGAACCAAATGTTCATCATGACAGCTGAGGAGGCCGAGGCTACAGGCCAGGTCATTACAAGTACAAATTTACCATTAACTTTTAATTTGTTTTATTGTATGATGTATGCTTAGACATAGTTTTCGCGACCGTAGAAGTTGTGTTGGTAGCTAGCAACCCCGCTTTTGCTCTTTTTGATTCGGGAGCTTCGCATTGTTTTATAGCGATGTGATTTGTTAAACACGCTATCCACATTTCACCTCTCACCTCTTGCAGGGACGTCAAGACGGGAGGTGGTGTGTTGCGGACGACTAGTGGATATTCAGACTATCTCGTAGTCATATGTCATCTATGCTAACTTTTTTGCCATCGACATACCGAGTTTTGATGATGTATTCAGGATGGACTGGCTCGGGAACTTTTATGCCATAATTGATTGTCGATGCAGGAGAGTGGTGTTCGAGATCCCAAACCACCCGAAATTCGAATTTGTCAGCAGGAGCCGATCAGAAGGACCAGTGGAGTACAGAGCCAGACTTTCGAATGTCGTGATGACTTCTATGGATGCTACTACAGAGAGACCAGCGGTAGTACAGGAGCTCGCAGACGTATTTCCAGATAGCCTTACAGGCTTACCCCCAGACCATGAAGTTCTCGATCAAGCTAGTGCCAGGAGCTCCACCTTACTCCAGGAATCCTTACCGTCTAACCCCAACAAAATTGGTTGAAATTCAAACTCAGTCAGACGATCTTTTGCAGAAAGGAGGAATTCGGTCTAGCGCATCATCATGGAGTGCTCCGATACTGTTAGTTAAGAAGAAGGATGGGACTAGGAGGATATGCGTGGACTATAGAGAGTTGAATAAAGTGACGGTGAAGAATAAGTACCCTCTACCACGCATCGAAGACTTGTTTGATCAGCTGGAGAGTTCGTGCATCTTTTCTAAGCTGGATCTACAAAGCGGTTATCACCAGCAGAAAGTCAAGAAGGATGATATATACAAGACAACGTTCAGCACCAGATATGGACAGTACAAATTCTTGGTAATGCCATTTGGTGTGACTAATGCACCCGCGGTATTCATGAGTCTTATGAACCTAGTACTGAACTAGTATCTGGATAAGTTCGTGGTCGTATACCTTGACGACATCCTGATATATTCGAAGAGCGAGCAAGAGCACACATCACACTTGAGGATGGTCTTAGAGACCTTTAGGCGACACCCGCTGTTTGCCAAGTATAGCAAGTGTGGATTTGGGATGAAGAAAGTGGGATTTCTTGGTCATGTCGTATCAGGCGAAGGGATTGCAGTAGACCCAGAGAAGGTAGCTGTCGTTCTGAAGTGGCCAGCTCCTAAGACAGTGTCTAAGATTCGGAGTTTTCTGGGTTTGACTGGTTATTACAGGAGGTTCATTCCGAACTTTTCGAAAATTGCAGAACCTATGACCCAACTGAAGCGAGAAAGATGTCTATATTTGGTCTAAGACTTGTGACGAGGCGTTCCAGGAGCTGAAGAAGAGATTGACTAATGCGCCAATGCTTACTATTCCAGATCGATCAGGAGGATTTGAAGTTTTCTGTGATGCCTCCGGCAAGGCGATGGTCTCGGATGTGTACTACATCATCATGGACGTGCGGTAGCCTACACATCAAGGCATCTGAAGAAATATGAGCATAACTACCCCACCCATGACTTGGAGTTAGCAGCCGTCATTTTCACGTTGAAGATTTGGAGGCACTTTCTACTCGGAGAGCGAGTGAAGATTTTTACGGACCATAAGAGCTTGAAGTACATCTTCGACCAGAAGGACCTCAACTTGCAGCAGAGGCGATGGGTCGAATTGATGGCAGACTACAACATTGATATTCAGTAACATTCAAGAAAGGTCAATGTTGTACCCGATGCACTGAGTCAACTTCCAGCAGTGCTTACCCTTACGACTCAGTGGAGGCTTCAGCAGGAGTTGCGGGAGTTTGAGATTGAGGTGATTCTACCTGGACTGGCTGCCTCATTGATGGATCTTCAGATACAGTCCAGTTTGGTAGACAGGATCAAAGCTGCACAGGCAGGAGATACTAAGCTACAGAAGATTAGAGAGTTGTTGATGGCAGGGTTGCGACCAGAGTTCACGATACATTCAGATGGATCCTTGAGATTTGGCACCAGGCTTTGCATACCATTTGGAGATGTTAGAGGAGCTGTCGAAGGAAGCTCACAGTTCGCCTTATTCTGTTCATCTGATCGGTATGAAGATGTATCAGGATATGGAGCAGCACTATTGATGGCACGGAATGAAGAGGAGCGTTGCGCGGAGCGTGGCCAAATGTTTAGTGTGTCAGCAGGTTAAGGCTGAGCACCAGAGAGTTGCAGGATTATTGCAGCCACTGCATATTCCTGAATGGAAATGGCAGCATATCACGATGGATTTTGTGATTGGCTTGCCTCGAAGCAAGAAGCAGAACGACGTTATATGGGTAATTGTGGATCGTTTGACAGAGTCTGCACACTTCATACCTGTCAGAGTTGGTCAGTCTACAAAGGTACTTACTAAGAGATAAACGAAAGAAGTTGTGAGACTACACAGAGTACCGGTGAGCATAGTTTCAGACAGAGATACCCGGTTCATGTCGCATTTTTGGAAGAGCCTTCAAAAGAATCTTGGCACTCATCTCAAGTTCAGCACTGCCTATCATCCTCAGACAGATAGGTATTCAGAGCGCACCCTTTCAGATCCTTGAGGACATGTTGCGAGCATGCATGTTGGATTTCAAGGGGTCATGGAAAGATCACCTGCACCTCGTAGAATTTGCATACAATAACAGTCATCAGGGGAGCATCGAGATGGCGCCATTTGCGGCATTATATGGAAGGAAGTGTCGGTCCCCTTTGAGCTGGGACGACGTTGGAAATCGAGAAGTGATGGGACCTGAGATGATAGTAGAGGCAGTTGATGTGGTACGGACGATCAGAGAGAGTTGATGTGGTACGGACGATCAGAGAGAGACTGCAGTTGGCACAAGACACAGATACAAGCACTGGGCAGATTCGAGACGAAGACATTTGGAGTTTCAGCCAGGAGACAATGTATTTTTGAAGATTTCGCCGAACCGTGGCCAGATTCGTTTCGGCAGACGAGGAAAGCTTAACCCACGCTACATTGGACCGTTTAATGTACTTGAGCGAGTGGGAGAAGTGGCTTACAAGATTGCACTGCCTCCATCCGTAGAAAGAGTGCATAACGTGTTCCACGTATCTCAGCTACGCAAATGTGTGGGAGATCCAGCGCACATGGTGGACCATTCAGAGATTTCAGTGCGCTCAGACCTGACGTACTAGCAGAAGCCAGTGGAATTCATTGATCGACAGCAGAAGAATCTGAGGAACAAGACAGTCAATTTGGTGAAGATTTTATGGCATCGTAATACACCCGGCGAGGCTACTTAGGAAGGAGAAGACGAGATCATGGAGCGCTACCCCTATCTTTTGTGTAAGTCTTGATTTTTTTCATTTCTGAGGACGGAAATTGTTTTTGGGGGGATGTAACGATTCATTTTTTAAGAACCCAGGCCCACTCACGGGCCCAACTAAACTTTTCCCCCTCCACTAACTCTCTCCCCCCTCTCATTATTTCTTTTACCCGTTCCCTAATTCTCTCACCCGACTCGTGCCTTCGAATCTTTCATTTCAGGCGCGCAGCGAAAGCAGCGAGTGGCAGCCGCAGCGAATCGAAGCGAAGGGTTTTCGAAACCCTAGCCCGATATCTCCTCGCGCTGTCGTAGGATTTTCGGGATTCTCCGTTGATAATGTCTCTCTCTCCTATATTTATACTCAGCTATTGTGAGGGTTTTCTCCCATGCGAAATTATCTTCCCCTTTTCAAAGTTCTTCGATTAAGCTTCTGTTTGGGTGCAGATTTATTCTCTGGTTTCTGGAATTTTTTCGGCTTGGTTTTTCTGCGCAATCGGTAAACCCTATTGGCTTTAAATTTCAATTATACTCGTTTGTGCTTTGATTTTGTTGCGAAAATAGGGTTTGATCTAGGAGATGATGATTTGAGTATAATATGAAAGGGGAACTCTCCCCTTATGTTAATTATGGCATCCTTAGGTCGAGGCGATAACTTTGTCGCAACCCCGCAGCACCGATTTAGGGTTTTGGGTCCTGGCGTTGGCCGCCGAGGGATTTTTCCCTTCTGATAGCTTTTGCGGCTTTCTTTTCAGTTGGCTGATAACTTGCAGTTTTACCACCATGCGGCTATTCCCTTAATCGTACCTCTGTTGAATTCAGTTATTATTCTTTTTCTCTGAAATGACGCCACTTTGCTCCTGTGTTGTACAGTATACTATATGACGTTATTGGATGGTTTTGGTTAATAATTTTACTGTAGCACATGGGGTTATCTATTGTTCATATTTTCAAATTTTGAGGAAATATTTTCTCGAGCTGGTAAACCCTAGAAAACCCATCACGGATGCCAAATGAAACAAATCTGATCCTAACTATGTTTAGTCCTTTTAAAAGTAAATTAGTTCCAGTTTTAAATGTTTCGAAAGGTCCGATTGTTTTAGTAATGTTTTGGGAACGTTATAAATAAGGTTTTACCTTCGAAGAAATTTATTATAACATCGTAATGTTAGAAAATGAGTTTTGTGATAATGATGGTGCATATGAATGTATTAATTGGGAACTATTGACACATTGGAACGATTGCAATAAATACTACAGATTTGATGTACTATTCATGTTACATAACTTAGAGAGAATAAAACTAGATGACAGTTGTAGTTAGGAAGACATCGGGTTTTGGGAACTCATAATTAAAGTTGGGTAGAGTGGCGGAGACTACGCTCATTGACAGAATGGAATGACTTGACTGAGTTCCTTTGATAATATCTTGGACCAATAAATTTAGGGCACATGTGAGCTCGCCTTACTCGCTCTTTCCATTTACATTATCAGTATAATAAAAGAATGAAGTGTTCTAGTTAGTTAGATACAGTCTAGTGCTTAGGGTTGATGACTTGTTTAGGATTAGGATTGCATAAAAGTTATAATTTTTGTTTATTGAAAATATCGTTTACTTTATCCTTTCAATGTTTTCTCAACAGAGACTGAACCAGGGTACGAGGAGGCTCCAACTTTTGAGGAGTCTAAATTTCCAGTGGAGAGTGCTGACTTCTGAGACAAGAATTAGTAAGGAGAGTGTTTTTTTCTATTGTTTAGTTGATTTCTATTTGTTTAGAAATAAAGACTAGTAGTTTATCTCTGGTTATACTTTTTGTACCCTCTTTGAAGGATGAATAAAGTTAATTCTGTTATGAAATTCTCTGTTTGCTCTATGTTGGCTTCACTGAAACTTTGCAGGACCTGCACAAATAAGGAAAAGTAATGGTACCCAGAAATGGGGTGTCATAGAAACTCTGAAGAGGCTGACATGGCTTGTGCGAGGCCAAGGTAGGGCAATGATGAGGCCGTGTGGCCTGGGGAAGCCAATATGGTTTCGAAGGGGGGGCAACGGGTTTCAGCAAGACCATAGTGGGCGGCACGGTTTCAACAAGGACGGGGGAGGCCCGAAGGGGTTCCGTGAGACCGTAGGAGCGGCGTCGTTTCAACGATGGCAGAGGCCATTTCGACAGGGTCGTGGGGGCGGTGTTGTTTCGACGAATGCGGTAAGAATGGCGACGTGGCTAGGAGATTTCCTATATGGAATTTTAAGGGTCCCACGGATCCAACTATGAATGCATACCAACAATTTCATTACGAACATCCTTGATTCAAAGCCGAACATGGGTAATTCAAAGCAAACGCACAAATTCAAAAGCTGAAGATGTCGATCTTTGAAGGAGAGTATGCATATGAATGGGTGTACCAAGTCGAGAGATACTTCGCAGTGAACAGACTTGCAGAGGAGAAACCAATGGCGGGGGCCCTATGTTTGAAAGGAAAGGCGTTGGCATGGTTCCAATGAAGAAAACAGAGACAACATGTGTGTTCATGGGATAAGTTCAAAGATTGTGTTGGACCATTTTCGCAACACACAAGGTGGTGACTTACATGAACATCTCTTGACACTCAAGCAAGAGGGCTCAGTCAAGGATTACATGGAGAGGATCGAGTTGCTATCAGGCTGAGTGCGAGTAATATCAAACGCGCTGCTGGAAGGAAACTTTATGAAGAGGCTCAAGGCGAAGATTCGAGCCGAGTTATGCATGTTGCAACCGAGGCTAGGAGAAACGATGGAGCTAGCACAGATGATAGAGGACGTGAACTTAACGGAGTAGCATGCCAAGGGAGCATCGAGCGGGTCACTTCTCGTACCAATGCCACCATAGAGAAACAGAAGACATGGCCAATAGGTGTCCTGACCACACAGAATTAGAACAACGAGACACGACTAGAAAGTAAGTTCTAGCGCCTCACGAAGATGGAGATACATGATAAACATCGGAAAGGATTGTGTTTTTGCTGTGAAGAGAAGTTTGGTTTAAGACATCGCTGTCGAGATCGCACCCTCCAGGTTTTAACTATCGGTGATAACAAGGATGAGGGCATGGCAATTGAGTAGGAAGAAGCAGGAGAGAGTGAGCATCCTGGTTTGGATTAGGCCGCGACATGGGGGCCAATCTGTGTAACCCAATAGCAGTTTCTGAAATTCCACCTTGAGAACAAGGTGATTCATTCGGAGGAGAGTAATGTTAGACCACTCATCGACAGTGCAAAAAAGGATCGTCGGCTGGCTCAAAGCATTAGGGGCAGTTTTGTAATTTTGGTTGTTTCTTTTTAGGATGGATTACGTTATAAATAAGGAGGTAAGGGTCATTAGAGAGATGCGAAAAATTGTGAGGGAATAGTTATTACTTAGATTAGTTAGCCCTAGTTTATTGGGAGAGTGGCCTTCCTTCGAATTAATGCCAAATCTTGTAGTTCCACGAAAATCAATAAAAATTTATTTTTTTGCCCTGATTTCTTCTCCAATCATATCACTTGAACCAAACTTTCAAATTTATTTTTGGAGGCAAGCAATGCAGTAGAAGTTGTAGGTTGCTCCTTGGAGTTGATGTGAACCACATCGACCATAACAACAATGGATGACGATGGCGCAGTCCCCAGGCTCCCCTTTGGTTTCCTCATTCACTTTTCCAGCATAAACACATCAAGAGGTGATTTATCTATTATTTCTTGCTATTCTTTTTTAATTTTTAAGGAAAGATTTGAGGATTCTCCACAGCGGAGAAACCAAGATGGAGATGAGCTTCATAATTTGGATCTGCTGCAGCCAAAATGACATGCAAGGACGTAATATCAGCTCCAGCAAATATTTAAACCCTTGTATCTAAGGTATATCTTTAGGTGTTTTTAAGAATCCTCTGTTTAACTTATTTTGTCATCTGCTGCATCCACATCTAATAGAACTTTAATAGTTTGATCAGCTGGCAGCTACATTATAAAGCTCCAAAAAATGCCAAAATTCTACTATGGTATATATAATTGGATATGAGAAACAAACAGGGATATCTGCAACAAATATCACCAAAATGAACTGATAGATATTAAGATGCAATGGCTTTGAGTTATAAGCATACATTTCCAAAAACAATAAGATCAAAATAAATTAATGTCAACATCCTGCATGGAAACAGCTGAAGTCAAACCTCCCCCCCCCCCCCCCCCCCCCCAAAAACAAAAAAAACAAAAACAAAAACAAAAAACAAAAAAACAAAAACAAACAAAAAAGGGATATAATTTATGCAAGAACTACCAAGGAAAATAAATTCTGAACAGGGCAAAACACCTAATCACATGGTTACATCCAGATCCTTGGCATTAGTAGAAATGGAGTATTTCTTACAACACAAACTACAAGCAATCACAAAGATATTAAGCATAAAATCATCAGAAATGACATCCACTGTTGAGACAAACCAACAACGTGAACTATACCACTGAAAAAAGTATGATAAACAGTAAGCATATATTACCTGTAAGCGGAATACAAAGGACACATCACTTTGCTTTAGTTGTTCCTGCAAAAAAAAGCCATCCAGTAAGACTAGATGTATAAATTAAAGGGCATGGAAGAAAACATGTAATTGCTGCATAAGCACTACACAGATAAGTGCGATATCAGAATTTACGAAACCTGCAGCACAGATAATAAGAAGCAAGAGAACGTCAACAATCTCGGAAATAAAATTCACCTGCCCTAGAAGTATTTGATTTAGCTCACTCAGGGATGGAGTTCTTTCTACAGCGCGAACCTACAAGAAGAGTTGATGGCACCAATGGAATAATAATTAGGTATAAAATCAAAGTAACATTGTGTGTGAGAATATAATGAATTTAATATAATCAATGGAGGTGCAAACATATCACATCACCCTTGCATTAAAAACTAATTGAAATGTCAAAACTCAAGGAAACATTACTATATCTAGAACATGACAGATGAATATGAGAAATACAGGAACCACGCTAACTATAATAATAAGTATATAGTTATAACCATGATGACATGCTAACTACCTATGATCAGTTTCCCAAAGCCTTCTCTAAACATTCCCATTAAGGGCAACATATGCAGAGGGGGGAGTGTTTCTCGATCTCTGAATGACTCCCTTCAATGTGTTCCGTTATTCTGTGGAAGGTGGCAACATAAAAGTGGTAATTTCTACCATACATACAGATATATCGGGCTACCCCACTCCAGATGCGAAAAGACAATACAGCTTATATGCTTTTGGTGTTGCCCATTTGTCCAGGCATGCAAGTATACATATAACTGACGCATTCCCCAGTGAGATTGAGGGAAGTTCTCTAGATAATCACGTTGCTTACCTTACGTTAGTCTCATTCATTTTTTCATTGTTATTAACTATTTAATGCTTATTTTAAATATTGGCCTAAGATTTATAAATTTCTGATGTCATGCTATTATTTAGTAGACGTCTACACCTTCGTATTTGGCCCTTGAAAATATTAATGTGTTGCAAACAGAACATAATTGATCGTAAAATCAAGATCATATGTCAGAGCACTTTGATGGTGAAATAGGGGATAATCAGCCAGCATTACATGTACTGGTGGCATGGAAGCAAATATCAAAAAAATTGAAAGTGTCCAACATGGAGACTAACCAAAACCTCTACACTCGGACATATCTTCATCAAGTATAGGTAGCACACTATTGTTACACCAAAGGTTTGAGAAATCGGCTTCGGTTTCATTTCGACCATGGAAAAAGTTTATGTTCCGGGGAGTTTCTCTTGTTTCACATGTTTCACTTTCAATTTTGGTTTCAAATTTATATGTATTCTTATGTATATTTTTCTAAAATAATACATTTATAATATTTTTATAATTTTTATAATATAATTTTTAGAATTAAAGTTTTTATAATTTTAATAATTTTAATAAATATTTTTTTATGTTTATGGTTGAAATATGTTCATGTATTTGACACAGACACATTATTGTAAAAAAAAGTTTCACGCGTGAGGGACCGACGGTTAACTGCGAACAACGGTGGCGGCGAACAACTTACCGATCGAAGTAAATGAGCAGAGAAACTTGGTCGGGAGAGGAGATGGGGGGTCAAAGCTCATAAATGCATTGCGACGAAAAATTGATGGCAAGGGGTCCTCGGGTATGGGCGATAAGTCACAGCATTCAGCATTCAGCATTCAGCAAAGTCGTCGAGAAAATTGGATCTGGTCGGGCGACGATGGGGAGAGAGAGAGAGAGAGAGAGAGTCGAGATTTTTTTCTTCGCCCGAGCGAGAGAGGGGGTGAGTGTGCAACGGCTGAAGGGGAGAGTGATGTGGGTTGAGGAATTAAGCGGAGATGGGAGTTGGGCCAGAGGTACGTGGGCTGCGGGCTTAGTGAAAATAAGAGAATGGGAAAGAAAAACTGAAATGGAAGAAATGGGCCACGCTGTGGGGTTGGGTTGCTGGGCTAAAGAAAATGAAGGAAAAGTAAAGGAAAGAGGAGAAGAAGAAAATGAGAAGGGGAAATGAAAAAAAATTTAAGGAAAATTTGCAATTTATGTTTTTTAAAGGTATTACATCCTATCTTTCTTACAAAAATTCTGTCCTCGAAATTTCTAAAAGCTAAGATACATCAAATAAGTGATGGTAACGCTTATGTATTTCATCCTCTCTTCCACATGTAAACTCCGCATGCGAGTCTCAATGCCTTGTCACATTCACTAGACTGGCAGTCTTTGCTTCGAATGGACTTTTGTTGCCAGCCAATAATCATCACTGACTGATGCTCATATGTCAAGTCAGTCTACACAGTGATCTTATAATGATCAACCACGTGTGTTAGGTCTCCCACATTTCGCAACGGAGACGGAAAATAAGTTATGCACTCCATCTAAGGATGAAGATAGTGCACGTCTATATGTCACTTCTCCATTCGCTCCAATATATCAAAAGACCCAATGTAACATGGGCTGAACTTCCCTCTTCGACCAAAACAAATCATTCCTCTGTTAGAAGAAATCTTCAAGAAGACATGATCGTCAGACTGGAATTCCAATTGTTTGTGCTTCGCATCCGCCTAATGCTTGTATTGGTCGTGTCACCTGAATTTTCTTTCTGATAATCCACACATCTACAGCTTCTACAATCAGCTCTAGTCCAATCAACTCTCGGTCACTCACATCATCCCAACTCAGGGGGTGAACGACACTTTCTTCCATACAGATATGCAAAGAGCGACATACCAATATTGGCTTGGTGTATGCAAACTATGTAATGACCCTTTTTAATAAATTTTTATTTTTTACAGCCCAGGCCCATCGGCCCAATTCATCTTTATATTAAATCACTTACTTTCAACTCACCCACTCT
Organism: Scilla litardierei; assembly: GCA_030789695.1. NCBI lineage: Eukaryota > Viridiplantae > Streptophyta > Magnoliopsida > Asparagales > Asparagaceae > Scilla > Scilla litardierei. The sequence goes on along the minus strand of CM061131.1, from coordinate 33,731,097 downwards.
CATTCATCGAACCCAACCCGTTCCCTTTTTTCTCTCTCCCTCTTTCTCAACTCTCCACAAAAACCCAATGCACGAACCCAGCTACTCTCTTTTCTCCATGCGCTCGTAAGAGGCCGCCGCCATCTTCTTCGAAGCCCTAGCCGCCCTATTTTCGGAAGAGTTTCAACTCAAAACGAACTCCTCTACACATCCCCTCACGCTCCCTCTTCTCCTATTTATATCGAATTGATTTCTAGGGTTAATACGAAATAATTTTCCTTCTTTCCTTCAAAATTTCTTTCGAATCAATTGATCAAATTGTGGATGCTTTCGAATCTCTGGGAATTTTCATGACATCTTCATGATCGGTAGATTATTTCTTCTCCAAACTCTCGGTTTGTTTTCTCTATTTATTTTTCTGAAATTTTCAGCTTTGATCAATGGTTTCCATTGCATGGATATTATTGGCATGTTGAGTAGCTAGGGGCATGATGGTTCACAAGAACTTTATGGGATTTTCCCATTGTGAGATCTACTCTCGACAACCCGAGGGCTTGCGACAACCATTCCATTGCATGTTCCTTCGTTTAGCTTTTATTAGGGTTTTGGTTTTGTTGTGAATTGGCCGTTGTGGGTTGGGGTGCCATGGTGCTCCTTTGTCTTTGGGGTTGGTTTCGCACGTCACCCCTCTTTGGCTCTTGGGCCTTGGCACTGTCGATATTATTCCATAGGGGGGCCGTTGCCCTGTCGATATTATTCCATTGGGGGCCTTTGCCCCACTGGAAATTGTTGTGGGTCATTTGTTGTTGTTCTTGGCTTGACTCTATGAGTTTCAGCCTGATAAAAACAAGTGGCACAGCTGACTTCGTTTGCATAACCTGATCTTGGGCCGTCTGTTTTGGGCTTGTGACTGTTAGTGTTCTAACATTTAATTCCAGATCCCACACCCCTTAGCTTGGTAAACTACAAATTCATGATTCAGATTCATGCCGAAAAATCATGAATCTGATCCCACTTTTTAGGTTTCTTTTTCTTTTCTGTTTTAAATTATTTTAGTTTGAATCTGTTTTAGAGTGGTTACTTGATTGAAAATGGTAGATTAAATACTTTGTGTACAAGAACATATTTGACATTGTCCCCTGATTTAAAGTTGTGGTGATACTTAACATGCATACTAGAACTATTCGATTTGTAACTTGACATTGGCACTTGACACCACGATACAATTAGACATTACCACTTAACTCACTGTCCAAAGGTTGCAAGTGCGATAACGGTTTTACTATATCCATTTTTCCATGGAAATGGGGTATATTACAAGTATACATTTTCCTCTTCCTTTTATGAAACGAGTGATCATATGCATTTTCCGGTTTCTTTTATAGAATGAGGGGTTATATTTTTGAGATCATTTTTTCACTATTCATAATGGTAGCTGGGTTATACAATAGAACCTTTTCATGTACATCGTACCATTGGACACGAGTCACCGCCTAGAATTGGTATAGCTACACATTCACATGACATTGAAACGTTCATAACCAGTCAGACATGTTGATCTATAGTTTACATTTGGATGCTCTTACTTGTTACAGTTTCCTTCTGTAATATACTTTCACATGTCGTGTACATTTCTTCCTTTTTGACCTTCTACATAAATTGAATGCTTGGTGTAGATATAATCTACTGCTAATCCAATCCTATATCTCAGGTTGAACATGCCTTCTAATGAGTTCCAGAGTTCTACAAATAGTTTTCATTTCCTTTGAGCCATGTACAGAGATTCTGAGTCTATTCTGTTTTCATTAGTAACCAACAGGACCTGCAAATTCATATGAATTGTGATGACCCCATGAAACCGTGTTGTTACAGGAACCGACGATAGCCGATAGAAAATTTAATACCCTAACCCTAATCCATCATCGATGCGCCCTTTTTGTGAGGAGTTCCCCTCTGATTGGGACTCTACTCTCATCCTCTCTTACGGTTTGGATTTTCTATTTATACTTCATCACATTATGGTTTTGTTTTATGCAAAAAATTGGTTTTCCTATTCGAAATTCTTCCGATTGAATTCTAATTTGTTTTTGGATTTCTTAGGTGTCTTCGAATTGGTTTTACGGTGGACAGTAGACCATATTTGCTCTAAAATTCAATTATTTTCATTTCATGCAGTTGATTTGCTAGAGAGATTAAGTTTCGAAATGTTTGTTGGGTGTTTCTTTTGAATGTGATGATGATTCAATTGTAATATGAATGTGATTTCTTCTCCCTTGATAATTATGGCATCATACGAGCAAGGCAGCAACTTACGCTACAGCTTTGTACTATTGGTTTAGGTTTTTGGGGTTTTGTGTTGACCGTTGAGGTCTTCTCTTCACTTGGGTTGTTCGGTTGTGTTTTTCGTGCGGCTTTGTATTGCCTGCTGAGTTCGGCTGTGTTTTTCATGTGGTTTGCTCTGTTGGCTGTGTTTTCCTCTTACAGTTCCTCGGTTAACTGTTTTTCCTTATGGGATTGTCCAGTTGGCCATTTTCTTTTTTTAGTTGGATGTTCTTCTCCTATGGAAGTATAGTTTATTATATGATGATTATTTTAATGTAGGTTTCGGTTCAGTTAATTACCGTAGCATGTGAGGCTGATTTTGGTTGGATTTTAAATACGGCATGAGACCCATTATTGTTCCTATTGTCAGATATTTGAAGAATTTTCCTGAAGCTGGTAAACCCTAGAACTTATTTTTGGATGCCAAATAAATATAAATATGATCCTACGGATGTTTCAGTCTTTAAAAAATGATTTCTTTTCAATTTTAATTGTTTAAAGCTTTGATTATTTAAAAAAAATTGGAGTGGACTGTGTAGGGATTTCCTTTACTATAGGATTTGAATGATAGAATTGTTATCATTAAAGGATGAAATTATGTAATTAGAATTATGCAGTTAATGTTATTGTTATGGACTATTGACATATTCGACCGACTGCTATGGACACTACAGTTTTGCACACAATTCTTTTTACATAGTTTAGAAAGTACAAAACTAGAAGATAAATGAAATAGAAATTGAAATAGATAAAATTGACACATGTGGTTTGGAAACTCAAAATTACATATAGAGAGGCTGAGACCATGCTTATTGACTAACTTGTTGATCCCCTTACCGATTTGACTGGGTCCCACTACCGACTTGTTTGGAGCATGGATCTAAGGCTCGGGTGAGCTCATTTGTGGTACCCGGGACGGTTTCTCAATTCTTTCTTCTCCCTTTACATTGTAAATGCATTAACAATAAACTATTTTAGTTATATATCATAGATTAATTATTAATTTTTACTGCCATGTAGTGGTAGGTTTGCATGAGAATGTTATAATTGTTTGTTTATTATAAATATCGTCTACTTTACTATTTTCCTCTTCATGTTTTCAACGGGTGACGAACCTGCTTTCGAGGATGCTCTAGAGTACGAGAAGTCAGAGTTTCTAGTAGAGGGCGTTGATTACTGAGCCCGGATTAGTAAGGAGAGTTTTATTTATATGTTTAGATGTCTTTCTTTTATTGTTAGAGTTTTATTGTTAGAGTGAGAGACTATTGGTTCATTTTCAATTATGCTTATGTACCCTCTCGAAGGATGAACAAATATTATTTCATTTATAAAATTTCCTGTTTCATTCTATATTGTTTTCACTAGTACTTGCAGAACCTGCATGAATAATGAAAAATGTAACAGCATCCGAACATGGGGCGTTACAAACTTCACGAGATGAAAGTGATCTTCCAACGACCCCTTGAAGTCTAGCACACAAGCATGCAATATATCCTCTAGTATCTCTGAATAATGCACTCTAACTGGCCACCTCTCTGAGTATGGTGGACTGTGCTAAAACTCAAGTGAGTTCCCAAGCTCTCCTGCATGCTTAAATGAGATGTGAATCGAGTGTCCTTATCTGAAACAATGCTCAAAGGAACACCGTACAGCCTCACAATCTCCTCAATATACTTTCTGACAAACACTTTTGTCGACTGACCAACTTTGAAGGGAATAAAGTGCGCACCGATTTGGTCAACCGATCAGCGATGACCCAAACGTATCATTCTGCTTCGTACTCTTAGGCAGTGCAATCACAAAATCTATCGTAATGTGCTGTCACTTTCACTCCGAAATGGATAAAGGTTGTAACAATCCGACAATCCATGATGTTCAGCCTTCACCTACTGGCACAACATACACTTCGCAACACTCCTGGTGACGCTTCTCTTCGTGTCATGCCACCAAAAATGCTACCTCGGGTCCTTGTACATCTTAGTCCTGCCTGGATGAATAGAATATGGGAAATTGTGAGCTTCTTTCAACAGTTCCTCTCTAACATCTCCAGAGACCGGAGTGCAAGATTCATGAGGGCAGTTCCTCTCTAACATCTCCAAACGACACACAGATCCTACTGACATAACGCAAGGAAATGTCCTTATGAATCTTGCACTCAGGTCTCTGGCATGCCTTTCCCAAGTCTCTAATCTTCTACGGCTTCTTATCTCCCGCCTAAGCAGCCTTAATCATGTCCACTAAAGTTGTCTGAATGTTCATGAATAATGCAGTCACTCCAACCAAGATCACCTCTATCTCCATGTCTCAAATATCCTGTTACAGCCTCCACTGAGTCATGAGGATCATTACCGCTGAAAGACGACTCAGATCATCTGGTACAACATTGACCTTCAGAGGATGATACTAAAGGCCAATATCATAATCCGCCATAAGCTCTACCCCTCTTTCGTTGTCGTATATTGAGCTCTTTCTGTGTGAAGATTTTTCAGGCTTTTGTGGTCTGTGCAGATCTTCACACGATCATCCAACAAGAAATGCCTCCAAATACTCTGGGAAAAGATAATTGCCATCAACTCAAGATCATGAGTATGGTAGTTTTTTCATGAGTATTCGGATGTCTGAATGCATATGCCACAACTCGACCGGGTTGATGTACTATACACACAAGTCCTTTATCAGACGCATCACAGAATACTTCAAATGCTCCCGCTTGGTCTAGAATAATCAATACTAGCGCGGAAGTTAGCTTCACTTCAGCTCCTAAAAACATCACATGCCTTTGACCAGACAAATACTACATCCTTTCTCATCAATAGGGTCATTGGCTCCGCGATCTTTAAGAAGTCCTTGATGAACATACGATAATAGCCTGTCAATCCCAGAAAACTACAGATCTCATATACTGACTACAGAACTGGCCAATTCTGGACAACCTTCTCTAGATCAACTGAAATCCATTCTACTGATACCATGTGGCCTAGAAAAGCCACCTTGCTCAGCCAAAATTCACACTTGCTGAATTTGACATAGAGCTGGTGTCACCCCCAAAGTCTCCAGTACTGTCCTCAAATGCTCAGCATGCTCCTGAGCATCATTCGAATATACAAGATATCATTGATAAAGACTACCACGAACTTGTCCAGATACTCGAAGAACACATGGTTTGTGAGATTACTGAATACCACCAGTGCATTGGTCACACCAAAGGCTTTACCAAGTACTCATAGTGTCCATGCTTGATCCTGAAAGCAGTCTTATGGATGTCCTCATTCTTCACCTGCAATTGATAATACACGCTTCTCAAGTCCAACTTCAAGAAGACGCTTGATACTCCAAGCTGATCGAAAATGTCATCAATATAGGGAAGAGGATATGTGTCCTTCGACGTTACCTTATTCATCTTTGTAATTGATGCACATACGCCTGGATCCATCATTCTTTTTCATCAACAATACAGGAGAATCTCATGATGATACACTGGGTCGTATCCATCCCTTTGCAAAAAATCATCCAAATAAGCCCGAAGTTCTTCTAGCTCGAATGGCGCCATGCGATAAGGTGCCTTGGATATCGCATGGGTACCGGGTAACGAATCAATTGAAAACTAAAATGCACGATCTGAAGGCAATCAGGTAAAGATCGTCTGGAAATACGTCTAAGAATTCATGCACAACTTCCGGTGTCTCTGGCTTAACTTTTATTGTGGTCACCGCTGCCTCTATTGGTCTGGCTCTGAATTGCACCGATCCTTCAAATCTGCTTCTGCTTTCTGACAAACTCGAACTTTGTATGATCAGGAATTCGAACACTACCCTCCGTTGAGAAATGGTAACCAGAGTTAAACAAACTAAAGCAACTGGAAATACTCTAAGAATCGAAAGGTTGATGATAAGGTCGTCACAAGCATAAAGAAATGTGATGGCAATGAACAAAATAATTGATTTAATCCATGAAAGACTCTTCTGATTGTTGACGAAAGAGGGGTGTAGAATTGAGTATTAAGATGAGACACAATGTCTTATCAAAGGATTAAGTGTTCAAAGAAAAAATCCTTGCCACACGTCTTCAGCGAGTGCAAACTTAAAACGCCATGTATCCAAAGTGTATCGTTAGTTGATACGAGTATATTTTATGGTACATCCTACTCAATCCTACTCAATTTATACTGCTCACGATGTACATAAAAACATGTCAGGGAGAGGCTCTGAGACTAAAAATGAACAAGGACTCAAAATTATGTCCAATAATACTCTTAGGGGTCCATGGGATGCATGATGAGAACCGACCAGAACACCTGATGCGGTCATGTAGTCAGAAGTATGGCTCCAATCGCTCTCGCAGTCCCTTTAATATAAGTTATCCCAAAACCAGTGTCTGAATGGCCAAGTGTTGTTAATAGTGTACGACTCTCAGTGTCACAGGTGTGTTGTTCAAGAGATGTTCTAAGTGCTATTATTTGTTTAGTCAAGCATGTACCATGAGACGGTCTTTATCAAGTCCACGAGCATCAAAATCAATTAATATGGTTGATGTGCTATGCGAGTTATAGATATTCAAGTTTTCAGTGGTTTCAAAAGTATTATGCCAACATGCTCATTTCCAATAATATACCACTTGTAAGGTGACATCAATAGCATTTCATGCATGGGAATAATAACAATTTGTTCCAAGATCTTGTCTCATCATAGCACATCCAAACATATTATTAAAATTTTGATGTCATAAAATTTCATGCATCAAGTGATTCATCAACAATTGTAAAATGGGAAAGAGAGAACTGTATTGACCTTAAAGAAGTCTCATCACTCATCGTTTAAGGGTCTAATCCATATGATCATACATTTTCATGTCACCAGCCAACAACATCAAGGAGGAAAGATTTTTAGTATAATTAAGCATGAAATAAAGACGAGCATGAATTCTAATGTCCAACCGACAATATGACCAAAGCCCATTATCCAACCAATAGTGGCATATGGCCTTACGAGGGAAAATCCCGGGGGTCTAGCAAGTCAAAGGGCAAAAGCCTAACTCCAACACCAAAGTCCATCACCAAAGCCGAACACCAATGGCCTACACCAAGCCCAACACCCAATTCCAATAGTAAAAACCATCACCAAGGCAACACCTAGTCCAATAACCAACTCCAACACCATCGCCCATCACCAAATGCAACACAAGTCCAACACCTAAGCCCAACACCAACACCCAACACCAAAAGCAACACCTAGTCCAACACCAACACCCAGCACCAATGGCCAAATCCAACACCAATGACCAACACCAAGCTGAACATCCAAGTCCAACACCAAGAGCCAACACCAAGCCCAACAACAAAGGCAAAGCACATAGTCAAGCACAGCCACCCAACAACCCACGAAAGGGGCAAAAGCCTAGCCAACACCCACGGACATGGTCAAGTCAAAGCAAGAGCCAACAACCCATGCAAGGGGAGGCCCGTGTTCAAGCCAAGCACAGGTGGCACAGCCGCAACGACCGCAAGGGACTGTCGGCAAGGGTCGCCACCAACCCGAATAAACCCAAGATCCAAAGCCCAGTTCACAAAATTGCAAGGAAGAGAAAAGAACACAAATTTTACCAAAAACCAAAGTTAATTCAATTTACTGAAACCGAAGCTGTCGGAGGTCGTCGGAGTGCATTTGAATCTCATCGTCATGCCGTCGGACGGCCGCTCGACTAGGCGTGGAACCGAGAAGAGAAGCCTGAAACCAAACCCCAAACTACATCAAAACACAAAAATCGAAATTGGAAAATATTTTGAGGGAAGAAAGTTTGGTTTTTGCATGAAAACTCAAGAAGGAAAGGAGGGGGTTAAGTAGCACCGCAGAGGGAAACATGAGAGGGTCGTTTCATGTCTGAGAGGCCGACGGTTGACTGCAAACAACGGTGATGGATAAAAAACTTACCAATCGAAGTAAATGAGCGAAGAAACTTAGTCGGAAGAGTATAGAGGGTGATCGAGCTCATAAATACACCGCAGAGAGGAATTGATGGTAATGGGTCCTCGAGTGGGGGTGACGAGTCACGGCGTTTGACGAAGAAGTCACCAAGAAAAGATCCAACAGAGAAAAGTGGAACCGGTCAGGCGAAGGGGAGAGACAGAGAAAGAGTCGATATTTTTTCCTTCGCCCAAGCAAGGGAGTGGGGGTGAGCGTGTGAGGGCCGATGGGGAGAGGGCTGTTGATAGATCCAGAACATTTGATGCATTTTGGGCCCTTTAGGGGCATTTTGGAAATTTTCGGATTTCCAGTGGCGTTTTGGAAAACTTTCAATCATTTGGTTTTTTCGGTAATTTTTCATAGATCTAAAATCTATGTATATGTGGGAGGGGCTGAGGTGTTTATTAGGCTATTTTGAGAGAATTGATTGTAGAGGTGAGATTATCCCTCGTTCTTCGGGAAAGTGCGGACATCCTCTTCAATTGACGTCTTGGAAGAGCAATCACCTCTTTAATTGTGATCAAGGTATCTCTTTTATTCTCAGTTTTTATCTAATAAAAATCAGATTTTGTTCGGTTCCTATCAATTTGGTATCAAAGCATCAAGATCCATGGCGACGGCAACGATATCTAATGACAAGATCGGTGCTTTCGAGGAAAAACACAACGGCAAACTTGATAGTATAGAGCAAACCCCAGCGAAGATTGAAGAAACTCAAAGGAAGCGTGGAGAAATCATAGAGCAAATCATGCAACTTGTGCTCCTCAAGGCGAACGGTGGAAACGACGGCGAAAACCCTAATCAAGCGAAAAAGGCGTCGCCTTTGAAGAATGGCAATGGGAAGATGGAGGATCACGACGAAGGGCTACTTTTCGACGTCAACAACTACTTCGAGGAGGAAGAGGAGCCCGTGATGGAGGAAATCAACCCCACGAACCCTAGGAGGCCAAACAGCGAGAGAAGGCATTGACTGAAGCAAAACAGAGGAGCCCGCCCCTGCTGGCCCCCCAGGGGGTTGCCACCCCTCCTGCAAAGGTGCCAACCACTGCTGGGCACTCCAGGAGCGTTGCTGCCCCTTCACCAGCGACAACAGCCCCTCCTAGGTGCAGGACAACGTCTGGGGCAGCGTTTGAGGTCGTTTCAGCGACAATCTGACCCAAAACAGCAGAGATTCGAGCTTCCGAGAGGGCAACGAGGGCCCCAAAGCCATCGATTTTCAGTTTGAAGTCTTTCCGAGCGCCAATATTTCAATTTTGGACATGGAGGACATTCAGATCTGATGGACGACTACCTTGGCTTTCTTCAAAACGTCGTTGAAGGCGGTGGTGACCAATCTCATCCTTCTGACCCGGGAGGAGGCATGCAATCTACTTGGAACGGAAAGTCCACGCACTTCATACACCACATTCAGGACAATGTGGTTTTCGGGGACAGAGTAATGATAGATCCGAAACATTTAATGCGTTTTTGGCCCTTTAGGGGCATTTTGGAAATTTTCGGATTTTCAGGGGCATTTTGAAAAAATTTCAGTCTTTTGGGTTTTGGTAATTTTCCGTAGATCTGAAATCTATTCATAGGTGAGAGGGGCTGAGGAGTTTATTATGCTATTTTTGAGAGAAAATTGATTGTAAAGGTGAGATTATCCCTCGTTCTTTGGGAAATTACAGACGTCCTCTTCAATTGGCGTCTTGGAAGGGCGATCAATCCTTTAATTTTGATCAATGTATCTCTTTTATTTTCAGTTTTTATCTAATAAAAATCAGATCTTGCATGGTTCCTATCAATTTGGTATCAGAGCATCAAGAATTTCAAGATCCATGGCAACGGCAACGAGATCTAAGGACAAGATCTAAGGACAATCTCATCCTTCTGACCCGAGAGGAGGCATGCAATCTACTTGGAACGGAAGGCCCACGCACTTCATACACCACATTGAGGACAATGTGGTTTTCAGGGACGAAGTAATGATATATCCGAAACATTTAATGTGTTTTTGGCCCTTTAGGGGCATTTTGGAAATTTTTGGATTTTCAGGGGCATTTTGAAAAAATTTCAGTCTTTTTGGGTTTTAGATAATTTCCCGTAGATCTGAAATCTATTCATAGGTGGGAGGGGCTGAGGTGTTTATTATGCTATTTTTGAGAGAAAATTGATTGTAAGGTGAGATTATCCATCGTTCTTTGGAAAATTACAGACGTCCTCTTCAATTGGCGTCTTGGAAGGGCGATCAATCCTTTAATTTTGATCAATGTATCTCTTTTATTTTCAGTTTTTATCTAATAAAAATCAGATCTTGTATGGTTCCTATCAATTTGGTATCGGGGCATCAAGATCCATGGCAACGGCAACGAGATCTAAGGACAAGATCGATGCTTTCAAGGAAAACACAACTGCAAACTTGATAGTATAGAGCAAACCTTAGCGAAGATTGATGAAACTCAGGAAGCGTGTAAAAATCATAGAGCAAATCATGCAACAGCCCGCGCTCCTCGCGGCGAAAGGTGGAAACGACGGCAAAAACCCTAATCAAGCAAAAAAGACGTTGCCTTTGGAGAAGGGCAATGGGAAATGAAAGATTACGACGAAGGGCTACTTTTCAACGCCGACCACTACTTCGAGGAGAAAGCGGAGCCCATGATGGAGGAAATCAACCCCACGAATCCTAGAAGGCCAAAACAACGAGTGAAGGCATTGCCGGCAGCAAAACAGTGGGACCTGCTCCGTTGGGCCCCCCATGGGGGCGCCAACCCCTCCTGCAGGGGCGCCAGCCCCTCCTGGAGCACCCAGGAGGGCTGCCGCCCCTTTAATAGCGACAACCCCTCCTGAGCGCAGGGCAGAGTCCGGGGCAGCATCTGGGGTCATTTTAGCGACGATCTGACCCAAAACAACAGAGATTCGAGCTTCCCGAATGGAGACGAGGGCCCCAATGTCATTGGTTTTCAATTCGAAGTCCTTCTGAGCATCAACATTTCAGTTTTGGGCATGGAAGACCTTCAGATCTGATGGACAACTACCGTGACTTTCTTCAGGACGTCGTTGAAGGCAGTGGTGACCAATCTCATCATTTTGATCCGGGAGGAGGCATGCAATCTACTTGGAACGGAAGGCCCACGCACTTCAAGCACCACCTTGAGGACAAGGTGGTTTTTGGGACGGAGTAATGATAGATCCGAAACATTTGATGTGTTTTGGGCCCTTTAGTGACATTTTGGAAATTTTCGGATTTCCAATGGCGTTTTGAGAAATTTTCAGGCTTTTTGGGTTTTTGGGTAATTTTCCATAGATATGAAATCTATTTATAGGCGGGAGGGGCTGAGATGTTTATTAGGCTATTTTGGGAGAAAATTGATTGTAGCAGTGAGATTATCCCTCATTCTTCGGGAGAGTGCGGACGTCCTCTTCAACTGGAGTCTTGGGAGGGCGATCACCCCTTTAATTGTGATCAATGTATCTCTTTTATTTTCAGTTTTTATCTAATAAAAATTAGATCTTTTTTTGTTCCTATCAGCTGAAGAATTAAGCGGAGAGTGGAGTTGGGCCAGGGGTTCGTGGGCTAAGGGCCTAGGGGAAAATAAGAGAATGGGAAAGAAAAAATGGAAGGGAAGGAGTGGGCCGGGCTGTGGGGTTGGGTTGCTGGGCTAAACAAAAAGCAAATGGAAAAATAAAGAGAAGAGATGAAGAAAATGAGAAAGGGAGAGGAAAAAATTTAAGAAAAATTTGCAATTTAGTTTTAAAATACAGGATATTGGGTTTACAGATACGCTAGGGATGAGAATGGGCATGCCCAAAGCCCGATTGGACGCCTAAAATGCCAATGTTCCTAGGCCACAATGAAGGATGGGAATGGGACATACCCAATTGGGCGCCCAATCGGGCTTTGGGCATGCCCATTCTCATCCATAAGATACGCGAGGGTATCCAACAATACCTTAAACCTTGACTAAGGGTGTAGCATTTTGAGTCAGAAGCCACTATTTCAGCCACTATTTAAAACATTGCTCACACAACTGAAGTTACAAACGAAGAATTTAGGCCAGCTCGATATTTCTTAAGGATTGAGGTTTGCACAATCTCATCATGATATTTTCTTATCTCTAATAAAGCATATACTTGGATTGTTGACTAATACAAGGATGTTCGGTTATAAACATACCGATAATTCTATGTATCAAAATACCAAATTGGCATACCAAGTTGGTTGCTAACACAGGGGAGTTGTTGATAATTATATGTATCAAAATACCAAAATGGCATACCAAGTTGGTTGCTAACACAGGGGAGTTGTTGGAGCTTCCAAGCATGTATGGAAGGTTGGTAAGTAAGCTCGATTAACTCACAATTACATGTTTAAATATATCTTCTGTTGTGAATGTTGTTAGTTAATTTCTTGATGCAACTCGTACAACGAGCAGGGATGGTGTAGTTCGCATGCTCTGGTATTTAAAGAGAGCCCAAGGCCTAAGATTGTTATATCAACATCAAAAGAATCTCCAGATTGAGTGTTACGCTTTGCGGATTGGGTTGGATGTTCAAATGATTGACAATCTTCCTCTGGATATTATGTTTTTGTTGGAGACAACTTCAGGCCTTGGAAAAGTTGATATATTTAATGGGAAAGCTTGGTTTTTCACATTCAAGTCCTACAATTCTTAAGTGTAACAATCAAGCTTCCATAAGCATGACAATCAAACAATTCAATGTTTCACGAGCAAACAAAATATATAAAGCTTGATTCCCATTTTGTTTGAGAGGAAGTGTTGGATAAGATGATTCAAACTGCATATGTCAAATCAGATGATCTGCAAACCGACTTATTTACCAAATATTTAAATAGTTTCATGATAAAGTATATTTGTACCAAGTTAGGAACATATGATACATATGCTCTAGCTTGAAGGAGAATCTTAAGCAAAAAAAAGTTTCTAGCGATATGAGTCAAATAGGAAGTCAACTGTTAATTATAATCCTAGTTGTAATCAGCTTATATTTTCAGCTATACAAACAGCAGCATCAATATCCCAGTTTTGGTGTGTGTGTGTTTATAAATAATAACTCTTTTCTCTATCAATACCAATTATCGCTGTTGGCATATAATATGGAATTGGTAATTTACCTACAAGTAAAAAAACATAACAGCTCCAACCAGGCAACTGCACAGAGGCTAATATTTGCCCAAAAAACAGGACACGGTATGCTCTCAGCATAAGTAGGTAAAGGGTAAGCTATAATCCTCTCCTGATACTTACAGAGCCAGTCAGACGAGAGTTGCAACAGAAATTCAGAATTAATACTTTCCTCCTACATAATTTTACACCTAGCCAAAATCACAGCATATATGAAAGGCATGAAGCAAAGAAAGGATTCAGAATGCTAATAATAATAATGATAACAACAAAAGGAAATGTTGTGGAATTAAGTACCAAACCTCCACTCCAGCAGGAAAGCAGAAAGAAAGGATGTCCTTATATTTGAGAGGTAGCTTTTCGGGAGGATAGGCAAATAGAACCTAAAATGTAAGTGTTAAGAAATCAGCCTTCAAGTATGATGGCAGCCAGATAAATCAACAATATGCTACCATAGAACACCAAGTATATACATAAAATAACAATCATAAACAGTAATATAAATATCCTCATGGAAATACTTTTAAGCTAATAATTATACCATCCAACTGTTTCAGTTTTTCTAAATGTTTAAAAAAAACTCATCGTTATGGCTATTTTCATATTGATTCTCATGTATTCTGAAAATGTTGCAGAGAAAAGAATAACTGCCTCTTGAAGGCTTTTCTGCAAAACTTTCAGATAAAATTTTAAAACTGCTCCTGACGTAGTTAAAAACTGTAAATATCATATTATAGGATCACGGCTAGAGTCATAATGCGAGGATTTATTATGCCATCAGCAAAACAATGAATTACATGCTAACTGTCATAAAACTGAAATAGTAATAACCAGTATATCAGAAGAAGGCTGAAATTTCTACAAGCCAATGATTACACCATTACAGTTGTAGGTAAGGACCTGAGGCTCTAGGTTTAGATCGGCATGAACTTGATGATGGTAATTCAGTATGCTTCTTGCTTTCTTTGGATCTTCATTGTTCCTTTCCAGAATCTTCTTTTGGAGTTCTTGGACATCTGCGCTAGGATGGAGTCCAACAACCACCATGCTCTCAAAGAGCCTCGATGGTTCCTTGAAAGACCTATGATCCTGCTCAAACATACACCTCAGGCACTTAAATAAATAAGAAAATATAGAGAAAGCATACACAAATCTTTTGTAGCTTTCTAGAGATGTCAAGTTACTAGACAAAACAAGAAACAGAAAAACGTTTCAGTTTGAAGACCAAGGAACCAAGATTAAAATAAAAATTTTATTAAGTATAATTGTTGCTGCAATAGACTAAAAAATAGTGTATATGATATGGCAAGCTCGTCTTATGCTGTTCCCTCTTTCGTAATGTTTTTCCCCTCCATCTAGAAATAAAATTCCAATTAATATATAATATCTGTTAAAGATGCTTGAGTACTCATGATGGGGAACAGTTTGCGGAAGCTAATCTAGGGTTTCGTTATGGTGGGTTGTTTGTAAATTTGGAGAACTAAATCTAGGGCATGGAGATTTGGGGACAAGTCTTGAGATTTGATATATTAGAGATAACTTTCGAGCCTCAAACCCAAGATCCTCATGCACCCAATCACAAGCACCTCCCATGCAGCAAGATTCTAATAGAAGCTAACGCTCCTCACAACCTAACTAGGGTTCCTATTAAAATTTCAATTCATTATGTTTATTTATCAATAATTTTGTAGATACAAGCTTGTTTATGGCCTAAAGAAACAGGCACAACACATGCTGAAAAATAGAATAAAATAAAATACTAAACACTGTAGAAACATTGGATCTACATGCACAAGACATACAGCATCTTAACATAAACTAACATAAAGCTAAAAAGCTAAAATGAGGCTCATTTGTTCTTCTTTTGGCAGGCATGATCTTCTTTAGCTCTGCATAAAATATAACTCTTGTACTTGACCTCCATCAAACTCTCCTGGTTGCAGAAACTTCATCCTCGAGTTTTAAAGTAATGTGGCATGAAGAAACTAAGTGTTCCAAAAGGGACCAAGACGAGTATAGGTGAGGACGCAACACGTGATGGTTAATAGGCAATGAAATATCTAGAATGATAAAGTCAATGTGCTTTGGTCATGAAACTTGAATGTGGAGTGGATTCATCTTATAAAGCAGCTTAAGATTTATCTTATTATCAAGCTCTGGCTCAAAATCAACAAGTAGCTCGTCCTCGAACTTAGGCTCAACTCAAACTTGAGCTCGGATTTAGACTCAGAATGGGGATCCAATTCAGGCAAAAGCTCCAATTCTATTTCAGCAGGTTCTACCTTGGACTTAGTCCATGGACTTAGACCATGGACTGGCTATGGCTCCAGTTTGGATTTAAGTTTTTTATCAGTCTCAAAAGCTAGTGATGGCTTCTGTTAGGGCTCTAGTTCTAACTATTGCTTGCTTCCTGTAAATGTAAATGTAGCCTGAAAGTCTTGAATAAGTTTGTTAATATTTTTAAATAAGTCTACTCATGGTTCTCTTTTTAGCTCAGGTTTTGAATTTGAAGACAGTTGGTGGCTTGATGGAGGTTTAGAGAGATCAATATCGAAGCTCAATTTTCATCTAAACGTCAACAAGACTTCGAACTCTATCCCCACCAAGATAGAGCCTTGCCAACTAACTTGTGTTCGGCATACCATCACTTGTCCTTTTCTGTCAAGGTTAAGAGAATGACCCTTCAAAAAGAAACTCCCAATCTCAATTAGCATAACAATCAAGATATTCTCAAATAACTTCGACAAGTATGAATGCAGTGCTCTCAAATAATCCCTTTGAACGATGTAGTAGCCCCTATCTAATAGTGATTCTTATACGGTTCCATCAAAATCTGCTCAAGGATAGTTTTAAATACTTCAAAAAAGCTCAAAATAGCATTTGGCTTAACCATAGCTCAAGCTGGATCGGTCTGGCTCAGACTATCGCTTAGACTCCAATTAGCACTGCTGTAGAAAAATAGCTCGGGTATGCTTCGTGTAACATAGCTCAAGTCACTTTCATCTTAGTCAAGTCAAGTCAACTGTGTCTGAGCCGTCTTGGGTCAGCTCGTCTTCAGTTGAGTCGACTTAGATTGGAGCCAGATTATCTCGATTTGGCTTGGTGGTTCCTGCTTAGGTCATCTCAATTTGAACAGAGGACTATGAATTCAGCTCAAACGAGCCACTTTTGCATTTATGGCTAGATTTGAGTCACTCACAAGTGTGTTGCTTGTGAGGCTGTCATTAGACGTTAACAGTGGTAAATGGCCAGTCAACAATGACAACGAAAGAAGGCAAAGTCGACGAAAGAAGAGGAAAACGGTGGCGGGTGGGGCAGGCTTGGCGAAACCAAAGTCGGGAGGGAAAATTGAGGATGATAGCTATGAAATCAGAAGATGGCAATATGGCAATGACTTTTCAGGGTGACAAAAACACCGGCAATGGAAAGGAAGAAGACTACTACGGAGGTGTTAGATGGAGTTAAACGACAATTGTGATAGTTAAAGGAGAGGATGATGAATGTTTGGGGTGATCAGTTCCAATGCGTGAGGTGATCATGCGGGAAAACTCTGGTGCCGATGGATCTAATGACAGTGGCGAAGAAAATGATGATGATAACGATGATGATGAAGTCATTGCAATGCTAGATCTTGTGGTGATGAAATAGATTTTTATTATGCTAAAGGGGATTGGTTGGGTTCAGGGGTTGGGTTGCACGAAAACGAACTGAAGAATTATTTATTTTATTTCATTTACTGCTTTTTTAAAATACTAAAATTAAAGATAATAGGATAGATATGATCTTTGGGTGGTTTAGGGCTATGGTTTTTTTAGCTCTTATGAAAAGATGGGATCTTTAGGATACGGATCTACGTTTTATGGATCTTTTGGCTTTGATGATTTTGGATCCATTTGAACTAATACCGAATAATGGTGAATATGTTTCCAAAACTATACAGGTTTTGATGCGGTGGATTGATTGTGGATTGGTAAAGAACTAGATCAAGGATATGGAGATTAAAAGATAAATCTAGGAATTTGGCAGATTAGGGATAATTTTTGGGACTCACCAAGGTGCCTCACACTCAAGCACATCACATGGAAGGAGGTTTCAAAACAAAACTAAGGCTTCTTATGAACCAAACCAACTAGGGTTTCAATAAAAATTTCGATTCTTTCCATTCGATGATCTTTAAGAGTTCTAATACAAGCTTGTTATAACCTAAAACTACGAGCACCACATGTGCTCAAAATAAATAAAATAAAATACTAAAAAGACACTAGAAGCCCTATGGATATAGATGCATAACACTTGCAGATTATTATAATAAACTAAAATAAGCCTAAACAAGACAAATGAGGCTGTTTTGTTGGATCGTTGACACAGGCATGATCTTCTTCTCCATAAAAAATATAGCTCTTAATGTTGGCTTGTCCTGCATCAACTCCCTTTTTAATTGATCCAAGTACAAAATTGGAGATGACAGTTAAAAATCAACGTTAAGGCCCTATGGATACAAGAGATAATTCCGCAAGAAAGTTAAAATGTACAGAGCATTGCACTCGGATTTAATTATTGCTTTCCCTAGAAACTTTATGCATTAGATCAAAAGCATTGAACCTGACTAACCATACACCTGAATAGATGGCTATCCAATGGAAAATTTTAGAAAGCGTAAGATGTACAACTTGGAAAGTTTACTAGAAAGTAAAGACTTCTACAGGATATGAAATGAATGGTAAAGAGCAAAACCATGAAGGGAAGAGAGTCGGGAGACAGAAGAAGCAGATAAAAAATACTTCCATATCGAACAAGAGTCAGCGGATTCAGGTCTCGCTACACTTCAATTACAAGCAATTAGTCTGAAAAGCAGCAGGAGTTACTAGGATCAGTCAGCAATTGTACTGATAACAGAAGGCAATACCATACACCAAATACGTCTGCTGGCAAGACACCCATAAGATATCCAAAGTTAGCTGCGTCCAATTAAGAGGGACCAACCATAAGGATCTCCTCATTCCCAAGTATGTTAGAGACCCAGCCCATATTAGGCCTCTAACTTAGTCCATTTGTTAGGGACACATTCCATACTAGGCCCCCAACAATAGCCTAGCTAAGGACTCATCCTATACTAGGCCCTTAACATTGGGCTCACACCCAAATTGCTAAGTATTAGCTAGCATCCAACCCAAAACCAATTAATATTAGGTTGAGAGGCCATCTAATACTTGTACTTTTCATTTTCCCTTGTTCTTTCCTATGTGAGACTAACTGGGATCCTAACATACCACCCCGACAACGCCGTCCACGATGGCCCACTCTAGGATGCCCACTCTGGCCTTACCAGGCGGAACCCTCTTAGATCGCTCCTTCCCCAGGTCACCCCTTCCACTTTCGACAACCACCGTCCACGACGGCCACTCTTTGAAGGTGTATAAGGTGTAATGGCCCATTCTTCTATTTTTTTAAACCTTTAAAAAAAGCCCACACAACCGGCCCACTTACCTTCTTAAAACCCAACATATATATATATATATATATATATATATCTCTCTCTCTCTCACTTACTCTCACCCAACCACAGCAAAACACCCCGTTTTTCTTCATTCTTCCCTTCGCCCACGAGCAGCGGCGGCGAGCCCAAAGCCTGAGCTCTCTTCGTTCCTTTCCCTCGCGAGCGACAGGGGCAACAATATGATAAAATTTTCAAAACCCTAATGTTATACGACAACGCGTGATTCTCTCACGAGAAAATCTCGACGATTTCGGATCCCGATCCTTACGCGATAAGTTTTCCATATCCTCTCCTCTTCTATTTATACGAGATGAATCCTAGTGTTTTTGTTTCGCGAAAATTACTTTCCCTCTTCCAAAAAAATTCGCTTTTTGCTTCTGGGGTTTCGAATCTGCTTTTGGGATCTTCAACTTTGCTTCTAGGGTTTCAGTTTGCTTCTGGGGGCTTCGGTTTTGCTCCTTGGGTTCGGTTCTTACTGCTGGGGCATTCATATTTGCCCTAGGTTTTGGATTTCTTATTTTTTTCTCGCAAAACTTCGTTTCAGGTAGATTTGTATCCCTATTAAGC
Organism: Scilla litardierei; assembly: GCA_030789695.1. Taxonomy (NCBI): domain Eukaryota; kingdom Viridiplantae; phylum Streptophyta; class Magnoliopsida; order Asparagales; family Asparagaceae; genus Scilla; species Scilla litardierei. The sequence continues at coordinate 33,711,649 of CM061131.1, read as the reverse complement.
TTTTAATTGTTTACTTTTCACATATGGATATGATGAGATGGATATGATGATTCATGTGGATTTTGAGAGGATCTCTCCTCCGATGAATAATTTGGCACCTAAACTAGGTTTACGGTGTTCTAGCCATCGTTTGCTATTTTCGTTTCTAATTTGCTGAGTTGATTTCGGTTGTGGTTGGCCGCCGAGGGAAAGGCACGGCTGGAGTTTTTTTGCTTGGTTATTTTCTGTCGGGTGATCTATTTGGCTGCATGTTTGCATGTTCAGTTTTGCTTGATAATTCGGTTTCGGCTATATGTTTGCATGTTTTAATTTTGCTTGATATCTCAGGTCCTGTTTGCATGCAGTTATGTGACATTTTTGCTTAATATCTCATATCATGTTTGCATGCAATTGTGTGCACTGTTTGCTTTATATTTCGGGTCCTTTTTGCTGTGTTTAGTTGCCATATGCTTGTTGTTTGCTTAGTGGTGTTTCAATTTGCTGTGGTTGATGTTTGTTGGTTCGGTTTGCTTTCCTCTGTGTGAATTAAGGTGTTTCAGCATGCTTGTAGTGCAATTGCTTGCTCAGTTACATGTTGAAAACTGTATGCTTTTACTACACTGATGAATAATCTGCTTCGGCCCTAAATTGATACATTTGAGTGCAAATCAGTGGTCCGAGCAACCCCTCTAGGCCGGTAGACCACAATCCATATTGAGTCTTTTTCCATAATTTTTCTTTACCTTTCGTAGATTCTTATCACTTTCATTTACTTTCTACCATTTATAATGTGTTTTTTAATCATGCTTTTTAAGTACTCCTGGTAATTATTGGACTTATATGTTAGATGGAAAACTATTCATGAATGTTAACTGGACATGCGCATCAAACTGTTGATCCCACTAAATTATATTGTTAGGAGTTATGCAATGTGGTTATAAAATGACATTTGGTACACATGTTTCTTGTACAAGACATGAGAGTCCTGAACATAGATTTGCATAACTATCTAAATTATCTAATTTAGGGGGACAACTACATGAACATGATACCTGACACCCTAAAACTAGAACTGCACTTTCTGCCATTTATAATATTTGTTTTTTTAATCATGCTTTTAAGTACTCATGGTAATTATTGGACTTATTTGTTAGATGGATAACTACTCATGAATGTTAACTGGACATGCACATCAAACTGTTGATCCCACTAAATTATATGATTAGGAGTTGTGCTATGTGATTATAAAATGACATTTGGTACACATGTTCACATGTTTCTTGTACAAAACATGAGAATCCTGAACATAGATTTGCATAACTATCTAAATTGTCTAATTTAGGGGGATAACTACATTAACATGATACCTGACACCCTAAAATTAGAAATACACTTGACATCACGGGTTTTGGGGTGACTTATAATTGAAAGAGTGCGGGAGCGATTAAAGCCATGTTTATGACCCCTATCTGAAAGGATATCCTTTTCTGGATCCTGAGTTCTTACTACAGTTTGACCTTTATACTCGTCTCGGTGTAGCACCATGCGGTACAAGATGGACTTCACGTTGCACATCATGCTCTCCTCTTATAATTCACAACATTATTTCTCTTGGTTAGTGTTAGATTCTTACTGCTATTAACATTGTGCCAGGTCAGTAATTTTCCTTTACAGTTCCTTTTTGTGCCTATGAATTCCTGTAAAATAAATTTATTAACTGTTTAGTATGGATTCAATCTACTTTATTAATGGCATTTCAATTCCTTCAGATGACGCACAGTTTGAATAGGAGGCTCCGCAGTACGAGTTTGAATTTCCGATTGAGGACGTTGAATTCTGAACCTTCATGATACCAGGAGAGTTTTTATTATTTCTTTCAGTATAATTTTAGTTGAGCGATGTAGTTTTGAGCGATGTAGTTTCTTTTTCCTGCCTAAACAATGTAATTCTTTTCAAAGTTGAAATAAAATGAGTATTTCTTTTTTTGTAAATATTTCCTGTTTATTACTATATTGACTTCACTGGTAACTGCAATACCTGCAAAACTATTAAAAATGTAACTACACCCGTGTATGGAACGTTACTCTGGCCTTACCAGGTCGTCCCCTCTTATGTCGTACCTTCCTCAGGTCGTTCCTTTCGCAACAGGTGTCATAGCACGGGGCTTGCTCTGATACCATTTATTAGAGACCAAGCCCATACTAGGCTCCTAACTTAGTCCATTTGTTAGAGACGCATCCCATACTAGGCCCCCTAACAATAGCCTAGCTAGGGACACATCTCATACTAAGCCATTAAGATTAGGCTCACACGCCAATTGCTAAGTATTAGCTAGCATCCAACCCAAAACCAATTGGTATTAGATGGAGAGGCCCTCTAATACTTGTACTTTTCATGTTCTCTTGTTCTTTCCGATGTGGGACTAATTGGGATCCTAACAAAGTCCTAGCCAAATATACGAGGAAAAGTGTATCCATCATAAACAGTATTCCCTATTGCAAGTTGACACCTTAAAGGGTGGAAACTTTGTTATAGATCCTACCATTACATGCACATTAAAGCCCTTCTAGTTAGTAGCGACTCTCAGTTTAAACATTCACATGCAATATGGCCCCGTATGCTCAAACAAGTCATAAAAACCAGTTATAAGAAGATACGATTGTCTATTTAGGAGATATGAACATCTGCAACTATGACACGAGAAATAATCACAGCTACTGCCTAGAATTTATGGTGGAGGATCACGGATAGATGAGAAACGACCGTCAAGATCCAAGAAAATTGATGGAAGCAAATGAAGATTGATAATTAATGTAGTCCCTTATAGAAGTATATACGATATAATAGTTCAAAAACAAGGAATTGATTAAACTACAACAAAAGATTTGAGAATATCCTTATTATTATAGCTTAAAATGACAAGGAAACGAAAAGGTGAAAAGAAAACGTATATGAAACCCCTAGGCTGTTGCTCTATATTTAGTATTTACAAGACTAAAAAATCACCCTAACGACAGCCATATATAATAAATTTTATGCCTCACGAAACTCTCTCTTGTCCCAGGCACAAAATATTGTCATTCTTCCTTCCATGCATAACAAAGGAAAAAAGGGTTAAAACACGACGGATTATTCTCACTTCATCAGTTCACCTGGCATCTCTATTAATTAAGGGAAGAGCAAAACATTCCTTACCCATTTTCCAAGCCATCAATTATCCACAAAGCTTATTCAATTGATAACATATTACCATATTAAATACTAAACATAGACAGGGTAGTTCCTCTAGTAACCTAAATTAAACATGACACATTCTGACACATGTAGCTCATATGAAGAGAGTAAGGTTACCCCTCTATAATGTATTTTATCAACTAAAATTACAAGGAATCAAATTCTTCTTGTCAAACCAAAATACTTGAAAGGGTATTCTTCTTAAGGACAAATTTTCAATTAAGTCTAAAATTTTAATTTAGTTTTTAAACATGACTAATTTTAAATTTTATTACACAAATTGACAAACTTTAAACCATGTCGGCTTTTGCACGCTTTTGTGCCGGGTGGAGGTCGACATGTCAAATGGGGTTGGCATCCCCCTTGCTCTTTTGTTCTGACTCCAGTCATTTTGTCCTAAAAACTAAGAAGAATAATGACCACAGTTGGAAACCCCACCAAATAAATAACAATTGGACTGAGGTTGCCAACCTTAGTCATATAACTCATCATCAACCTCTACTATAATCCTACAACTTTGGAAACACATATAAAACAGCAAAATATAACCGTCTTTGGAAAAAAGACACGTCTCACCTGAGCTGGAATCCTCGCAAAGATTGTGAAAATGAACCCAGAAAAGCCCCCAAAAATCCCATAACAAAGCACCATCAATGGATTGTAAGCTCTCTTAACGAGCTTACGGACTCAATCAAAAAAAACCAGATAAAGAACAGCAGAAATCATTTGAAGATTATGGTTGCCGCATTGCGGGCCCCAACCCCAAGAATCTGTAGGCTAAGTATACAATGAATGATCCTGAAGAGACCCCGATAAAGGAGACAGGCATCGGGGATGACGAGGGTTGATTTGAGAAAGACAAAGGCATCGGAGGTAAGAAGTGTCCTTTTTTCGTTTTTTTTTCTTTTGAATTTCTCTCTCTTTATACTTGGACTTAAAACATAGAGATAGCTGAGAGTGTATTTATCGAGAGCTAACAGGGCAAAACAAACAATCTTAAGTTTAAAAATATATAGTAATCCATTTTTAAGAAATGTGTATATACATCCAAATATCTTAATTAGAACCAGTGGCTGATGATGAGTTATATGATCGGGTTTGGCAACCCCGGTCAAATTAAATTGCCAATTATTTGACTGGAGTTTCCAATCCAGGTCAATATTCTTCTTTTAGTTTTGAGGGAAAAATGATCGGGTTTGGAAACCCTTGTCACAAAAATACAGGGTTCCCAACCCCATTTGCCACATGGACATTCATCCATCACAAAATCACACTCGAAAGCCAACGTGGCTCAAAGTTAGTTGATTTGTGTAATCAAGCTTAAAATTAGGCTGTTTTTAAATTTTTAATTTAATCTTTAACCTAAACTGAAAATGCGTCCCCTTCTTAAATGTTCTGAATGCAATATGCATCTAATTATTGGAACAAAGATTCCATCTAACTATTGGAAGAACAGAGAGAAAGTCAGTACCAGATATTCCATCTGAAACCTTGCCCATTGACGTTTTTGGCTGGTAAGAATCTCAGGGTTGTAAGCTCTCCGTTTCACTTCAGGTGAAGGTGACACGCCCCTTAGCATCCGCCCAACCTGATTCTGCAGCCTCTTAAGTGGGCTGCTGTTATCATCATCCCTAGATGAGAAAACTACAGATGGACGTGGTGACCGAATAGGTGTGGCAGATGCTGCAGTTGCAACAGCTGTTACAACATCTTCCGTTGTTTGTACAAATAATGAAGCTTCCAGCACATGGTTACCAGTATCTTCATTCTTATCCATGTTGACTTTGTCTATCAATTAAAAAAAACCCTGCCATATCATGAAAATATACGGTTAGCTCGCAAAAGTTGAACTGCATGACGTATTTGTCCATGTGATTATATCAAACAATGATGATAAATTGTTGTAATGCATGCCTTGCAAAAAGAATAGTGATCACAGAAAATTAAATCATACAATGGGCATAAAGTGTTGTAATAATCGACTTGTGACAAAAAATAACGCTCAGAGAAATTAGCCATAAAAATAAATATTGGTAAAACTATAAATCCTGGCAAATGTCAGTAATCATTGGATCATCCCAACAAGATGGAAAAAAAACAAATGCATGCATACACACATACATACATATATCTAAAGAAAGGAAGAGATGGATATGGGGGATAGGCTACTTTCAGAAGCACCAAGGGTGCTAATACTCCCGCATTGTTTTTAAACATACACGGACAAAATGCAAAATCCACATTGTTAGATGTATTTGCTACCTTATAACCTAAAACCCATTTAGAAATAAAATTTCATGGAATGTCATCATAGTTTGGTCATAACATGTGACCCATAAATCAACGCAGTAATATGGTACAAAAGTTCTTAAGTTTTGGCCACTTCAATAAATGAGGAAAATGTGTCGAAATCACTAAAAATTTTGTTTCTAAGTAGTTTCTAGGTAGTAGATCACATCTGACAATCTGGATTGTCCATTTGGTTGTTGTATGATAAAATGAAATGGGAGCATTTGTGACAGGACATGGGAAAAGATGAAGGGGATTATCATCTTAGGCATGAATCTAATGGGTGTGGTGGGATTTGAAAAGAACTAGTTAGATATTTCTATAGCAAAAGGACAAAATAGGTTTTAGGTCTCTCACTCTGGAGATCGAACAATCACCGGTTTTTACACCTCGCGCATTGAAGATTCATTTGAACCTCATACCTAGAGGATTCCTCACACGTTCTCAAACCTTGCATGCAAAAGATTTCGATGTTCTAAATCAAGTTTAGAAACATAAAATTTTTATTCAATCACCCATAATTTAAAATTTTAATTATAAAGACATTTATAGGAGAAGAAATAACTCCAACCTAGACTCATAATTAGACTTCTAACGGTACTCAAACTTTTAAATAAAATAAAAATAAAGATTATTCTCAACTGAAAACTAAATAGGCTTTAAAATAAACACCAAAACAAACGGACTCAAATAAAAAATGTAAAAGAACTCAAAGGCTAAATTAACTCAAACTTCTAAAGAAAATCTAATTTATTTCCTCCTACGCTCACAAGTCCTTTCGTAATTAGGATTTGCTTCAATTTTCAAACAAAAAAATTTTTCATGTTCATTTTGCATCACATCTCTCCTGGCTGAAGGAAAGTCAACCTTAAGTTTTGATGTAACACATTACGAAGAAACTTGAGACAATCATGTCAGTAGTAATAATCTAACGTTAGCAAGGACAAGTATAGGAAAACAAGCAATACTTGATGGTTCGTAGGTAATGAATCAAATGAAATAATAAAGCTACGTGCTTTACCTCAAATTCAAAAACGGCTCAGACGGCAGCTTTAATATGAACTATATTTGAGGCAATAATGCAGACATTATCTTGAATTTTGCCTTTGGCTATATGTCCACCTCAAGTTGGTCCCAAATTCATTCTCAGGGTCTGACTCTCATGGACTCAGGCTCAGACTCACGCTCAATCTCAGGCTCAGACATGGTTTCAAGCTCGGAAGTGGCTTTGGTTCTAGTTCTTTTAGGATTTGCCTCATCTAACATGCATCCAGCATATCATGTAGTCCATCTACAAAGTCTACACTCAATCTTCATCTCTTGGATTAGACTTAGAAATTCTGCTTTTGGATTATCATGTGAATGTGGCTCTACTTTTGAAGATTGTTGCGATGAACAACAGATTGGTCAATATTTGGGAAGATAATAATGTTGAAGCTTAGATTTTATTTCTAAGTATTAATCACAACATTTTCCATAATCATTTCACCAGTAGTATGCCTCTCCTCTTAGCTATGTTGGGCGTGCAAATACTTCTCGTCGGTTTAGTTGCAACAAATGAAATAATATTCAATACATTACTCCCGATCATTATATATACAACTATACTCAAATTCATAAAAATCGAAGATGTTGAAGATGTTGCTGTATTTATCAAACTGATCTCTAAACAGGTAGTGGTCGCAGGAATTATAGAGAATATGCGCAAAAAATAGGCTAATATACTTCTAAATATTTAGAATTTAATAGCTTATTTTTTTTAATTGTCATAAATCTAACCTCAAACAGCTTAAAATTCAAGCTCCAAAGAGCAAAATAACTTAAAATTTCAACAAAATAGCATGGCGGGTCAAATCTTCTCGAATCGGTTCTGAACCGAGTCAAGTCCGTTGCAACTTAAAAATAAGTTGCGTCAAATCTGAACTGAGGTCGAGTTCAAGTTGGGTTTGAGCTTGGGCAGCCTGAATAACCCAGGGTTGAACTCAAGTTGGATGTAACGACCCGTCTCTAAGGGCCATCACAATTACCATAATATACAGATCTTGCTGGGTACCAATGAAAACAGAATATGACAAAGTAGAAAATAATACCAAATTTAGATTGATACATGTACGAGCGATCTTATAAACTTTATGCACCGTCCAAATAGACGAAAGCTAATCTTAAGTGATGAAGGATCTCCTACTAAACCTGAGAAGAGAATATACAACAGAATTAAAAAGTAGATTATCTTTAAACCAAGTTAACGATTTATATACCAAACAAAACAGTTTCAATATCACTGAGCAAGAAAATGATCTACTGAACTAAAATTGTAACTTAAGTGTTGGTAAAGTTTAACCAACCATTCTAGGCCGTGACTCATGTCCAATAAAGCGATGTACAGTAATAGGTTATAGTGTAGCCCCGCTATCAGTGTGAACACGAGAAAATGAATATAGTAACCCCGCATTCCATAAGAAAGAGGAAAAACATATATAACCCCTTGTTCCATAAAAGGATGAGGAAAAGCGAATACTTTTGTAATATACCTCACTTCCGCAGGGAGAGTGGAAAAATGAATACATTAACCATTATCGCATCCGCACACTATGGACAGTGAGCTAATTGTATGTAATTCGAGATGTTGGGTTCGATATCATGAACGGTCAATGCCAAATGACTAATCAATCGGTTCTAGTACCAATGTGCACATGGTCTTAATACATTTAAATGGTTCTAGTACATACATGCATGACGAGTAATACTTCAGTTGTTCCAAGTACCAGTGCTAAAGCATTCAACGGCAAACTACTTATTAATCTGGCACTTTCAATTATGGAAAGCAATCTAAGCTAGTTACAATTGTCAATGCATATAAATCTATAAATTAGCATAAAACGATGGAAGGAACAAATTTGCTTTGGATCAGATTCACATCACTCAGCATCTCAATAATTGGTAGTTTACCAACCTAGGAGCATTCGATGCATTAAGCAAAGAAACAATCATAAGGGTATGATTAACATGCCAATCCAAAAGCTATTGGAAAGAAAAGTCAAGTCTCAAGTCCGTGACTCCTCAGTTAATAAGACATGGGCCAGTCCACAGCCCAAGCAACGGCCCACCAAGCAAACAGCCGTGGCGACTGGCCCAATAGAAAGAATCGCACAGAGCAGCTAGGCTCACGGAAGAGAAACGACGACGACCAAGAGTTTTCCGCCAGTAGATCAACCAAATGCTGCGACGATGGAAACCCAAATCCCCGATGGCCAACTTACCATCGAAACAAGATAATACCAACGAAACTGTGTAGCAAATAAGGGCCGGCAAAGTCGCTGCAAAAACCCTAAGGATGTCAAGAAATCTCATCGGGAAAGACTCCACTAAAATTCCAGTGAATCATCTCCAAGCACCAGATAACCCACAAATTCCCAGCGATCCAAACCCCAAATAATTTCGGGAATTAGGAATTAAACAGAATAACTGAAAGCGTTAGAAGAGCATATAATCTACCTCGATGGCAAAGAAGTCCAAGGGACAAAACGCCGCAAAATCCAAGCTTGATGGCTTCACTTTAGTGACACTAGCCCGCCAAAGGCGGCTTCACCAAGGCATATGTAACATTTTATGTCACCTACTACTAATTCTAATCTGGCCTCTAGATAGCCTTTTTCAAGACTCGGTTACTCAATGGTGGCTTCACTTTAGAAACAGTGACCAGCCAGCTTCACTAAAGTTGTAAGTAGTTCTTTCTGTTACCTACCAATAATTTTAATCCAACCTCTATGTAAACTTTTTTGAGACTCGGTTCGATTAGATGATGGAACCAGCTTTGATACAATCTTGATAACCCAGCTAGCATCCAACCCAAAACAAATCGGTAATAGATGAACGCCCTTTAAGTTATTAAACTATCCCAAATTTTACAACTTTTCCAATGTGGGACTACAAGTTCGTAACACATAAACCTTTCATGTTTCTCCTCCTATCAAGCGTTAATACATAGTTATAAGTTACATTCATCATTTAATTTATAATTTGAAAAAACTACTCACAAACTTATCATCAGAGACTAGCAATAACAATAACAACAAAGTACGTATCCCCATTTCCAAAGTTGGGGTTAATCCTTTCGCCATTCGCCTCTGTTCGGACCAAACTGCTAGCTCCTTAAAACAAATACATCTACCCCTCAATGGGTAGCATGTCCAAACAATCTCAAACAATCATTCCCTATCAAAACTGCCTCCTTGGTATCCTATGCTCACGTGATAGAGTCACAACGTATAGTTTCACTGGTCACTAACAGCAAGGCTAAATAACAAAAATTCATGATTAACAAGAGAGGAAAATCTCCAGCTTCTTCCCCTAATCGGGCATGTAAAATCTCAAAAATAAGCATGAATTTAGGTATGAAATTAAACAAACTTTAACATCTCGAGACTTAAACACAGTCAAAACTCATCTCAATTCTATCAATACTTGTTCTAACTCAACTTACTTAGCTTGCAATAAGACATCACTAATCTATAGCAACAACAAGAACTGCAAAGATTAATCCTTTAGTTGAACTACTCAAACAAAGAATCCACCCTTTTCTGAAAAAGAGAAAATCAAATATCACAAGAAAAATGGTAATCTTTATTCGGATAGCGATTCTCAGCTCAGATGACTAAAAAGGAGACATAGAATCGATAAATGATCAAGAAAAAAGGTGAAATGAACAAAAAAATAATCGGTCAAAAATTATTTATTAAAAAATAGGATTAAATTTGCTTACAGCCTAATAACCGAGATTAATTCGGAGCCACCGAGGGTTATCTCTGCACCCCTGCGAACTGATTTGAGGAAGGAAAAAGAAGCTGAAATATACTCCGAAATAATTATTAATTATATTGGAATAAATTTACTAAATTTATGATCCGCTGTGAAGGTCGGGATAACATCACTTTATAGAAATGCCCCCACTGCTTGCCACGTACGACTTTTCGCGGGGCCCACCAAGCCTGAGGGGGCACTGCCGCCCACAATCGTGCGAAAGGAAGCGGAGGTCTGGATGCGGTAAGCCACCAGCCGGTGATGGAAGCCGTGAATGAGTAGGGGGCCCACGTGGAGTCGTCGTACATAGGCATCAAAACGGCAACTAGTCGTGGTGCATGCGAACAAGACGACAGAGGATAGCAATATGCGGAAAAGGCATCCAACGTTTTTATGCGGGCGTATGCATAAATGTTATATGCGATCTTTGGCGAGCCTACATGTTAATGATTGCTTAAGAATATTAGCTTTGATTAATTAAGGCAATTGAGGTTAAAATGTGATTACTGTTGGTAACAGTTATTTATCCGTAGTTGGTTGAGATTCTGGGCTATCCTAGAGATAGGCACATATCAATATAGCTCATATTTGTATTCTCCCTGATTGCCTATAAATAAAGAGCTGGGGGCTCCTCCCCCAGTAGTTGATTCATAACACGTTATCAGCACGAGCCTCTAAAAATTTTCCAAATTTTCTTTTCGCTCGTTGTAAAGGCGAAGGGAGACGGGAGATCCACGCGCGCGGTGCAACGCTTCCTCAATCGAGCGTCGTCATCCGCGTAGGGCTTCGTTCAACCGTCGCTATATCCGGAGGACGGATATAGAGGTAACAATCGCTAAAAACGATGTTTTTATCAGACGTATGATTGATCTGCCCTTTGATCTCGCAAGATCGATATGGGGATTGATTGTCGCCTTGAACATGATAAATCTATTCACCTAAAAACTTGTTTTTTACCCCTCCCAAACCCACCCCCGCCCCCGCCCCCCCCCCCCCCCCCCCCCGCTAACCCCCCCGCCGTAGGGGGCGCGGCTCGCCCCGCCACCGCATCCCCCGCCGTAGGGGGGGGGGGGCGGCTCGCATACGCCGCCTAGACCCCCCCGGGGGGGGTACGGTAGTTATCCGTCGTCGCAATGCCCCCCCCCCCCCCCCCCCCCCCCCCGCCGAAGGGGGGACGGCGGCTTCCCACCGTCACGAACCCCCCCCCCCCCCCCCGACGGCTTCCCGAAGGGGGGTACGACGGTCCCCCCCCAAAGGGGGGACGGCGGCTTTTCACTGCTGCGAGGCGAACCCCCCCCCCCCCCGAAGGGGGGTACGACGGTCCCCCCCAAAGGGGGGACGGCGGCTTTTCACTGCTGCGAGGCGAACCCCCCCCACCCCCCCGAAGGGGGTACGGCGTTTCTCAGCCGTTGCGAAGGGGGGTACGACGGCTTCCCGCCGTCGCGAGGCGAACCCCCCCCCCCCAAAGGGGGGTACGGCGGCTTCCCCGCCGTCGCAATACGACCCCCCCCAAGGGGGACGGCGGCCCTTCGCCGTTGCGGATCGAACCCCCCCCCCCCCCCCCCCCCCGATGGGGGGGCACGGCGGCCTCCTCCGCCGCGATGAAACCCCCCCCCCGCATCCTCCTACGCCGAAGGGGGGCTGCGGCCCTTGCGCCGCCACACGCCGACGCCGCCCCCCCCAGGGAGCAGCACCGCCCTCCCCCCCCCCGACCAACCGCCGCCTGGCGCCTAACCCTAGGGGCGGCGGCGGTTAACCCTAGCCGCCGCCCCTAATTGGGCCGGAAGCCCAAAACACAAAAAAAAATAGAAAATAGCCTTCTTGGGCCTGAAGCCCACAGGCAGACCGCAGGGCCTCAGGCCCGCAGGCAAAACAAAAAAAAATTTGGGGAACAATAATAAAGCTACGAAAAAGCTTTTTTGGCTAAAAAATTAGAGAAAAATTGGCGTTTTGGCGACCTAATAGTTAATGTAAAAGAAAAGGGGGATCCTAGGAACCTTTGGGACTCTTTTGGGGATAAATTAAAAAGGAAAACTTTTTCCTTTTACATAAAACATGTTGTTTTTGGGCTCTTTTTCAACTCGTTGATTAAACCCAAAACTTTTACAACCCATGCATCATATGATTTCTTCTGTCAAAGCATCTTTAGCTGCCTTACATCACTGTCTTATTCTGTGGATATTATATGCGTGATTGTGCATTATATTCAAAACTTAATAATTAGGAAGATCATGCGACCGCTCTGTCGTTAATCACCTAACCTAACGGTGTATGACGTTGCCCAGTGGTCCAATAATTATTAAGTGATCGAATTATTTATCCTCATGCGAATATAACTGCATGTGATGTATGTGGATGAAAATGTTGATGAGCACAATATTTCTGCATGAATGGCTAAATGTGGTTTTTGGATCGGCTATTTAAGTCCCACATTTCTTTTTCCGCACTTTTCTTTTATTTTTGAGAGAAATTGTAGTGAGGAATTTATGTAAATGTCAAAGACAGAAGACCAATTTCCAAGGAGACGGAGGCCACAATTGAAGCTGGAGATATCATATGGGACCCACGGAGTTTCCAACGTTGTATTTTCCTTTTAAGCTGCAAATTGTGTAATATGGACTGTATGGACTTTGGACTCTTTCTTTTATGTGGGACTGGCCGATCCACGCATTTAGCTTCTCATTAAATATTGCCTCCGCATGAAAATGTTTTCTTTGATTAAAATATTAATTCATGCATGTTTGTGCTCTGCTAGATAAATGGCTAAAATTGCAAGCGTTGATTTCGAAGTGCTAGATGCATCAGGTAGAAACTATCTGAGCTGGCAGCTAGATGTAAAGTTTCACCTGCAGGCAAAGTCCCTCATTGTTGTTGTAACAGAAAAAGAAAATGTTAGCAATATAGAAAAGGCGCAAGCCATCATCTATATTCGCCGCCATGTGGACAAGACCTCATAGGCTGAGTACCTTACGGTCGAGGATCCACTTGAGCTATGAACTGCCCTTGAGGATAGATATAAACATCAGAAAGATGTTATACTCCCAAGGACACGATATGAGTGGGAGAACCTGAGACTGCAGGACTTTAAGTCCATTGCTGAGTACAACTCAGCACTTTTTAGCATCCCCTCACGCCTGAAGTTGTGTGGTGAGAAAGTCTCAGAAGATCGCATGCTGGAAAAGACGTATACGTCTGTCCATGAAAAAGATGCGATACTCATGCAGCAATACCGTGAACGCAAGTTCACCAAGTATTCTGAGCTGCTGTCATGTTTACTCGTGGCCGAACAAAACAGATAGCTTCTTCTCGCCACTCACAATATGCGCCATCCTGGCACTGTCCATCTACCAGAAGCTCACCATACCTCTTCCTTCAAAAAGAAGAGAGATAATAAAAGAAAAGAAAGACCACATAAAGGGGGACAACAGAAAAGAGCCAAGGGGTCAAGTACATCATCGAAAGAATGAAGGGAAACGCAAGTTCACCTGGCGCAAAAATGACAACAAGAAAAATGATGCACCCCACCCAAGAGGGATTAGGAAGACCAGTGCCACAGCTGTGACATGAAAGGCCACTGGTCCAGAGTGCAGGACCGCACCGCATCTCCAGGAGATTTATAAACAAAGCAAGAAAAAGAATGCTGAATCAAACCTGGTGGCTGCAAACAATGCAGTCAAGTTTACAGCAAAAGACTTCAAATCAGAAGACATGCTTGATTAGACTACTTTATTTATCTTAGCATCTTATTCAGAACAATTTATCTTATGAGAGCTTTTTGATGTAATTTGATTTCTTTTGAATAAAAGTTAGTTTTTGAATACAAATGTCTTACTCATCTTTTTAGATGGAATGCTCTCATGACTGCTTGGTTGACAGTGCTTCGACACATACGATCCTTCAGAATAAATGCTACTTTCATAGCATTACACCGTATAAGAGCCCTGTAAATACCATTTCAGTGCCACCGGATATAATTGAAGGTTCTGAGTATGCAACCTTGTTGCTTCCCAAAGGAACAGAAATTAAAATTAAAGATGCATTATACTCTCCTAATTCCAAGCGAAACTTACTAAGTTTCAAAAATATCCGTCTGAACGGATTTCACTTGGAAACAGCAAATGTAAAAGAAAATGAATTACTGTATGTAACGTCTCAAGAAAATGGAGTTAAAACATACTTGAACGTTTTGAGAGCCTCTCTTCGGGCCTCTAGCATACAAAGATTCTGAGAGAGGAAGCAAATCTGACGGAGCACCTGAAGTGCCCGACATCAGCCAAATTTTTACTTTGGCATGATAGACTTGGCCACACTGGATCTGCGATGATGCACCGCATTTTATCACAATCCCACGGGCATAACCTGAAGAACCAGAAGATTCTTTAGAATGGAGAATTCCCTTGTGTACCATGTTTCAAGGGAAAATTAATAACAATGCCATCACCACTTAAAGTGGATATCGAGTCTCCAAGCTTCCTCGAAAGAATACACGGAGACATATGTAGACCCATCCAACCCATTGTGGGCCCTTTCGGTACTTTATGGTACTGATTGATGCATCTTCGAAATACTCGTATGTGTGTCTACTTTCAACCCGCAACTTAGCTTTTCCAAAGCTCTTGGCACAAATAATAAAGTTGCGGGCGCATTTTCCAGACAACCAAATTAAGAAAATACGTCTGGATAATGCGGGGGAATTTACCTCTCAGTCATTTCAAAAATATTGTCAGGCAACGAGAATAGAAATTGAACATTCGGTGCCGCATGTTCACCAGAACGAGTTAGCTGAGTCGCTAATTAAAAGACTCCAATAGATTGCACGTCCATTGCTAATGAAATCCCAGTTGCCGGTGGATGCATGGGGACATGCAATTTTGCCTGCTACATCATTAATACGAATAAGACCCTCGGGAGGTCAGAGTCTATCTCCAATGCAACTTGCATATGGAACGCCGCCGAACATTTCTCACTTGAGAATCTTCGGCTGCGCAGTTTATACCCCCATTGCACCACCCCAGAGGACCAAGATGTGTCCTCAAAGTCGCCTAGGTATTTATGTAGGGTTTGACTCACCCTCCATTATAAGATACCTAGAACCCCAAACAGGGGACACTTTTAAGGCACGTCTTGAAGACTGTGACTTTGATGAGACTTATTTCCCTAAAATGGGCATAGACATTGAAAAGTCTAGCGCGAAGCAAATGTTAACGTGGGATACAAAAAGTCTGACCCACTACGACCCGGTAACAAAACAATGTGATGATGAGATCCTGAAGATCTTACACATCCATAACATAGTTCATAGATTACCGGATTCGTTTACTGATAAACAGAAGATTGTCAGATCACACATCCCTGCTGCAAATACTCCAGCTAGGATTGACATCCCAAAGGATGGATGCAATCCACCAACAGCAGAAGTGGCTGCACCTCAACAGAAAAGAGGCATACCACCAGGCTCCAAGGATAAAAATCCAAAGAAAAAGAAAAATATCCGGAGACCTAGGGACGATACCCCCACAGAGAAACGAGCTCGTGCACATACCCTCTCCTCTCCCGAAATCCAATGCAGAGGAACTGCCGGGAGAAACTGAAATATCATTGAATTATGTATGTACAGGGGAGGTATTGGACAGAAAGAGTACAGTCGTCGACGATGACTTCGCGTTTCACATTGTTATTCACGTTGCCGGAAGCGACGATGATCATGATCCACATTCCGTTGCTGAATGCAAACGTAGAAATGACTGGCCAAAGTGGAATCAGGCAATAGAAGCCGAGCTGGACTCGCTTCAAAAACACAAAGTCTTTGGGCAAATAGTCCAGACACCTACCGGTGTCAAACCTGTGGGATACAAGTGGATATTCGTAAGAAAAAGGAATGAAAATAATGAGATCTCACGCTACAAAGTAAGGCTTATATCGCAAGGTTTTTCCCAGAGATCGGGTGTTGACTATGACGAAACTTACTCACCGGTCATGGATGCGATCACCTTCAGATTCCTGATAAGCTTAACAGCAAAGGAAGGTTTAGATATGCAAGTAATGGATGTTGTGACTACATATCTATACGGTAATCTCGACAAGGAGATATACATGAAACTTCCTGATGGCTTTTCAATGCCTGCTGAACTAAAGATAGACTTTGGGACGTCTACTCTGTTAAGCTACAAAGATCATTGTATGGTCTCAAACAATCAGGAAGAATGTAGTATAACAGACTCAGTGAATTCCTTGTTCAACAAGGATTCAATAACAATGAAGTCTGCCCTTGTATATTCATAAGAACAAAGGGAAAAGGATTCTTAATAATCGCTGTCTACGTAGATGATCTGAATCTCATCGGATCTCCTGAAGAGATCGCTGAGATATCTGTAAGCCTAACAAAAGAATTTGAAATGAAAGACCTAGGTAAAACGAAATTCTGCATTGGCTTACAGATTGAACATCTAAAAGATGGAATCCTATCACATCAAACCACGTACACAAAGAAAATGTTGCAAAGATTCCATATGGACCAATGTCATCCACTCAGTACACAAATGGTGGTACGATCTCTGGATGCACATAAAAACCCCTTACGTCCACTGGAAGAGGGGGAGGATATATTTGGTCCAGGAGTCCCTTATCTAAGTGCCATAGGAGCACTCTTATATCTGGCAAACTGCACGCGTCCCGACATAGCGTTCGCGGTAAATTTGTTAGCCAGATACAGCGCAGCGCCCACGCAGCGCCACTGGACTAGAGTTAAGCACCCTCTACGCTACCTCCAAGGGTCTACAGATTTGGGACTCTTCTACAAAAATGGAATATCCTCTACACTTGCTGGTTATGCTGATGCATGTTACTTGTTTGATCCCCACAACGCGAAGTCACAAACTGGGTACGTGTTTACCTATGGAGGGACAGCCATTTCCTGGAGATCCATTTAGCAAACCTTGACGGCTACCTCATCAAATCACTCAGAGATCATTGCCATTCATGAAGCAAGCAGAGAATGCGTATGGTTACGCTCAATTGTCCACCACATCCTGTCTACTACCGGACTAAAGACTGGAGACCTCGAACCTACTACGATGTTCGAGGACAATGCTGCTTGTATAGCTCAGTTACGAGGTGGTTTCATCAAAGTCGACAGAACAAAGCACATTTCACCAAAGTTCTTCTGGACGCACGAGCTGCAGAGAGATGGCAAGATCGACATCAGACAAGTGCAATCATGTGATAATTTGGCAGACTTGTTCATTAAAGCCCTTCCTACTGCCACTTTTAGGAAGCTTGTACAAAGGATTGGAATGAGACGCCTAAGAGATCTGAAAGCCTGAGAGCTTGTACAGATGAGGGGGAGTTAGGGAGAGTTTGTACTCTTTTTCCTTAACTATGGTTTTTCCCACATGGTTTTCCATAGCTAAAGGTTTTAACGAGGCAAATCTCACCAACTCAGGATCCTGAAGTATCCACCCCATGTGAGACTCTCCTATGCTCAGAATCCTGAAGTATTCACGATTAGAGTCCACACCTATGGATGGATAAGGGGGAGTGTTGTGAACGGTTATTTAACCGTAGTTGGTTGAGATTCTGGGCTATCCTAGAGATAGGCACATATCAATGTAGCCCATATTTGTATTCTCCCCGATTGCCTATAGATAAAAAGCTAGGGGCTCCTCCCCCAGTAGTTGATTCATAACAATTACAAAGATGTAAAGTTAAGCCACCATGACAACTTGTTGACCAGAACCAGGACGTGGTGTCAAGTACCGTTTCTATGAAAAGGTGGGTTACTTGAGCACGGAACATGCAAAGGGTTTGGGGACGATGACTAATTTGGCAAACAAAAGATTGGCATGTCAGATGACTTGTGGCTCGTGTTAGGATTTGAGGCCTAAAGCTGGCTAGTATTATGAAAGGCAGAAGGTTGTTAGGGCATTTTCTTTTCGTTGGAAGTATATTTGGGAAAGTTGAGAAGTTAGGAATCTAAAGAGAGATAAATTGATGTGTAGTATGTTCTTTTGTTGGAAAGTGATGTTGGATTGTGGAGTTGGAAAGTTGAGGTGGGTCCCACTCCGTGTAGTGTGTTCTTTTGGTTGAAGGCATGTTTCTTTCGTTTACTTTGGGTTGGGATTTATTGTTGTGAATAGTATATCTTGGTGGAATCTTGACGTGGGGTCCACAGGTTAGAAAGTTGGTTTGAGAATTGCATGTGGGCTCCACACAACTTTCTTGTGTTTAGTGTGTTTCTTTTGTTGAGCAAGTTGTATGAGAAAGTTTGATGTGGGGTCTACTAATTAATTAATTGTAATTAAAAAGAGGTAAAAAGGGCGAGAATTGATATAATTGGACGAAACAAAGGAGAGAGAGTGAAGTGGGACACACACCCCTTGCTTTCTCATCTCAAAGCAGCGAAATCCCCGCAAAAAGCAGGGATTGCGCAGACGCGGGTTGCGCGACTCCACGTAAGCGACGCCAACAAAATCTCGGTTTCGTTTTTTTTGCCGTGTGAAACACAAACGAGGATTTCTGTTTGATTCGACAACAAATAGTGAAAAAATTCACTTTCCTCCTCCCGTTTCCGCGAAAGAAACATGCCCTGAAGAAAGTTGGAGGTGGAAAGTGGTGTGGGGTCCACCCGAATTTAATTTGTGCTATTTAAAACTAAACTAAATACTAAAAACTAAAATAATTAATTAATAAACAAACTAAGTAAAACTTAAAACAATTAATTGGGTGCAAAATGTGGAAATGTGTGCATAGAGGGGGGCCACACGCGTTTTGACGCGCTGCAGCAAAAAAAAGAAAAAAGGAAAGAAAAATGCTGATTAGAGGGAGAAGAGAGGCGGGGCTCGGGTTGTGTTAGGATTCCACTGTAATCGGAGCAATTTGCTCCGATTTCAATTGAGGCCGTGTATTCCTTCTGCCACCCTCCACATGGGATTGGATTCCAAAAAAACTAAACACCAAAAGAACAGGATGCAAGAATGTGGATGAGGATTTCATGCAATAGTGCATGAACAGTGACGAAATGAGGATTCTTGGGCAACTTTCTTGATAAAGAACAGGCCCTTAGGATGCCAATGCAAAACTTATGACAAAAGCAGATTGAGTGATCGGCGCTTGCTCGACAGATTTAGGATCTGACAAAGAAGATCGATCAGCTTAAAGTCGGGTAACACGCCCCTCGTCGAAAAGTACCACGAGCATTGGGCCAGTCCCCTGGTAACTTAATCATTAATTTGATCTGACAAAACCCAAAAGAATAGTGAAGTCAATAGCTCCAGCCCAACAGAATGGATGCGATCGCGGGAGGCCAATCGTCTCTGTCTCTCTCCACCTCTCCATTCAAGACGACAGTTCGGCAGACCATTGGACTCTCTCATTTAACCCGTCGGCTCATAGATGAGAGAAATCAATGATCGATCGTTAAGCTCGCCATCAATGGGTACATCTCAGTCCGAATGCAATAAAGTGTCTTAAATGCTCGAGCGTTACTGTTGACGGATGGGCTCCGCCCAACAGTAAAGGTGGACCGACAAGAACGCCTTCGATGAGAGGACTCTACATCGGCTGAGAAGTGTGACCTGTGGATAGGAGATCACAAATCATGGTGAGCTAGGATCATGCTATTTGAGTGAAGGCAGACCTATTTACATGCTAACTACATTGAGTTGCATCATGGAAAAATCGTTAGGGGTCGGGGTTGGGGCCCGACCAAATCCCATCCATTGCTCAAGTCAGTGGATGACCCAAAAGGGGCTCGGGTCGGCTAGGATCAACCCATCGGAAGGTTGTCTGATCCCCGTCACGCCAAGCTATGTATGGAGAAGAAATGTAATGTGGAGTATTGAGTATTGAGTTTGGTGATACCTCCATGTTAGATCTGGCCTCCCTTGCTCCATTCTTCTCTGTGACTTTTATGTGTGGTGGTTGTAACTTCCTCCATGAATATAGCCCTTAATTACTCAATTAATGGCTTTTGAAGTTTGCAATGATGGGGTGTAGCAGCCCTCCATTGATGGCTCTTTGTGCTTGAGGTGAGGGTTGACTCATTCAACCCTAGAGCAATGGGCCATGGGCTGACATCGCAATAACCCAACAATGGCAAGCCATATATAATGTAACAAAGGCCCTTATCGCCCGAGCTCAATCGCTGTAAAGATTAACGGGTGATGTGATAAGCATTAGGAAGAAGTAATCTTGGTCGAATAGTCGGGCTAGCTCGCAAGGAAAGTAACCTCTCGACTTATAGCTGAGATGGAGATTGGTTGGCAAGTGAGGGGAGTGGCTCTTCAGCCTACAATCGAGGTCGAGTTACATTGGCAAATCAGTTGACCACTTCAAAACATCGTCCTTGTTCGGGTAGTTGAATCGGCTCGCGAGGGGAGTAACACCTTGGCTTATAGTTGGGATAGGAGTAGTTCGGTAATCGAAGTGATTGACCCTTTGACTTATTCCCGGGAGGATCGTTCGGTGGTGAGTGGATGGCCCCTCGACTTAACGTCCGACGGGAGTCGTTCAGTGGCGAAGGGAGTGGCCACTCGACTTGCGTCCCACGATAGTCATTCGGTGGCGAGGGGAGTGGCCCTTCGACTTACGTCTGAAGAACGGTGCCAACTGTTGACAGATGGGTTCGGCCCAACAATAAAGGTGGGTCAATGAGGATGCCTTCGATGAGAGGACCCTACGCCAGTTGAGAAGTGGAACCCGTGGAGAGGAGATCTCGGATCATGGTGAGCTAGAATCGTGCTACTTGAGTGAAGGTGGACCTAGCTCCATGCCAACTCCATTGATCTGCAGCAAAGGAAAATCGTTAGGGGGTCGGGGCTGGGGCCTGACCAAATCACATCCGATGCTCAAGTCAGTGAATGACTCAAAAGGGGCTTAGGGCGGATAGAATCAACCCATCGGGTGGCGTTCGATCCCCATCATGCCGAGCTATGTATGATGAAGAAATGTAATGTGGAGTATTGAGTATAAAGTTTGGTGATACCTCGATGTTGGATCGGGCCTCCCCTTCTCCATCATTCTTTGGAACTTTTGTGTGTCTCCTGGTGGCTTGTAACTGTTGGGAGATGTGTATGCACTCGAGGAAATTTATCTCTGTGTATATGTTCAAACACATTGTTTGAAATAACAGTAAGCTGTTTGGTATAAACTTGTCTAAGTAAACTATAATGTAGTCTTCATTAGAACTTAGGCAAAGTCCTGAGACTTAATGTGAGGTCAAACATATATCGAGATAGAGATCTCGATCATGGAGACGTGTTTGACCGCTTGTAGCTTAATTCTAAAAATCGTCCATGGTCGTAGATATTTGAGAAAAGGATATTGACACATCAGATACAAAATTGTGTATTTGTCTTCACCATGGATTGGTGACGATGATCTCATGGTCATTCGACTTGGCGAAGTCTGTGATGACCCGTATTCATCAGTGTTGCGGGGTAAAATCCACTAACACTGAATTTGTATTGAAATGGAAATCATGGGTACAATAATTACAAGTTTTGGGTGTAGACGAGGATAATCTCGATTGGGAGACGCTTTGTAGATGGAAATCTCAAGGCCGCCCTTCAATCGGAGTAGGTCGCCCGTCTAATGGAGTTGGTTGCCATAGGTCACTCCAACCGCCGGCAGCAGAGGCGAACTACCTGCAAGGAGAAAAACTCATCAGAAAGGCGGGGCTGGATGCCAGTCTGTAGTCTCTTCGATGCTTAAGTCAGCGGGTGACTGTTTGGAGAATGTCGGACACACAAGGCGATCTTAGAGGCAGATCGGCGTGTGTGGCGAACTAGTATCGAAGGCAAGAATATGTGGAGGATATTCAACCTTGAATATAAGTAGATGTGTTAGGATTTCTTACAGATTAGCCAGCCTCTTTCTCGTTGGAGGAGAGGGGGTATTTGTAGGCTGCTGGAGTCAGTTGCTTTTACTGAGCTGGCGGTGTCAGGGATTCGACCGCTGGCGTCAGGGCCGAACGTGTCAGGCGTGCTTTTGTCGGGCTGTCAGAGCCGTAAATGTCAGCTGTGATTTTGTCAGGCTGTCTAGCAGCGAAACGGCTAGGCGTGCTTTCGGCAAGTGGTCAGGCGGCGAAGTGACTAGGTGCACTTTTGTTAGACTTTGTCTGTAGTGAAACTGGCAGTGATACTAGTGGCATGTCATCTTCCTCCGTGGGCATACTTTGTCTGGATGGAGAGGTAGGCAAGCTGCCTCTGGGGCGAGCTGGTGTAGATCATGCGATCAGCCGGAGGGCTCTTCTCTTTGGTTTGGTTGACGAGATCGCAGCTCCACAAATGCGGTCTACTCTGAACCTTGGCGAGCTTCTCTAAGCCTTGGCGAAGTAGGTCTCATTGTGGAGATTTGGTGGGCCATGACTTGGGCTTCGATCACACAGGCCTAGATCGACTGGGCCGATCTTGAGGTCGTAACAATTGCACCCATCATTCGAGTCTGAAATGGGAAGTCCGTCTGGCTTAGATGACATGCTCTGCTCTCTATTGGATGACAGCTGTAGCATTAAATGCACGATGACCGTTGAATCTTTGGGATCATCATGAAGATTCGGCAGCGGGAAGATATCGAGTAGCCCCGCTACTTGGAGCACGACACGTGCCGCGTACGGCTCTGCGGAGAATCTAGGCGATAGCTCTACTTCAGATCTTGATGCGTGGCCCACCTTTAACGGTCGAGATTGGCCGATGTTCTCTATAAAACAGAGAAGTGGGAAACGGTTGAGGGCTCCTGCTTTCGAATTTCAAAAAACTCCTCTCGTTCTTCGTCTTTGAGCACTCGCCGCCAATCTCACTTCATCGGAGCTCCGGTGATCTCCATCGTAGGTACTCTCTTCGATCTCTTATCAGATGACTTCATCTGAATCTTCTTCCTCTAATAAACACACCGAGAAGCACTTCGATGAGTTTGTGGATGTTAGCTCCGAGGGGATGGGGGAACAGACGGTGTCGACGAACATGGTGGAGTCTTGGCCGGGGGAGCGGGAAGTAGCCCCCGCTGTCCCCTCGACGTCGACGGCCTCCAAGAAAACCAAAAAGAAGGGCTCTGGGCCGTCCGTCGGCACAGTTACAACAGTGGTTTCGGCGGAGATCCTGGCCATAGTGCCTAAGACAAAGCACATCAGTCGCGCCGAGATTCGTTCCAAGTATATCTGGCCACACTATAAAGTTTGCCTCCCCACCTTCGATGAACGAGTCTGTTCGCCCAGTGACAACAAAGTCAGGGTCTATTTTCCGACCTTCGAGCTCGGACTTCAGTTTCTGCTCCACCCCTTCCTGCTGCTCATGCTGAACTTCCTTGAACTTCCGATATTCCAACTGATGCCGAACTCTATCAGCGCCATGGTCGGGTTCCTTGTTATCTGCTTCGGTAGTGGCATAAGTCCGACCCTGCCGTTGTTCCGGCATTTCATCGAAGCAGAGCGGCATGAGTGTATTATTATGTCAGTGCGAGGAAGGATCTACGGCTCGTCCTTGATATGCCGAGTAAATTGAGGGAGTGGAAAGAGAAGTTCGTTTTCATCTCGACGTCGACGGACTTGTCTCTACGGTCGAACTAGAGGAAGTTGAATCTAGAGGCGAATAATGAGGTGATTCTGGAGGGGCAGAATCTGGAGAACTCCAAGAGCATGTTGGAGATCCTCCGCGAGCTCCGGAGGCATGTGAAGCTGATCAAGCACCACCAGATCATCCTCTATATCTGGCCCAAACGTACTGCGATCTAAGCGACATTCTTCACCTGATCTCTTTTCTTGTTGCAGGTACGGCCATGAGTCTGTCGAGAGACGAACTGATAAGGATGGCCATGACAGGGGCGTCAACCAACGGATCGGTGCCCAAGGAGCAGGCAGCCCAGGTCAAAGGCAAGGCGACGATGTCGAAGGGCTTGCAGAAGAAGGCTAGGTAGAAGCAGAGCCTAGAGAACGTGTCCACAGCGCATGCTGAGGAGGGGGAACGGAGCAAGAGACCGAAGAAGAAGACATCTACAATAATCGCTTCCTCCCCCTATGAGCAAGGCCACGTCGGGCAGCTTAGCCGACCCCGTTGCGGTCGAGGAGCCGGTGGCCGATCTGATGATCGATACGCCCCAGGGCTTGCCGATACAGGTCCAAGCCATGGGGGTCGAGCGTTGGTGCTTTGGATGTCCCTCTTGGGAGCAGGGGAAGCCAGACTCGAGGACGTCGGGGCATCCAAGCTGTGAGGCAGCGCTTGCCTGCTTCAACGCGAAGAAGGCCGAGATCCTGGCGATTTCGAAGATCGAGCTTTCTGGGCCGAGCTACCAGGTGGGTGTCAAGGAATCGTTGTTCGAGGATGCCAGAGTTGCGATCCGTCTGGAAGAGAATAGTCTGTTGCCCAGGGATCGGGAGTCCCTGTACAATGTTGGTCCCAAGCGCCTCTGCGGCACATCCATTTGGCACAGCATGCAGGGTTGATGCTTTCCCCTACTCATATTGCTGGTCTGCATTCTTTCATGCGGGCTCCTGTATTCTGTTCATTTGATAGGATGTGGCGACGATGACGTCCTTGCATTGCCACACTAACGTGGGAATGCTCAAGGCGACCATCGGTCGGAAGAAGATGGAGCTCAAGGCGGCCACTAATGAGCTGCAAAAGAAGGATGCCGAGCTCAAGGAGGTCGTAGAGCGGCTGCAGAATAGGGAGGCAAAGCTGGAAGAAGTCTGCGCATTTTATGCGACCCAGAAGGTGGAGATGGAGAAGCAGGTTAAGTTCTCGGAGGATCTGGCCCGACAGCTTGAGAAGGCGGAGGCCGGAAGGGCCGCTCTGGAGAACGCCCATGCCGCGAAGGAGGAGGCGAATGGGCAGGAGAATGCCGAGCTCGCGCGTCAGGTGACAGAGCTGAAGAAGATCAATCTTGAGGACGTGAAGACGGAGGCCGTTCTCAAGTATCAGATGGACGAGCTTCTTCCCATCATGAAGGATATTCGGGTCAAAAGCATGGCGGAGGCCTGACAGGTGAGCTTGCAGGTGGGCATTCAGGCAGGCCTCGAGAGGGTGGAGAAGAGGTTGAAGAGGCTACATACCAGGCTGGAGATTGACTTCTCCACGTTGATGGCAGCCTCTGATGGCGATGAAGAAGAGGAAGCCGAAGAAGCAGGTCCATCTGGCGGCGATCAGGCTGGAGGGGATCAAGCTGCCAGTGTGTCGCCTGAGGAAGAGGAAGCTTGGCAAGCAGGTCCGTCTGGCGACGATACGACCCGTGGCTATGTTTTCGTAATTTTTCGGCATCATATGTAATTAATGGGTATTTTGGTATAATAGTAATAATATTTTTACTTTATTACCTTAATTACGTTTACTAATTCCCAGTTTAAAACTATTATAATTACCCTAACTACCTTCACCTACCCCTAACCCGCAGCCCCATTCCTTAAATGTGGATACACGCTTTAGTTTCCCCTAACTAGATTCATCCCCTACCCCTTAGTCAACTCTTCCCACCAACTATCATTAATACCTAAGTAATTAGCATATAATAATAATACTAATAATTAGTTATAAATTAACTCCAAACCCTCTCCCTTCTAGCTTGACCAACATCCCATCCTCACGTCGAAACCCAACGGCAGCAAGCCTCCCCACATCCTCCTCCTCCCTAGGGCGCCGCCACAGATCCACCTGCCAGCGTCTCGCCCCTCCATCTCCAAGCACCCCTCGTGCCACCTGCTCTCTCCACCCCCCCGTCGTTGAGCTTAGCTTGGAGAAAACCGCCCCGACGAACCCTTCCACGTGCTCCGCCCGCTTCCCCTCTCCGACTGCACCCCGTCGTGCAGCCTTCCCTCTGCTCCGACTACCTCGACAGACCCCATGAGCGCAGCATCGCCGAGCTTCCCCCATCTCACTCACATAGCTCGTGGGATTACCCACGCTCACGGCAAAGCCCTCCCCTCCAAATCCGACTGCTCCCCACGCCAACAAGCCCCAACCACCGCACGGAGCTCCACCGCCACCGATCCTCTCTGAGCGCCAGCGCCAGCGCCAGCAGCCCGAGTCCACTCCGTCTTCTTCCTCCCTCAGCTCACCGACAACATCCAAGCCTCCGTGTTCTTCGAATATCCGATGTCGAGGCTCCACCATAACTGTCCGACTCCCCGCCGCTCCACGACCACGTCTCCATCGCCGTCAAGTCACCAAGAGCGACGTCACTGCTACGGGCAACCCCACACCCCCGTTTGCCGCTCCCCCGCCGGAGCTCTGTCGCCTACTGTCGTCGTATGCATCGCTATCGCCGCCTCTACAGCAACCCTCGCATGGTGCCGCAGTCCCCGCTCCGGTCCCTGCCGCCGCCGAGCACGAGGAAACCCAGACCCCCCACGTGCGTGTTTACTGCTGCATGAAAGATAGCAGGAGGGAGAACGAAGAGAGATATTAGTTGAGAAGTATATGTATACGTATACCTATATACGTATATACAAAAATACGTATTTATATACACACAATAATATGGCCGATTCATAATTAATTCATAATAAATTGTACATGCCTCAGAAAAATACAGGGACGACCCAGAAAATCCGAAACGACGAAACAGACTCATTGACGCTGGTTTCATCGTCAAAAGGAAATTACATCTCCCACAATGATTTTTCAAAGGCAAAACTCAATAAAGCTAATTTCGCTTTAAAATTCATATCATGAGATTTTCACGTATACTAACATACGAGAAAAATATATGTTGTAGTACTAGTTAATACGGACGTTTTGACCCCTTATTGGAAGAATTCCGACATACAGTTTTCTCTAAATAAATCTTTGAATATATATCGTAAAAATCAATTCTTGGTTTAAAATTAGATTTTGGCCTTTTAAAATGCCTATTAATTATTGAAAAATCTGGAAGACTGCCTACGAGCCTTAGAAACTTAATTAGACTCATTTGCTCATTTGGAATCATTTCTGTGCTAAATTCTTTAAACTTTGCCTGTTTTCACATTTCGTTTAATTGTTAACGTAAATCGTTAATTGTGAATTTTTGTGATATTAATCATATGCACTGTTGAGATACCACGGAACAATTGTACGCATCTAATATGATCAAATAAACTGAATAGACTGAATGGAAGATGGAACTTCAATATAAATGAATGTAAGATGCAACTTCAATATAAATAAGATAGTACACGTACTTTTGACCCGGCACTTGACTTGACCCGTGGGATTGAGTTAATCTATGATCACAAGTGTTACGAAATGACTGGATGCACCGAAAAATACCTCAACAACTTATGGAGGTTAGTGCTTGACCGTCGCCATATAGGGTCGGTGAGTAGCGCCTCGGATTGGCTCCCGTCATGGTCACTTTGCCATGAGTCGCACTATGTTTAACAAAGAGCGATTCATGCTCTCTAACACATCCAATATGTTAAGATACTTAACCTGAGAGAAAATCACATTTTCTTTTATTTATGCAAGATTTATACAGCTAAGTATTTGACTTTTCGATCTAATCGAATCATTTCAAATACTTCTATCATTTGGTTTTCTATTTTATCAGACTTGTGTTTCATCAAGAACACGTGTCGTAATAATAATAGAACGACTTATCCTAGCTAACTTAGACTTGGGTCCAGAAACATCAGCATGTCTGAGACTTGAGTTCAAACAACTCATTCTCCTACTGTCTTACAGAAGGAGTTTCAGCCATCATACCTTTGAGAATAAGGTTCACAAGTGTCCGTAGACTTTATAATACGAGAGGTCAGACCCCACTTTATATGACTTGTGAAGCTCAGTCTATTTGATACGGCCTAGTCTATTTTGCCATATAAGTTTATTACTATCTTGTGTATTCATTTATTAACATTAATATATTATAGTTATTACAAATTACTAACACAAACCATTGCTTCAGAAGCAAGGTGACGACATTCGTCAAAAATGTGTTAGCCGTCTTTTTGTATAACAATTATTTTGAAATCGTGACATCAAATATGTCACATTTTCAGTTCATCCTACTAACGCCTTCACTAATGATAAATAAAACTATCTTTCTCAATTTGACTTTTCTGAGTGCCTTCTTCCTTTTCTAAATCTCTTTTAGATATTATTCGACCCAATAAAAATAAGTAGCCATGCAAGCATCTCATGTATCTAAACGCCTGAGCTTTGCAACCTTGAGTATAGCTCAACAAGTTGCTCATCTCAAGATCCGGTTGGGATACATAGTCTTGCACCGCTCATGCACTCACATTCGATTCAAACAGTTTGATTGAACTTTTCGAACCTGCGGATCGAACCTGCTTTCCATATAAGCTTGAGTGTCGCATAACAAATTGTATGGAGAAACATGCTTTTGAACATCAATATGTTCCAGTTGCCTCATACAGAGGCAAGTGACATGTAGCGTGCATTTATTTTGTTGGACTCAGAACTTAATGAAATCATATTCCTTAAGTCTGTCTTTAAGAATGTCATTTTAATGTCAATGAGTATAAATTATAGTCTATCAATTAGAATTAGATATTCTATTAACCAATCATTTGGACCAGTTAACTTATTCTCTTAGAATATTATGTTTTTGATTCCATCGGTAAACTTAGAACTTACCCTAGTTTAGCATATGTTCAATATTAAATATAGATAGAATGGATTTTATCTAACTATATCCTCCCACTATTTTCGTGATCATTTTAAGCCAATCAATGAATGATTTAATTAAAATTAGATTTAACGGGAAAGAGATCCAACCACCATGAGTCTTACAACCTTGGGTGTATATCAACACATTGCTTGACTCTGCGATCGGTAGATGACTCTTCATCAATCATATCATATATGATTCTCTTATCGGTTTTTACCCCTAGCCATTTGTGATCATGAGTGTGCTCATCCAAATCACAATGACTAGTTTAGTCAGACCTTTATTCCCTTGTCTAGCCTAACTTACGCCGACGCTCGGTGTATTCACGACACGACGGTTTGGGTCAAGTCTAGACTACATCATTAGATTAACTTACGCCGGTGCTTGGTGTATTCACGACACGACGGTTTGGGTCAAATCAAGATTACATCATATGTATTTAAGAAGTTGGTTTCTACAAGGTTGCCATGTCACAGCTTGAGTGTAGCTCAACAACTGGAACACGGGTCCTATAGTTGCCAACCCCTAAAACAAGGAGGCCTACGACTAACCTTGAAAAAGATTATTAACGTATTTGACTAGATATAGTCCAGGGTGTCATATAATCATGATTCGCGTCATTGCGGTCCAGCGGAACACGGTCAGTGAATTGACTAAGCCAGTATCACTTATCCCTTAGACTAGCTAGGTTGATCCAACAAACTTAGCCAAGCACATTGACCAGATCATGGTCCATTGAATGAAGCTTGTCATTTTTATATGCGTGCCATAGTCTAAAAGGCTGTTATTAACAACTAATTAATCCTATCTACTAGTTAAATCCTTAAAATTCAAAATTTTAGGATTTGTTTAATAACTTTTATTAAATCATTATCAACTATAAGGTTCACGTTGTTCAACGTGCTACCCTAAGCAACATTAGGATTTTAATGAATCATTTTCAACACTTTTAAAGTGTAGTCATTTAATGAGAATTATTATTGAAACGATTAAAATAATAATCGTCGTTAAAGAGGAGTATCCTAATCAGGAATTAGGTTTTTAAAAGTTGTAATGATTATTAAAACATAGCATGTCATTAAAATTTATCTTATAAATCTTAAAGATTCTTAACCTATAAGGGTTTTCTTGTGTTATCAAACAAGGGACAAGAATAACATAGCCATTAACACTAACATCTTAATTAAATCATATGAAATTAAGCGTCAGCAATAAACAAAAATTATCACATAATTATTTTATGTTTCAACTAAACATAACATGCAACATAATTTTTAAAACATAAAAAATTTATCTAATAAAATTTAAAGATTCATGTTCAAAATTATCTCATAATTTTATTACACGAACATATGTTAAAAAAGTATCAAATTAAAATTTGCTTGCAGAAAATTTTATCACATAAAATTTTAAAGCATCTAAAATCATTTTTAAAATTATCGCATAAAGTTAAAAACATTTTAAATGCATTTAGAAGGCATTCTCTTAAAAAAATCCACGCGTTTAAAACAATTTTAAAACATTTTACAAGAAAGGATGCATTCTAATGATATCACATAAAGTCAGAATCTTTTATGTGCATTTAGTAAGCAATCAATAATTTTAAAATTGCCACAATCCTAGATCATCATGCAGACCTGGCTCTGATACCACTAATGGGTTTTGGGGACCCTTAGGGCACAGATCTGTTCCCGTCCTAAGTCGGACTAACAACAGAGAGATAAAAACACAGCGGAAAACATATAGCTAAACAATTTAGCTAAGGCCCTAAGGTAAGACAGAACCTTAGCCAGGATCTATGCCGACTTGGGGTGGATCTGACCATCCCAAGAGGGATCTATAATATCGCGACATTATTACAATTATTCTAGAAAGCTACAAAATTACATACCCGGAACCTTGCCTTGGTACATGCAAGGTGTACCGCATCGTCTTCCGAGCCGCTCACCGTTCCGCACCGAACCGCTCCGCGTCCCGAGCCGAGCAATCTCCTTGTCGCCGAGCCAACCGCGCATCGAAGAAAGTTTCACTTGAGAGGATTCTCCGTCAAGATTTCAGATCCGATCCGAGCTCCTTCGTGGTTTTGCTAGAGCCTTCCAGGAGCAAGGCAGAAAATTAGGGAGAAGAGAATATTAATTTTAAGCTTAGATCCGAGCGTGCTCTAACATTTTCAGGAGCCGATCAGATCTAGAGCTTGGGACGAGTTTAGAGGAGGGGAGTAGACCCATATTTCTATAGGCGGCTGGCCCCTCCCATTTACTCCACTTCCGATGTGCAACTAAAGGTTGGAGTTTAATAATTCAAGTTAGTTTGTCTTTCATAAAGACCAAACTTTCATGAATTTTAACTCCCTCACAGTTGAGCTTCACATTTGATACAACCTATCAAATCGAAGGACGCTGAACGGTGAACGCGTAGGAAAAAATGGCGAGTCAATCAGAATCCTTTTGGCCCTTCAATCGTATGTCCAAAGTTAAGCCCAACACTGCATTTTCGTTCACAACCAGCCGCCGGCACTAGAAAATATTCTAGGTTTTAGAATCCAACCGTGGGCCCCACCATGTGGGCCCCACGTGCTCCTGCGTGCACCAGCCCAGAGGGGCGCGTGCCTGGCATGCGCCCGGCAGGGCGCAAGGCGCCATGCGGGCGCTGCAAAATTTCAGGCGCCCCTTTTTGGGGCGCCTGTTAAGCTTGGGGCCCGGCCTCATTTGGGCCGGGTCCCACCCAATTTTTTAAAAAACTTTTTTTTGTTTTCTTTCTCAAACAAAAAACTCTTAGGCTGCTATCTGTTGGGCCTTTGGTGGTCTCTATTTAAAACACTTTTAAATTGGATTATTGGGCTCGTTTGGACTCCGTTTTTGACGTGGTTTGAATCTGTGTTTAGACCGGGACGATCCTATCACACAGGTAACCTTTTCAACATGTTTATTATATTTAAATATTGGCTTAAACAATTTAAGCCATATTTAAATCCTTTTGCATCACATGCAAAATAGTCCTCTATCTAAGCTTAAAATATCATTTGCATCAAATACAAATGATCTGAGGGCATATATCCTCCAACACCCTCCATGGTTTCTATCACAATGCCAGCTCTGCTTCTTGATGCTGTAGCCGATCCATCGACATGGACGACCCAAAGCTCACCGTCGGACTGTGCGGAAGTTAATGGGGGATTCTCGTCGGCGAGCTGCTGCTGTTGTGTGTCCGGCCGGTCGTCGGACGTTGCTTCGCCAATCTCTTCGATGGTGAACTCCGCTACGAAGTCCACCAATGCCTGACACTTGATCGTCGTCGTGGACTTGTAGATGATGTCGAACTTGCTGAGCTCGATTCTCTAATTTAGCATTCGGTCCGATCTCTCCAGCCTCCTCAGGTTTTTTTCGAGTGGCGAGTTGGTGTAGACAATGATTGAGTGCGCCTGGAAATAGGGACAGAGCTTTCTCGTCGTCAATGTCAGGCAATAGGCGAACTTCTCGATGGAGCTGTAGCGGGTCTCCGCCCCCGGAGCACCCGACTTGCATAGTAGACTGGCCTTTGGATGCCCCCGTCCTCTTTCACTAGGACCGAGCTGACGGCTTCTTCCGTGGTGGCGAGGTAGATGCTGAGCCGCTCTCATTCCTCCTGCTTTACGAGCAGCAGTGGGCTTTTCAGATAGGCTTTCAGTTTGCCAAAGCCTTGGACGTAGGAGTCATCCCACTCGACCTCCTTTCTTATTCCCTTCCTCTCGCTCAGGGCCTTCCGTAGAATTTTGAAGAATGGGAGGGACCTTCCGGCGGACTTCGACAGGAACCTTCCTAGTGCGGCGATCTGACCGTTCAACTTCTGCAGGTCTCTGATCTTCTTTGGCTCACTCATGTTGATGAGGGCAGATATCTTATCAGGATTGGCCTTGATTCCTCGCTTCGTGATCATGAAGCAGAGGAACTTTCCAGACCGGACGCCGAATATGCACTTCGTCGGGTTGAGCCACAGATTGTAGCGATGCACTTTCTGAAAGGTCTCCTCAAGGTCGACGAGATGATCCTTGGCCCACTTTGATTTGACCAGCATATCGTCGATATAGATCTCCAGATTTCTGCTGACATGGGGTGAAAGATTTTGTTCACCATCCGTTGGTTGGTCGCTCCGGAGTTCTTCAGGCCAAATGACATCTTGGTGTAGTAGAATGTCCCTTGGTAGGTGATGAACGACGTCTTCTCCTCGTCGTGGGTCGCCATCTGAATTTAATTGTAGCCAGAGAAGGCGTCCATGAAGGTCAGCAGCTCGTACACGGAGGCGTTGTCCACCAGATGGTCGATCCTTGGCAACTAGAAGCTATTGTTGGATCCTGTGGATGGCAAGCAACACTAGAAGGGGGGGGGGGGTTGAATAGTGTTGATCAAATACTAAAACTTTTTCGCTCAACGATATTAACACAAATAAATTCCTTCTAACGTTGCCTAAGAAACCAAGTAGAGTGATCTACGCTTGGTTCTTAATCAACAATATAATTTTAAAGTGCACATCGAAATTTCACAGCAGGTAGTCGACTCCTTATGAGCAGTAGTCGACTCCCAGAGAATATGTTAGAACAAATAAGATTACAAGTATGAATTTCAGCGTATAGAAATAGAATTGATCTTTGCTGTAGATAGAAGATATAAATGTAAAGATAATCAAACACAGAAAATGCAAACGTAAAGACAAGGATTTTTATCCTGGTTCCCCGCAACCCGGGTACGTCCAGTCCCCAACCAATCCGGTACGAGATTTCCACTATCTGCCTTGGCAAATACAAGCACCTAACTTCACTCGTTAGGATTTCCAACGACCTAGCCTTGACCAGGATTTCCGAACACAACACCTAGACTTGTCTAGGGTTTTACCCTTGCCTCACAAACCGAGGACTTTCCAACTGGCAACAACTAGACTTGTCTAGTGTTCTAACAATCAACACAATAAGAGATTTGTCCAATACTCTACAATAAATGATAGAGATTGGTAAATACACCCGATTCTATAGCCAATCAAAAGATAGACAATTTGTGTAGTGGCTTAATAGAATGATAGTCTAGATCACACAAAGATACGAGATAAGTTCTTTGTGATCTAGAGCTTTTTCAAAAAATCCTTCAAATAAAATTAGAGAGAAATAATAGAAGAGATTTTGAAAAACAATTTAGCCAATAAAAATAATAATATGATCTTCAAAAAGAATTGAGAAAATATTGCAAGATCAAAACTGAAATTAAACTGGCTAGAGAGAAAATTAGAGAGCTTTGATTCATGAGAGCTTTTACGAATTTTGATTTTCAAAATGTTGTTTTTCACAAAAGAATTAAGCTCTATTTATAGGGAAAAACTGAGATTTGAATTTCAAATTTCGTTTGACTTTTGTCCCAAAAATTTCGGAGTAAATTGCTCAAAAGATTTTAAAATTCAAATTCAAAACGTCTGAAAATTTCCAGCAGGTAGTCGACTCCCTCCTATAAGTAGTCGACTCCCAGAGGAATCTAGGAAATTTTCATCCCTGCGAAGTAGTCGACTCCCTACTTTTGGTAGTCGACTCCCAGAGGAGTTTTTCCTGTTGTTCTAGTCAAAAGGGTAGTTAGCTCCAGGGTGCGTGGAGTTTCACTACGAGAATTATGAAGTGACTAGAAAAGCTCTTGAAAACTATTTTGAAGATAGTTAAAATTTATTTCGAAATCATTTGTGTGTGTGTGTTGTCTATTTGATATGGCTTTGACAAATACCCTAAAAGACACGACACACTCACACTAGACTCTGAACATGTCTTCGGAAGTTTAGTCAACTTGATGAAGTGAAGGTGAGCTTCTCTTTGAGCTTCTTGTTCTGTTTGAGCTTGAGCTTCATCACTTGAGTTTAGCCATGTTCGTCTTTGTCGTGGAGTATTGATGCGTGCTTTCTTAGAGTATTAGTAGAGCTTCACGAAATCTGCATACTTAAAGTGTAGTGTAGTTAGTATAGTACACTAAGCATTCATTTGGTATGCTCATCATCAAAATCTCTTGGGGGTGGAATTCAATTTCCATCAGCTAGCTGTCAGGCAGGCTTTGTTATGGTCAGTGAAGTACATGCACATTTACCATTTACCGCTGCTTCACCATCACCACATTGGCGAGCCAATCAAGATAGTTCACTTCTCTGATGAACTTGGCCTCAAGGAGCCGCTACACCTCTTTGCCCGCTGCCCGCATCTTCTACCCTATGGCGCTCTGCTTCTTCTGCCGGACTGGACGAGCTTCTGGGTCGACATGTAGTTCATGGATCACTGCATGGTCGACTCAGGTATGTCCGAGGGTGACCATGCGAAAATGTTCGCATTCTCCCTAAGGAGGTTGACTAGCCCTGCCTTCAGCTCTGCGGGCAACTTCGTGCCAATAGACAATGTCTTCTCTGCTTCCTCTGCCACTGGTATCTCCTCTACGTCCTCCATCAGAGCTGGTCGTTGAAAAGCAAATTCCTCCCGACCGTCGAAGAGGTCGATCGAGAGAGCTTCCTTGGACTTCTTATGCTTCGTGGAGCCGACATAGCAGCTTCGAGAGAGCTTCTGGAATCCCCACACCTGTCCAACCCCGTGCAGAGTCTAGAAATTCACCATTTGATGCAGCAACGAGGGGAGAGCTTCAACGACGGTCATGTAAGGCTGCCCAATGATGCCATTATATGCTGAGGCGACGACGACGATGAACTACGTCAATAGAGTGACGATCTTCAGCCTCTCCCCCAGGGTGATGGGTAGGGTGATCACTCTGATAATATGCACCGAGTGTCTGGTGAAGCCGACAATTGGGCACATGCAATGCTTCAGCTCTGCCAGGTCGAGCCACATCTTCTGAATCGTGGACATGAATAGGATGTCACACGAGCTGCCTGTATCGACCAGGAGTCTGCTCACGATCGCTGGCCCTATGAGAGCTTCAATGACGATGGCATCCTCATGCGGCAGCTCGACCCCCTCCAGGTCATCATCAGAGAAGGAGATGGGAGGTGAGCTACTCTTCTCTGCTTTGCCCATGTGCTGTCGCCCATCGTCATGACCTGTCGAGTATATGTCTTCCTCATCGATGCTGATGTACCGCCCTGGGATGGTCATCCGTAGATTACATCCACTGCATGATCAGCTCAGGCCTCTGGTGGGAGACTTGCCCGGTGTCGTGGGTCGGTTAGTCAGGCCCTGTGGTCGCCCTTCCCTCGCAGCCTGGTTTCTTCCGGTCGACGAATCTCCGGAGATGCCTGCCCTGGATCAGTTGCTCTATATCCCTCTTCATGGCGTAGCAGTTATCGGTATCGTGGCCATGGTCGCGGTGGTATCGACAATACTTTTGCATATTCCTTCTGCCAAGCCTCGTCCTCATCTCCAGGGGCGGGTCTTTGAGGAACCCACCCGTCATGGCTGCCGCCATCACTTCGGCCAGTGGTCGTTGAGTCTCTGTAGTGCGCCACCTCCATTGCTCTTTCCGGTTCGCCTCTCGAAGCGGGGTTCCTGGACGCGAAGAAACCCCTCAGAGGTCCGGGGTGATCTTGCACTCGAGAGCCTCCCTGGTCGCGGCCTCGTGGGCGGTCTTGGTCATGCCCTCTGTGGCGGTCCTGGTCGCGACCTTGGGGGCAGTCATCCTGTCTCGGCTGTTCGTTGGACCTAGCTTCAACACGGATGGCTTTGACTGGTGAGGCCTTCTTCACTGTCCTCAAAGCTTCTTCGCTCAGCATGAACTTCTCCGCCCGGGTGAAGGGAACGTGGAGGTCGGCAGGCGGATCATGGAGCATCGACTTGTGTAGACTTCTATTTGTCAGTCCCTTCTTGAAAGCCGCCATGAGGAGCCCGTCTCAGCAGCTCGTCATGCTGTGCCTTTCTTCGTTGAAGTGTTGCAAGAAGTTGCGGATGGTCACCCCCCTTCTGTACATGTAATGGCCCTAGTGCCATGTACGCTAGGGTATGTCTATTTGATTGATGTATGTAGTAAACGTATACTTGAATGAGTACATAATGTGCATGTGTGCCTCTATAGTGTATATAGGAATGGTGTGGTGCATATAGTGATTACGTAGTATATAAACTAATGATGTGTTGGACGACCTATTGGATGCTAATAGATGTATATGAGGTAGTAAAATGATTGGCATTGTTGGATTTATGAATATATAGTGAGAATTGAGTTGATGTGTTTGCATAGTAAAACGTACTTTTAATATTACCTTAATATGAATCATTTTAAGATAATTATTTTGTGAAGATTATTTTAAGAGAATATTACTATGATTATTTTAACAAGATTCTTTGGTGTAGTTATTATTATTATTATTATTAAATTTGGATAATGGCATTGGTTGTTATTATTGTGATGTGTGTTAGTTTTGATTATTTATTGGATGTGCCTTTAAGTAAAGGGAATAAGTATTAATATCATGATGGGCCTTAAGCATTAGAGATGTTCTTGGATTATTATGAAGAAATTCAAGAAGAGAAATATTATTTGTTAAATAGATGGCAAACGTGTAATTATAGGAACTCTTAGAAAATATCTTCTCTACTTAATTATTCTCTCTTCTTCTACCATCTTCTACTTTATTCTCCTCTTTTCTTTTCATTTTTGTTTCCCTTTTGTCTTCCCTTGGACGGAATGCAACCAGTGAAAAACAAAAAAAAGGGGGAAGAAAGAAAGAAGGCAGACGAAGAAGAGAAAGAGGATAGGTCTCTTAAGAAAGTTAGAGGCTTTTGTGACGGATCTTGGAACGGGGTTTTCTCATGGAGTTGTGTGGAGTTCTTAGAGAAATATGAAAGCTTATATGAGGTAGGAATCCCTTCTCTATTGGTTTATTATGCTAATCCATGATGAATTAACTTAGTTTCATGCAAACCCCATGACTTAATCTGTAGACAGAATCTGTTACTTGTTCATATGCGTATATATCTTAATTTAGGCATTATTAAATTCTGAAAAATATATGTTCGTGTAGCTCTTGAAATCCTACCCCAGATTCATATAAATTTTGATATATGATCAGCTCAGTAATTAGGAGTAAGAATTCTTTCTTTACAACATGTCTGGTTGTCATCCAGTCTGGACACAATTGGGCAAAATTGATCTCAGTCCTTGCACACAACACATAAATTAGTGATCTTGGTCTCGTTGTAAATTTAACAACCTGCTCTACAACTTTTCCCAAGTGTATGTTTTCGATATTTTTACTGCAAGATGACTTAAAATGGAAATTGATACAACCCCCAAAATTTGTCTAAAAAACAATTTCGACTGATCTCACCAAACAATTCACCATTTATATTTTTGCATGAGAATTTATATTTGAATCCAGCACTACCATATCTACAACTTTCATCTACATTGCATTATTTTTTCTATACAAATATATGGAGTAAATTGACATTAAACCTGACAGTTATGGAAGTTCTCAGCAAGCTGAAATGTAAGGTGTTGGATTTGGTTCAACTATTAGCTTCTATGCCTTTCTTGCTTCCAATCATGATTGTTACATAGTTCAATATAATCTTGGACAATGTATGGTTCATGTTTAGCAGAATTACTTTTCTTTAATCATGTTCACTTGTATTGCTTGTTGTTACTCTTATTGTGGAAGTGGCCCTTGTCATTGATGTTAATTGAGACTCTTGTTGGATATATGTGGAATATGAAATGGGATGTGATATGATGTTGTTCGGGACACGAAGGTGGAGTGCACAGGCATGGACAAAGTGCAGTGGTAGGAGGCGTGAGAATTCGCCGTGGGCCACATCTTGATCCATTAGGTGACTCCACATTGATAACGAAGTATAATCACTTACACATGCACACCGGCATATTTTTGGGATCCCTTGCATTGCATTTTATGTTGCATCCCTTGCATTTCATTTCATGTTGCATCCCTTGCATTGCATCTTTATGTATCATTGCACATTCTGTGAGATGTGTTGCATGTGTGCTTGTATGTGTGCTGGGTTATGTATGTTTGTGCTTAGTAAGTGTTCTGTATATGTATTGTGACTTGTTATGATATGTGTGTGTTAAGTGGTTGTTTCTCATGTCATTTATTTTAAGTGCAATTTGGGATTGGAACATCAAGAGGGAATATTGCCACGGGCCTAGTAGTATGAAAGTAAGATAACTTGATATATGGCTATGGGTCGTTTGATTTAAGATGATTATGATGGGGCTATAAGCCAAGTGATGCATGACTTAAGATTCATCACTTGTTGGTTATTTTAGTTGATCTTACTTTCAATTAATTCT
Source organism: Scilla litardierei (assembly GCA_030789695.1). Classification (NCBI taxonomy): domain Eukaryota; kingdom Viridiplantae; phylum Streptophyta; class Magnoliopsida; order Asparagales; family Asparagaceae; genus Scilla; species Scilla litardierei. The sequence continues at coordinate 33,672,497 of CM061131.1, read as the reverse complement.
TTTCCTTAGATGTTTACACTAGATGATCCCTTGCTTCCCTTACTTAGTTGAGCACTCACTTAATTGTTTCCTTGTAGTTGTATTTACTTTATGCAATTCATTTCTTTATAGCTTGTATTGTAGCTCCTTTATTTTATGACATGCTATGTATTCTTTCTTTGCTTACTTGTATCTAATTATGCCTTGCATTATTGCATTCGTGGTTGTATAATATGCCATTAGAGTTGGCATTTCCTATTGGGTCACGCATTGACGTGCCCCATCGTTGCTTTAAGGTTTGGAGTTGGATGCAGTTGGGGTTGGTGAAGATCTAGTTAGGCTTGTGGAGTTGTAGGTTGGGTGGTGAGGGGTGAGGAGAGAGTGACCCATTGTACTTTTGGGTTTGTTTGAGGGGTGAGATGATATTGTATACAAATGATGATGTATAAGGATGTATAATGAATATTAATATATAAAAGTTTATTCCTTGGGTGTCTCTGAGTTTGTGTTCTCTGGATGTCTCTTGTTGGTTATGTTTGTGTTGTGGGACATTACAAGTACTATCCTAGCAGGGCGCAGTAGACCTGCTTGAGTTTTTTGTATTTTCCTTTGTAACACTCACTGCTCTGGGAATACCTGGGACGGATTCGTACTTCATGGGTACCTGGGAAGCGGGGCGTTACATTTTTGTGGTCCATATGGTCACCGCACTGCGGCTGTGTAAGGGTAGTACGTGTTGTGTTTCGAGGGAAGTTGAATCTTAAAGTGGGTAGGAGTCCTGCCTTAAGATATAGTTATGATGTTAGAAGCTGAGGTGTAGAGTCCCCGAGGGTAGACATGGGTAGTTGGTTGGATATGTAGACATGTGTATATGATTGAATATAGAAGCTACGTGTGTATGTAACTATATTTGTATGTATGCTACCATTATGAATATTGGTGTGACTATTGGTATGTACAGCTGTATGTTGTTAGATACAAATGTAATGTACTTGTATGATTAATTAGCTTGGTATATATGAGCATGAGTAGAATATGTGATACACATGTATATATGGGTCTGTTTGTGGATGTGTATGCCTATTAGACTATACGATTATAAGGAGATGGATGTGGGTGCATAGGTGTATATGCTTGTATGTAAGCTTATTTGTATGTACATTTGCACGAGAAATTGTAAGACTATTTGTATGTATTGGTATAGTTGAATACGTACATAGGTGTAACCATACGGTTGCTTGTGTATAGAATTGTATCTCTATATGGTTAGGGGTATGTGTGTTGTGTATGGCTACATGTACACTAGGCGTTGCCTATATGTGTTGTATGTAAATAAGTGTTGTAGGATCTAAATGTGATATAAGATCGGTGTAGTAGTCTATATGGATGATTGATTGGGTGTATCATGTGAAGTTAGTTGTATGTACGTATTGTCTTGAAAATATTGTATGGGATATATTGTATTGCCGATAATGTATATGTGTGTAGGTGGGAATACGTCTTGGTATATGTGCTTATGTTTGTGCGTGTGAGTATAGTTATTTGGTGTGTAGGCATCTACGTGTATGTGTATGGTGGTCGAGGTGAATTATGGGTAAGGAAATGTATGTGTATATGTGCTAGTGTACCTTAATATTGGCTATCTCTAGGTTTGTGTATGGGGGTGTAGACATAGATATGTACGTGGATGCGCCTTAAGTCTAATTGTATGCATATGGGATGAATGTTTACACATGATGGTGTAATTGTATGGATTATGTTTAGACTATGTGTATGGATATATGAATGGATGAAGATATACTACTTATATGGATAGATAACTCTGACTACGTGTATGCTATAGATTGCATAGATAGTTGATGTATAGATAACTGAAGTATAGATGTACGGGTGTAAGTGCATCTGTACATCAAATACTTGTGTATGTTTTATTACATTGTATTATGCACAGGTAGATGAGCCTGTTACTCGATGTGTATGTGAATTTTGTTTGTTTGTGTGCATCATCCATGGATGTAAATTATGTTGGATATTGGACTCCCCGGATTTGGTTTTGGATGATGAACAAACATAAATATAATATGAACTAACACTTTGTGAGCGCAGTTATGGAGATCGTCGCCAAATTCACATGAATATCAATAACGACGTCTCAAGACTTCTCAAAGCACGTGATCGTATGCCTAAAGCTTCGTTGAAGCTTATGGACCTAAATAGAAGTCATGAAGATTCGATCGAAGCTATTGAAGACGGTATCGTCAAGTTTATTTAATAGTCTTTAAGCTTCTTTCGTAGAATGTTAAGCCTTGAGTAGGTCTTACGTTTTAATTCTTCATAACGCTCATATCTTAGCTCTAGGATCTTAGTAGAAGTCCATTCAATTCTTCCCGAAGCTTCGCGCTTCGATTAGGGACTTCTTGTGCATGTTAGTTGGTTCAAGAAGAAGAACTGACCGACTAGATGGTGATCTAGTCGGTCAGCCAAGCTTCTTGGACCGACTAGTTTCTGTCAGTTAATTCTTAGCTCTTTACTGTTTACAGTTAGTCGGTCACTACTTTTGTAAGGCCAACTTCCGAAGCCTCAACGAGTGGGAGCAAACACTCTATTGGTAGTTCATCTACTAATGGTGCTTCCACCTCGTCCACACTCTCTTTTGGAAAGAAACCCACTTTGGGTGGACCTCCAAAGAAGGGGCATGCCTACATGTACACCAATACCATGCCACGTAGGAACACACGTCCTACTCCACCGTCTCACACATATGATGATTTTTATGCAACACATTCTCGGGCACGTGCACACAATGTGAGACACCCTCATGCACGTGTTCCCTCACATGCATATGTTCACCCACAACATCATATGAATAATTCTCATCGTGCACCATTCCATCATGTTCCTTATGCCTATCCACAACATGCATCACGTAGAAATCAACGTCGAATGCATGCACCCAATAGGATGAGGGCTCCCAAGATTTTCACAATTTGGAGCCCAAAGGACACAAGCATGGACGAAAAACAAATGTATATGAATGCTTATTTTTCGGATGTTGTGCATAGTAGAAATTATGTGGGGAAGTCTAAGTCCAATTGGACTTGGCTTCCAAAGGTCTAATCTTTTGGACCCAATGACCTTGGGTACCATGATATGAAATTCTCTATCTTTAGGTACTCAAGGAAAAGAAAAAGAAAAGGAGCAACAAATTTAAATTAAGCTCCAAGGGAAATTGGATACTCGATAGCGGGTGTTCAAAACACATGACGGGTGACGCTAGTTTGCTCTCCGGAGTGGTTCCCATAGCAAATGGAAACCGCGTCGTATTTGGAGGCAACGAGAGCGGAACCATCATAGGTGTTGGTAAAGTGGGTAACCCTTCTAAACCCCTAATTAGTGATGTTTATCTTGTTAGTGGTTTAAATCACAATCTTATTTCAATAAGCCAACTTTGTGACAAAGGTTACAAAGTTAGCTTTGCGAAAGGATTGTGTCATATTTTAAGAAAAGATAATGATAAATTATTATTTTCCGGAACTCGTCATAAAGACATTTATATTTTGGATCTTCCTAAGTCATATGAACAATGCCTCGTTGCCAACACAAGTGAACAACACTTATGGCATCGACGCTTTGGACATGTGAACTTTGGAACACTTTATAAGCTTTCAAAATTAAATTCCATTAAAGGTTTTCCGAAGCTTGTTTTTGAAAAGAAAAGTTTTTGTGATTGTTGTCAACGTGGCAAGCTTCCTAAATCTTCATTTAAACCTAAGAAAAGCATTTCTACTAAACGGCCACTAGAGCTATTACATCTAGACTTATTTGGGCCAACTAGAGTTGCTTCCTTAGGAAATGCAAGGTATGGACTTGTCATTGTAGATGACTATTCAAGATTTACATGGGTATTTTCATTGTGTAATAAAAATGAAGCTTTTGATAACTTCACAATTTTTGTTAAGAAAGTACAAAATCTCTTAGGAACCACCATTGTCACTATTCGTAGTGATCATGGAGGTGAATTTGAGAATGAGTCTTTTGAGACATTTTGTGATGAAGTCGGTATTACACACACCTTCTCTTTCCCTCGTGCACCTCCTCAAAATGGTGTAGTTGAGAGAAAGAATAGGACGCTAGTGGAGTGTGCTCGCACTATGCTTGATGATAGCCAACTTGGCCATCAATTTTGGGCGGAAGCGGTACACACCGCTTGCTATGTGTTTAATAGAATACTTTTGAGGCCCGGCACTAAACAAACTTGTAATGAATTGTTGTTTGGTAGGTTGCCTCAAGTTAAACATTTTCGTGTTTTTGGTTCGAAATGTTTTATTAAGAACACATATGGTAGTTTGGACAAATTCGATCCAAGATCCGATGAGGGGATTTTTGTTGGATATTCTTCGCGTAGCAAAGCCTACCGGATATTCAACAAACGAACCTCAACGATCGAGGAGTCGCTTCATGTATCATTTAATGAAGGATTTGTTCCAACTAGAATTTCAAATGATAATGATTCTATGGATGTTTTATGTGATTCATTTGATAATTCTAAGTCTAATGATTCTATTGATTCTATTGAGACTAACCCAACTAACGAAATTGTTGAGAATGTTCCTAGTGATCAAGGTATTCCCAAACGGCTTCATACCGTTCGTGACCATCCTCATGAGCAAGTCATTGGCAATATCCATGATAGTGTCAAGACGAGATCGCAAGTGAACTACTTCGCTCATTGTGCCTTTGCCTCCTCGATAGAGCCAAAGAATATTAATGAAGCATGCGAAGATAGCGCTTGGATCTTAGCCATGGAGGAGGAGCTCATTCAATTCGAGAGAAATGAAGTATGGGAGCTTGTTCCATTGCCATCGAAGAACCACACCGTCATAGGGACAAAGTGGATCTTCAAGAACAAAACCGACGAAAACTAAGTCGTCGTCCGGAACAAAGCTCGGTTAGTTGCTCAAGGCTATCGACAAGAGGAAGGTATTGATTTCGAAGAATCCTTCGCTCCGGTAGCTAGATTAGAATCAATTAGATTATTATTGTCTTTTGCATGCCATAAGGATTTTAAATTATTTCAAATGGATGTTAAAAGTGCATTTTTAAACGGAGATGTTGTTGAGGAAGTTTACGTTTCTCAACCTCCGGGCTTCATAAATGAAAAATTTCCAAATCATGTTTTTAAACTAAAGAAAGCGCTTTACGGCTTAAGACAAGCTCCTCGAGCTTGGTATGATCGCCTAAAGAATTTTCTTTTGGATTTGAATTTTAAAATGGGAGAAGCCGATTCTACACTTTTTGTTAAGCATGCGAATAATGATATAATTTTAGTTCAAATATATGTTGATGATATCATTTTCGGTGCTACTAACTTTGCTCTTTGCGAAGAGTTCTCTAATGTTATGAAGGAACAATTTGAGATGAGCCACATGGGTGAGCTCAAGTATTTCTTAGGTCTCCAAATTCGCCAAATGGACGATGCAATCTTCATCCACCAAACGAAGTATACGGTGGAGTTGCTAAAGCGATTTGGAATGGAGAGTGCTTCCGGGAAAAAGACTCCAATGAGCACGACAACGCATCTTGATAAAGATACGGGCGGTAAGGATGTAGACATTCGTCTATATCAAGGTATGATAGGTAGTTTGCTTTATCTTACCGCAAGTAGGCCCGATATTATGTTCGCCGTATGCGTATGTGCTCGTTATCAATCTCAACCTAAGGAATCTCACTTAGTAGCGGTAAAGCGTATTTTTCGCTATCTAAGTTACACTTTAGATTTTGGATTACTTTATCCGAAATCTAGCACATATGAGTTAATCTCATATAGTGATGCCGATTATGCGGGATGCAAATCCGACAGGAAAAGTACTAGTGGCACTTGCCATTTTATAGGAAATTCTCTTGTCTCTTGGTTTTCCAAGAAGCAAAATTCCGTATCACTTTCAACCACCGAGGCAGAATATATTGCCGCCGGTGCCGCGTGTGCTCAAGTTCTTTGGATGAGACACACACTTAAAGACTTTGGTATAAATTGTGATACTTGCCCTATCATGGTTGACAACCAAAGTGCAATATGTCTTTCCAAGAACCCGGTACATCATTCCCGTTCGAAACACATAGATGTCCGACACCATTTTTTAGATGATCATGTTGCTAAAAAGGACATCATTTTAGTGTACGTTGAAACCCAAAAGCAAATCGTCGATATTTTCACGAAACCCCTAAAGGAGGACTCCTTTGTGCGGTTGCGTCGAGAATTGGGGATTATGGGTGAATCCGAGATATAGGATTCATGTTTCATTCAATATTTTGCATGCTATTATATTTGGCAATATCTCATTCATGCTAGAATTATTGGATTTTTCGGGAATTTATGTGATATCTTGATTTTTCGTTCGATTTGTGCGTAATCGTCAAATTTCTGTTTTTCGATGTTTACTGGGGTAGTTTAAATGATTATTGAGAATTTTGAGATATATCGTCCAAGCGTATTAAGGAGAGAAACTGATTATCATTTTTTTGGACTCCTTAGTCGGTTCATGTTCAGTGACCGACCGACTAGATTGAGATCTAGACGGTCAGTCAATGAACTGTGACCGACTAAATCTTGTCAGTAAATCTTGGTTTCAGCCACTGTTTGCAACTAGTCGGTTCAAGCTCATTGACCGACCGACTAGATCGTGATCTAGTCGGTCAGTGCTTGAACTGTGACCGACTAGTTGTGCCAGGGACTGTTTGGTAATTTGCGATCTCGACCGACTTAAACTCAGTTTAGTCGGTCTGTTCTCATTCTAATCGGTCCATAGTCTTTCTCCCTCAGCTCGAAACCCCGATTCCCCTCAAAACCCTTCAACTTCCGATCGTTCTCCGGCCATTTTCCGGCCGTCTCCATCGATCTCCACCGTCGGCCCCTCCTTCTAGGTGATCTCTTCTCCTTCTAGGGTTAGATTTCCTTTCCTAGAGCTAGGGCTTGCTCGGTTTTTTAGGGTTCTTAGGGTTTATCTATTTTTTTTCGGCTAGGGCTTCTTCGTTTGATCTCCTTGTCCCGTGTCTTGCTTCGAATATGGCAAGAACACGTATTCCGATCACTCCGTCTAGCCCCTCTCCGATGACCGTTGATCCAAACCCTTCGGATACCGATCGTCCAACCCCTCCGAAGCGTAGAGCCAAGACCACCCTTCCTTCGTCGTCTTCGCCTCCTCTCAAGAAGAAGAGGACGACGACCGCTAAACCTAAAGGTCAACCGAAACCCAAACCCAAGCCTAAGCCTAAGGCCAAAATTCTTGCCTCTGCCTCTTCGTTCCATACTCCTACCGATTCCGATACGGAGTATAACCCCGAGACCGAGACTCATAGGGAACCCACTCCTACTATTCATCCCGAGTCTAGCACCCACCCTCGTACGTCTACCCGTAAGCCTAAGGGAAAGGGTCCGATGCCGGTGGGCGGTGTCGATATTTCCTTATGTCGCGATGACCCTTTGTGTCTCGCGGCGTATAACCGTATCGAACATTGCCCGCTGCTTCTGGAGCATTTCGTCCAGTTTAGCGACTTTATAGGGTTAGCTGATCTTCTGTCGTCGTCGGGTCTTCTCGATTACCTTCGATATGACCCGAAGGCGAATCCTCACCCCTACCCTAGATTAGTTAAGCTTTTCTATGCGAATAGGATCCGGGGTCAGTACGATCAGACCCACTCTGTTGAGACGACCGTTTTGGGGACTCCTATAGTCCTCACTGCGGAAATCTTAGGAGAGATTTTGGGTATCTCTTCGTCTGGCCTTCTTCCTTCTGATATCTCGGTAGATGATATTTCTTCTCTTGATCAGACCATCCTTTCAGAGATTTTCCATCAGATCCCTCCTGCCATGATTGGCGTGCCATCTAAATCATTCAAGCCAAATGCGTGGGTCCTAAATCTGATTCTGAAGTCGTGCTTGCTTCCCAAGTACGGCTCCTCATCTTTACCATCCCAGCCATTTTTGAAGCTAATCTATGCGATCTTCATGGGGAGCTCGATTAATTGGGCTCGAATTATACTCGATAAGATTGACTCTTTCGAGTGTATTCGAAAGTCCAATAAATCGGCTCATATCCCATTTCCTTGCATGTTGACCCTCGTACTTCGTCATTTTCGTGTCACGTTGCCTCGTGACGATGAGCGTCCCCTTGGTCCTCCCCTGAATGCGACGGCCGTCAAGAAATCTCTTGCGGCGCTTCGTCACGTTCAGAGGACGACACCTTCAGCGTCTGTCCCTGCCTCTGCCAGTGCCTCTGCTGCTCCCTCTGCCACCCTGGATGAAGTCCTACGGATACTTCGTCGTCACGAGTCCCGCTTGGCTCGTACCGAGGAGGTAGTCTGCCGTATGGCTCGTCAGATGGGTGTTGAGCTTCCTCCTTCCGTGTCTGAGGATGAGGAGTTTGATGAGATGGCTGAGGAGGACATTGAGGAGCTCTGTCGTGCTTCGACTCGTGCCCCCGAGGGCACTTCTGCTGGTACTGCTGCTGCTGGTGATACTTCTGCTGGTACTGCTGCTGCTGGTGATACCTCTTCCGGTGCTGCTGTTGCTGCTTCGTCTGCTGGTGCCCCCGAGAGCACATCTGTTGCCACCACTCCTGTGGTGGATACTCCGACTGGTGCTCCCGAGGCCACTACGGTCGCTGCTTCAGTGGTTGCCACTTCTGTCGTCGCTCCTGCTGATGCTTCGGACGTTCTTGCTGATCCAGTCACCTCCTCTGCTCCTGCTGAGCCTGCAGTTGCTTCTGGTCCTCCCGCTGCCTCTTGAGTTGCTTCGAGGCCTCTCCTGATACTCTTTGGATGATATATCTAGTTGTGAGAGATGTTGGGTAGGATAGTGTGTGTGGCTATGTATTTTGGATCATTGTGATGTTTTGTTTTGATATCTGTGCTGATGTATTTTGCATTCAGAGATGATGTATTTCTTTTTGTGATGATGTATGATGTATTTTTTGTGCCCCGATCTGTCGATCATCAGTATGTATATCGGTGATGTACTCTGCTTCATGCATTACATATATATATATCTCAGTTGACATTTCATTATTTTGTGCAATGTATAATTTTTATGTCTCTGATGTTTGATTTCGTCGCTCGACGATATTCACTTGGTTTAATAGAAATTTCTTCTATGAAAACATAGAATTGTTTTCCATGCACTAAATTAACCAAGAAATGTTGATATTGGATAGTATATTCCATAACTCAATCCGTTAAATTGTTTTGATGATTTCGTTTTACGATTTTTCGACGTTGGTATCTTTGACACGCCTTGATTCTATTCGTATTTTTCTCTTTGGTGTCACTTGAGCCTTCGTCGTATTCTACGACTCCCGTGCTTTTTAATTTGAGGCCATTGTTGTTGTCGTTGTTATCCTCCTGCTCTTTTTGCTTATGCCAAAGGGGGAGAGATATAATAATAACGATGTGCCAAATGAAAATTTAAAGCATTTCTCCAAGAATCTAACTTGATGTGTTAGATTCAGGGGGAGTTAAGATATATAAATGGATTTTCAAATCCGATATTTCAATAACCTTCATTTGGTATTTCAATAATTCAACAATCGATTCTCATTTAATATACTTCACTCGTCTGCTTGATGCGTATCATTTTTGTTTAAATTGGAATTAACGTGTCATCAATGTAGGGGGAGTAAGTAAATTTCATTTGAATTATTATTTTTGATTATTATTTATGTTAGTTTGTCATCACCAAAAAGGGGGAGAATGTTGGATATTGGACTCCCCGGATTTGGTTTTGGATGATGAACAAACATAAATATAATATGAACTAACACTTTGTGAGCGCAGTTATGGAGATCGTCGCCAAATTCACATGAATATCAATAACGACGTCTCAAGACTTCTCAAAGCACGTGATCGTATGCCTAAAGCTTCGTTGAAGCTTATGGACCTAAATAGAAGTCATGAAGATTCGATCGAAGCTATTGAAGACGGTATCGTCAAGTTTATTTAATAGTCTTTAAGCTTCTTTCGTAGAATGTTAAGCCTTGAGTAGGTCTTACGTTTTAATTCTTCATAACGCTCATATCTTAGCTCTAGGATCTTAGTAGAAGTCCATTCAATTCTTCCCGAAGCTTCGCGCTTCGATTAGGGACTTCTTGTGCATGTTAGTTGGTTCAAGAAGAAGAACTGACCGACTAGATGGTGATCTAGTCGGTCAGCCAAGCTTCTTGGACCGACTAGTTTCTGTCAGTTAATTCTTAGCTCTTTACTGTTTACAGTTAGTCGGTCTAAGTTGACTCACCGACCGACTAGTCTGTGAACTAGTCGGTCAGTGATGCTTCTGTGACTGACTAGTTGAGCTTTCCCTGAACATGCACATTTTCACTTGAGCTACTGTTTATCATTAGTCGGTCTGTGCTCATTGATCGACCGACTAGTTGATGAACTAGTCGGTCAACTTTCCTTCTTGGACCGACTAGTTTAGTTTACTGTACATGCCAAATTTTTCACCATACTTACTGTTTATTGTTAGTCGGTCTATGTTCATTTGGTGACCGACTAGTTAGTGAATTAGTCGGTCAACATTTGTTCTTGGACCGACTAAGTCTAATTCTTCTCAGACTTCATTTTATCTGTTAGTCGGTCCACGTTGTGTAACCGACCGACTAGTTGTGAAACTAGTCGGTCAGCTACTCTTCTTAGACCGACTAGTTCCTTAGTCTGTACTTTGATCTTTTCTCAGTTTACTCATTAGTCGGTTTACGTTCAGTGACCGACCGACTAGTTGAAAAACTAGTCGGTCGGTGATTGTTCTTTGACCGACTAGTTGGGTTCAGAAAAGAGCCGTTGGAGCCCTAATTGAAACGTTTCTCTCTCTCTCTCTCTCTTCATTCCTATAAATACTTGTTGGGCTGCATTCATTGCTGCCAAGGCTGATATTAATGCAAGTTTAGAGTTCAAGAGAAATCAATCCAAGCTCATTCAAAGCTTATTCCCTCCATTCAATAATCTCTCCTAACTCTTACTTCCAAAGAGAGATTCATTGAGTGTGAAGCCTTCCAAGTCAAGTGCTTGATTCTAGGTCACCAACATCCCCAAAGCTCTCCATCGCTGTTCTACATCTTGGAGCTAGGGTTTGGTGCCACTTCTTCCTCAAAATCATCCTTGCCCTAATTCGTAAGCAATACTCAAGGCATAGGTATTTTGTTCGGTAAGAAGTTTCTTTATTTCAATTCATATTTGATTTGTAAGTTTCACTCTCGGTTGTGAGAGTGTGGTTGTGATCCCGGGTTGTGGGAGTCACAAATTACATTTTGTATGATTTGACTTGTGGAGGTTTTTCACAAGTATTTCATAGTGGAAATCTTGAGTTAGGGTTTCTAACTCAAGTATCCGGAGGGGATCCGGGTGGTTGGGACGTAGGATCACCGGGAACAAGTCGGGGAGACTTGGGTGGATCCGAACCCAGTAACATCTCTTGTTAGCGTTGTTAATTTTGTGTTGTCATTCAATTTTAGCTTCCGCAAATTGATTTGGTAGTTGTTTGCATTTTAATTTGGAATCATACTCCTTATTATTTTAAAGTACTATTCACCCCCCCTCTAGTACTTGTGCAGTAGCTTGTAGGGCATTACATATTATAGATATAAGCGTGTTTATTGGGTTGCTCGTGTATTACATTACCCATACATTGGAATGTCTTTTGTTGTGTGACTTAGTGCATAGAAGTGAGTAAGATGTGTCTAAGATAGTATATGAATATGGTTGACTATGTTGTATTGAAAGTATAGTGTGTACCGTATAACTAACTATATTGGTGTGTACATATGTGCGTGTGTGTTTATATTTGAGTGTAATTTATAAATGTCCATATGAACACGTGTGTATATCCTTGTGTATATCTTGGTGCATGTGTATGTATATGCACTAGGAGTCTAACGGTGTACTAAGCTTGTATGTGTACCTACATGTGTCTGTTGCCTACTTAAATATTTAGGAGGATACTTGGATAAGGTGTTCAGCAAGATACATGTGTACGAGTATATGTGTATGTTTGGGTGTATGTATAAATGTATGCGAAGGTATACTTGTCTATTCGTGTGTATCCTCGTATGAATAGGTATGTGTGTATATGAGTATGGGTTGTGTTATTGAATGTACATGAGTATGTATGCATGGGGTAGAGTGACCTTTAATGTCTAGATGTGTTCACCCATACGTTGACCCTTGGATAAGAAAGTCCGGGGACAAACTTTATTTTTAAGGTGGGTAGAATGTAATGGCCCTATGCCATGTACGTTAGGGTATGTCTATTTGATTGATGTATGTAGTAAACATATACTTGAATGAGTACATATTGTGCCTATGTGCCTCTATAGTGTATATAGGAATGTTGTGGTGCATATAGTGATTATGTAGTGTATAAAGTAATGATATGTTGGACGACCTATTGGATGCTAATAGATGTATATGAGGTAGAAAAATGATTGGCATTGTTGGATTTATGACTATATAGTGAGATTGATGGGTGTGCATAGTAAAAAAGTGCTTTTAATATTACCTTAATATGGATCATTTTAAGATAATTATTTTGGGAAGATTATTTTAAGAGAATATTACCATGATTATTTTAATAAGATTCTTTGGTGTAGTTATTATTATTATTATTAAATTTGGATAATGGCATTGGTTGTAATTATTGTGATGTGTGTTAATTTTGATTATTTAGTGGATGTGCCTTTAAGTAAATGGAATAAGTATTAGTATCATGATGGGCCCTAAGCATTAGAGATGTGCTTCGATTATTATGAAGAAATTCCAGAAGAGAAATATTATTTGTTAAAAGAGATGGCAAACGTGTAATTATAGGAACTCTTAGAAAATATATTCTCTACTTAATTATTCTCTCTTCTTCTACCATCTTCTACTTTATTCTCCTCTTTTCTTTTCATTTTTGTTTCCCTTTTGTCTTCCCTTGGACCGAACACAACCAAGGAAAAACCGAAAAAAGGGGGGAAAGAAATAAAGAAAGAAGGACAGAAGGAAGAAGAAGAAGAGAAAGAGGAGAGGTCTCTTAAGAAAGTTGGAGGCTTTTGTGAAGGATCTTGGAAATGTGTTTTCTCATGGAGTTGTGTGGAGTTCTTAGAGAAATATGAAAGCTTCATATGAGGTAGGAATCCCTTCTCTATTGGTTTATTATGCTAATCCATGATGAATTAACTTAGTTTCATGCAAACCCCATGACTGAATCTGTAGACAGAATCTGTTGCTTGTTCATCTGCGTATATATCTTAATTTAGGCATTAATAAATTCTGAGAAAAATATGTTCATATAGCTCTTGAAATCCTACCCCAGATTCGTATAAATTTTGATATATGTTCAGCTCAGTAATTAGGAGTAAGAATTCGTTCTTTACAATATGTCTGGTTGTCATCTAGTCTGGACACGGTTGGGCAAAATTGTTCGCAGTCCCTGTACACAACGCAGAAATTAGCGATCTTGGTCTCGTTGTAAAGTTAACAACATGCTCTATAACTTTCTCCTAAAGCATTTTTTCGAGATTTTAACTGCAAGATGACTTAAAATGGCAACTGATACATCCCCAGAATCTGTCTGAAAAACAGTTTCGACAGATCTCACCAAACAATTCATCATAAATCATCTAATTTATATTTCTGCATGTTTATATTTGAATCCAGCACTACAATATCTACAACTTTCATTTACATTGCATTGTTATGTTCTATCTCTTCTATTAAACACAACCTGCCACCTAGACTTATCCTAGGTTGCAGGGTTTGTCCCAGTCACAAGTTGATTGGGACAAACCTCCAAAAAATAACCCCCCCCTTCCTCTTATTTACGTGTTTGCCACTCCCACCCAAAAAACCCAAAAAAAACCCCAAGTCCACTTATTTACGTGTTTGCCCTCTGTTAGGCTTTAGGGGGTTGTGCTTTCTTTTGGGCTTTGGGGTTTTGGGCTTCTGTTTTGTTTTTGGGTCTTTTTACCTCCCGATGCTACCGACACACACCCACACTTCTTTCTTCCTTTCGTTTGCGCGTGTGCACCACAATATTTTCGTACAGGTTTTTTCCCGCGTCGTGCACTTTGTGCACGGGTTATTTCTAGTACAAATATATGGAGTAAATTGCCATTAAACCTGACAGTTATCGAAGTTCTCAGCAAGCTAAAATGCAAGGTGTTGGATTTGGCTCAAGCTATTAGCTTCTATGCCTTTCTTGCTTCCAAGCATGATTGTTACATAGTTCAATATAATCTTGGACAATGTATGGTTCATGTTTGGCAGAACTAGTTCCCTTTAATCATGTTCACGTGTGTTACGAGGTGGAACTCGCGTACAATGAATTTGTATTGAGGGGAACCAAGGGCACGGTGGTTATGTTGATAAGAGGGTTTAGGTGGGCTATTTAACAAGTGATTAGTGGGGTGAAGAGGCTAGACTTGCCGCCGGGGGTGGCCACGGAGTCAAATCTCACCGGACACGGTGGAAGAAGATCGGGTGGCGGGAGCCAAAGGCTGACGTCGACCAAGGGGCGAGCTTTCCTGCACCACGAGCAACTCGTCAGAAGGGCAGGGTTGGGGTCCAACCCTTAGCCCCTCCGATGCCTAAGTCAGTAATAGGACTTAAAACGGGGGCTAGGCACGCCGGTCGGACTGAGGGTGTGTCGACCGTACGTGGCGAGCTATAAGTGGGAGAACAAAGATATGGACGACCTTTGCTCTCGTGTGTGAATAATGGATTGAGAGAGAGAATTTGCCAACCCCCCACCGCAAGAGGTGAGGGGGTATTTATACCTGATGGGAGATGATTAGGTGGGGCTGACTTGGCATGCCGATTCGACGTGCTGAGCCGGCTCAGCTGTCAGCAGAAGCTTCGGATGAGGATGTCAGGAACAGGAGTGCCTGCCCCGCTTTTGTCAGACGGCGCAACGGCCAGGGGCACTTTTGTCAGGGTGTCAGGGCCGAAAGCAATAAGTGTCAGGAGGCTCAGCGGCCAGGGGGTGCTTTGTCAGACGGTCGGGCGGCGTTAGTGTCAGTCGTGTCCTTACGCTAGGTTGTTTGTCGTGCGTGAGGAATTGAAGGTCCGGCGATACTACTCCCGGCGGCGGAGCTCGTGGGGTCCCGGCGGGTTGTCCGGCCCGATCGCGCACCTTTTCGGTCGCAGGTCGGGGAGCGCTGGCAGGGAGGGATATGCCCATGCCTCTGTCAGCATCCCGGCGGCAGTCTGGGTGCTCCCCGGGCGCACTGCCCCTGGCGGGCCGAGCGATAGCGGTTGTACGCCTCGGCCGGGAGGGGGGAGTGCTGCGAGGTGCGTCCCTTCCCATGTAGCCTCGGGCCTCCGGGACGATGGCCCTTTCGCCAAGGGGTGAGTCACTGGGGTATGTCAGCGGATCTGGGCGGGAGTCGGACTCCCACGATCTCTGGGTCGTAACAATTGCCCCCGGCATTCGAGTGCGAGGCGGAAGCCCGGCTTGGCTCGGATGGCGTAACACTACCTCCTTTCTAACATGATTCGGACTTGGGTCCAAGCTCAGGAGTGGCGACGCGGCTCCCGCGGGGTATTGCCCGCCGTTGCGGGATCGCGAGTTCTCGTCCCGAGTGGGAACCAAGCGAGGAGGCGGGATACTGCGATTTGGGGAGGGGCGTTGCCCCTTAACGACGTGCCGTTGTATGTGGCGGCTGGGTCGGACTTTGGGGGAGCCCGACTTTTTGAGAAGGTCATGGTTTTCGCTGTGATGTGTTTACCGGACGCGGTAGCTATTTTTGCGGGGCTTCAGCCGCCCTGTGCCTGGTGGACTTCCCAGCTATTGTGCGCTTGGGCTTAGGGTGAGGAGTCTGTAAGGAGGAATATTATTCATCAACCTTTACCGGAGACCTAGATGGTATTTACAACAATAGGGCAGGTGTGACCGAACCCGGGGGGTCGGGGCGGGAGGTTGCTTTAACTCGTCGCCCGCTGCATCGGGGTGAGCAGGTCCCTGTTGCGGGGCGGCCTTCCTTTCTACAGACCGCTGAACTCCTCCTGCCTCATTGTCCGGGGGGCGGGCTGACATGCCCTGAATCACCGTTTGGCTTCATCGGGGATGCGGTCCTGCGGTGGCATCCCCCTCGGGAGGGCTGACCCTAGTTGTCGGGTGGACATCCTTCCTTCCCCTCCCTTGCTTCATCGCGTTGTGTCTCGCTGTCGCCATGCTGGATGGTTGCCCAGCCTCGCCGGGGATCCCGCACATCGAGGGGGAACCCTGGAGGAGGCGGAGGACGAGGTGGAGGTGGCGGCGTTGCCCTCCCGGAGGGGGAGTCCGGCGGGCCAGTGGGTCGTGGGGAGATCCGTTGGGGGCTTCCACCCTCACCCCCGGTAGGGATCGCCGGGGGATGTTAATTGGGGTGTGGCGGCCCGCCGCAAGTCTTCCGAACATGCTGTCTCATCTGGTTGAGAGCAGGAGGAAGGCTGGCAGGCGGGGCCTTCCATGTGTAAGGGGAATATCCTATCAGAGGTTGCGGAGTGGAAGCGGTCACCGGTGGGGGAAGTGAGGCCCATCGGTGGACATCGGCCTTCTCCGTAGCTCTGTGGGGTGTCAAGGGGTTTTTCATACCCAGTGTGAGGGGACGCGATTCCCTCTCGTGTATCTTCCCCTTCTCCCTAAATTCTGAAGGGGGGTACTTATAGTGGGATTCTGCGGAAGGGTTTTCCTTGGATAATGTGAGGGACTAGTGTCATTAATGGGCTCCGCTGAATCACGCGCTTTGGGAACCGCTTTTTCCTGGCGGCACCCGACACGGGTCGTCTGTTCTGGCCTCTCGGGGGGCGTGTTGCTGCTGATGGCGTGTTTTCCAAGCGTCCTTTCGTTTCGTCGAGTCGCATCGTGGCGCTGCCTTGTCGGGACTAGGCGTATACCCGACAGGTATTGTTTCGCGGTTTCTGGCTTGCGACCGGTCCGCCCCGGGTTACGTGTCCTTGTCCTTGTTCCCAGGACTGAGTTTTCGAGGATCTTGGGTCTAATCTGGGCGGGGGAATCTAGATGTGGTTTGGGAGGCCGGCCCCGGGTAGTTGGTCGCTGTGCGGTCCGAACCGGTTAGCCCCTACCGAGGCGAGCGAGTCGCCCCTGGGAAGCCGGTCTTTGCCGTGTATTATCGCTGGTGTTGTCTATTTTGTTTTCTTGCGTGAGTACACAATTACTGCCCCCAACATTCCCTTGTCCGAGAGTGCGAGGTCTGGGGGAAGGGGATGTTGATGGTCTCTGTGTTGTCTTTGGGCGGGACGGGGAATCACAGGATGAGTTCGGGAGGAGACATGCCGCCCTATCACGAACAGGGGCTAACCCTAGTATGGTCGACCCCTGGGGGTCCGTCACGAGTGGATTTTGCCTCGGGCGGAGGTGGCCCCGCAGAGCAGGCCTCGGTTCGACCCCTTCCCCTTTGGCTGAAAGGTATCGCGGATTTTAGTTGGCGAGGGGTCTCTTTTTGAAGTGTCGGTTCTTCCTGGTATCGGGAGGTTCGAACTATGGATGTATACTTACTGGGCGTCCTAAGTTAGTACGGGGGGGGGGGGGGGGGGGGGGGGTGCGATGCTTTGTTCCTACTTTCCCCGCCGTGAGGGGTGGTCCCGTTTCGTGAGCTCGCCCGGCCCTTGGCAGGGGGATCGTTTCATGCTATGGCATTCTCAGAAAATTAAAGCGACGTTGACAGGGATAAATGTTTTCATTTAAATTTACAAGAACTCTTCTATGGTTCGCCCACGAGTACTTAGGTTATCGTCCGTCGGGGGGGGGGGGGGGAGATCCGGCCCTGGGGCGGGCTGTGGAGCTGTCCTTGCCTGTGGTGTACGATCTCAGGATTTATGGGTTATCCTCTGCCGGGTGGGCCTTTTTATCTTCAGTTGTTTTTGGCGCCTAGGTGAGCGTCCTTCCTCCGTGCTGACGGGTTGCAAGGTCTCCTCGGCATGGTGGCTGTAGTAGGGAAGCTGTCTTGCTGTGGCGTTTGTCCGGGGGGTGGATCCTGACGCTGGGCCGCCTTCCCTCCATTGCTTTGTCATCTCCCTCCACGCCTCGCGGTTTGGGTTTGAGGGCGGGGGGGGGGGGGGGGGGGGGGGGAGCCTAACGATCGGGCCACCTCCCCTCCACGCCTCGCGGTTTGGGTTTGAGGGCGGGGTTCGGGTCCCGATTGTGCCGGGGTGGGCTGACACGCCATGACTAGCCTTTTGGGTTCGTCGGGGATGTAGCCTTGCCGAGGCCCCCGTCCGGAGGTCGAAGGCGAGGCGGTGTAGGCCTGCAAGCCCGGGGGGCTTTTGCCTTTCCTGCCGGCGGGAAGCGGATGCCTACCTTTCTCCGTCTCGTCCTGTTTAGAGCAGACGGAGGAGTGAAAGGTGGATTTCCCTTGTGTAAGTGGAATATCCTATTGGCGATCCGTTTGTAAGAGGAATATCCTATCGGAGGTGGTGGAGATGCGGGGACCGCCGCCCAGGGCGGAGGGAACCACTGGTGGCCGGTGACCTCTCTTTTGTTAGGGCGTTGTATCTCGGCCCGTTTCCCAGCGGGTGGGGGGGGGAGGGGGGGGGGGTCGGGGCCGATTTCTCATGTCTTCCGACTCTTTGTTCTTTTTCTTTTGGAAGGGTGAGTGGTGTCTTTATAGGGGGATTTTGCCGACGGTTTCCTCCATAATTATTGCGATGAGTTGGCATTATTAATGGGCTCCTCGGAATCACGCCCGTTGGAAACCGCTTTTGCCAGGTGGCGCTTATGGAACCTCTTTTGGAGTGTATCATTAATGGTGGCGTATTTCTCGAGCGTCCTTTCGTTTCGTCGAGTCACATCGGGGCCGCCTCCTCGGGAACTGACGCCATTTTGTCCCGGTTTATGTGCCCTTGTCCTCTTTCCCAGGTTCGACTTTTCAAGGATCACGGGTCTGCCAAGTCTGGGGTGTGGTTACGCGGCATTGCCTACGCCCTGCCCCGGAGGTCTGGTGGAGGGGAGCGGGCGCGTAGCCCTTTCTGGTTTGGGTGGCTAGGGTTGGCCCTGCCCCAAAGGTCTTGAGGGGGGGGAGCGGGCGCGTAGCCCGGCCCGTGCCCTTCTCTGGTTTGGGTGGCTAGGGTTGGCCCTGTCCCAGAGGTCTTGGGGGGGGAGCGGGCGCGTAGCCCAGTCCGTGCCCTTCTCTGGTTTGGGTGGCTAGGGTTGGCCCTGCCCCAGAGGTCTTGAGGGGGGGGGAGCGGGTGCGTAGCCCGGCCCGTGCCCTTCTCTGGTTTGGGTGACAAGGGTTGGCCCTGCCCCAGAGGTCTTGAGGGGGGGAGCGGGCGCGTAGCCCGGCCCGTGCCCTTCTCTGGTTTGGGTGGCTAGGGTTGGCCCTGCCCCAGAGGTCTTGAGGGGGGGGGGGAGCGGGCGCGTAGCCCGGCCCGTGCCCTTCTCTGGTTTGGGTGGCTAGGGTTGGCCCTGCCCCAGAGGTCTTGAGGGGGGGGAGCGGGCGCGTAGCCCGGCCCGTGCCCTTCTCTGGTTTGGGTGGCTAGGGTTGGCCCTGCCCCAGAGGTCTTGAGGGGGGGAGCGGGCGCGTAGCCCGGCCCGTGCCCTTCTCTGGTTTGGGTGGCTAGGGTTGGCCCTGCCCCAGAGGTCTTGAGGGGGGGAGCAAGCGCATAGCCCGGCCCGTGCCCTTCTCTGGTTTGGGTGGCTAGGGTTGGCCCTGCCCCAGAGGTCTTGAGGGGGGGAGCGGGCGCGTAGCCCGGCCCGTGCCCTTCTCTGGTTTGGGTGGCTAGGGTTGGCCCTGCCCCAGAGGTCTTGAGGGGGGGAGCGGGCGCGTAGCCCGGCCCGTGCCCTTCTCTGGTTTGGGTGGCTAGGGTTGGCCCTGCCCCAGAGGTCTTGAGGGGGGAGCGGACGCGTAGCCCGGCCCGTGCCCTTCTCTGGTTTGGGTGGCTAGGGTTGGCCCTGCCCCAGAGGTCTTGAGGGGGGGAGCGGGCGCGTAGCCCGACCCGTGCCCTTCTCTGGTTTGGGTTGCTAGGGTTGGCCCTGCCCCAGAGGTCTTGAGGGGGGGAGCGGGCGTGTAGCCTGGCCCGTGCCCTTCTCTGGTTTGGGTGGCTAGGGTTGGCCCTGCCCCAGAGGTCTTGAGGGGGGGAGCGGGCGCGTAGCCCGGCCCGTGCCCTTATCTGGCTTGGGTGGCTAGGGTTGGCCCTGCCCCAGAGGTCTTGAGGGGGGGAGAGAGCGCATAGCCCGGCCCGTGCCCTTCTCTGGTTGGGGTTGCTAGGGTTGGCCCTGCCCCAGATGTCTTGAGGGGGGAGCGGGCGCGTAGCCCGGCCCATGCCCTTCTCTGGTTTGGGTGGCTAGGGTTGGCCCTGCCCCAGAGGTCTTGAGGGGGGAGCGGGCGCGTAGCCCGGCCCGTACCCTTCTCTGGTTTGGATGGCTAGGGTTGGCCCTGCCCCAGAGGTCTTAAGGGGGGAGCGGGCGCGTAGCCTGGCCCGTGCCCTTATCTGGTTTGGGTGGCTAGGGTTGGCCCTGCCCCAGAGGTCTTGAGGGGGGGAACGGGTGCGTAGCCCGGCCCGTGCCCTTCTCTGGTTTGGGTGGCTAGGGTTGGCCCTGCCCCAGAGGTCTTGAGGGAGGGAGCGGGCGCGTAGCCCGGCCAGTGCCCTTCTCTGGTTTGGGTGGCTAGGGTTGGCCCTGCCCCAGAGGTCTTGAGGGGGGGAGCGGGCGCGTAGCCCGGCCCGTGCCCTTCTCTGGTTTGGGTGGCTAGGGTTGGCCCTGCCCGAGAGGTCTTGAGGGGGGGAGCAGGCGCGTAGCCCGGCCCGTGCCCTTCTCTGGTTTTGGTGGCTAGGGTTGGTCCTGCCCCAGAGGTCTTGAGGGGGGGAGAGGGCGCGTAGCCCGGCCCGTGCCCTTCTCTGGTTTGGGTGGCTAGGGTTGGCCCTGCCCCAGAGGTCTTGAGGGGGGGAGCGGGCGCATAGCCCGGCCCGTGCCCTTCTCTGGTTTGGGTGGCTAGGGTTGGCCCTGCCCCAGAGGTCTTGAGGGGGGGAGCGGGCGCGTAGCCCGGCCCGTGCCCTTATCTGGTTTGGGTGGCTAGGGTTGGCCCTGCCCCAGAGGTCTTGGGGGGGAGAGGGCGTGTAGCCCGGCCCGTGCCCTTCTCTGGTTTGGGTGGCTAGGGTTGGCCCTGCCCCAGAGGTCTTGAGGGGGGGAGCGGGTGCGTAGCCCGGCCCGTGCCCTTCTCTGGTTTGGGTGGCTAGGGTTGGCCCTGCCCCAGAGGTCTTGAGGGAGGGAGCGAGCGCATAGCCCGGCCCGTGCCCTTCTCTGGTTGGGGTTGCTAGGGTTGGCCATGCCCCAGAGGTCTTGAGGGGGGAGCGGGCGCGTAGCCCGGCCCGTGCCCTTCTCTGGTTTGGGTGGCTAGGGTTGGCCCTGCCCTAAAGGTCTTGAGGGGGAGCGGGCACGTAGCCCGACCCGTACCCTTCTCTGGTTTGGGTGGGTAGGGTTAGCCCTGCCCCAGAGGTCTTAAGGGGGAGCGGGCGCGTAGCCCGGTCCGTGCCCTTCTCTGGTTTGGGTGGCTAGGGTTGGCCCTGCCCCAGACGTCTTGAGGGGGGGAGCGGGCGCGTAGCCCGGCCCGTGCCCTTCTCTGGTTTGGGTGGCTAGGATTGGCCCTGCCTCAGAGGTCTTGATGGGGGGAGCGGGCGCGTAGCCCGGCCCGTGCCCTTCTCTGGTTTGGGTGGCTAGGGTTGGCCCTGCCCCAGAGGTCTTGAGGGGGGGGAGCGGGCGCGTAGCCCGGCCCGTGCCCTTCTCTGGTTTGGGTGGCTAGGGTTGGCCCTGCCCCAGAGGTCTTGAGGGGGGGAGCGGGCGCGTAGCCCGGCCCGTGCCCTTCTCTGGTTTGGGTGGTTAGGGTTGGCCCTGCCCCAGAGGTCTTGAGGGGGGGAGCGGGCGCGTAGCCCGGCCCGTGCCCTTCTCTGGTTTGGGTGGCTAGGGTTGGCCCTGCCCCAGAGGTCTTGAGGGGGGGAGCGGGTGCGTAGCCCGGCCCGTGCCCTTCTCTGGTTTGGGTGGCTAGGGTTGGCCCTGCCCCAGAGGTCTTGAGGGGGGGAGCGGGCGCGTAGCCCGGCCCGTGCCCTTCTCTGGTTTGGGTGGCTAGGGTTGGCCCTGCCCCAGAGGTCTTGAGGGGGGGAGCGGGCGCATAGCCCGGCCCATGCCCTTCTCTGATTTGGGTGGCTAGGGTTGGCCCTGCCCCAGAGGTTTGGAGGTTCACGCTGAAACACTTATGTGGAAACAACAATGTTGGGGAAAGCGGGTAGATGTGTATCTCGTATATATAAAAGGAAAACTCACAACTATTGGTAGAACTTTAGCAGGTGCTTTGCATTCCAAGGATGGGCTAGCTCATTCCCATCTGGGGTTGCCAAGATGTACGTGGCTGGTCCGACGATATCGATGACCTTGTAGGGCCCTTCCCATTTGGCAGCCAGCTTCCCCCGCAGGGCGGTCTCGGGTCTGAAGGTGGCGTCTCTGAGGACCAAGTCGCCGATCCTGAAAGTCTGTTGCTTCACCCGGGAGTCGTAGTGTCGCGCCATCCTCTGGCTGTGCTTGACGAGGCTTGGTAGGGCCCGGTCTCTTCCCTCGTCTATCAATTCAAGACTGAGGCCGAGTCCCTCTCCATTGATCTCTTCGTCGAAGAGTTTTAGTCGGAGCGTCTCTTCTCCAATTTCCACGGGAACGACCGCCTCCGATCCGTATGCCAGCATGAACGGGCTTTCTCCTGTCGAGGCCTTGTGGGTGGTGCGATAGGACCATAGGATTCCCGGCAGCTCGTCGACCCATGCCCCAAGGGCGGCGTCCACTTTTTTCTTCATAGGGTTCAAGATGCATTTATTCGCGGCCTCCGCCATTCCGTTGCACTGCGGGTGGGCGACTGACGTGAAATGGAGTTTGATCCCCCAGCCCGAACAGAAGTCACGGAAGCCTTCACAATCGAACTGCCTTCCGTTATCCGTGACTATCGAGCGGGGTATCTCGAAGCGACATATTATGGATTGCCAGATAAAGCCCTTCATGTCCGTCCATGTGATACGCACTAGGGCTCTGCCTCCACCCACTTTGTGAAGTAGTCCACGGCAACGACTAGATATTTTCTTCCCCCGGAGGCCTTCGGGAAAGGCCCAAGGATGTCGAGTCCCCATTTGGCGAATGGGATCGGGCTCACAATGGGCATCAAGTTGGCCGAAGGTGCAGTCATCCGTCGGCAAAATTTCTGGCACGCCTCGCACCTCTTGACGTATTGTACCACGTCCCGGATCATTGTCGGCCAATAGTACCCCTGGCGTATTATTTTGTGGGCGATGGTGCGACCGCCATGGTGGTTTCCGCAGAAGCCTTCGTGCACTTCGTGGATGACTTGCTCAGCCTGCTCCGGGCCCAAGCACTTTAGATAGGGCAGGACGTCGAAGTTGGCGCGGCGGCGGCGGTACATCACTCCGTCGAGGAGTGCGAATGACAGGGCCCGCCTCTCCACCTTTTTAGCCAGAATCCGCTCCTCGGGCAGGTCCCCCGTCTCCAAGTACTTCATAATGGGGGTCATCCACGTCGTCACCGTGCCCGCACACATCAGTTCTTCTTCGTCAATGGTTGGGGTCAATAGGCTTTCGACGTAGATGGCCTTCCCGATCTCGGCCGCGGAGGAGGAGGCCAGCTTAGACAGGGCGTCCGCCCGGAGGTTGTTGGAGCGGGGCAGGTGCTGGATGTCCGCCTTCTTGAACTTGCGGAGCTCGATCTGGATGCGCTTAAGGTAGCGCTTCATCGTTTCTTCTCGGGCCTCGAAGCTTCCTTGGATCTGTTGGACGACGAGCCGTGAGTCACTAAGGAGCAACACGTTCGTCGCCCCCACCGCCCAACCGAGCTTCAACCCGTTGACCGCGGCCTCGTATTTCGCGACATTGTTGGTTGTCGGGAAGTTGAAGCGTAGGGCGTATTCCAACGAGCACCCGTCGGGGGTTTGAATGACGATACCCGCCCCCGTCCCAGATCCCGTCGCGGAGCCATCGACGTGGATGGTCCATAATTCGTCCACGTCCATCCAGGAGGGCTTTGAGGGTTCGCCCCCCCCCCCAGTCCCCCGCGGGGACACGGTTGCCGATGGGGGCTCTGGTTGGTCCCCCGGAGCGCCCCCTGCGGTGCATTCCACCACGAAGTCGGCCAGCGCCTGGCCCTTGATCGCCGTCCGGGCTTTGTATGTTATGTCGAACTCGCTGAGCTCGACACTCCAGTTGAGCATCCTCACCGACCGCTCCAACCTCTTCAGGTTT
The DNA here is from genome assembly GCA_030789695.1 of Scilla litardierei. NCBI lineage: Eukaryota > Viridiplantae > Streptophyta > Magnoliopsida > Asparagales > Asparagaceae > Scilla > Scilla litardierei. Next base: position 33,648,269 of record CM061131.1, on the reverse strand, counting down.
TTCTCGAGGGGCATGTAGGTGTGGACGACGATGGGATGGGCCTGGAAGTATGGTCGGAGCTTACCTTATAACCTTCATTTCACTCATATCTTAGAGCTAGGATTATCATAGAAGCCATTAGAAACTTTCCCGAAGCCTATCGCTCTTTCCCTCGGCTTCTAGTGCATGTTAGTTGGTTCATGAAGAGTCACCAACCGACTAGATGACGATCTAGTCGGTCGGAAACTCTACTTAAACCGACTAGTTTGCATTCTCTTATTCAGCTCTTTCTTTGTCTACAGTTAGTCGGTCAAAGAAGAGTCACCGACCGACTAGATGACGATCTAGTCGGTCAGTAATCCTTCTTAGACCGACTAGTTGTGTTCACTCATTTTCAGCCTGAGCTACTGTTTCGAGTTAGTCGGTCAAAGAACGTTTACCGACCGACTAGTTGAGAAACTAGTCGGTCAGAATTTGTTCTTAAATCGACTAAGTCATCTTGAAGCCAACCTATCCTATTTCGATGTTAGTCGGTCAAAGATCATTCACCGACCGACTAGTTGTGAAACTAGTCGGTCGGCAAGTCTTCTTAGACCGACTAGTTGTCTTTGCCTGGAACTTCACCTTTTGGCTGTTCACCTCTTAGTCGGTCTACGTTGTATCACCGACCGACTAGTTGATGAACTAGTCGGTCAGTGATCCTTCTTTGACCGACTAGTCTGGTTCAGAAAAGAGCCGTTGGGATCTTTTTGAACTCGTTTTTCCTTGCCCCTATAAATAGAATCCTGATTCATTTCTTGAAGGGGTTAAGCAACATATTGGAGATATTTTCAGATCAAAAGAGAAGAGCTATCAACTCTATTTCCAAGCTCTCTCTTCTCACAAGAATCTCTCCCTCAAGTTCTTGAGTCCTATATCCTCAAGAGAGATTCTCTCCATTGTGAGCCATTCAAGCTAGAAGCTTGATTCTAGGTCACCATCTCCACCCTAGGCTTCCATTGCTGGTCATCTTCTTGAAGCTAGGGTTTGGTGCCATCTTCCTCCATCAAAATCCTCTTTGCCCTAATTTGGTAAGAAATCTCAAGGCATAGGTATTTTGTTGGTAAGCATTTCATTTCAGTTATATTTGAATTGTATACTCTCGGTTGTGAGAGGTTTTGCGTGATCCCGGGTTGTGGGATTCACGGTCATCGATTGTAGGTCGATTGCACTTGTGAGGTTTTCGCAAGTGGTAATATTGGAAATCTTGAGTTAGGGTTTCTAACTCAAGTATCCGGAAGGGATCCGGGTGGTTGGGACGTAGGATCACCGGGAACAAGTCGGGGAGACTTGGGTGGATCCGAACCCATTAAACCATTTGTTTGCGTTTGCATTTATTCTTGTTGATCGTTGTTATTCCGCATTGTTGTTTGTTAATTGCACGATAATTAGGAATAACACTCCTTATTATTTAAAAGTACTATTCACCCCCCCTCTAGTACATGTGCAGTAGCTTTCCAGGGCACTACAATTGGTATCAGAGCCAAGGTTAAAGCTACAAGTTCAAAGCTATGACGAACAACGACTACAACGTATTCAAGAACCGCGATGGAGCCTCTTCAGTTATGGAAGGACTATCCTCCGTCAGGCCTCCACACTTCAACGGTACCAACTACGGGTACTGGAAATGCCGGATGCAAATTTTCCTCCGGAGCGCTTCACTATGGAGAGCCACCATGACGGAGTATATCGAGCCTTCCGAAAATGATTTCGCAAAGTGGACTCCCGCGGAGGTCGCCGCGGAAGTTGCCAATGCCAAGGCAATGAATGCCTTGAATTATGCGTTGGAGCCTGAGGACTTTAACAAGATATGCACATGTAAGAGTGCATATCAAATATGGAACCAACTCCTCATATTGCACGAAGGATCGAGTACGGTAAAAGATTCTAAACTCGTCGTTGCTAATAAAGAATTTGAGTTGTTTCATATGGAGCAGGGCGAAACCATGAAGGAATATTACGCTCGCTTCGTGGATATATCAAACGACTTGGAAGCTCTTGGGAAGGTCTATACCCAAAAGGAGAAAGTCGCGAAGATTATCGACGGTCTTCCATCATGTTGGGAAAAGCGTACCTACGCCATCGAGGAAGGTAATGACATGAATAAATATACCGTCGTACAACTAATGGGTACCTTGTTGTCTTACGAGGTACGCAAGGATAGTAAGATCCGGATGAGGGAAAAGATGAAGGCGTACTTGAAGCAAGACGAGCCAAAGAAAAAGGGAATTGCATTCAAGGCCGCTCCATCTACCGATGATGAAGAATCGGAAGACGAATTGGACATGGAATCCATTGCCCGTATGGCAAGGAAGTTCGATCGATTCCTCCGAGAAGGTATATCTTTGAATAAATCTAAAGTTAATTCGACTAATGCTTCTACTCCCGTGTGTTATAAATGCAACAAGCCAGGACATATCAAACCGGATTGTCCTCTCTACAAACACAAGGAGAAATGGAAGGCATCTAAGTACGACAAGTCGAGAAAGCACAAGAAAGGGCTTGTTGGCACATTCACCGACTCCGAAGAGGATTCCTCAAGTGGAGAGTCGGATGATGGAAGAGTGGAGAAAGCAAAACTTTGCTTCATGGATAATGAGGCAAAAGATCGAAAGTCCTCATTCGATGATAGCGAGGATGGTAGCGAGGATGAAAACGGAGAACCTACTATTGATGAAATGAGGTTAGCAAACCAAGAAATTTGGTCTAAATTTACTAAATTAGTAGATAGATATAATAAGACCAAAGATGAACTTGTTAGCCTCCAAACCTCTCCTAAGTCTACCATCACCAACAATGACACCATTGTTGAGACACTTGCCAATGAGAAAGCAAGTTTGCTTACTCATAATGGCTTGTTGAGAAATGAGGTGAAGTCCCTCAAATCTCAACTTGAGCATGTTCTTGTTGAGGATTCGGATGAACATGTGATAGCGGATTTGACATCTCAAAACTCAACTTTGAGTATTGAGAATAAGAATCTCAAATCACGTGTTTATGCACTCACATCGCAAGTATCCACTTTGGATGCTTCTTTGCATTCTCTCAAAGAGAAGTATGAGTGCACGTTAGGCCGTATCAATGATTTCAATAGAGGTAAGGGCCATTTGGATAATATCCTAAATGACTTACTTCCGGCCAAACACCACATTGGCTTGGGGTATAAGATGGGAGACTCATCCAAATCGTCTACAACCTTTGTTAGGCCTACCTCCGACGCCTCAACGAGTGGGAGCAAACTCCCCATTGATAGTTCTCCTACCAATAGTGCTTCCACTTCGTACACACCCCCGATTGGAAAGAAACCCACTTTGGGTAGACCTCCAAAGAGGGGGTCATGCATTTTTGTACTCACATGCTATGCCACGTAGGAACACACATCCTACTCCACCGGTGCATGCTAATATTAATGATGATTTTTATGCTCCGCATCCACGAGCACGTGCGAACACTCATATGAGACACCCACATGCACGTAATCATGCTCATGCACATCCTAATGCTTATGTTCACACATCTAATCCTCATGTGCATGCCTTCTCTCATAATCATCCTCATGCTTATCCACGTATGTATGCTACACCACATCATGGATCTCATGCTCATCATAATGCTATTGCTAGATCTCATGCTCCTAGGCCACATGCACCACATAGAAATCAAACTTTTGTGCATGCAACCACTAGGAAGAGGATTCCCAAAATGTACACTATTTGGGGTCCCAAGAACACTAGCGATGATGCTATGAATGTTTATGTGCAATCCTATATTAATGATGTTATTTTGAATGATGATTATGTTGGAAAGTCAAGGTCCTCTTGGACTTGGTTTCCGAAAGGGTTAGTTCCTTTAACTCTTCAATGCTTGGTACCATGAGTCTATGATCATGTTATGGGTACCAAGGCATATGTTTATTAAATTGATTTTTGATTATATTAATTTACGTGTTACAATAATTTTTATTTCGTATTTCAAATTTGTTGTCTAACCCATTGGATCCAAAAGGATTTTTGGATACCAAAATGAAGTTTTTCTAGGTTCAATCCACCGTGGGATACCAACCCTACCAACTCCTCGATTTGCGAAGACTTTCATTCAAACGGAGTTGATGGTGCTTAGGTAATGCACCAATGTAGGGGGAGCTTAATGTTGTAAGTATGATATTACATTTGGTATCCATTAGGGTTGAATGCACGCTTGGTTAGAATCTATGTCTTTACTTTGGTATCATTTTGTTTCTCCTAGCATGATAGAATTGTGAATGCCATAAATGCTTTGAAATTCTTATCTATTTTTGGCATGACTTGTTTTTAAAAGTTATTATGATGTTTTTCGTATTACTTTTATCACCTTGTCACTTCTCATCGCGCACTTCACTTAGTTTTGATGTGCTCTTACTTTATGTTCATTTTCGATCGATATTGTGACATTTGATATTCTTTGATGGTGCACCACTCTTCTGATGGTTCATTCCTTTGTGCACATTTTATGTATGTCTCTGATATTGATTTCGTCGCTCGACGATTTATTTTGATTCAATAGCTTTAGTTGTATGAAAACATAGAATTGTTTTCCATGCACTAAAATAGCTATAAATGTTGATATTGGAGAGTAAATTCATTTCATCAATAAGTGAATTTACATTTGATATTTTGATGATTTAAGTTTTCGATTTTCGACTATGGTCTCATTGACACGCTTTGATTTTATTCGAATTTTATTTTGATGTCATATGAAACGTGGTCGTATTCTTAGACTCCCATGCTTAATGAATTATTTGGACATGATTAATTTTCATTGGCTTCCTCCCGCTCTTTTTGGATTATGCCAAAGGGGGAGAGATATAATAATGGCATAATAATGGCATGTGCTAAATGAAAATTTACCATGAATCTAATTTGATATGTTAGATTCAGGGGGAGTTAAGATATAAAAATGGATTACAAACCCTAAATCTCAAATATTGAATTTGCATTTTTACTTTCCTCGTCTGCTTGATGTATGTGCTTATTATTTCATATGGAACTAATATGTCATCAATGCAGGGGGAGTAAGTATATTTCATTTAGTTCATTATTTCTGATTATTGTTTATGTTGGTTTGTCATCACCAAAAAGGGGGAGAATGTTGAGTATTGGACTCCCCGGATTTGGTTTTGGATGATGAGCAAACATAAATATATCATGAACTAACAGTTTGTGAGCGCAGTTATGGAGATCGTCACCAAAATACCACGTACAACAAAAGCGACGTCTCAAGACTTCTCAATACGCGTAATCGTATGCCTGGAGCTTCGTTGAAGCTCAAGGAACAATATTGAAGTCAAGAGGAATGAAGATTGAAGCTTTGAAGACGGCTCGTAAGGTTTATTTTATAGTCTTCTAGCTTCATAGATTAGAATGTTAAGCCTTGAGTAGGACTTACCTTATAACCTTCATTTCGCTCATATCTTAGAGCTGGGATTATCATAGAAGCCATTAGAAACTTTCCCGAAGCCTATCGCTCTTTCCCTCGGCTTCTAGTGCATGTTAGTTGGTTCATGAAGAGTCACCAACCGACTAGATGACGATCTAGTCGGTCGGAAACTCTACTTAAACCGACTAGTTTACATTCTCTTATTCAGCTCTTTCTTTGTCTACAGTTAGTCGGTCAAAGAAGAGTCACCGACCGACTAGATGACGATCTAGTCGGTCAGTAATCCTTCTTAGACCGACTAGTTGTGTTCACTCATTTTCAGCCTGAGCTACTGTTTCGAGTTAGTCGGTCAAAGAACGTTTACCGAGCCGACTAGTTGAGAAACTAGTCGGTAATAATTTGTTCTTAAACCGACTAAGTCATCTTGAAGCCAACCTATCCTATTTCGACGTTAGTCGGTCAAAGATCATTCACCGACCGACTAGTTGTGAAACTAGTCGGTCGGCAAGTCTTCTTAGACCGACTAGTTGTCTTTGCCTGGAACTTCACCTTTTGGCTGTTCACCTCTTAGTCGGTCTACGTTGTATCACCGACCGACTAGTTGATGAACTAGTCGGTCAGTGATCCTTCTTTGACCGACTAGTCTGGTTCAGAAAAGAGCCGTTGGGATCTTTTTGAACTCGTTTTTCCTTGCCCCTATAAATAGAATCCTGATTCATTTCTTGAAGGGGTTAAGCAACATATTGGAGATATTTTCAGATCAAAAGAGAAGAGCTATCAACTCTATTTCCAAGCTCTCTCTTCTCACAAGAATCTCTCCCTCAAGTTCTTGAGTCCTATATCCTCAAGAGAGATTCTCTCCATTGTGAGCCATTCAAGCTAGAAGCTTGATTCTAGGTCACCATCTCCACCCTAGGCTTCCATTGCTGGTCATCTTCTTGAAGCTAGGGTTTGGTGCCATCTTCCTCCATCAAAATCCTCTTTGCCCTAATTTGGTAAGAAATCTCAAGGCATAGGTATTTTGTTGGTAAGCATTTCATTTCAGTTATATTTGAATTGTATACTCTCGGTTGTGAGAGGTTTTGCGTGATCCCGGGTTGTGGGATTCACGGTCATCGATTGTAGGTCGATTGCACTTGTGAGGTTTTCGCAAGTGGTAATATTGGAAATCTTGAGTTAGGGTTTCTAACTCAAGTATCCGGAAGGGATCCGGGTGGTTGGGACGTAGGATCACCGGGAACAAGTCGGGGAGACTTGGGTGGATCCGAACCCATTAAACCATTTGTTTGTGTTTGCATTTATTCTTGTTGATCGTTGTTATTCCGCATTGTTGTTTGTTAATTGCACGATAATTAGGAATAACACTCCTTATTATTTAAAAGTACTATTCACCCCCCCTCTAGTACATGTGCAGTAGCTTCCCAGGGCACTACAGGTTTTTCTCGAGGGGCATGTCGGTGTGGACGGCGATGGGATGGGCCTGGAAGTATGGTCGGAGCTTTCGGGCTGTGGTGATTAGGCAGTAGGCGGCTCTCTCGATGGGACTGTAGCGAGTCTCCGCCTCCCGGAGGATCCGGCTGGCGTAGTAAACAGGGCGCTGCACCCCCCTTCCTCCTTGATCAAGACGGAACTAACGGCCTCTTCGTTGGTTGCCAAGTACAACCCTAGGGGTTCGCCTTCTTCCGGCCGTGCGAGGAGCGGTGGACTTTGTAGGTAAGCCCTCAGCTCCGCGAACGCCCGTGCACAGTCGTTGTCCAATGGGATCACCTTCCTCTTGTCCTTAGCTTCGCCAAAGGCAGTGCGCAATACCCTGAAGAAGGGGAGTGACTTCTCCGCAGATTTCGACAGGAATCGCCCCAGAGCAGCGATCCGGCCGTTCAGTCGCTGCAAGTCCCGGATCGTCCGGGGTTCCGCCATATTGATGAGGGCCGTCACCTTGTCGGGGTTCGCCTCGATCCCCCGCTTCGTTATCATGAAGCCTAGGAATTTTCCCGACTGCACACCGAAGATGCACTTTGCGGGGTTCAGTCTTAAGTTGTATCGACGGACCCTTTGGAACGTTTCCTGTAAGTCGGCGAGGTGGTCTGGGGCCCTCCTACTCTTTACCAGCATGTCGTCGATGTAGACCTCCAAGTTTCGCCCCACCTGAGGGCTGAATATTCGGTCTACCATCCGCTGATAGGTCGCCCCGACGTTCTTCAGTCCAAAGGGCATCTTGGTGTAACAGAAGGTGCCCTTATCGGTGACAAAGGACGTCTTTTCCTCGTCCTCCTCCACCATCGGTATCTGGTTGTAGCCTGAGAAGGCGTCCATAAAGCTTAACAACTCGTAACCGGACGCCTGGTCCACCAAGCGGTCGATCCGGGGTAGGGGAAACTGTCCTTTGGGCACACCTTGTTGAGGTCGGTGAAGTCGACGCACATGCGCCATTTTCCACTGGGCTTCTTCACCAAAACGACATTGGCGAGCCAGTCCGGGTAATCCACTGGCCGGACAAACTTGGCTTCGAGGAGCCGCTCTACTTCTTCCTCGGCCGCCCTCTTCTTTTCGCCCCCCGCGCTTCTCTTCTTCTGTCGGACCGGTCGGGCTTCTGGGTCCGCGTTCAACCTGTGGGAGATCACCGTTGGGTCAACCCCCGGCATGTCTGCGGGTGACCAGGCGAATATATCCGCGTTTTCCCGGAGCAGGCCGACGAGGGCCGCTCTCAGGGCGGCCGGGAGTTTGGTCCCGATGGAGACGGTTCTTTCTTCCTCCGCTGCTACGGGAACCTCCTCGACCTCCTCGGCTGGGGTCGGCTGCTGGTCGCAGAAGTCCTCCCTTTCATCGGGGATGAGGACCGTCAGGGCCCGCTTCGGGCTCCCGCGCCTGACTGGCCCCTTGTCGCGGCCCCCAGACACCTCCTGGTTTTCTCGTACCAGTCCCACCCCCTGCGGGGTCCGGAATTTCATTATCTGGTGTAGCAGGCTGGGGAGCGCCTCTATGGCCGTCATGTATGGACGCCCTATGATTCCGTTGTACGCCGACGCGACGTCGACGATGACGAACCGTGTCCCCCTGGTGACGACCCTCGGTTCCTCCCCCAGAGTCATCGGCAGGGTGATCGTCCCCACTATGGGGATCATATGGCCGGTGAAGCCGACAATGGGGCCCGTGCAGGGCTCTAGGTCCGCACGCCCCCACCCCATCCTTTCGACCGTTGACAGGAACAGGATGTCGCAGGAGCTTCCGGTGTCAATCAGGAGCCGGCTGACGACGACCGCCCCGATCCGAGCCTCGACGACGAGGGCATCATCGCACTGACTCCCAACCTCCCGCTGATCTCCCTCGGTAAAGGTGATAGGGGGTCGGTTTGTCCTTCTCCGCTTCGGCCTGCTGCTGGCGCCCGCTACCATCACCTGTCGGGCACCTGCCTCCGAGATCGTGGGCGACGTCCCTTCTGGGGGCGGCCCCCCGCTTATCATCTCTATGCGCATGATCGCCCCGGGGGGGGCGTGGCTCCTCCCGATCGTGGTCCGCTGGCGGTTCCGGCCCCCGCGCCTCCCGGGGGGCTCTCTCTCCTTGTACTGCCCGCCTGTCCCCCACGAAGCCTCCCAAGTGGCCCGCCTGGATCAGCCACTCGATCTCTCTCTTAAGAGTGTAGCAATGGTTGGTATCGTGGCCGTGGTCACAATGATATCGGCAATACCTCCGGAGATCCCGCTTTGCCGGATTCGACCTCATCCCCCGGGGAGGCTCCGGCAGTAGTCCGGCCCTCGTCGCCGCGGCCAGAACCTCTAACATGGGGGCGTTGAGCTGTGTGTAGTGTGCCTGCAAGGGGCCTTCCTATCTTGGGATGGCTCGGGCGACACCTTGGGCCGGGGCAAGCTCTCGGACCGGATTAGGGCGATCATGTGGGCGACGCCCCGTCGGGTCGCGCCTTGGTCGGGCCAGTTGGTCGCGGCCCCGACGCCCCTCCTCCTGCCCTGGCCGAGGGGGTGATTTGGGCTCGCCTCGAAGCGGTTTCACCGGGGGAAATAGGGCCTTCGGGCCGAGGGTCTCTTCGGCCAATGCATGCCTCTCCGTCATAGCGACCAGCGCCTCATAGTCGGTCGGCAAATCTCGGAGCAGGGATTTGTGGAGGCTCCGAGTCCGTAATCCCGTCTTGAAGGCCAGCATGAGTACCTCGTCGCCGCAGGCTACCACTGCCCGTCTCTCCTCCTAAAAGCGGCGCAGGTATCTTCCCGTTGTCTCCCCTTCTCCTTGGACTACCGTGCTGAGGTAGTCCAAGGGCTTCTTCTTCGTCCGCCCAGCCCGAAACTCTTGGCAGAACTTGTGGGACAGTTCGCCAAAGCTCCCAATGGATCTTGCGGGTAGGCCGAAGTACCAATCCAACGCTGTGTCCCTCAGACTTTGGGAGAAATGCCGGCACATGAACGCCTCATCCACATCATGCGCCTCCATCGCCCCCCGGTATTGTTGCACGTGCGTGAGGGGGTCGCCTCTTCCGTTGTATGTGGCCAGGTGGGGGGGTTGAACCTTACTGGCCTCGGGGCAGACGTGATCCACCGCGCAAGCGGCGTGGCCTCCTCCGGGTAGGTAGGGCGCTCGGGCGCATCCCCTCTCCGCCATTCGGGGGTCTGGCTCCGGTCGCGCCTCGGCCGCCGATGGTCCTCCCGCCCCGGGGAGTAACGTGACGGTCGCCTGGCAGGGCTCCTTCCCTGGGTCGAGGAATCGATGGGTTTACGGGCTACGGTTCTCCCAGTACCATCGCCCTCCGGCCGCCTCCCCCCGGGTCTCCATCTGTTCCTGATTCTCCCGCAGAAGCCTTTCGCGCTCGGTGGTGAGGAAGCGTAGTTGTCGACAAATGGATTCCTCATGCAGGCGATCGGGGGAGTGGTCTGGCGAGGTGGACTCCCTCCTCCCGGTGGGGACCTGGCCAACAACGGGCCCCGCCCGTCCCCGAGCCGCCGGCCCGTCGCCGTCACCTCCGGGATTTCCCGGTTGCCTTCGTTCTCCCTCCTTAGCCTTTCGTGCTCCGCGATGATGAAGCGGAGCTGGTGGCGGGCGGTTTCTTCGTCCTGGTAGGCCCGCCGGGCGGTCTCGGCCGCTTCGTCCAAATGCCTTTGCGCGGCGGCCGCCTCCTCCCGGCGCCTCCACAGCCGCGCGACCTCCATTTCCTCTTCCAGGAGCTTCTGCTGGGCCGCAACCTCCTTGGCGAGCCCCCTGTCTCCCCCTCCTCCTCGAACTGAGGGTGGCAATTCCATCTCACGTTCGGGGGCTCCGAGGGGCCGGGCGGTGGCTCCGCTCCCGCCGCCGTGTAGCTTCCCATCGCCTGAGTAACGGCCTCGAAGCTCTTCAGGATTGCACGGGCCGAAGTATGGTCTGTCTCGGCGCCCATCCCCGGAGGGGGGTCGGGCGCCGGGGTGATTAGTAAAGAGAGTGGCTCCTGACCCACGGGATCCTTGCCGTGGTCAGGGTTCTGAGTGATCGGCATGGAGTCTAACATGGGTGTGACCCTTCGTTCCCACAGACGGCGCCAATTGTTACGAGGTGGAACTCGCGTACAATGAATTTGTATTGAGGGGAACCAAGGGCACGATGGTTATGTTGATAAGAGGGTTTAGGTGGGCTATTTAACAAGTGATTAGTGGGGTGAAGAGGCTAGACTTGCCGCCGGGGGTGGCCACGGAGTCAAATCTCACCGGACACGGCGGAAGAAGATCGGGTGGCGGGAGCCAAAGGCTGACGTCGACCAAGGGGCGAGCTTTCCTGCACCACGAGCAACTCGTCAGAAGGGCCGGGTTGGGGTCCAACCCTTAGCCCCTCCGATGCCTAAGTCAGTAATAGGACTTAAAACGGGGGCTAGGCACGCCGGTCGGACTGAGGGTGTGTCGACCGTACGTGGCGAGCTATAAGTGGGAGAACAAAGATATGGACGACCTTTGCTCTCGTGTGTGAATAATGGATTGAGAGAGAGAATTTGCCAACCCCCCCACCGCAAGAGGTGAGGGGGTATTTATACCTGATGGGAGATGATTAGGTGGGGCTGACTTGGCATGCCGATTCGACGTGCTGAGCCGGCTCAGCTGTCAGCGGAAGCTTCGGTTGAGGATGTCAGGAACAGGAGTGCCTGCCCCGCTTTTGTCAGACGGCACAACGGCCAGGGGCACTTTTGTCAGGGTGTCAGGGCCGAAAGCAATAAGTGTCAGGAGGCTCAGCGGCCAGGGGGTGCTTTGTCAGACGGTCGGGCGGCGTTAGTGTCAGTCGTGTCCTTACGCTAGGTTGTTTGTCGTGCGTGAGGAATTGAAGGTCCGGCGATACTACTCCCGGCGGCGGAGCTCGTGGGGTCCCGGCGGGTTGTCCGGCCCGGCCGCGCACCTTTTCGGTCGCAGGTCGGGGAGCGCTGGCAGGGAGGGATATGCCCATGCCTCTGTCAGCATCCCGGCGGCAGTCTGGGCGCTCCCCCGGCGCACTGCCCCTGGCGGGCCGAGCGATAGCGGTTGTACGCCTCGGCCGGGAGGGGGGAGTGCTGCGAGGTGCGTCCCTTCCCATGTAGCCTCTGGCCTCCGGGACGGCGGCCCTTTCCCAAGGGGTGAGTCACTGGGGTATGTCAGCGGATCTGGGCGGGAGTCGGACTCCCACGATCTCTGGGTCGTAACAACGTGTATTGCTTGTTGTTACTCTTATTGTAGAAGTGGCCCTTTTTATTGATGTTGATTGAGACTCTTGTTGGCTATATGTGGAATATGAAATGGGATGTGATATGATGTTGTTAGGGACATGAAGGTGGAGTGCATGGTCATGGACAAAGTGCCGCGGTAGGAGGCATAAGAATTCACAGTGGGTTACCTCTTAATCCTTTAGGTGACTCCATATTGATAACAAAGTAGAATCACTTACACATGCACGCCGGCATAGTTATGGGATCCCTTGCGTTGCATTTCATGTTGCATCCTTTGCGTTGCATTTCATGTGCATCCCTTGCATTGCATCTTTATGTATCATTGTGCATCATGTGAGATGTGTTGCATATGTGCTTGTATGTGTGCTGGGGTTATGTATGTTTGTGCTTAGTAAGTGTTTTGTAATGTATTGTGACTTGTTGTGATATGTTTGTGTTAAGTGGTTGTTTTGCATGTCATTTATTTTAAGTGCAATTTGGGATTGGAACATCAAGAGAGAATATGGCCACGGGCCTAATAGTATGAAAGTAAGATAACTTGATATATGGCTATGGGTCGTTTGATTTAAGATGATTATGATGGGGCTATGAGCCAAGTGATGCATGACTTAAGATTCATCACTTGTTGGTTATTTTAGTGGATCTTACTTTCAGTTAATTCTTTCCATTAGATGTTTACACTAGTTGATCCCTTTCTTCCCTTACTTAGTTGAGCACTCACTTAATTGTTTCCTTGTAGTTGTATTTATTTTATGCAATTTATTTCTTTATAGCTTGTGTTGTAGCTCCTTTATTTTATGACATGCTTTGTATTCTTTCTTAGCTTACTTATATCTAATTATGCCTTGCATTATTGTATTCATGGTTATATAATATGCCATTAGAGTAGGCATTTCCTACTGGGTCACGCATTGACGTGCCCCACCATTGTTTTAAGGTTTGGAGTTGGAAGCAGTTGGGGTTGGTGAAGATCTAGTTGCGCTTGTGGAGTTGTAGGTTGGATGTTGAGGGATGAGGAGAGAGTGACCCCTTGTACTTTTGGGTTTGTTTGAGGGGGGGGATGATATTGTATACACATGATGATGTATAATGAATATTGGATATATAAAAGTTTATTCCTTGTGTGCCTCTGAGTTTGTGTTCTCTGGATGTCTCTTGTTGGTTATGTTTGTGTTATGGGGACATTACAGGTACTATTCCAGCCGTGCGCATTGGACCTGCTTGAGTTTTTTGTATTTTCCTTCGTAACATTCGCTGCTTTGGGAATACCTGGAATGGATTCGTACTTCCTGGGTATCCTGGGGAGCAGGGTGTTACTGTACCACCGTGAACAGATAGTCCGACACCTTCTTCCTTCTTCACCCCGCCAGGAATTGATGACAAAACTTTCAGGAAAGGTCGCCGAACGAATCAACTGAGTGGTCGGGTAGGCCATTGTACCACTCCATAGCCGCCTTCTTCAAGGCCGTCCGGAAAGCTAGACAAAGAAGGGCATCACCTGACCCATGGATCTCCATCACTCCTTGGTATCGCTGCACGTGCTCCAGGGGATCGTCCTAACCAGCATATAGTTCAATCTGAGATAGCTTGAACATATGAGGTACCGGGGTTGAGATCGCACTTTGGGTCAGCAGATTAGCTTCTTTGGGGTAGGAGGAGGCATTGGCGACCTTCGGAAAATGTTCCTGTCGCTTCAATATTCTCGCCGCTGGTTGGAATCACCGGATGCGCCACCTCGGCGCTCAGAGGCATTCCTCCCTCTCTCCCGGGGGTCGGGCTACGGTCGTGGCTCCCTCGTCGTCGGTCATCACACTTAGGAGAGTGGTGATCTTGTCAGGGGTGCTCCTGCTACGGTGGGCATGCCCTCCTCATCTCGAGCTTGGCGATCTCCTGCTGCGATAGCTTTCTGCAGGATGGTCCAGCATGGGGTTCCCCCGCGCTATCAAGGCCGACGCCAGGGGGACTCCGCGGCTCCCCCTTGAAGCCTTTCCCTCTCAGCATCGAGAAATCGACGTTGTCAAATGGTCGCTTCTTCGTTCAGTCGCCTTTGATGAGCGGCCTCCTCCTCCTTATCGAACTCCCTCTGCAGAGCGGCGGCATTTGCCTTTTCGAATCGCATTTGCTGTGCGACCGCTTCTTCATCAAATTGGGAGAGGAGGCCGCTCTTCACATTGTGGGGTTCAGAGGGGCCTGCTACCTGAGGTTGTGTCGCTTGCCTGGTAACGGTCTACTCTTCCATCATTTTAGTAAAGGTTTGAAAACTCTTGCAGACACCCAGGGCCGCGTTCTGAATGACAACGGTCGACCCCTCAAGGGGTAGATTCATTGGGGAAGTTCTTCTAGGAGAACGAGGCTCCTCGGCCAAAAGCGGCTTTGAGGGTCATCGATCAGTGTCACAAGTCGTCCCGGTCTTCTCGAAGGTGGCGGGGGGGACGTCGGGCGACTTGCCATGGCGGGAATTGCGGTGAAAATGTGTGGAGCCTGACATGGGTGTAACCCTTGATTCCCACAGACGGTGCCAATTGTTGCGGGTCAAATCCACTTAACAATGAGATTTGTAGTTAATGTGAATCACAGGTACAATGATTATAGGTTTTGGGTTGATGACGAGGTTAGCACGACTCGGAATACGCTTCGAAAGTGAAGAATCCAAGGTCGCCTTGAGGTGGCTCAAGGTCACCGTCTCTTGGTAGCTGAGGCGAGCTTCCTGCGACAATAGCAACTCGTCAAAAGGCAGGTCTGGCTGTCAGCCCGTAGCCTCTCTGATGCTTAAGTCAGAGGATGACTTGTAATAAGTGTGTCGGACACGCTTGGCAGTCTTAAGGTAGACCGGCAAAGCGTGGCGAGCTTATGAGGAAGGCACAGATATATGGGAGATATCCGACCTTGAATATTAGAAAGGAGTTAAGGATTTCAACTAACCAACCCCATATTTGGTGGTCGGAGGGGGTATTTATAGGGTTGAGAAGCGGTTTCTCGCCGTCCAAGCAGCTGTCGAATCAGCTTAGCTAGAGCGCAAATGGAGAAGTGATAGGTTGGCGGGGGGCGTCAGAGATATTTATTCATTAATGGGTATCAGGCTGTGTCAGACGTATTAATGAGACTTGATGGGTGGCCATCAGTTCTCACCCTTAACCTCTGGCATTAATTGTGGGTAGGTGGCCCTACGTCATCCTGTCATAGATATTTATGCTAGGCCACCCTTGGGGAGAGTCAAGATCAGCGACCGAGTTCGGTGCCTTCAGACCGTCTGACCGTGCTTCCTGTGGGGAGAGTGGGCGACCTTCGTTAGTTGGCCCTGAGGATGAGCTTGTCGCCCGACGAGGCAAGCTTGTCGCTCGGCGAGGCGAGCTTCCCTGGATAGAGGTAATCTTCCGTTCGGGCTAGTACCCCTTCCGGATAGTCGGAGAGCTGTTCGCTTGGGCTTTCAGTGTTTGTAGGCCTCAATTATGTGGGTCGGCCTTAATGCCGTAACAAGCATGAACAATAATTTAATTTTGACACATAAGTCTTTTTTTATTTGCATGAATAACAACATTTTAATCCTTCAATTTCATAAATAACAACTTATTAATTTTCCACTTGCGTGAAATTAGCCTAACACAATATTTACTAACAATTGAGCCAAAATCCCACTTACATGAATTCAACATGAACACAACATGAATTTGACATAAGTTTACTCTTAAACACAGCATCCACTAACAAATCCTAACCAAATTCTAATTCGATTTCAACATGGCATTAATTTCCAAAACAACAACTTCTAAAAAAATTTAATCATTATTTAACAACTACTTCCAAAGTTCTGAAGAAATTTCTTAAAAAAATTTTAACATGATATCAAGAATTATAATGGAATCCTAGAACAACACTAATCATACAATTCTAACTAAAAGTTGGAAATTCCTACCTTAAGAACTCCTCCCTTTTCAAGTTTTAGCTTTAATTCCTCCCCCCTGAATTCCATTGTCCTCTAGTTGAGAACCTCCTTCTTCTTCTTTAAAGGTTCTTCAAATTCACTTTGTATTCAAGAGGAGAAGGTGGAGATTTAAGTGAAATATTTGGCTAAGTGTTGAAAAACTAAAAGAACGGCAAAGGGGGAAGTTTCGGCCTTTGTGTGAGGAGAGGGAAAGAGAGGAAAACGTGATGTAGAGGAAAATGGAAGCATTTTTTGTGGTTTTATTTTTCTTTTTCTCTTTGAATTTCCCTTTTGTATTTCTTAATTAATCATGAAAGAGAGGAGAGGTTTCCATGTGTTAGCTAGGTGCCATTAGCTCATTAAATCTTAATGGTGATTCATGCATGAAAGAGATTAGTGGAAGACGAGTTGTCTCTTCCACAAAATTAGAATTTTCTAATTCCATAAATAATAATTATTCATGTATTCCATTCTTTATGCATACAAAATACTATGTATTCTTATGGTATTTTTGAAGTATTTTGAATTTAGAAATGTGCTAGAATGATTTTTCTATTACAAAAATTATTTTTATTTTAGGGCAAATTCCTTAAAAATATGTAAACTTATGTGTATGCCATAAAATACCCATACGGTCATGGTATGTAAAATATTATACCTTAGAGGAGGAACATGTGGTTTATATTCTACCCTACTAAAAACAAATTACGTCCTCAGAATTTCAAGAGAGGGTAGAAAAAGACGATGCTCAAGACTAAGAGGGGTGGATGTGGCATGCTTAGGTGTAGAAAATTATTTCTTGGCATGCAAAGAATGAGGGGTTTGCTTCTTAGCAAAAAATAAAGAATGTTCATTCTCCCTCATCACCTTGTGATTTACATGCTTCTTGTTAGTGTTATTTATATATAAGAAAGTATTGTGATTCTTCTTAGGTGCTTTAGCAATATGTCTTGATTTTGCACTAAAAGAAGAACTAGAGGTGGGTCTGGGTACCACATTTTGAATATAACCCAAACATCCTCTATGATTTTCTGGATGTTGTTTTTCCAACAAATCGTAAAGTGAATCCATAGAATACACAAAGCTAATGAACTTTTAGGATTCCTCTTTGCATTTCAATGTAAGTTGTTGAATGCGAGATTCTAAGCTAAGATTTTGAGCTACTAATTGTTCATTTGAAATGCTCACTTTCTTAACTTGAGAGAGAAGTGTGTCTCTCTTACTAGTGTCATAAATAAGCAAAGTATTATTATTTACACTAGAAGATTCTAATTCATCCACTCTACTCTTAGCATCAACAGATTTTGCTTTTTAATTTAGAGTAAACTTTAGTGAATTTACTTACCCCCTTGGAGAGCACTTCATTGCGATGTTCAAGCTCCTCATATAATAGCTTTGGCTCCTCCTCGTCTTCATCATCCTCACTTTCGCAATTATCCTCGCTAGAGCTAGATGATGAATCTCCATTTGTCATGAAGCACATTTTTTCATTGGAGTTGAGCCAAGCCACCACCTCTTCATCACTTAAGCTTGAAGAGAGATCATCAAATGCTGGGAAGCACATGTGAGCTTCCCCTTGTCATCTTCATCTTCATCATGATTTGATGTATCCTCACTTAAGTCATTAAATGTGCTAACAAGACCCTTCTTATTGTTCTTGTATTTGGAGTTGTCTTTCCAAATTTTCTTCATTTTCGCTTTGTAAGATTCTTTGGAGGGTTTAGAATGGCATTCTGTAGAACGATGACCTTTACCTCTACAATTGAAACAAGTAGTCTTGTTAAAATTAGAGACAAAATTTGACAAAGACATACCTTTCTTATCCTTCAAGATTGCATTGAGTTGCTTGGTAAGCTCCATGATATCATCATCACTATCCACATTCTCTCCATCTTCTTCACTAGAAGCTTCTTGATGGAATTTCTTTCCCCATTTGATTGGCTCCTTTGTGGCACGAAATGCAATCCCCTTTTGCTTCTCTGACTTATCGAACTTGGATGGTTGAATCTCCTTCATATGGTGATGCTTTACTTCATACGCCATGAGATTCACAATGCACTCCTCAACGGTGTATTTGGACATGTTATTTGACTCCAAAATACCATTGGCCTTTGATTCCCATTAAGGTGTAAGCGAGTTGATGATTTTCTCAACTCGATCCACTTGAGAAATCACCTTCCAAAGTCCTTGCAAAGTGTAGCGCCCCGCTCCCCGGGATACTCGATAAGTACGAATCTGTATCAAGTATTTCCGAAGAGGCGGGTGCTAGGAAGAGAAGTACAAAATTTCAAAACTCAAGCAGGCCCACTACGCACTGCTGGGATAGTGCCTGTAGCATTCCAGACATCAGAGAAACACAAAAAGAGCCACCAACTCAAAACACCACTATAACATATATATAAATTGTTCAATTACAACATCAATTACAAATCTCATATACAATGTATAACCCAACTCACCCAAGTACAATAACACACCCCAAATCTCTCTCACATTCACCCCCACTCTCAAATCCAACCAACTGGGCTCGCGGGCCTCCGACTCCAAGATCCAACACCTGAAAAATATCAACGTGACACGCCACAACGTGACCCAGGTGGATTCCCAAACCCAACTCACATGGCGTACAAAATTGCAATGCACTAAGTAACAAACGGGAAACTAACTCATGGCATATCACGAAAAATTCATATGAAAATGTAAATGGTTTCATTAACAAAACACGTACCTACGGCAAGAGGGTGGCCTGCAAAGCAAAGTGAGTACGACATATAAAGAGTGAACTTCAATATTAAGAAACTGAAACTTATCGTTACAACATTTGGACTACAACATATATTACAAGCTTTAGGCCATTTAGCATTCTTAGCAAATTTAAAGCATTCCCTAACCACTTATGACAACTCTAATAACCAACATGTTGACTAAAATGGAAACATTGTCAAGCATAGTAATTTAGCATACCCTCCAATGAAGGATTTAATCCTTGGCAATATCAAATAATTGATCATCTAGCATAAATGGGTAATGATGTAATCATGCTACACATAAGTTTTCACAAAATGATAACTTTAGTTAAGAAGACCAAGAAAGATTCCATCTTTTGCATAATTGGGCCAAAGTACTTAAGGAGGGAACTATCTTTTCATTTATAATTTGGATAAACACATTTTCCTTTGAACATGGAAATTTTGAGAGAAGTAGCAAGTAGAATTTGTGTAGTATTCCTAGCTTAAGTTTCTAATACTTCGGATGTCATGGAAATACCTACAAAAATTTCGGCAGATTTTCTCTTGTATTTATCAAGTTTCCAAATACAACATAAATAGAATTTAAAATAGAACCTGGTATAATCATAACATCCCAACAACACCAACAATACCAACAACACCAACAACACCAACAACACTACTATAAAAATCAACACAACCTCATTCTTAAGAAACATTAGTGATATCACCAATACCAGCACCAATATCATTAATATCACCAAGATGTAACAACCACACTAAGATGCCCACATAAGGGAAATGCCTCCAAATGAACCCAACATGCAAGTAAACAAGTAAGAACATCAATACTTTATAAAGCTACCCAAAAAAAGAGGGTTCTTCACATTTTTCTACACATCATGTCAAATTGTCACAACTTAAGCATACTTCCCCAACCAAGCAATAAGAAATTAGCTTTATGCATGTTTCCTTACTAAAGAGACCTCTATAGCATGTCCACATGTTAAAAACAAGCAATTTGACATTCTAATATCCATGTAAATTATAATGTATGCTTATAAAAGATAATATCTTGGCAACATTTGGCAACCCACCTAGGAATTCACTCCAAGATGCACATTTCAATAATTTTAATAACCAAATGCAACCATAACAACTTCTTAAGAGCTTGCAAGAGCAAGCTATGTAGGATTTCCAGTTAAGGGTGCAACTATAGAACAATCACAATGAGGTCTACATGAAAGCTATCCACTTTATGTTAGATTTTCACAAAATGGGATTTTGTCATATTTATGTAGGAAAGTTCCAAGTTTTAACACAGAACATAACTTCCTTTTATAAAGAGATCCACCTCATGAACATATGCTAACACTAAAATTCCCTAACAATAACCTTGAAAATCTTTCCTCTCTCTCTTTTTCTATAATTCAAGTGAGGAAAAATCCTACTACAAATATTACACAAATCCCTAATGTAATATTCATTATAATAGGTAAAGAAATCTCACCCTAATGGAGTTGGGTTCCTACCTCAATGAAGAAACCACATTGGAATCTCAAGTTTCACTACTAACGATAACAACAAGATTAACAATATTTGCTAACAACTAACAAACCACACTTTCCAACATACCTTCATTCAAGCACCAAATACATCCATGGCAGCATTCATTCTTAAAAGTTAACCATCACATACATACAACCACAAATCGCCCAAAAATGCTAATTGATTCCATGATGCATATGATGCACAAGTAATGCGATGCAATGCAATGCAAGGGGATCCCATGAATGAGCCGGCGTGCAAGTGCAAATAATTCTACTGCGTTATCAACGTGGAGCCACCTAATGGTATCAAGAGGTTGCCCACGACGACTTCACCCGCCTCCTACCGTGGCAACTTTTTCCATGCCCGTGCACTCCACCTTCGTGTCCTGACGTGACTATGTCACCCATTCCATATTCCGCATGTATCTAACAACACATTCACATGATGCTCATTTTCTTTCATACAAGAAAGATTTAATAAGAAAATTTCCAACTTTCCAATGAGAACAATTCCATATGAATTAATGGTGCAAGACAATCAAATGCAACAAGAGGTTTAATCATGGCAACATATAATTTCATGCATCATGTGAATTCAATCAAAATGAGAAGCTTCCAACATTGTAACTGAGAGCAAATTCACTTGATTAATAAAACAAGAAAATCAAGCAACATGGATCCACAACATGTCATCATATAAATTCAACAGCTCAAATAAAATAGACAATTTCACATCTCAACTCATTATCACACAATTTACATTTTTCATACAAAGAAAGTTGAATGATAAAGTTTCCAACATTCCCAAATGAGAACAATTTCACAAAATAGATATAGCTTCCAACAAAATGAGAGCAATTCCACACAATAAGAGCAATTTTAGCTTAATTATTGAAACAAGTCATTCCAAGCATCATGTAACATGATTATTGCATCCAAAAATTTAAAACATCATCCCAATTCAACCTTGAATGCTCCATGTCAAGGAAATTTCAACAAAACCTTTAATAATACAAACTTTCCCAAGGAGTGCAATTTTACAAAATTATTGAAAGAAGGCATTCAAGGGCAACATGGGACTTAATTATAGCATCAAGTAGCTCAATATATCATATGAAATCAAGCCCAATTGCAACATGTCAATGAATCCCACAAGAGCCCTAAAAATGCCAACTTTTCAAATCAAGATGCTATGAAATGAACACGTGGGTTACGTTTGGAATCCTACCTCATCCAAGATGCAAAAATCCCCTTCCAATTCCAAGCTCAAGCCCTAAATTTGAAATTCCCCCATGGATATCCCTCTTCAAGCTCCAAACACTAACTCCTCTTGATCCCAAACTCCCACAACTACAAGCTCATCATTAGGGTTCTAAAGAAGAAGGAGATATGGGGTTTGAGATTGAAAAATCAAGAAAATAAACACAGAAATTTTCGGCCAGATTTCATTTGGATTTTGGGGGGAAAGTTTGTCGCCATGGAGTTGAGAGACAATGGAGAAGATGAAGGGTAGAATGAGAGGGATGGGCTAGGGCTTCTTCTCTTCGTCCTCTTCTTTCTTCTAATTTTTGCTCTCTCCATTGCTTGGACCTGGCTTCGGCCATGAAGCTGAATTCGGCCATCAAGGAATTGGCCAAGTTAGGGAAGAAAGAAGGGGAAAGATAAAAAGAAAAGAATTGGAAAGAAGATTGTAGAATGGATTGGGTAATTACAAGTTTGCCACTCCCAATTAAATCAAACCCTCTTCTCTCATCTATTAATCTAGCCCAACTATTAAAGCCCAATCAACATCAACTAACAATAATCCAAGCCCAATTCTAGCTAACAAATTTAACTAAGGCCTTAACAATAATAAGAATAATAATATTAGTCAACATCACCAATAATAAATATACTAATACCAAAATAATACCAACAGTACCAAAAAAATAACATCCAAACATCAATAATAATAACGTCATTCATTAATAACTATCTCAGCGTCACCAGTTATCATGAACATACCGCTTTACTATGCACACTCACCAACGAAAATCCCTAAGCACGCTAATAAACACTAATGGCATGCTAACAATAATTTCAATTTACTGTCCAACCACACGCATTCACTTATATATCTAAAGCATATCATAATCACCGTATAGCCATACAAGTAGGAAATCACTCTACACACAACAAAATTACTATACACATACCTGCAAATAGTATTTTTACACATACGGGCATTACACAAAGCGTTCATAATATCCGAGAACATTGTGAACATTTTCGATATGCTCTCTCCTTCCTGCATCTTAAATAATTCATATTTAGTTCTAAACACATATAGTTTAGATTTCTTTACCTTTGACGTCTCTTCATGATAAATCTCCAAGGTATGCCAAATCTCATTGGCTGATTTGCACATGGAGATGTGGTTAAACTCATTGTGAGTGATGGCACAATGAAATGCGTTCATTGCCCTTGCACTGGATTTGATTGAATCATTCTCTACCTTTGTCCTTGTAGCGGCGGGTGTAGTAGGCTTCCCAAAAGGACACTCCGTGACGTCCTATAGGCCTTGACCCTCCAAGTAGATCATCATCTTGATCTTCCAACTTTGATAATTTGTTCCGTTAAAGAGTGGGGGTCGAACGGTTGATAAACCTTCTTCTTGAGACATGGATGAAGCGTTGAATGCCATCGTTGTTTGTATGCTTCAATCTTGCGCTGATACCAATTGTAAAGCACTGTCTACCAGGTAGTCATGAGAGCGATCCATCTAAAAAAGATGAATAAAACATTTGTATTTCAGGAACATAAAACTTTATTTATTCGAAGTCAAATATGAAAGCTCTCAAACATAAAAATGTTCTAAACAACTTGCTAAGATAAAAGTAGAAAAGCTAATTCAGCAGGTCATCAGTTTCGAAGTCGTTAGCTGAGAACTTGATTGGAGCATCAGATGTCACCAAGTTTGTTTCAGCTTTCTTTTTCTTGTTTTCTTTGTACAATTCCTAGAGATGCTGCGGAGTTTAGCACAATATGGACCAGTGGCCTTTCATGCCACAGCTATGGCACTGGTCTTTCCAATCCCTTTTGGGTGGGGGTGCATCATTCTTTCTATTGTCATTTCTGTGCCAGGTGGACTTGCGCTTTCCTTCATTTCTTCGTTGCTGGACTGGGCCCCTAGCCCTTTTGTTCTGTCCCCCTTTCTGCGGTCTTTTTTTTCTTTTGTTGTCTCTCTTCTTTCGAGAAGAAGAGGCGTTATGAGCTTCTGGGAGGGGGCAGTGCCAGGGGCGTATATTGTAAGTGGCAAGAAGAAGCTCTCTGTTTTATTCAGCCATGAGTAAATATGACAGCAGCTCAGAATACTTGGTGAACTTTCGTTCACGGTTTTACTGCATAAATATCGCATCTTTCTCTTGGAAAGACGTGTACGTCTTTTCTAGCATGCGATCTTAGGAGACCTTTTCACCATACAACTTCCGGCATGAGGTGATGCTAAAAAGAGCTGAGTTGTACTCAGTTATGGACTTAAAGTCATGCAGTCTCAGGTTCTCCCACTCGTATCATGCCCTTGGTAGTATAACATATTTCTGATGTTTATTCTTGTCCTCAAGGGCAGTCCACAGCTCAAATGGATCTTCGACCGTAAGGTATTCAGCCTTAAGGGTCTTGTCCACATGGATGCGAATATAGATAATGGCTTGCACCTTTTATATATCACTTACATTTTCATTCTTTGTCACTCAGAAATAAGGGACTTAGCTTGCAGATGGAACTTTATATCAAGCTGCCAGCTCAGATAGTTTCTCCCTGATGCATCCAGCACTTCGAAATCGACACATTTTATCTAGCAGAGCACAAATATGCATGGATTAATAATTTAAACAATAAACATTTTCATGCAGAGGTAATTTTAATATGAAGGGCTAATTGCGTGGATCGGCCAGTCCCACATAAATAAAGAGTTCAAAGTCCATTACAGTCCCTATTACACAAATGAAAGTTTTAAACAGAAATTACAATTTTGGAAACCCCGTGGGTCATATCTAAAATTTTCAGCTTCAATTGTGGGCCTCCGTCTTCATGAAAAGTGGTCCTTGGTCTTGGACATTTACATAAATTCCTTACTACAATTTCTCTCAAAGGTAAAAGAAAAGTGCAGGAAAATAAAATGTGGGACTTAAACAGCCGATCCAAAACTGCAATTAGCTATCCATGCAAAAATTTGTGCTCATCAAACATTTTCAGTAGACATTTTCATCACAAGAATCACATGCATTTATATTCGCAGAGAGAATAAACAATATAATTACTTAATAATTATTGGACCACTGGGCAACGTCATACACCGTTAGATTAGCTGACTAACGGCAGAGCGGTCGCATGATCTTCCTAATTATTAAGTTTTAAAAAAATATGCACAACCAAACACAGTTTATCCGCAGAATAAGCCAAAATGATGCAAAGCATATATTAATGATTTTACAGAGGAAATCATTTAATGCAAGGGTTGTGCTAGTTCAGTTTATCCAAAGAGATTGGAAAAGAGCCCAACAATTAGACATGTTCTACGTAAAAAGGAAGAAGTTTTCCTTTTTAATTCATCTCCAATCGATCCCAACAAGTCCCCAAAAATCCCTTTATTGCCCCATAATATATCGTGTTTTTTCATGAATGTTTACGTCCCAAAATGCCATTTTAATCAATTTTTAGCCCCAAAAAGCCTTTTTAAAGCTTATATCTAAGCCCCCTTTATTATACTTTTTTTCGAGCCAAAAACTGCCCTGCAGGCCTGAGGCCTATAGTTTGGCTGCATGCTTCATGCCCGTAGTCAGAATTTTTTTTTTTGAAACTAGGCTTCGGGCCCATAAGCAATTAGGGTTGAGGGGCGGCGGCTAGGGTTTGCCGTCGCCGCCGCTCGGGGGGTGTCGTCGGGTGGCAGCAAAAGGAAGGCAGCCCCCCTGCTTCAGGCGGGGGGAGGGCAAGGGGGCGCAGTGCCCTTCGGGCGGTGGCGGACGGCAGCCCCCCGCTTCAGGCGAGGGGGGGGGGGGGGCGCCCTTCAGGCGGCGGACGACAGCCCCCCGCTTTAGGCGGGGGGGCACGCAGCGCCCTTCGGGTGGCAGACGGCAGCCCCCCACTTCAGGCAGGCGGGCGGGGGCACGCAGCCCTTCGGGCGGCAGACGGCAGCCCCCCACTTCAGGCGGGGGAGGGTCCGTCTGCGTCGATACACTGGCCCCCCTTCGGGGGGTCCGTCTGTGTCACGCCACGCTCTCACAAGTACGGGAGGCGTAGCTGACGAGGCCGCCGTATTATTCAGACTCAGGCTTCGAGCCCTCTTATCTAAATACTACTAGGCATTTTTTTGAGGTTAATTAAATTAATAAGCAGGCCACTGCAACAACACTGGAATAATACAAGACAGAAAGGAAAAGTGCTCCAACAGAAATATAAATCGCAGTACTGAAAAGAAAATAGGGTAAATGACATTAAAATACCCCAACGTTTGGGTCATTTTCACTTATATACCCTATCGTTCATTTTGGTAAACTTTGATACCCAAATCTAAATTTGATGTAGGATTGGAGGAGGAAATATTGTCTGAAGAGGCCTCCAAATACATGCATTCCATCAGTCTTCCTATGTCTGGGATGCACAGTGTTTTCAGCCTCCTCTTCAGACAATATTTCCTCCCCCAATCCTACATCAAATTTAGATTTGGGTATCAAAGTTTACCAAAATGAACGATATGGTATATAAGTGAAAATGGCCCAAACGTTAGGGTATTTTAATGTCATTTACCCTAAAACGACAACACAGAAGTTACATTACATTACATCATACAAGTCCATATACATACATCAGCTGTATAAGGGGTACAAAAGTGGGGTTCAAGAAAAAGAAGAAACCCCAACCCAAAAGTATAAAAAGGGCCCACACCCGGTACAACTCACCCACTAGTCTAACCCCGGGAAGTCCAACTGTACCAAGTCGCCCGTAGGCTCTACCTCAGCAGTACTGGCACCGGTTTCTGACTCAGGAACCCACACAGACTGCTCGGGTACCGTACATGAAAACCACAAGTTGGGACATATCAACGCGTGACCCAGTAGAAACTCCTAACACTCTAATAGAACCCAGTTTTAGAACTGGTCTCCCTAACAGACAACTGACTACAAGTGTCACATCAATCTCAAGGTTTATGCAGAAATTAAGAACAGAATACAAGTGCTGAAAATAAACAACAGAAAGCAGAACTGAAGTAAAATTATAGATTAAGTTAATTAAAATTAAACACTGTTCTTATTTGGAACCTGGGTAAACCGTAGGACGCTAAGGAAGCGGACTTCACCTAGGGTGGGTGAAAAGTGGTACCACTCCAGCGATACGAGCACTGGAGGGGCCTCTCGTAACTCTGTACCCGAACGAGGCAAGGTACCGGAGTGAGACTCATCTTGGTTTTTCTTGGGACAAACGGAGAAAACCATTATTTACCGACATGGTGCGACACGAACACACCAACGGCCTCTCTAGCCCTCTCAAATTCCCCTTCTGGGGGCGACACATCGAGCGAGATATGCTACTACTGTCTGCTCCTTAACACCTAAAATTTACCCGTGTTCCCCCAAACCCACATCCGGAGTCTCACCCATTTTCAGAATGGATTGAGCGCTACCGATGTCAAACTCTTTGCTCACTCTCAGTTTTTAGCATTTATCATCATTGTATCTCATCGTTGTTTTCGACAACGATTCGTTAGTCATCTCAACTACTGCCTTTACTTCATCATTACACTTATTTCTTATCCTCATCATCACATAAAACATGACATATAACAGTGTGATAACTGGAATTGAGCAAAAACATAAAATAGCAAAGTACGGCATGATAGTATTGTAAAACTTGAATCTGTCTAAACAGTTACATCAGAAAAAATAGTCAGTTTGACCTAACTACGGTCAGCTTTAGCATCTATTATCTTCGCGAAAGTTGTAGATCTATGGGTTCTACACAAGCACACCAAATTTTAGAGAAAAATTCCAAGTATGTGAATTATATTTTTTTTCTCATAACAGGCACAATTTCAGTCTGTAGAATCAGAAACCGAAGCATTTTCAAGTCCAAATTACTACTAATTAAAGACAGAATTAGAATTTCGTACAATTACCACGAAAATTACAAGTTTGAAGAGCTTGAAGCCTTCCAACGGCACCAAGATTACAATATCTCATGAAGTGTGCAGGGATTTCTGCTCATTTTACTGAAAGGTGTCCAGACTGTCTAAAAACAGACCAGTTTCAGAAACTGAATTTTTACCCGATTTTTCAGTTCGAATTTGCAAAACTTGTAAACATGAAAGTTATTAAGGACTTCAATATGAAAAACATATATATGTTTCAGGCAGTTCCATGTAGCCAATTAGGTGCAGCAAGCCACCAAAGTCTCAGCCAATTCTGAGCAAATTTCAGCAAGTTGTTCATCTAGCTAATTACATGTTTAACTTCTAATTTACAGGATTAGGACTATCCTAATTAAGACCCAAGTTCCAAAATTAAGTCCTACTAAAGGATTAGAGATTTTTACCTCTAAAAAAAGTCCTCCAAAAATTTTCTCTTGCCCTTTTTAATCCTTGATGAACTTGAGCTCCTAGTCTCCTTCTTCAAGCTCCAAATTGGCTTCTAAAGATGGATTTGAGATGATTTTTGAGGTGAATTTTTGATGGAGGAATGATGAGGAAGAAGGGGTGCTTAGAATGTGGAGAGAAAAATGAAACAAAGGAGTGAAAGAGGGGGAGAGAAAATTCGGCTGAATTGGGGGAAGGAGAGTGAGAGTGAGAGAGTGTGGGGTTTTTTTTTTGTTTTCTTTTGCCTTGAATTTTGTTTCTTTAAAATCCTCTCCTCCATTCATCAAGTCAAGATCCTGCCATGTGTTTCTTTCTTAAGCTAACAAGATGACACATTAGCATATGAGTTGTCATGGTTAAATTTTTTTTGTAATTTGTAAATTTTGTAAAAATAAAAATACATGTTGAAATACCATATACACCTTAAATACAAGTATTTCATCCTAATACTCTTATTTACTAATATCAATGATGAGTTTAAAATATTTTAAAAATAATTCATACACCAAATAATTAAAATAAAAATACTAGCATACTCCCAAAAATTATACGTACGCATTTACATCAAAATACGTATCAATACACGTACATTAAAATTGAGGTCATTACATCCTACCCCCCCTAAAATAAATTCCGTCCTCGGAATTTCAAATTGAGGGAGAAAAACTTTATATACATCACATCATCTAGCAACAACAAAATTACATCAAACAAACAAGTGAGTGTACTTCTCTCTCATCTCATCTTCGAGTTCCCAGGTAGACTCTCCTGGTGACTCTCGATGCCACATAACCCTCACCAGATTGATTGATTTCTTCCTCAGCAGCTTCTGCCTTCGGTCTAGAATTGCCACAGGCTGCTGATCATAAGTTAATTCTGGTCGCACTTCAATCTCCGAGAAGTCGACGACATGATCAGGATTCCCAACACATCTCCTGAGTTGCGATATGTGAAACACATTATGTACTCCTTCAAGAGATGTTGGCAAGGCAATTCTATACGCCACTTCTCCAATGCGAGCTAAGACTTCGAAAGGTCCAATATATCTTAGGCTCAGCTTTCCTCGTCTTCCAAAACAAATTAGCCCTAGTGTTGGTGAAATCTTCAAAAATACTAACTCGTCTGGTTGAAACTCAAAGTGTCGCCTCTTCGCAT
The DNA here is from genome assembly GCA_030789695.1 of Scilla litardierei. NCBI lineage: Eukaryota > Viridiplantae > Streptophyta > Magnoliopsida > Asparagales > Asparagaceae > Scilla > Scilla litardierei. The sequence goes on along the minus strand of CM061131.1, from coordinate 33,619,210 downwards.
CTGCCCAGTGCTTATAACGACCTTGGGCTGTGCGAAGATTATCTCTGACGATTCTCACAACTTCCATGGTTTCAGCGATCATATCAGTGACCAACAATTCACGATCTCCGACATCATTCCAACTAAGAGGAGATCGTCACTTCCTCCCATACAGAGCTGCAAATGGCGCCATGCATATACTGGCTTGAAAACTATTATTGTAAACGAACTCTACCAGACGTAGATGTTCATCCCAAGAGCCCTTGAAATCCAGCATGCACGCCCTCAACATATCTTCCAGAATCTGAATTTTCCTCTCCGACTGACCGTCTGTTTGTGGATGGTATGCAGTGCTGAAACTCAGTTGAGTTCCCAATCTAGCCTGCAGACTTCTCCAAAAGTGAGATGTGAATCTAGTGTTACGGTCAGAGACTATGCATACATGTACTCCGTGAAGCCTCACGATTTCCTGCATACATGACTTAATCAGAATCTATATCAACAATAAATCAAACAGAGATATAAAATAGGGAATCTCACCTCCATATATCTCTTAGCAAGATGGTCTGTCGACTGGCCCACTTGAAAAGGTATGAAGTGAGCTGATTTGGTCAATCGGTCAACGATTACCCAAATAGCATCATTTTCTCGAGGAGTGCGATGTAACCAGTTACAAAGTCCATCGTCACATGTTGCCACTTCCACTCGGGAATCAGAAGAGGCTGCAGAAGTCCTGTCATTCTCTGATGCTCGGCCTTGACTTGCTGACATGTCAGACATGAAGCTACACTCCTAGCCACACTACGCTTCATGCCGTGCCACCAAAAATGTTGTCGCAGATCACGATATGTTTTGGTGCCTCCAGGATGGATAGAATAAGGTGAGCTATGAGATTCTCTCAACAATTCATCCCGAATGTCACCTGATGGCACACAAATCTTGCTCCCAAAAAGCAGAGACCCATCTTCATGAATACAAAAATCATTACGAAGTCCGGCCTATGTCTGCTCTCGGACCTTCTTCAACTTTCCATCTCCAGACTGAGCTGCCTTAATCCTTTCAACCAAATCAGATTGAACTTGCAAATTCATCATCACTACTGATGTACCAGGTATGACAACCACCAGGTATGACAACTTCAATCTTCATCTGCCGAATATCACCCCAAAGTTCTCTCTGCACAGTCAACATCATCACTGTCGACATGCGACTAAGAGCATCAGTCACTACTTTGACTTTTCCAAGGTGATATTGGAGGTCAACATCATAATCAGCCATCAATTCGAGCCATCTGTGTTGAGTATTGGTGTTTCATACCAATCTTATTTTGATGATGATCACAACATTATGTTGTTGCTAATGAATCTCATGTCTTAGTCTCTCAGTTTATTTCAAGGATATCTTTCTTGGAGACTAATCACTTGGTGTAAGGATGGACATCATGTGAAGAAGAGCCAAAGTTTGGACTCAAGGAGTGCCAAAGCTTGGAGATGATGGAAAGCATTCAAGGCATCAAGATTGAAGACTTAAACTCTTTTGAAAGCATTGTAATCCATGTAATTTACTTTATTGCTTTCTCTCTCTTTTGAGTCTAGGGTTGATGTAATGCCTTGCTAGATGGTTTGCTCATTCATGCACATGCATTTAACCATCTTAGTGAACCTTAGGATTATCATAGAATCCAACCCAATAGGTTCACTCTTTCCGTCAGTCGCCTGTTGAGGGAAACACAGTCGACTGGGTGATTTTCAGTCGCCTGTAGATCCTTCTACAGTCGCCTGATATGCACTGCTCAAGCATCATTTCTATTGACTCAAACTTGAGCTTTACGCACAGTCGCCTGTAAATCAGTTTTCAGTCGCCTGTATATTTACAATCGCCTGAGATTTGGTTAACAGTCACCTGTCTAGCGTAAGTGCAATCTCTGCATCTCTCTGTCTTCTCTCCATACTTTACAGTAGTCGACTGATGAAGAATATACAGTCGTCTGACTATTTGACAGTCGACTGTAGTATTAACATCAGTCGCATGTGCGAAGAATTGGAGAAAGAGTGCAGCTCTCTGTTTCGATCCATCCACTGCAGCAGTCGTCTGCTGAAGGTTTAACAGGCGCCTGTCCTGTTTGTCAGTCGACTGTATTGACTTTATCAGTCGACTGTCCTGGCTCAGATTATAGCCGTTGGATATTTTCTAGCCGTTGATCAGTCGACTGTCTTATGATCATCAGTCGACTGTTCCTGTCGTTTTCACCCAGTTTCTAGCCGTTGCAGATTTGATTATTTGGCTGTTTCTTTGGGTTTTTGGGCTTGATATAGGATTCCTATATATATGAGTGTGCTGCCTATGCTTAAACTTCTTGATTGATTCTTGATTACTCTTGATTCTATTGAAAATCTCAAGAGATCTTTAAGCCACTCTCAAGCTCCCTCATTTCCCTCTATTGAGCATTCATTCTCCTTCATGCATTGAAGTCCAGCTCAAGGGAAATCATCCAAGTGCTCTCAAGCATATTCCAACACTTGGAGATCCTCTTCCATGCCTTGCATTCATTCATGAGTAAGCATCTCAAGGCATAGGTAAGAGTATTTACTTTACATTGTGTAATTTGTTTTCCTATTTCTCTTTGTGGGATTAGGATACTCTCTTTGTGGGAGTTTCTCTCTTTGTGGGAGGTTGTCTCTTTGTGGGACTAGGAAATTCTCTTTGTGGGAATTAACTCTCTTTGTGGGAGTCCTAGTGTCCTAGTGTAGGGCTAACCCTAATTCTCTGAGTGGGAGTTAGTGATTCTCTGTGTGGGAGTATTGATCCTTGTATAGGATTGGTTGGATCCTTGTGTAGGGCATAAATCCTCTTTGTGGGGTATCTCCTTGTGAGATTTGTATTCACTTCTCTGTGTGGGATTATAGTGAATATTGGTTTGACTGGATGTACCCAAGTTTGGGGAACCAGTGTAATTCTTTGTGTTTGCGTTTGGATTAATTGTGCCTTTTAATTCCTCTTGCATTTATAATTCCACATTTGCAAGTTAAATTTTATTTGGACAATTTTATTGCCATTACACTATTCACCCCCCCTCTAGTGTGTGTTGTTAGTATTGCAAGGGTTATACGATCCCTACAATTGGTATCAGAGCGAGGTTAAAGCATACTGCAACGATGGCATTCAACGCTACTTCCGCGTCTCATGAAGAAGGTCACTCAACCGTTCGACCCCCGCTCTTCAACGGAACCAACTACCCAAGTTGGAAGATCAGAATGATGATCTACATGGAGGGTCAAGACCTATGGGACATCACGGAGGTGCCATTTGAGAAGCCCACTACTCCTACAGCTTCTAGGACAAAGGCGGAGAAGGACTCAATCAAGTTCAATGCGAGAGATATGAATGCATTACATTGCGCTCTCTCTGCTAGTGAGTTCAACCGCATCTCCATGTGCAAAACGACGAATGATATTTGGCACACCTTAGAGATTTGTCATGAAGGGACAATGAAGGTAAAGAAATCTAAACAAACTGTGTTTAGATCTAAATATGAAATGTTTAAGATGCAGGAAGGCGAAAGCATTTCAGAGATGTTTACAAGGTTCACCGATATCGTGAACGCATTGGAAGGTCTCGGGAAGACAATTTCCCAAGAGGATTGTGTAGAGAAGATCATAGACTCTCTCACACCTCGTTGGGAGTCAAAGGCCAACGGAATTTTGGAGTCTTATGACACGTCCAAATATACCGTTGACGAATGCATTGGAAATCTCATGGCGTATGAAGTAAAGCTTCAACACAAGAAGGAGATTCAACCAACAAAGCCCGAGAAGCTAGAGAAGCAAAAGGGGGTTGCATTCCATGCCAAGGAGGAGCCAATCAAGTGGAGGAGGAAATTCCATCGAGAAGCTCCTAGCGAAGAAGATGAGCAAGAAGATGCAAGTGGAGAAGAAATTGAGGATCTTGCCGACCAATTCAAAGCTTTCCTCAAATGCAAGCAAGGTAAGTCTTTGTCAAAGTTTGCTTCCAAATCTAACAAAGTTCCTACTTGTTACACTTGCAGTGGAAAAGGTCACTTGTCCACTGAATGCCCTTACAAACCCATTAAAGAAACTTACAAGGGTAAAGGGAAGAAGCATTGGAAAGGAAGGTCCAAGTCCAAAAATCACAAGAAGGGACTTGTCGGGACCTTTGATGATTCGAGTGAGGACACTTCTAGTAACGAAGAAGAGGATACAAAGGAGGATGCTCACGCATGCTTTGTAGCCTGGATGTTCCTACTCCAATTCCCTCCGGATTAAACGAAGAAGAGTTTGATGCTTGGCTTGACGCATACAACTCCTATGAGGATTCGCGCCTTGCGGCTAAGGAGGAGAAGTCGTCATCAAGCTCTTGCAAGGATGATGATGATGATGTTGTTGAGATCGAGGAAGAAAATATCTCATATGAGGAGCTCAAGTTCAAATTTGACTTGGCCTCTGAAAATGCTAGTAAGTGCAGCAACTCTTACAATAAATTAAAAGCAAAATATAAGATTGCTAAGAGTAGAATGCATAAACTGGTTATTGCAAGTTTAGTTCATGATGACCGGCATGTTTATGACACTTGTGAGAGAGACACACTTCTATCTCAAGTTAAGGAATTGAGCATTTCAAATAAAAATCTCATAGCTCAAAACCTTAGCTTAGATGCTCACATTCAACAGCTTACGTTGAAATGTGAAGAGGAATCCCGGAAGCTCATAAGCTTTGTGTATTCTAGGGATTCACTCCACGATTTGTTGGAAAAACAACATCCGGCAAATCATAGAGGATGTTTGGGTTATATTCAAAATGTGGTTCCCAAACCCACCTCTAATTCTTCTTATGGTGCAAATTCAAGAAATATTGCTAAAGCACCTAAGAAGAATCACCATGCCTTCTTGTACAACAATAACACCAAGAAGAAGCATGTAGATCACAAGGTGATGAGGAAGAATGAAGAATCATCATTTTTTGCTAAGAAGCAAAATCCTCATTCTTTGCATGCTAAGAAATTTGTTTCTACACCTAAGCATGCCACATCCTTCCCTCTTGCAAAGGCAAAACCATTGCCTAGGAAGTCCTTGAGATTGTGGATTCCCACTAAGGGTAGTGTGCAAGAGAGAGATAGCTACATCAACTCTCTAGTTAAGGATGTGATCACCTCGTGTGATTATGTTAGGAAATCAAACTCATCTTGGGTTTGGTTACCTAATGTTTAGGTTCCTCACACATTTGCTTATGGCATGGGTATTGTGCTTCTATGTTTATTTTAAGCATACCCATTGATTGTGTGTGTTTCATGATTTTGGAAACATTTTTCAAATTTATTTCTTTTCATGAAAATTGGGACCTTGGGATTTATTGACATACATGCATTTTTGATCCATGTGTATGTCAATGGGGGAGTTAATATATTATATGTTTAAATTATTTTAAGACATATTTTAACTCTCATTTCGGAGGTTATTTGAGATCATTATTTACATTTGGTTATTTTGGGTCTCAAACCAAACCTTTTGTTTATTGCCAACTTGTTTCATGTTCCATTGTTTTTGGCAATATCCTTGTGTATCTTAGAAGCTTGATTTTTCCATATCTATTGCTTTGATACACTTTTATGGCCCATGGCTCCATTATTTAATTGGTGTTACATCCTAGAAGTCAAAAGTTGACCATTTCTATGATCTAGGGGAGCATGTGATAGTGAATTGATACCCACTAAATTTTCAAATTTGGTATCATACATATCTTTCCTTTCTTGCATATTGTCACATCTTGGTTAAGATGGCAAAGGGGGATATTTTTGTTGTCCACCTTTTTGACGATGTCAAGGGGGAGAGATATATGCATTATGTGATCATATCTATAGGGGGGAGATATATACATATGCATATGGTGAGAGATAAATGAGATTAGTTAAACCTTTCATGTTTGCATGCTTTTATTCCTTGCAATTGGTTTACGTAATCCATGCCTATTATATGTCACCTTGTTGTTATTGGTATTATGAGTATTTACCTTTGTGTAGCTCATTATATATTTGGTGCATATAACTAATGGGAGATCATTAGCATTGTGCTTTAATTCTTTATGATTTACATAATGTGTGTCATCATCAAAAAGGGGGAGATTGTTGAGTATTGGTGTTTCATACCAATCTTATTTTGATGATGATCACAACATTATGTTGTTTCTAATGAATCTCATGTCTTAGTCTCTCAGTTTATTTCAAGGATATCTTTCTTGGAGACTAATCACTTGGTGTAAGGATGGACATCATGTGAAGAAGAGCCAAAGTTTGGACTCAAGGAGTGCCAAAGCTTGGAGATGATGGAAAGCATTCAAGGCATCAAGATTGAAGACTTAGACTCTTTTGAAAGCATTGTAATCCATGTAATTTACTTTATTGCTTTCTCTCTCTTTTGAGTCTAGGGTTGATGTAATGCCTTACTAGATGGTTTGCTCATTCATGCACATGCATTTAACCATCTTAGTGAACCTTAGGATTATCATAGAATCTAACCCAATAGGTTCACTCTTTCCGTCAGTCGCCTGTTGAGGGAAACACAGTCGACTGGGTGATTTCCAGTCGCCTGTAGATCCTTCTACAGTCGCCTGATATGCACTGCTCAAGCATCATTTCTATTGACTCAAACTTGAGCTTTACGCACAGTCGCCTGTAAATCAGTTTTCAGTCGCCTATATATTTACAGTCGCCTGAGATTTGGTTATCAGTCACCTGTCTAGTGTAAGTGCAATCTCTGCATCTCTCTGTCTTCTCTCCATACTTTACAGTAGTCGACTGATGAAGAATATACAGTCGCCTGACTATTTGACAGTCGATTGTAGTATTAACATCAGTCGCCTGTGCGAAGAATTGGAGAAAGAGTGCAGCTCTCTGTTTCGATCCATCCACTGCAGCAGTCGTCTGCTGAAGGTTTAACAGGCGCCTGTCCTGTTTTGTCAGTCGACTGTATTGACTTTATCAGTCGACTGTCCTGGCTCAGATTATAGCCGTTGGATATTTTCTAGCCGTTGATCAGTCGACTGTCTTATGATCATCAGTCGACTGTCTTATGATCATCAGTCGACTGTTTCTGTCGTTTTCACCCAGTTTCTAGCCGTTGCAGATTTGATTATTTGGCTATTTCTTTGGGTTTTTGGGCTTGATATAGGATTCCTATATATATGAGTGTGCTGCCTATGCTTAAACTTCTTGATTGATTCTTGATTACTCTTGATTCTATTGAAAATCTCAAGAGATCTTTAAGCCACTCTCAAGCTCCCTCATTTCCCTCTAATGAGCATTCATTCTCCTTCATGCATTGAAGTCCAGCTCAAGGGAAATCATCCAAGTGCTCTCAAGCATATTCCAACACTTGGAGATCCTCTTCCATGCCTTGCATTCATTCATGAGTAAGCATCTCAAGGCATAGGTAAGAGTATTTACTTTACAGGGTGTAATTTGTTTTCCTATTTCTCTTTGTGGGATTAGGATACTCTCTTTGTGGGAGTTTCTCTCTTTGTGGGAGGTTGTCTCTTTATGGGACTAGAGAATTCTCTTTGTGGGAATTAACTCTCTTTGTGGGAGTTCTAGTGTCCTAGTGTAGGGCTAACCCTAATTCTCTGAGTGGGAGTTAGTGATTCTCTGTGTGGGAGTCTTGATCCTTGTATAGGATTGGTTGGGTCCTTGTGTAGGGCATAAATCCTCTTTGTGGGGTATCTCATTGTGAGATTTGTATTCACTTCTCTGTGTGGGATTATAGTGAATATTGGTGTGGCTGGATGTACCCAAATTTGGGGAACCAGTGTAATTCTTTGTGTTTGCGTTTGGATTAATTGTGCCTTTTAATTCCTCTTGCATTTATAATTCCGCATTTGCAAGTTAAATTTTATTTGGACAATTTTATTGCCATTACACTATTCACCCCCCCTCTAGTGTGTGTTGTTAGTATTGCAAGGGTTATACGATCCCTACAATCTGCACTGCCTCATATTCAACTCTTTCAGAGTGAACACGTACTTCAAACTCTTGTGATCTGTGTATATATTTACACGTTCACCTAGAAGAAAATGCCTCTATAACTTCAATGTAAATACCACAGCTGCTAACTCCATGCGTAGGATAGTTCCTCTCATGAGTCTTCAACAGTCTAGAAGCATAAGGTACTACCCTACTATGCTGATGGAGAACACATCCCAATCATCTGCCAGACACGTCACAGAAAATTTCATATCCACCTTAATAGTCTGGAATCATCAGGACATGTGCAGTAATCAATCTATGCTTCAGTTCATTAAATGCTCGTTGACATTCCTCTGACCAGTTGTAAACCACATTCTTCTTGGTTAGATGAGTCATCGATGCAGCGATCCTAGAGAAATCCTTGATAAACTTCCTGTAGTACCCAGCCAATCCCAAGAAACTTCTGATCTCTGTAACTGACTTAGGAACTGGCCACTTTCTCTACTGCAACAACCTTCTCTGGATCTACAGCTATCCCATCTCCAGATACAACATGTCCAAGCAACATTGGTCAGCCAAAACTGACACTTGCTGTACTTAGCATATAACTGGTGCTGCACCAGAGTTTCCAGGACTATTCTCAGATGCTCAGCATGATCTTCCTCTGCCCTTGAGTACACCAAAATATCATCAATGAAGATGACCACAAACTTATCCAAGTACTCATAGAATACTTGGTTCATCAATCTCATGAATGTGGCTGGTGCATTAGTAACGCCGAAAGGCATCACTAAGAACTCAAAATGACCATAACGGGTTCGAAATGCAGTCTTCGGAATATCTGATCATCTGACCTTCACCTGGTGATATCCACTTCTCAAATCCAGCTTCGAATATACACGCGATCCACCCAGCTGATCGAAGATGTCATCAATCTTAAAAAGAGGATACATGTTATTCACAGTAACCTTGTTCAACTACCGGTAGTCGATACACATCCTTCGAGATCCATCCTTCTTATTCACCAAAAGCACTGGTGCACCCCATGGCGATACACTTTGCTGAATCTAACCACGCTTTGACAAATCCTTCAACTGACTGCAAAGATCTGCAAACTCTGGAGACGCCATACGGTATGGAGCCTTCGCAATCGGTTGAGTGACTGGAATCAGATCGATGGTGAACTCCAAAGATCTATTCGGAGGAAGTCCATAGATATCATCTGGAAAGACATCAGGAAAATCCCGGGCTACTCTCGGCAATACAGGTTCAGCTTCCATCTCTATCATCACTTTTACTGGGCTGGCCTTAAACTTCAACAGTCCAAGGGAACTACTACCACTAAGAAATTCAAACTCTGGATGATCAGGAATCTGAAATACTATCTTCTAGAGCCTTCAATCTATAGTGGCATAGAACATCCCTAACCAGTCCATTCCAACCACTACTTCAAAATGAGGCATCTCCATCACTAAGAAATCTTCATATAGCCTACATCCACAGATCTCAACAGGACACTGTCGTTATCCCGAAGAACTGCGGATCACTCCACTCCCTGTATGGATATTCCAACTAGAAGCAAAGGAGTCTACTACTAAAGAATCCATAGTCATAAACTGTTGGGACAGGAAGCAATGGGATGCTCCTGAATCAAAAAGTGTCAAGGCAGGGAAGGAAGCAACTCTAATAACTCCTAAGAGGATAAACATAAACTAACATAAAAATCTAATCATCCTAATCATAACAACAAACATAACATACTATAATAGAAATAAGAAAACATCCATTACTAAAAATAAATAGGTACCAGTGATCACTCGACCGGTGTCCTCTGCCTCCACTGTCGACATGGTAAAAGCCTGACACCTCTGCGCCACTCTTCTGGGGATCTGCTGCTGCTGGGGAGGTCTAGGTGGTCCCCTCAGAGTCACTGTACCAGGTGCTGGTGGAGCTGGCAGTGGAAGCCTCTGTGGAGCTGGTGGAAGGATCCTCTGCTGCACAGGCCGGACTGCCACTGGTGCCACTGAACCTGAAGACCGCCCCTACCGAGGACACTGCCTACTGATGTGTCCTAGCTGACCATAGGTAAAACACCACCCATCCCTAAACCTGCAATCCTGCTGCTCATGCCCAGACTTCCCACAAAATCTACAGGACAATCGTTGCTGTGGCGCTGGTAGAGCTCCAGGCCTCCGGAACTGAGTGGTCTGAGTAGGCCTCAGAAAACTCCTCTGCTGACCCGCAGGGCGCCTCTCTGCTGCTACTGAACCTCTACCCACACTCTTCAGATGCGTCTCATGCCTCCTGGCTGCCTCCAACACGGCACTATATATAAGCAGCACCTTGATCATCATCGCTGCTCTGAACTCAGGATCCAACCACATCCTGAATCGTTTAGCTCTGGTGGCCTCTGACTGACCAACTCCGGAGCGAACTTGCTCAATAGGAAAAACTCTGCATCATAAGCATCTACACTTCGTCGTCCCTGTGTCAGGTGCTCGAACATCAAACGAAGCTCATCCTTCTTCGTCTCTGGAAGGAACTGAGCCTCAAACAACTCTCTAAACTTCTCCCACGAGATCGTCTTGGTCAAATGTAACTCCTGAGCATCCCACCAATCTTGTGCCTGATGTGTCTGTTGTCAATCTTAGCATCCACCCATTTATCTCTCGGGTATTCCACAGCCTCCAGGTCATCCTCAGAATGCCTAATCCACTCGTCCACCTCCAAAGGACTCTTCTTACCCGAAAATGACTTCGGGTGTAAAGCTCTGAATTGTCAGATACCTACAGGCTTCGGTGGCGCACCACTAGCCACCATATCATCCATCTGCTGCATATGCTCCAGAATCCCTATTAGAGTCTTCCCCATCAAGGAAGCCTCAGACGATGCAGCATCAGAAGTAGTGGTCCTGTTCTTGGACGATCCATTTCCCGGATCCATTCTGCAAGAACAAACAGAAAAACAATGTTCAGTACCAAAATTGCGGATTATAATGTTGGAGCTTTACTTGTACTATTCTTACGTGTATCGCAGTGTGAGATGACCTGCATGGGTCACCACAAAAACCTGTCACGCTCCACTCTCCCAAGTATGGGAGGCGTAGCTGACGAGGCCGCCGTAGTATTCAGACTCAGGCTTCGAGCCCTCTTATCTAAATACTACTAGGCATTTTGTTGTTGTTAATTAAATTAATAAGCAGGCGCCCCCACCTAGCTCCGTGTAAGCAGTCCACTGCAACAACACTGGAATAATAGAAGACAGAAAGGAAAAGTGCTCCAACAGAAATATAAATCGCAGTACTGAAAAGAAAATACGACAACACGGAAGTTACATTACATTACATCATACAAGTCCATATACATACATCAGCTGTACAAGAGGTACAAAAGTGGGATACAACAAAAAGAAGAAACCCCCAAACCAAAAGTACAAAAGGGGCCCACATCTGGTACAACTCACCCACAAGTCTAACCCTGGAAAGTCCAACTGTACCAAGTCGCCCGTAGGCTCTACCTTAGCAGTACTGGCACCGATCTCTGACTCCGGAACCCTCACAGACTGCTCAGGTACCGCATTTAAAACCGCAAGTTGGGACACATCAACGCGTGACCCATTAGAAACTCCTAACACTCTAATAGAACCCAGTTTTAGAACTGGTCTCCCTAACAAGCCAACTAACTACAAGTGTCATATCAATCTCAAGGTTTATGCAGAAACTAAGAACAGAACACAAGTGCTGAAAATAAACAACAGAAAGCAGAACTGAAGTAAAATTACTGATTAAATTAATTAAAATTAAACATTGTTCTGATTTGGAACCCGGGTAAACTGTAGGACGCTAAGGAAGTGGACTTCACCCATGGTGGGTGAAAGGTGGTACCACTCCAGCGACATGAGCACTGGAAGGGCCTCTCGTAACTCCGTACGCGAACGGGGCAAGGTACCGGAGTGAGACTCATCTCGGTTTTTCTTGGGACAAACGGAGAAACAACCATTTAACGACATGGTGCGACACGAGCACATCAGCGGCCTCTCTAGCCCTCTCAAACTCCCTTTCTGGGGGTGACACATCGGGCGAGATATGGTACTACTGTCCGCTCCTTAACACCTAAAATTTACCCGTGTTCCCCAAAACCCACATCCGGAGTCTCACCCATTTTCAGAATGGATTGATCGCTCCCGATGTCAAACTCTCTGCTCACTCTCAGTTTTTAGCATCTATCATCATTGTATCTCATCGTTGTTTTCGACAACTATTCGTTAGTCATCTCAACTACTACCTTTACTTCATCATTACACTTATCTTTTATCCTCATCATCACATAAAACATGACATATAACAGCGTGATAACTGGAATTGAGCAAAAACATAAAATAGCAAAGTATGTCATGATAGTATTGTAAAACTTTAATCTGTCTAAACAATTACAGCAGAAAGAACAACCAGTTTGACCTAACTACAGTCAGTTTTAGCTTATGGTCTCTTCATGAAAGTTGTAGATCTATGGGTTCTACGCAAGCAAACTAAATTTCAGAGAAAAATTCCAAGCATGTGAATTATAGTGATTTTTCTCATAACAGGCACAATTTCAGTCTGTAGAATCAGAAATTGAAGCATTTTCAAGTCCAAATTACTACTAATTACAGGTAGAATTAGAGTTACGGAAAATTTCAAAAGAAAATTACAAGTTTGAAGAGCTTGAAGCCAGCTTTCCAACGACTCAAAGATTACAATATTTCATTAAGTGTGCATGGATTTCTGCTCATTTTACTGAAAGGTGTCCAGACTGTCTAAAAACAGACCAGTTTCAGAAACTGAATTTTCACCCAATTTTTCAGTTCGAATTTGCAAAACTTGTAAACATGAAAGTTATTAAGGACTTCAATATGAACAACATATATCTTTTTCAGGCAGTTCCTTGTAGCTAATTAGGTGCAGCAAGCTACCAAAGTCTCAGCCAGTTCTGAGCAAATTTCAGCATGTTGTTTATCTAGCTAATTACATGTTTAACTTCTAATTTACAGATTAGGATTATCCTAATTAAGACCCTAGTTCCAAACTTAAGCCATACTAAAGGATTAGAGATTTCTACCTCTAAAAAAGGCCTCCAAAATTTTTCTCTTGCCCTTCTTAATCCTTGATGAACTTGAGCTCATAGTCTCCTTCTTCAAGCTCCAAATTGGCTTCTAAAGATGGATTTGAGATGATTTTTGAGGTGAATTTTTGATGGAGGAATGATGAGGAAGAAAAGGTGTTTAGAAGAGTTCTTGGTGGAGAGAAAAATGAAACAAAGGAGTGAAAGAGGGGGGAGAGAAAATTCGGCTGAATTGGGGGAAGGAGAGGGAGAGTGAGAGAGTGTGGGTTTTTTTTTGTTTTTTTGTTTTGCCTTGAATTTTGTTTCCTTAAAATCCTCTCCTCCATTCATCAAGTCAAGATCTTGCCATGTGTTTCTTTCTTAAGCTAACAATATGACACATTAGCATATGAGTTGTCATGGTTAAATTTTTTTGTAATTTGTCCTTTGTAAAAATAAAAATACATGTTGAAATACCATATACACCTTAAAAACAAGTATTTCATCCTAATACTCTTATTTACTAATATCAATGATGAGTTTAAAATATTTTAAAAATAATTCCTACACCAAATAATTAAAAGAAATATACTAGCTAGCATACTCCCAAAAATTATACGTACGCATTTACGCCAAAATACGTATCAATACACGTACATAATTGAGGTCATTACAGTCTGAGGCGACACGGCGGCCTCCCTTCGGGGGGGGTCCGTCTGCGGCGACACGTCGGCCCCCCTTTGGGGGGGTCCGTCTGCGGCGACACGGTGGCCCCCCTTCGGGGGGTCCGTCTACGGCGTTGGGCGAGGCCGCCCCCTTTCGGGGGGTGCGGCACTGGGCGAGGCAGCCTCCCTTCGGGGGGTGGCGACGTTCGGGCGTGGGGGGTGCCGGTGGCAAGGCTGCCGGCGAGCACGGGGTAGTGCGCAAAATTATATTGAAAATCATATTAAAAATATGATTTTAGGACGATGAAGTTCGTCGATTATATGTGATTAGCAATTCTCATATCTATCTTGCGAGTTCTATGGGTAGATCTATCATACGTATGATAAAAACGACGTTTTTAGCGAGATTTACCTCTATATCCGTCCTCCAAATATAGCGACGGTTGAACGAAGCCTACGCGAATGACGACGCTCGTTTGATGAAGCCTTGCACCGCGCGCGTGGATCTCCCGTCTCCCTTCGCCTTCACAAAAATCGATATTTGTGAAATTTTTAGAGGCTCGTGCTAATAACGTGTTATAAATCAACTACTGGGGGAGGAACCCCCAGCCCTTTATTTATATGCAGGATAGGAGAGTTACAAGATACGATATATAGATATGAGCGTATCTCTAAGATACCCACAATCCTAACCAACTCTGGTTCATATCCATTCACAACAATTAGTTAATATATTAATTAATTAATTTAGTTTTTAGTTTTTAGTTTAGGTATAAATAGAACAAATTAAATTTGGGTGGACCCCACAACACTTTCCACCTCCAACTTTATTCAACCAAAAGAACACAATACACGGAGTGAGACCCACCTTAACTTTCCAATTCCATAATCCAACCCCACTTTCCAACAAAAGAACACACTACACACCAATTTCCTCTCATCAGATTCCACACTTCTCAACTTTCCCAATTATACTTTCCTACAAAAGAACATGCCCTTAGTGGCTTGGGGTGAGATTTGGATGATGAGTTGGAGAGGGGTAATGTAATATTTGTCGTAGTCGCACTTTTACAAATTATTTTTAATCAATGATTTTTTTACAAACATTGTCCTTTATGTTATGAATGAGGGAGGCTTTTGGCCTCCCCTCATCTTTATCCCCAATTACTCCCCATTATCCCTACTAATAGGTACTTTTGGTATCACATAGCCTTTGGGCTTCTATAAGTTTAATAAATAGAGAACTATGGCTCTGTGCCATGGTTACTCATTTTTTGATTATTCAACACGTTATCATCACTTTTGTCTCTACTTCTAGAGCTTCTCCTAAACATCCCCTCAAATCTCCCTTACCGCGCTAAGGAATCTATTGTTGCAGCGATCCGTTGTAGCAAAGCTATTGCGACATTAATTTCCGGAGCATGGATTATTTTATCTACGGATTACAATTTTTTCTTCCCTAGATCAACGATCTAGAGATATTATTTCTTATCCCGTAGATACATTATATTCAAAAAATCTATTAATTTTTGCTCAAAATCTAGAACATACAACAACTTCTCTTATATTTTGGCGTTTTTTATTATTATCATAATATAACAAGTTTTTTTAAATTTTTTTAAAAACCCCTCTTCATCTCCCCCCGAAGGGGGCCTGCCCCTCTGCCCGCCGCCCCCCCCCCCCCCCCCGGACCGGGGGGGGCTCTCTGGCCGCCGCCCCCCCCCCTCAGCGGGGGGCTTTAGCTGTCGCCCCCGGACGGGGGGGGCCTCTCTGGTCGCCGCCCCTGGACCGGGGCCCTCTGGCCGTCGCCCCCTGGACCGGGGGGCTCTGGCCACCGCCGCCTCCCTCGAGGGGGGGCTCTCCGGCTGCCGCCCCCTCGGACGGGGGCCCCTCCGGCTGCTGCCCCCCAGACGGGGTCCCCTCTTCCGCCACCCCCGGACGGGGGCTCCTCTTGCTGCCGCCCCCCAGACGGGGGGATTCTCTGTCGGCCGCCGCCCCCCTGACAGGCGGATTCTCTGTCGGCCGCCGCCCCCTGACGGGCGGATCCTCCATGGCGCCGGCCTCGCTGGCCGTTTTTTGTATATAGGGGAGAGGGAGGACAAGATCTGTAAGATGAAGGGTTGGGGGCTTTTACACTCCTTAACAAGAACCCTAAACTTTGTTTTAGGTTAGTGTACTTTTAAGGTTGTTTTTACTTCTTTTGGGCATTTTATTTTTAATTTTAAAACACAATTACAACATATGTGCCTGCAGCCAAAACTGAATTATAAATTAATTATTTTGGCTATTTTTGGGCCTGGAGCCCACTCATAATCCAAAATAGACTTAAACAATATTTTAGAACTGATTTTTAAATCGGTTTTTCTTACCAAAAATTCCTTATTATTAACAGAAATATCCAGAAAAACTCTGGAAAATTATTAAGAAAAATTTTGTTAATTGTTTAGTAAAATTCCTATATATTAATTTTGACAACTTTTTAGTTGTTATTAACCATTTGCTACATATTATGTCTTATTCCACAAACATGCAATGTAACGACTGGTTTTCTTGTATCTGGATTTATTATATTATATTATATGTTTTGGTGGATTTTCTCCTCATGCGTGGTTTTCGTCTCCGTAACTTTCATTTTCGATCGTTTCGTCGTGTTTTCTTAGCTTCTTCCTTAGAATCGTCGATTTTGGAGCAAGTCATTCATGACGGGCTCCGTATCGGTCATATCTTATTGTTAGATCAGGCCTAGGAGTCTTAGGAATCGATCCCGGAGCTTCGAGCTCCATTTCAGAACTTTTGGTGCTCATTAGCCGGTGTAAGAAGGGGCACCGACCGACTAGATGACGATCCAGTCGGTCGGAAAACCTTCTTGAACCGACTAGTTGGCTTTCTAAATTTCTCAGGAGTTACTGTTTGTCGTTAGTCGGTCTAAGAACGTTGGTTGACCGACTAGGTTGCAAACTAGTCGGTCGGCAATGCTTCTTTAACCGACTAACTCATCAACTATTCTTGGTACCAGTTACAGTTCGTTCTTAGTCAGTCTAAGTTCATCTTTCGACCGACTAGATGTTGAACTAGTCGGTCAGTAGTTATTCTTTGACCGACTAAATCTAAATCCTATTTCTGTACAGGAGTTACTGTTTGGACTTAGTCGGTCTGCGTTGGTCAAACGACCGACTAGTTCCCAAACTAGTCGGTCAGTGGTTGTTCTCTGACCGACTAATCAGTGTCGAAACCCTAATTTCTGGGCAACCGCCAGCCCTTCCTATTTAAACCCCTCCCAAACGTTTTCTTCTCCTTCCTCACGACCTAAAACCCTAGTTTCTCCCCCATTGAGCCCCATACTACCTCAAACCCTTATTCCTTCATCACAAGCCCAAAATCCATCATCCAAACCCTCCCTTAACACATTCTACCTCTCATCCTCCTCAAAATCTCATCAAACCCCCAAAATCCCCCAAAACCCTATTTCTCCAAACTTCTCCATCCATTTCCAGATCTGAACCCTAGGTTCCCCGTAGCGTTTCTTCCGTCGCCGTGGTTGCTCGGCATCATTCTTCCGTTTCCTACGGTAATAATCGATCTCTTAATGTTTTCATAACCCGTTGTGTTTTTGTGAAACCCTAATGAAATGAATGTTGTTTTGATGATTGTTTCTCCATAACAGCGACTTTCCCGTAGATTAGCATCCGTGAGACGAACCCTTCGTGATCGTCATCCTCGGTGCTAGGCAAGTGAAACTTGCCACTTATGGTTTAGGCCATGTTTTAGGACATTTGCTTGTTGTAGTCGTAAAAGAGACTAGGCGACGAAATGATACTCGCCTAGGCGCAAATTTAGGAACTAGCTTGACAACGAAGCTAGATCCGACATTTATCATGTTGCACAATTACCATGTCATGTTTAATTTCCATTAACGGTACGCAAATTAATTGTCATGGCATTGCATTCTTAAGTGTTTCTGTGATTGCGTTGCTTCGCTACAATACTTGTGTTTCCTGGCTCGTGTTCCAGAAGCGGGCCATGTGTTGGTTGATAGCCAATGCCCGAATTGCTTGTCTCCGGCTAGGTGCACCCCTACGCCAAATGCTTATGAATCGTGAACTAGAATGCGAGCTCCTGTGTGGGGCAACCCTGGCTCATTTACTGAGCTGGTGTGCGGGGACCCTGGCTCGTTTACATGTGGGTATTGGAGGTAAGAGTTAAGCGCCCAATCAACTGGGAGTCTGCCTGATCAGCAACTGTAGTGGTAAGGCGTAAACTCTGGGTTTTGGGATAGTGTTAAGCGGCCAATCAGCGTGAACGCCAAACCGTTCAGCTGTAAGGCGTAAACATCTACAAACAACTTGAAATGTGACTAGTGAATTGATTGAGATTGTTAGTAGCTTGGCTACTCTTGACTTGTCCCGATAATTGTTCTCTTGTACTTATTGTTTCACCATGTCTTGCTTGTGCACTCATGTTATAACTGCCATGTCATGCATACTATAACTGCTAGGTTGTTAGTTTGCCTTACTTTCAGTTTCCTTGCCCAAGTCTTTTAGACTTGCTGACATGTGCCCCTTTACTCTTTTGGGTGACACATGTTAGACATTGAGCCTGAGTACATTGTGGAGGACGAGGTGTTTGCTGACGCCGAGCCCGAGCCTGTGTTTGGCGAGGAGTACGTGGACACTGGGGACCAGTCCTAGTGTCTTCATTGTACTTTCCCTTTTGTTTAGACTGCTGTTTTGTTGTCGGTGCGTAGCACCTATACTTTGTTACGTTGTTCCTTTTGTTGGCCTTGTTCTGGGCCTTTAGACTCTTTCTTTTAGCCTGGTGGCTTTTCTGTATGTTGAACTTAATTTTCCCTGTTGGACAAATTATGAGATATGAGATTTTATTTCTGTCTCTCCTTGTGTTATTATTGTTGTTCCGTTTGTGGTTACAGGGACCTGCTTATGTTTTATTGACTCTTATCGGGTTTGGGGCTTCACAGCTCCACTCTTGTGCGGACCTTCTCACGTCTCGCCTCCATTTAAGGGAAGCGGGGCGTGACATGTTTTGTTAGTGGCCCATGCAGGTCCTTCTGTAACTGCGATTATCGGAGTGACGATAATAATATTAGAATGTCCAATAAACTAAGTTCGACGTCCGAGTCATAAGCTATGAGTCTAATCTGGTTCTTTTTCTGTGTCATTAGATGGCAGGAAGGCGATTCACCCGTGGTGGAGGTAGTGGTGCGTCCCCTCATGATGAGGAGCCTGAGCGGGAACCCACCAACGGAGAGATGATGCGAATGATGCTTCAGATGATGCAAGTGCAGCAGGGCGTGCTCCTGCAAGTCTAGAATGCTCCACTTGCTCGAGCTGCCCGGGCACTTCCGGATGTCCCTCGCTCCGAGCAGGGAGCGAAGCAATTTCGGGAGCTGGGTCCCGCATATTTTGATGGGTCTGAGGGTCCTCTGGCTGCCGATGAGTGGATTCGGAACATTGAGGATAACTTGAAGATGGCCAAGATCACCCCGGCTGGATGGGTTGATTTGGCGAAGAGGCAACTCAAGGATAATGCTCGGAACTGGTGGGATGCGGAAGAGAAGATGCTGGTGGAGCCGCTAGCTTGGTCTACCTTTAAGTCCAGGTTTGATGAGGAGTTCTTTCCGAAGGCTGCTAGGAAGGAGATGCTACAGCGCTTTATTGACCTGAAGCAAGGGAGCTTGACGGTGGACCTGTACCACTAAGAGTTCACTAGGCTGAGTCGGTTCGCACCGAAGATGGTGCAGGATGCTAATGAGAGGGCTCAGAGGTTCCTGCAGGGACTTGCTTTGGAGCTCCAAAGTTTTGTGTCTTCCTCTGATCTGGACTCTTATCAGAAGGTTCTGGTCGCTGCGAGGAGGCAGGAGCTGAACCTGAGTTAGAGTAGAGGACATGTTTCCGGTGCTGGGAAGAGGCCTATGGAGCAGGCCAGGGTGGTGGTTAGGCCTGGTATCAAGCCTAATCAGCCAGCTCAGTTCAAGAGGCCAGGGGGGCCTATTCTGAAGACTTGCCATTTCTGCGGCAAGCCTGGCCACATCAAGGATCAGTGTAGGAAGTTTCTAGGCCAGTGTTTGGTTTGTGGTGATGCTTCCCATGTCGCAAAGGATTGTCGGCATGCGAATCAGCTGCGGAGGGCACCTGTTGCAGCACAGCCGTTGCAGCAGCGAGCGTCTGTTCCTGCTGGACGTGGAGCAGCTCTTGTTCCACAGAGGCAGGCTTTTCAGCAGGCTATTCCGCCGAGGAGGCAGGCTTTTCTGATGACCGCTGTGGAGAGCGAGGCTGTGGATGAGGTTATCGCATGTAATCCTCAATCTAGCTGTTACTTTCCTAGCTGGTTTTGATTGTTAGATTGTGTTGTTTGCTTGAACATGATTGTTTGCTAGACTAGGGTTTGATTGTTAATTGCTTGTTAGGTGTGGTTTTGGTGTGCACATTTCCTGCACGAGTCCTCTTTGACTCTGGTGCATCGATGTGCATTATTTCTCGGAGCTTCGTGGAGAAGCATTCCTTGTCGACGTCCCCTCTTCCCAAGAGTTGGAATATCGTTACAGGGAATGGCGTGGTCTCGGTGCATCTTGGTTGCAATTCTTGCTCGTTGGTGGTCTGTGAACATGAGCTTTACGCTGACTTCATTGTCCACGACATCATCAACTATGATGCAGTTCTTGGGATGGACTGGCTTGCGAGCTTTTATGCTACGATCGACTGTCGGAGGAAGAAGGTGGTGTTTGAGATTCCCGGACATCCGGTATTTGAGTTCAGCCGTGGTAGCAGTTCGCTTGGTCCTGTCAGATTTCGGGCCAGACCGGTGGAGGTTGTGGCTTTGCAGATGGAGCTGGAGAGGCCAGCTGTGGTGTGGGATTTTGATGACGTCTTCCCCGAGGAGATGTATGGTTTTCCACCTGATCGAGCTCTAGAATTTTCTATTGATCTTGTTCCGGGAGCGCAGCCGATTTCGAAGGCACCATATCGTATGGCGCCTGCAGAATTGGAAGAATTGCGGAAGCAGCTGGATGAGCTTTTGCAGAAGGGTTATATCAACCTTAGTGTGTCTCCGTGGGGAGCACCGGTGCTGCTGGTGAAGAAGAAGGATGGTTCGCGTCACATGTGCGTGGACTATCGGGAGTTGAATGCGGTGACCATCAAGAATAAATACACGTCGCCTCGCATCGATGATATTTTTGATCAGCTTGGAGGTTCAAGGGTGTTTTCTAAGTTGGATTTGAGGAGTGGTTACCATCAGTTGAAGGTGAAGAAGGGAGATGTTCCGAAGACAGCGTTCAGGACGAAGTATGGACACTACGAGTTTGTGGTTATGCCTTTCGGTGTAACCAATGCGCCCGCAGTTTTCATGAATCTGATGAACCTGATTTTCTACGACTTTTTGGATAAGTTTGTCGTTATCTTTATTGACGACATACTGATCTATTCAAAGTCGGAGGAGGAGCATGCCTCGCACTTGAGGACGGTATTGGAGATTTTGAGGAAGCATCGGTTGTATGCTAAATTTTCGAAGTGCGAGTTTTGGTTGGATAGATTGCTTTTCTCGGGCATGTGGTGACTGGAGATGGTATTTCAGTGGATCCCGAGAAGATTAGGGCCATCAGATAGTGGCCTGTTCCGTCGTCTGCGTCTGAGATTCGGAGTTTCTTTGGGCTTACTGGTTACTATCGGCGTTTCATTAAGGACTTTTCCCGTATTGCTGAACCGATGACCAGGTTGACGCGAAAGGCTGTACCTTTTGTTTGGTCGGGTGATTGTGAGAATGCTTTTGGTGTTCTGAGGGAGAGGTTGACGACTGCCCCTATTCTTGTTGTGCCTGATCGCAGCCAGCGGTGGATTTGAGATCTTTTGCGATGCTTCTGGCAAGGGTCTCGGTTGTGTGTTGCATCAGCACGGGCACGTTGTGGCGTATGCTTCTCGTCAGCTTAAGGTTCATGAGAAGAATTACCCGACGCATGATTTGGAGTTGGCTACTGTTGTGTTTGCTCTTAAGATTTGGAGGCACTTCTTGCTGAGTGAGAAAGTGAAAATTTTCACCGATCACAAAAGCTTGAAGTATATTTTTACTCAGAAGGAGCTCAACATGCGACAGCGTCGATGGTTGGAGCTCATGGCGGATTATGATATTGATTTGCAGTATCACCCTGGCAAGGTGAATGTGGTTCCTGATGCACTGAGTAGGCTTCCAGCGGTGATGATTTTGACTTCGCAGTGGAGATTGCAGCAGGATTTTTGCGAGTCTGGTGTGGAGATTGTTCTTCCTGGGGAGGTTTCCTCGTTGATGTGTATGCAGGTACAGTCGACGATTGTGGATCGGATCAAGGCTGGCCAGGCTGAGGATCCGAAGCTGGTGAAGATTCGGGAGCAGGTGGAAGCCGGTCTGCGGACTGACTTTTTGATTCATGAGGATGGCTCGCTGAGGTTTGGAGCCAGGTTGTGTGTGCCAGCTGGGGATATTAGAGAGGAGTTGACGGTGGAGGCACACAGTTCGCCGTATTCTGTGCATCCTGGTGGCACCAAGATGTACCAGGATCTTCGTCTGAACTATTGGTGGCATGGCATGAAGAGGAGTGTGACTCGGAGTGTGGCCAAGTGCTTGGTTTGCCAACAAGTGAAGGCGGAGCATCAGCGTGCGGCCGGGTTGCTACAACCGCTTCCGATTCCGGAGTGGAAGTGGCAACACATCACTATGGATTTCGTGACTGGACTACCTCGGAGTCCGAAGCAGAATGACGCGATTTGGGTGATCGTAGATCGATTGACTAAATCCGCGCACTTTATTCCATTCCGAGTGGGACAGTCCACTGAGGCGCTAGCGAGGAGATATATGGAGGTAAAATTCTTTTACTCTCCGTTTTTATTTCCTTTTCCTAGTTTGGATAGTGATGTAACGTGAATCGTGCAGGAGGTCGTGCGACTTCACGGAGTCCCCGTGAGTATCGTGTCGGACAGAGACACGAGGTTCACATCTCAGTTCTGGCAGAGTTTGCAGAAGATTTTGGGTACGCGTCTGAGTTTCAGCACGGCGTACCATCCGCAGACGGATGGCCAGTCCGAGAGGACGATTCAGATTTTGGAAGACATGCTGAGGGCGTGCATGTTGGATTTCAAGGGTTCGTGGGAGGACCATCTACATCTGGTGGAGTTTTCTTACAACAACAGCTTCCAGGCGAGTATTGGCATGGCGCCTTTCGCCGCTCTTTATGGGAGGAAATGTCGATCACCATTGAGTTGGGATGACGTTGGTGATCGTGAGCTGTTGGGACTTGAGATGATTGTGGAGGCCGTGGATATCGTCAGGAATATTCAGGAGAGGTTGAGGATTGCTCAGAACCGTTTTAAGCATTGGGCGGATGCTAAACGTCGTCCTTTGGAGTTTCAGCCGGGAGACCATGTGTTTCTGAGGATTTCCCTGAATCGTGGTGTGATTCGTTTTGGGAAGTGAGGGAAGTTGAGCCCGCGATACATTGGACCGTTTGACATTCTGGAGAAAGTTGGCGAGGTAGCTTATCGCTTAGCCTTGCCGCCATCTTTGGAGGGAGTTCACAATGTTTTCCATGTGTCGCAGCTTCGTCGATACATTAGCGATCCATCTCATGCTGTGGATTTCTCGGAGATTACCGTTCGCCCCGATATGACATATGACCAGCAGCCAGTGCAGATTCTGGACAGGCGTCAGAAGTCACTTCGGAACAAGGTTGTCAATCTTGTGAGGGTGATGTGGCGACGCGGCTCGCCTGGAGAGTCTACTTGGGAGAATGAGGATGAGATGCGAGAGCGTTTCCCACTTTTGTTCCCGGACACGTGAGTGTTGGGAAATTCCGAGGACGGAATTTTTCTTAAGTTGGGGAGGATGTAACGAATGGTTTTCTTGTATCTGGATTTATTATATTATATTATATGTTTTGGTGGATTTTCTCCTCATGCGTGGTTTTCGTCTCCGTAACTTTCATTTTCGATCGTTTCGTCGTGTTTTCTTAGCTTCTTCCTTAGAATCGTCGATTTTGGAGCAAGTCATTCATGACGGGCTCCGTATCGGTCATATCTTATTGTTAGATCAAGCCTAGGAGTCTTAGGAATCAATCCCGGAGCTTCGCGCTCCATTTCGGAACTTTTGGTGCTCATTAGCCGGTGTAAGAAGGGGCACCGACCGACTAGATGATGATCCAGTCGATCGGAAAACCTTCTTGAATCGACTAGTTGGCTTTCTAAATTTCTCAGGAGTTACTGTTTGTCGTTAGTCGGTCTAAGAATGTTGGTTGACCGACTAGGTTGCAAACTAGTCGGTCGGCAATGCTTCTTTAACCGACTAACTCATCAACTATTCTTGGTACTAGTTACAGTTCGTTCTTAGTCGGTCTAAGTTCATCTTTTGACCGACTAGATGTTGAACTAGTCGGTCAGTAGTTGTTCTTTGACCGACTAAATCTAAATCCTATTTCTGTACAGGAGTTACTGTTTGGACTTAGTCGGTCTGCGTTGGTCAACCGACCGACTAGTTCCCAAACTAGTCGGTCAGTGGTTATTCTCTGACCGACTAATCAGTGTCGAAACCCTAATTTCTGGGCAGCCGCCAGCCCTTCCTATTTAAACCCCTCCCAAACGTTTTCTTCTCCTTCCTCACGACCTAAAACCCTAGTTTCTCCCCCATTGAGCCCCCTACTACCTCAAACCCTTATTCCTTCATCCCAAGCCCAAAATCCATCATCCAAACCCTCCCTTAACACATTCTACCTCTCATCTTCCTCAAAATCTCATCAAACCCCGAAAATCCCCCAAAACCCTATTTCTCCAAACTTCTCCATCCATTTCCAGATCTGAACCCTAGGTTCCCCGGAGCGTAGGGGAGAGCACGGTCTCAAACCGGCGGTTTGGGACCTAAACCGAACCAGACCATATAAGTAGCGGTTTATCACAGGCCAGACCAAACCAGACCGCCAGACTGACGGTTTCCGAGCCGACGAAAACCGCTTAGAGCGGTTTGGTTCGGTTTGGAACCGCGGTTCAGACTTATGACGATCCCCTTATATACCCAATTTTGCTAAATATAGACTTTGTCATTAAAATAATTTCATGACATGCCTTCATTTCTGTGCTCCTTATCAAACCCGGGAAAATTAGGCACTACATCGCTTGCAGGAGTTCTAACTGTGACTGCGACAGGTGCTGTTATTATTGTTCTATGTATTTTCATTTTTCTATAGCAGCTAGGGTGCATTCATCACTAGAAGTTGTATCAAAATGGTATTTGATGCTGAATTGCGTTGATCATGTTAATTTACTGATGTTTCTATAAATAGGAACATCCCATACTATCTCATTGTCAACTAAGCACATCCCATTTTCTTCTCCAGGTTAAAGAAAGCTATATGATAAGTGCATGGAGAATTAGCGATGCTCAAACGGGAAAAAAACGAATGCAATCTGAACTCTGAAGAGTGAAGACTGGAGATTGAAGAGGGCAGATAGTCAAATAGGGCCGGCGCGGCGCCGCTCAGTCTAAAGACCGTAGGCTAGGGTTCCTAGGGACTAGGGTTAAAATCCCAACAGATTTCAAGCACAATATATAATATATGTTAAGAGTCGGTTCTGTTCGGTTTAAGCGGTTTCGACAGGGTGAAACCAAACCAGACCATATAAGTCGCGGTTTCCAACGATTGAGACCAAATCAGACCGATGGAGAGCGGTTCGGTTCGGTTTTTGGCTCGGTCTGGTTCGGTCTGGTTTGGTTTGGGCGGTTTGAGCAAACCGTGCTCACCCCTACCGGAGCGTTTCTTCCGTCGCCGTGGTTGCTCGGCATCATTCTTCCGTTTCCTACGGTAATAATCGATCTCTTAATGTTTTCATAACCCGTTGTGTTTTTGTGAAACCCTAATGAAATGAATGTTGTTTTGATGATTGTTTCTCCATAACAGCGACTTCCCCGTAGATTAGCATCCGTGAGACGAACCCTTCGTGGTCGTCATCCTCGGTGCTAGGCAAGTGAAACTTGCCACTTAGGGTTTAGGCCATGTTTTAGGCCATTTGCTTGTTGTAGGCGTAAAAGAGACTAGGCGACGAAATGATACTCGCCTAGGCGCAAATTTAGGAACTAGCTTGATAACGAAGCTAGATCCGACATTTATCATGTTGCACAATTACCATGTCATGTTTAATTTCCATTAACGGTACGCAAATTAATTGTCATGTCATTGCATTCTTAAGTGTTTCCGTGATTGCGTAGCTACGCTACAATACTTGTGTTTCCTGGCTCGTGTTCCAGAAGCGGGCCATGTGTTGGTTGATAGCCAATGCCCGAATTGCTTGTCTCCGGCTAGGTGCACCCCTACGCCAAATGCTTATGAATCGTGAACTAGAATGCGAGCTCCTGTGCGGGGCAACCCTGGCTCATTTACTGAGCTCGTGTGCGGGTACCCTGGCTCGTTTACATGTGGGTATTGGGGGTAAGAGTTACGCGGCCAATCAACTGGGAGTCTGCCTGATCAGCAACTGCAGTGGTAAGGCGTAAACTCTGGGTTTTGGGGTAGTGTTAAGCGGCCAATCAGCGTGAACGCCAAACCGTTCAGCTGTAAGGCGTAAACATCTACAAACAACTTGAAATGTGACTAGTGAATTGATTGAGATTGTTAGTAGCTTGGCTACTCTTGACTTGTCCCGATAATTGTTCTCTTGTACTTATTGTTTCACCATGTCTTGCTTGTGCACTCATGTTATAACTGACATGTCATGCATACTATAACTGCTAGGTTGTTAGTTTGCCTTACTTTCAGTTTCCTTGCCCAAGTCTTTTAGACTTGCTGACATGTGCCCCTTTACTCTTTTGGGTGACACATGTTAGACATTGAGCCTGAGTACATTGTGGAGGACGAGGTGTTTGCTGACGCCGAGCCCGAGCCTGTGTTTGGCGAGGAGTACGTGGACACTGGGGACTAGTCCTAGTGTCTTCATTGTACTTTCCCTTTTGTTTAGACTGCTGTTTTGTTGTCGGTGCGTAGCACCTATACTTTGTTACGTTGTTCCTTTTGTTGGCCTTGTTCTGGGTCTGTAGACTCTTTCTTTTAGCCTGGTGGCTTTTCTGGATGTTGAACTTAATTTTCCCTGTTGGACAAATTATGATATATGAGATTTTATTTCTGTCTCTCCTTGTGTTATTATTGTTGTTCCGTTTGTGGTTACAGGGACATGCTTATGTTTTATTGACGCTTATCGGGTTTGGGTCTTCACAGCTCCACTCTCGTGCGGACCTTCTCACGTCTCGCCTCCATTTTAGGGAAGCGGGGCGTGACATGCAAACTTTATAAAAATTTGGATTTATTTTTAATCCTTCACGATTTAAAAATTACAAAGACCCTGAGACCGATGTCTTTAGTTACCTAACCTAAAGACGAATGATGTTTCCCTGTGGTCCAAGTAATTTTTAAACGGAAATTTTTATTGTCATATATGTTGTAAATGTATATTTTGCCTGCGTAATTGTGTCAATTGATTTTTATATTGCATGTAGCACTTATTAACTGCGTGGATGTTTAAATAAGACAAAATGTGTTTTTGGGATTGGCCATTATCGATATCCTATTATTAATTTCCTTAGCTTTGTATTTTTCTTTTATGAGAGAAATTGTAGTGAGCTTTTTATGTATTTATGCCAAAGACCGGTGTTACTACCTATGAAGACGGAGTTGAAACTTGCATCTATCTTGGACCCTAATGGGTTTCCAATTTGTACTTTTTCTTTGTTTCTGCTTTATGACTGTAATACGAATTTTGGACATTGTATGTTTTGGGTATCTGGCCGATCCCCGCATTTTTTCTTATTTATTTTCTTTAAAATGAGCATGATTTTAAATCACTTATTATTAATTTATGCGTATTTAAATTGCATAGATATAAATGGAAAAATTAGTTAGCGTCGATTTCGAAGTACCTGCTGCGGCAGGAAAGAACTATCTTAGCTGGCGAGTGGACCTGAAGTTTCACTTGTGTTCTATGGCCCTCCTTCACTCAATTTTGGCCCCCGCAGCAGTCGTGACAATTGCTGGCAATGCCCCAGAAGCGACACAGTCATCTAGCAGTTCTCTTACCGTAGTCTCCGACATGGATAAGGCGAAAGCCATTATTTATATTAGGAGACACATAGATCGGACCTTAAAGGCCGAATACTTAACGGTAGAAGACCCTCTTGAGTTGTGGACATCACTTGAGGCACGTTATAGGCATCAGATAGATGTCATACTGCCACGTGCCATTTATGAGTGGGAAAACCTCCGTCTTCAGGACTATAAGTCAGTTGCTGAGTACAACTCAGCACTTCATAATATCACCTCACGCCTGAAGTTGTGTGGTGAAGAAGTCTCAGAGCACCGCATGTTGGAAAAGACATTTACCTCGTCCCACGAGAAAGATGACATCCTCATGCAACAGTACCGTGAACGCAACTTCACGAAGTTCTCTGATTTGCTATCTTGCCTTCTTAGGACAGAGCAGAATAGAGACATACTACTGGCCACTCATAATCTGCGCCCTGCTGGTGCTGCACCTCTCCCTGAAGCCCACCATGTTTCTCCCCAGAAGTGGAAAAACAAGAAGAATGCTAGACAGAACAAAGGAAAAGCTGCAATAAAGCCAGAAAGAGCACCAACCCAGAACAACAACCAGAGGAAGAAAAACTACACATGGAAGCGTAAGAACAATGGTCCAGTGTCAATTCCTAAAAAGAACTGGGAGGATAAATGCCATAGATGTG
This sequence comes from Scilla litardierei, assembly GCA_030789695.1. Taxonomy (NCBI): domain Eukaryota; kingdom Viridiplantae; phylum Streptophyta; class Magnoliopsida; order Asparagales; family Asparagaceae; genus Scilla; species Scilla litardierei. The sequence continues at coordinate 33,590,760 of CM061131.1, read as the reverse complement.
GCATGACTGGACATTGGTCCAGAAACTGCCGCACTCCTCGCCACCTCCACGATCTGTATCAGGCGAGCCAAAAGCCACCGCCTGAAACAAACTTGGCAACTATTCAACAGCCAACCAAGTTCACTGTAAATGACTTCGAGAATGACGATCTGCTCGATTGAGCCCTATCTTTATATCTATGTATTTAAATTCCATGTAGCTTCATCGGTAGTTTGTTTTGAAAGTTTTTCTATTTGAATGACAGTTTTTCATTAACTTAAATAAACTTTTAATTTGCTTATAGATAGATGAGGTCTGAGTACCTTGTGGACAGTGCCTCAACGCACACTATCCTTCGCGAACCATGCTATTTTTATAGCTTAAACAAATATGACGGCCCCGTAATCACAATTTCGGGACTGTCCAACATAATCGAAGGAACTGGGGAAGCAATCATATTGCTACCAAATAACACAAGACTTAAAATACAAAATGCACTATTCTCTCCAAAATCCAATAGAAATCTCATAAGTTTCAAAGATATTCGTTTTAACGGATATCACTTAGAAACTAGAGATGAAGAAAACATTGAATATATGTATGTGACTCGTCAAGAGTTTCAACTTTGGCACAATAGACTAGGTCACCTTGGATCAGCTATGATACATCGCATCATCTCTGAATCCCGCAGACATAATTTGAAAACCCCGAGGATTTTTCAAAAGGGTGAATTTCCTTGTCCCCCTTGTTTTAAGGGAAAACTAATAACGAGACCATCCTTCCTGAAAGTGGGATTAGAGTCTCCAGGCTTCCTAGAGAGAATTCATGGTGACATGTGCGGGCCTATTCACCCTGCAAGTGGCCCATTTCGGTACTTCATGGTACTGATTGATGCATCCACAAAATGGTCTCATGTGTGCCTATTGTCCACTCGCAAACCTTGCTTTTCCCAAGCTATTGGCATAAATAATTAGGTTGTGATCTCATTTTCCCGATAACAATATCAAGAAACTACGTCTTGATAATGCGGGCGAATTCACTTCACAAGTCTTCGATGACTATTGCCGTGCAACGTGTATCGAAGTTGAACATCCTGTAGCTCATGTTCACCCCCAGAATGGATTAGCAGAGTCTCTTATAAAGAGACTCCAATGGATTGCACGTCCATTGCTCATGCAATCGCGTTGCCTGTGGAGAATTGGGGGCATGATATACTGCATGCCGCATCACTCATTAGGATAAGGCCCTCTGGTGGCCATACATTATCCCCGATGCATCTAGCATATGGCGCTCCACCAGATATATCCCAGTTGAGAGTATTTGGTTGTGCGGTGTATGTCCCAATAGCACTACCTCATAGGACCAAAATGGGTCCTCAGCGTCGTCTAGATATCTATATTGGGTTTGATTCTCCCTCTATTATTAGATACTTAGAACCTCTCACCGGGGACGCATTTAAGGCACGTCTTGATGACTGTAAATTTGATGAGAAATCATTTTCAAAACTAGACACACAGTCTAAGAAGCCTGATGCTTCTGAGACCATTTCTTGGGACAAGAAGTCTTTGTCCCTTTATACTCCGCGTACTAATCTGTGTGAAAATGAGATCATGAAGATCCTTCACATTCAGAACACAGTACACCTACTACCAGATAAATTTACGGACAACCAGAAGATTGTTCGTTCACATGTCCTTGCTGTTGGATATGGATGACGTTTGTACACCCTTGTAGGGGATGTACGAGGGAATACGGACCTCGAACGTCGCGTACACGAAGTCGTGTGCAAAGGGAATCTGTTCCCTTGCGGAGAGAATCTCTAGATTAGTGGGAAAGTCGCATTATATGTGCATAAGTGCATGCGACATATGACTAATAAAAGGGGAATATCTTAAGCTTATGTTGTACCATGCATATGGTACAACTTAAGCTTATAATGTGCCATGTATGATGGTACACTTTAGTTAAATTGTTCCAAAGGAACAACTACTCCTAAAATAAATACCTTGGGGGCTATAAATAAGACCCAAGGCTTAGCCATTTACTCACACTTTTGCATGGTATTCTTGCCTTGCATTTCATTCTAGCGAGCTCTGCCGAAATCCTTCCTCTCCCTTTATCCAAGTTCTTAATCTAAAAGTAGAGATTTAGATTGTGGATTTAGTAGCCTTACTCCGTTCGTGAGAAGACTCGATCCGTCGTGGCGAATCCGAAGGCGAAGTTCCGAGACTACCGTGCCGCATACGCAAGCGTAAGTCTCAACTTCATTTATCGATCCTAACGCTGTTTTGACATGTTCCTACATTGGTATCAGAGCCATACGGGTTCGCCCCGGTCAAACCGCCGCCCCGTCGAACCGATGAATGAGGCGTTGTCTTTTTCACGAATGGGTATCCTACCATTACGGATATGGTAGGAACGCTTCGTGACGGAGAGAACGCAGCGGTTGTTCTTTTCACGTTAGGGTCTTCTGTCATTACGGATATGGCAAGAACTCTCCGTGACGGGAAGAACCGACCGTTCACGTCGTCAAGCTCGCACTCTTCATGGATGCCGAGTCTCCATTCATAGGGAATGTGAACTCTCTTCATGTGGAGCGTGTAGTTTACGAACTTTAAAGTATGTTATTTTTCATTTTTGGCACACGGCCATTAGAAAATAACTACTTTCTCGACGAACGGGTTCTTCATCGACGAACGGGTGCTTCTTCGAGGAAGATGATGGTAGTTATCTCCATCGAAGAAGATGAATTTTGGTGCATGTGCACCATGGCCAAATGGGCTATGAAGGCCATGCACCCCCCTCCCCATGCGGAGGGGGTTGGCTACGGCCAATAACCACCACGGCCACCCCTCCGGCGGGGTGTGTGGCAACCCCATTTAAAGGGGGTGGCCAGCCATGGCCATATGGGCCATGGCCGGCCAATGCCAAAATGGCCTTGGCCATGACCGGCCATGGCCAAGCCATGGCCGGCCAAGGCCAGGCTGGCAGTGGCCGGCCTCGGCCACGGCCAGGGGGCCCTGGCCGTGGCCAAGGCCATGCCTGGCCGAGGCCAGGCCAGGGCCAGGGGGCCCTGGCCGGCCTGGCCGACCTTGGCAGGAGCCAGAGCCGGCCCTGGCCAGTCTCGGCCAGGGCAGAGGCCCTGGCCGAGCGGCCAGTGGCCTCTGGCCGGCTCTGGCCGGCATCGGCCAGGGCCTCTGCCCTGGCCGAGGAGCCAGGACCCCTGGCCGGCCAGGGCAGAGGCCCTTGGCCGGCCCTTGGCCAGCCTCGGCCAGGGCAGGGGCCCTGGCCGGGAGTGATATAGACCAATTTTTGGTCGACCAATTTGGGTATTTTGGTCGACCAATCCGGCAAAAGGTCTTGGTCGATCACGAACTTGCCGACTAGCCCATACGGGGTGTCAAAAGGCCTTAGTCAAACACGAATGTGCCGACTAGCCCATATGGGGCTAACGACAGTCATCTGCTCTTATTTTATAAAGTTTTTTTTTCTTGGTCTCTACTCCTTGAAGATTAGCCGTAGTGCTCTACTTCATGCGAGATTAGCCATGTCATTGTGCTCTACTCTACGGAGATTAGCCAATGTACTTATGACATTGTGCTCTACTCTACGGAGATTAGCCAATGTATTTCAAATTTTTTGAAAAAGATGTTTTCAAATAGGTTATGTCCCGTCCTTAATCGGGATAGCGCAATTTAGAATTCCAAGTCCTACCACGATCCGGCCATGGTTATCTAACCCATGGGTGTGTAGAACAGGTCTCGTGGCTTGACAATTGTTGCGTTAAAATTCTTTGCGCAAACTCTCACCTATTCCATTTTGAAAGATATGTTTTTCAAAAGTATTTTTCCGCTGCTGGTACCATACGGGTATCATTTCTGATTTCTTTTTACATGAGATAAGTAAGAGGGATACTTTGAAAGTTACTTCTAGATGGTAGTTGGGAACGTAGTGAACTTCTCGATTCTAGAGTAACATTTCAGCTTATCCAAGGAACTTATCAAGTGTTTAAAGAATCGAAACTTTATGCATAGAATTTTGATCGTGGTTTTCATTTTCTTTGCAGTTTTTGATTCGAATATGTCTACCGCTTCTAAGAACATTGTCGCCAAGCTTAACAAAGGTGAGAAGCTCAACGGCGACAATTATAAACTTTGGTCAATAAAAATCCAATATGTTTTGGAGGAGCAAGATGTGCTTGAAACACTCCAAAACGTAATGGAAGAACCTGAGTTGGGCAATACGGCCCAACACAAGAGGGACCGAGAAGCTTATAAGACTTGGACTCGAAAGAACAAAATAGCACGTATTACGTTATTGTCCGCAATGGACAATGACATAATGCGTCTATTTCGGGAATTCGACCTAGCCAAAGACATATGGTCTGGGCTAGAAATAAAGTTTGGTGGAACTTCGGTCACCAAACTCCGCTCCTTAAATATTCAATTTGATTCGTACAAAATGCGGCGAGATCAATCTATGAAAAAGCATCTCCGCCACATGGCGAATCTCATAGCTGAATTGAAGGATGCGGGTCTTACGCTGTCTGACGAACAGCAGATCCAAGCAATCATTCGTTCACTCCCAGATAGCTGGGATAACATGAAAATGCACCTCACTCATAATGAGTGCATTAAAACTTTAAGCGATGTATCCAAACACCTCGAACTCGAGGAAGAGCGGATTCAAGCCGCAAAACCTAGTGCCGAAGTGCACATGGCCGCTAGTTCCTCACATGGAGGAAAGAAGCGGAAGGATAAACGCTTAAGGTTTATGAACGAACGAAAGCAAGAACCGGAAACCTCAAAGAAGACTAAGAACAAAAAGTGGCAAAAGAATGTGCACTCAAAGAAGAAAAACTTGAAGAAGATCAAGTGCTTTAAGTGCAACAAGTACGGTCACTTCGCCCGTACGTGTACGGATGGAAGTGATAAGGTAACTTGTAGGGCTAGTTACATATGTGTTTCTAGTTCCATGTTTCTTGCTGAATCTAAGTATTTTTGGTTGATTGATTCAGGGGCCACAGACCACGTAGCGAAGGACAGAAGGTTCTTCGTAGAGTATCGAAGGATAACTCAAGGAACAAAGTGGATATACGTCGGCAACAACACTCGTGTTGAAGTCAAGGGCGTCGGAACATGCAAGCTAGTTCTCGACAACGGCCGGACTCTATTATTGCACGACGTCCTCTTTGCTCCAGATATTCGAAGGAATATCGTATCCGTGGTCATGTTAATGTCTTTAGGTTATGAATGGAGGTTCTATGAACAAAATGTTGACCTTGTTTGTAATAGTTCTTTAGTTGGGTCAGGTAATGTTTGTAATGGATTGATTGTTTTAAACACTATGTATGATGATTCTTCTTCTATTAATGAAAGTTTCCATTTGACAAATGCTTCTAATTCTGAATCTGAGATCATTTGTTGGCATGCAAGACTTGGTCACATTGGACCAACTAGAATGGATAGACTTGCCAAAAGTGGCTTGCTATCTAATGTTTCAAAAGTTGAAATGTCAACTTACGAACATTGTCTTGTAGGGAAAACTTGTCGCAAGCCGTTTGGAACTGGCACAAGGGCCGAAGTTCCATTACAGCTTATCCATTCGGACATTTGCGGTCCAATGAATGTTAAGACAAGACGCGGGAAGTCCTATTTCATCACCTTCATTGATGACTTCACCCGTTTCGGTCGCATTTATTTGATTTCCCACAAATATGAAGCTTTATCTTGCTTCAAAAACTATATGAGTTTAGTGGAAAATCAACTAGATCGCAAGATAAAGGTCTTGCGAACCGATCGGGGTGGAGAATATCAATCAACGAGTTTTAAGGAACTCTGTGATGAAAAAGGCATAGTTCATCAAATAACTATGCCTTATACTCCGCAACAAAACGATGTTGCGGAAAGAAGAAATAGGACATTAATGGAAATGGTCCGATCAATGATGTCTCAGGCAAATTTGCCCATCATCTTTTGGGTTGATGCATTATTGACGACAGCATTCATCTTAAACCGTGTACCCTTTAAGTCGGTAAGTTCTACTCCTTATGAGTTGTGGAACAATAGAACTCCAGACTTAAGCATTCTAAAACCTTGGGGTTGTGCCTCTTACGCACATTTATCCTCTCACAAATATGGCAAACTTGGGCCACGTGGGAGGAAGTGTATCTTCATCCGATACGCTGAAAACTCCAAAGGATATGTTTTCGTCGGTCAAGAGGACAATGGGGGTCTAATAGAATTCGAATCGAGGAATGTTGTCTTCTTGGAAAACGAGTTTCCAAGACAGGGTGAGATAAGTCAAGACTTATCCTTGTTTGAGACTTGGGATCAAGAAGGATCGGAACGTTTGAGTGGGAGAATTCTTGGTGAAGAGGAAAATGACCCTCATACTTCACCTATGGATGATACGAACGATACCAATCCTATTCCGAGTGGGAGTGATGTTATTCCAAGTGGGAGTGATGTCATTCCAAGTGGGAGTGATCAAACTCAAGCAAGACGTAGTAATCAAACGAGGCTAACACCTCTGAGATTTGAGGATGAATTTCCTCAAACATTCATGACATTACTACAAGATGATGACGAACCTGCAAATTTCAAACAGGCCGTCACATGCCGTGCTAAAGATAAATGGATAGCGGCGATGGAAGAAGAACTTCAATCCATGAAAACAAACCAAGTCTGGGACTTGGTTGATTTACCTAAGGGACGTAGAGCCATTGGGAACAAGTGGGTTCTCAAAATCAAGCATAAGGCTGATGGCTCCATCGAGAAATATAAAGCTCGCCGTGTTGCGAAAGGTTTCACGCAACAGGAAGGAATAGACTACGAAGAGACTTTCTCTCCTGTCGTGCGTTTTACCTCCATTCGCTTAATTCTGGCAATGGTGGCTTGTTTGGACCTCGAGTTACATCAGATGGATGTAAAGACTGCTTTTCTTAACGGAGAACTAGATGAGGAGATTTACATGGAACAACCAAACGGGTTCGTACAAGAAGAAAACAAACATAAGGTTTGTAAACTTCGTAAATCCATATATGGTCTTAAACAATCCTCAAGGCAGTGGTATATGCGCTTTCAAGAAGTCGTTTTGTCGTATGGTTTCTCCATGCTCGACGAAGACAACTGCGTATACATTAAGAGGATTAAGAACAAGTATGTAATTATGTCTCTTTATGTAGATGACATACTTATAGCCGGAAATGATAAGCGTCTTATCATGGATATCAAAGCTTGGCTTTCATTCGTCTTTGAGATGAAAGACATGGGTGAAGCTGCATATATCCTTGGGGTTAAGATCTCAAGGAATCGTTCCAAGAAACTTCTTTCTCTCTCTCAAGAAACATATATAAAGAAAGTTTTAGAACGGTTTAATATGCAGGACTGCAAGCCAATTGATACTCCAATAAGCAAAGGCGAGGGTCTATGTTTGGAAATGTGTCCCAAAGATCCAAAAGAAAAGAAAGCTATGGAAAAGGTTCCATACTCCAGTGCTGTCGGGAGTCTGATGTACGCCATGATGTGTACCAGACCGGACATTTGCTATGCTGTTGGTATGGTAAGCCGTTACCAATCCAACCCAGGACAGGCACACTGGAAAGCGGTGAAGAGGATATGTACCTCAAAGGGACTGCGGACTATGCGTTGTGCTATCAAGGCAATACCTTGAGACTTGAAGGCTATACCGATGCTGATTGGGCAGGTGATCTCGACGAGCGAAGATCTACCTCGGGCTTTGTTTTCTTGCTCGGGAATGGTGCAATATCCTGGAGCAGCAAGAAGCAAACCTGCATCGCCCTATCAACCATGGAAGCCGAATTTGTAGCATTCAGCATGGCGGTCCAAGAAGCTGTTTGGCTTAGGAAATTCTTAGACAGGCTGACGGATGCCACTGACTCGAGCACTGTTCCTATATAAAGTGATAGTCAAGCTTCGATTGCCTATGTCAAAGATCCTAAATTTCATTGTAAGACCAAACACATTGATATTTGATTCAAGTTTGCGAAGGACTATGACAAACGGAAGGAAGTAGACATATGATACATATCCACGCATAAGATGATAGCGGATCCCCTTACTAAGGCGATCCCTAGAGATGTGTTCTTCAAACACTTATCATCTATGGGAATGCGTAGGTGCTGAGCTGTATCATGTAATATTTCCCATGTTTATAGAAGATCAAAGTTTTATAAAAAGAAGAAGTTTTTTTTGCATACAAGTTTCTTACAAATGATTTTATATACATTTGTGTTTAAGTCTCAGCTATTTTATTGTGTGTATGTCGGACAGATTAAGGTTGGCTCTCTCACATGAGCAACCGCCTTATCTTATCAGATGGATAAGATAGAGATGAGACTAGTTTAAAGTCAAAATCATTAGACAAATGATTTAGAGTCGTGACTTAAACAAGATAGTCGAATGAAAGATCTGCATCATATGGATGCTTACAAAAGATCTGAGATCTGTTTCACAAGGATATTTAAAAGAGATCTCATAGGATTTTTTAAATCATATCTGTCTTATGCAGGATGAGAGTCCGGGAATATTTCATGGGTAGTAAGGGGACTCAAAAGATAGGCACTGTGGTGTCTGATCTTTCATCCGTACAACATCATTAAGACATACTCTCCCTGGGAAAGGAGTGATGTTGTAATACGTGTTCATACCACGTATGCATTTCGACCACTGAGTTAGTAGCAATAGTGTTTGCTATTATGTGAGACTCAAAGGCCATATGGGTCTTAACTCTTACCTTCAAGGACTCCAATTGGTTCCTTTAGATTTGACGAGATGATCGCTATCTTAGCGTGTTGCTAATGGGCTATGATAATTCGGCTCGGCGGGGCACGTTAGAAAAGCGAATCAAGTCAAGATCAGAAGGTTCGCAAGAAGAGGAAGATTGATTTCATATTCGCATTTGAACTTTAATGATTCAAAGCTGGCCAGCCAATTGTGATCCAGATGGGATTCAATTGTTGAATATAAAGTATAAGAAATGTGAAGAAATAATCTAGGGTAAAGCATGCGTTGAACTACTCAACTTTGCACCTTCGAGGTCGTTGTGTATCTCTAACAAGTGCACAACAACAGACTCTACGCGCATGATGGTCGCACGGTCTATTTCTCGGTATGATAGATGAAAGAACTAAGAGAAAGACGTTCTCTTACAATCCCCTCAAGTGTGAGTGGGAGATGTTGGATATGGATGACGTTTGTACACCCTTGTAGGGGATGTACGAGGGAATACGGACCTCGAACGTCGCGTACACAAAGTCGTGTGCAAAGGGAATCTGTTCCCTTGCGGAGAGGATCTCTAGATTAGTGGGAAAGTCGCAGTATATGTGCATAAGTGCATGCGACATATGGCTAATAAAAGGGGAATATCTTAAGCTTATGTTGTACCATGCATATGGTACAACTTAAGCTTATAATGTGCCATGTATGATGGTACACTTTAGTTAAATTGTTCCAAAGGAACAATTACTCCTAAAATAACTACCTTGGGGGCTATAAATAAGACCCAAGGCTTAGCCATTTACTCACACTTTTTCATGGTATTCTTGCCTTGCATTTCATTCTAGCGAAGCTCTGCCGAAATCCTTCCTCTCTCTTTATCCAAGTTCTTAATCTAAAAGTAGAGATTTAGATTGTGGATTTAGTAGCCTTACTCCGTTCGTGAGAAGACTCGATCCGTCGTGGCGAATCCGAAGGCGAAGTTCCGAGACTACCGTGCCGCATACGCAAGCGTAAGTCTCAACTTCATTTATCGATCCTAACGCTGTTTTGACAGGTTCCTACACCTGCTGTTAACACGCCAGCTAGGATTGACATCCCCAAAAATGGATGCAATCCACCAGCAGCAGAATTGGCTGTACCTCAATTGAAAAGAGGACGCTTGCCAGGTTCAAAAAGATAAAGTTCCTCGAAAGAGGAAGATTCCTGGAGATAATAAGATGATCCCTCCATAGGATGCTTAGCTCAGACCAGCGACCTTTCCTCTCCTTATTTCCCCTACAGAGGAAACAATAGGAGAAACATCATTAAATTACGTACGTACTGTAGAGGTACTGGATAGACATAGCACAGTCGTCGATGACGATTTTGCGTTCGCTATTGCCGTTCACGTCGCTGAATACGACGATGACGTCGTACCACGATCTCTAGCGGAATGTAAGCACAGAGATGATTGGCCAAAGTGGGACGAGGCAATAAAAGTAGAGCTGGACTAACTCTTGAAACACAAATTATTTGGACCAGTAGTCCAAACACCTGTAGGTGTTAAACCTGTGGGATATTAGTGGGTCTTCTTCAGAAAAAGAAATGAAGAAAACGTGATCGTACGCTACAAGGCACGACTTGTAGCACATGAATTTTCCCAAAGGCCGGGGATTGATTATGAAGATACATATTCCCTGGTCATGGATGTGATCACTTTCCGATTCTTGCTTAGCCTATCATCTTTGGAAAGCCTAGAAATGCAGCTCATGGACGTTGTGACTGCATATCTATATGACGATATAGATAAAGAAATCTATATGAGACTTCCAGATGGGTTTAATTTACCCCCAAGAAATGAAAGAGAGACCTGTGACGTCTTCTCAGTAAGGCTCAAAGATCATTATATGGTCTTAAGCAATCAGGAAAAATGTGGTATAACAGACTAAGTGTTTTTCTTGCACATCAAGGATTCACAAACAACGAAGTCTGCCCGTGTATCTTTATCAGGAGAACGGGAACATGATTTGTCATCGTCGCAGTATATGTGGATGACTTAAATCTCATAAGATCTATTGCAGAGATTAATGGGATATCTGAAAGCCTAAAGCATACCTTCGAAATGAAAGACCTAGGCAAAACGAGGTATTGTCTTGGCTTACAGATTGAACACCTACGAGGTGGAATCCTGTTACACCAATCAAATTATACAAGGAAACTTTTAAACAAGTTTCAAATGAAAAATGTCGTCCTTTAAGAATTCCTATGGTCGTGAGATCACTGGATATTCATAAGGACCCTTTCCGGTCACTGGAAGAGGGGGATGAGATACTGGGTCCTGAAATACCCTACCTCAGTGTCATTGGAGCACTTCTATATCTGGCAAACTGCACGCGTCTCGATATAGCGTTCGCAGTTAATCTACTTGCTAGACACAGTGCTACGCCTACAAAGCGCCACTGGAACGGAGTAAAGCATCTTCTACGCTACCTCCTGGGCTCTATAGATCTGGGACTATTCAACCAGAGAGGTTCCTCGTCCCAGTTACTTGGTTATGCTGATGCAAGTTACCTCTCTGATCCACACACAACAAAATCACAAACTGGCTTTGTGTTTACCTACGGAGGGATTGCTATTTCATGGAGATCGGTAAAGCAAACCACTACAACAACATCATCCAACCATGCTGAACTTATTGCTATCCACGAAGAGAGCAAATGTTTTTGGCTCCGCTCTGTCGTCCAACATATCCTTGATGCCACTGGCCTAAAGACGGGTGGGCTTGAGCTCACTACCTTGTTTGAAGATAACACTGCAGCATAGCACAACTCAAAAAGGGCTACATCAAAGGCGACAGAATGTAACACATTTCTCCCAAATTCTTCTGGACGCACGATCTACAGAAGAACGAGGAGGTCAACATCTAGCAGATCCAGTCCTGCAAAAACTTAGCTGATTTGTTTACTAAATCTTTACCAAGATGTATTTTTGTAAAACTTGTAAAAGGAATCGATATGAGACAGCTGAACGACCTACAAGCCTGTAGCTTATACGGATGATGGGGAGTAACATGTGAGTTGCACTCTTTTTCCTTAAGCTGTTGGTTTTTTCCACTGGATTTTCCACAGCTAAGGTTTTAACGAGGCAAATACGATTACTCCGGATCCAGAAGTATCCACTCCCATAGCATTTACACTAAGACCAAAGTAATGGTTGGATAAGGGGGAGTGTTATGAATGATGGAGGCTTTTGGCCTCCCCTCATCTTTATCTCTCCCATTACTCCACATTATACATACTAATAGGGACTTTGATAACCCATGGCCTTTGGGCTACTATAAGTTTAATAAATAGAGAACCATGTCTTTGCACCATGGTTACTCAACACTTTCCAAAATTTGCCGGTAAAAAACTATGAGGAAGACTATATACACCCCTAAACATAGGGGTGTATGGTATGATTAATGGCCAAAAAAAGAAAAAAAAACAAAGGGGAAGGCTAGGAAATGATACATAGATGTGATGTAATTTCCATGTTCAGCAAACAATGATAACATACACCCCTAGCATAGGGGTGTATATAGTCCTCCTCAAAACTATTTAAGCGGTCTCTATAAGGAGCTTTGAGTTCAGTTACCTACAGATCCCCCAAAAAAAAAAAAAAAAAAAAATCCAATGGCTCAGCGAGAAGGAGGTTGTCCACTTGTTTAAATCGCACGAGGAACATATGCGAGCTGACCGCCTTGACCGCCGCCTCATTCACAGATGTAGAAAGACGTCCGCCGGTCCCCGCTTCCATGGACCCCCTCGCGCACTCAAAACACGGGTCATGGTCTCGGTCACCTCCACCCACCGGTGAGCTCCCCAAACGTCACCGCCTACTCATTCCCTCATACTTTCAGCTATCTTCGAGCTTCCTCCTGCTTTCGTGACGGTGACGAGATCACACTCATTCTCAAGACTTTAATACCTATATCTATTCTTCTCCGATCATCCCCATTTTTTCCCATCGTCCTCTTCTTTCCAAAATCCCCCATCTATCATTTTCCCTCTCTAAGTATTCTCCCTCTAAAATGACGACGGCATCTCGAGATCAGCGGCCGACGCTATTCTCCCCGTTTCAGATGGGCCGATTCTCGCTCTCTCACCGGTAAGCTCACCTCCAATTTTCGTGCAAAGATCTTGATTTGGGCAGTGCTTTGTGACGAACCTGCACACGGGATCTGCTGTTCTTCCGGATTGGAACTTCACTCGCCGTTTTACCCCTGGATTTGTTTGGTATTTACGGAGTGTTTTTGTTGCAGAATTGTGCTGGCGCCGATGACGAGATGCAGGGCGGTGGGTGGAATTCCGCGGGCGGCGCACGTTGAATACTACGTTCAAAGGGCGACCCAAGGCGGCTTTTTGATCACGGAGGGGACCTTAATTACGCCCGGCGCTGGAGGGTACTTTCGTCATTCTTTCTTTCTAGTTCTCAATTAGATACTTTTGTTGTCTCGCCTGTCGAATAAAAAGCCTCTAACATATTTGTTGTTTTTAGAAATAAAAACTTACATGCCTCTTAGAAGCATCCACATTCAATAAAAGTTGATGCAGTAGCATGTCTTCTGTTTTTGGTTATCTTTCTATTCATTAGTTTTATGGTTGAACTCATTATTATTGTAATGGGCATTTTTAGGATACAAGTTCCAAACAAATGCTAAATTAGAATATTAGTAATCCAGTCCCATGCAAAATTGTAGTTGGATATTAGTTCCTAACAGTATAAAACCTAGTGGTGGGTATTCAACCCCATTACTTGATCCCAATCCAGTACCGAATCGATCCAAACCGGTCGTATGCATATCCAGGACACTGATCGATTGATATTCTTATTTGATAGAATTATTCGGTCGGATATAGCAAACATATACAAATTCGGCAATCTATAAGACGTGAATGTTAAATTCTTGGATATGCATACGATCAAGTAGTATTCGTCAATCAATAAATAATATGCAATCAAAATTAGGTTTATATCAACAAAAACGAGTAAAAATCAATAACGTCATAACTAAAATTAAATTAATATTAATCAAATAAAAATCATGATTCACCAAAGAAAATCATGAAGAACATATCACCGATAAACGTTTACTACAAAACAAAATATTCCGAATCAAATTTAGAATTAAATTTTACACACATCACGAACCGCACTCACTTTAATTCCAATTTGGAGTATTATTCATCGAAGTATTGTACGTTTGAATATTATTAATTTGGCATTAATAAAATACGGACTACATTAATGGACTATTGGGAATAGAAACTTAATTGTACGGAGTTCCTTAAATTCATCTGAAATTTGAATAATACATGGATTATATGAGTTTTAACTAACTGAGGCATAACATAAACATAATCGATCCCGATCTGGATCCAGTTTGGGATGGGTGTTGATCAAACAAAATTGATTCCGTTCCCGATTCATCTTTACTTACGTTTATTAGGATAATGTATGTATTTAATGAAATCAATCTCGATCTCAATATGATCCAATCCAAATACAAATCCTGACCCAACATATACCCAATTAAAGCTTATTTATGACAGTTTGTGTAAAAAAAATATGGATTCAAATCTTACATCTTTGGAGATAAATACGTAGGAAACATTGGAAACATATATCCCAAAATGTTGACAAACCCCGCCTTGTTGTGCTCACAAACTTTATTTTGTTGTTATATTTGTTTCTTATATTGTCCAAACAAATTATAATCTAGAACCAGAAATAGTTGTATATCAAAATTTCAAACCTGGTGGGAATTAATAACACGACCAACCTGTTGCATGATGGATCGAATTTTGGGTTGAATTTTGGATCCCGTGTCTTTACGCATGGTTATGGATCAAAAAACTAAAACCGATACAATAGTATCCCTAACAAAATCCATATAAAAAGAGTCCTTTAGTTTATTTATTTACTTTTTGGAGAAAATTCCTTGTGTTACATATTATGGAGAAGTGTGGGAATATTCGATTAACTGATAATATGGAAGGGAAAAAGTCATATTTACCATCATCTTTGTTCCTTATCCTTTTCTTTGATTACACACTATTCTATCACAATCTCATTCAATCTCTCATCCTTTTCTTTCTTCCACTACATTACCATCTTCTCTACCAAATTCCTTGTCTTTCTTATTTAACCAGCGACATACCCAATTCATTTTTGTGACGGACATTCTACACTGCTTTGGAGAATTTGAGAAAAACCAAGCTTACCTTTGTTTTGACTGCATTCTCTTCTCAACCTAATGGAAAGTTTATAGAAATATTGAGAAGAGAAATAAGTAGAAAAAGAGCTAATCCCAAGAAGAAAAGATGGATCTTCATAGAGTACATTAAGTTGCAATAACAAGGGTGGCTACAGGAGTTTATTATTAGAAGGGGTAAAGTGAAAGAGAAAGTGAAGACTTAGATCTTATTTGACAGATTTGGATGCCCATTGCAATGCAAGGACTCTTTTCAAGTGGTTCTATATTATTATGGATTTGCATCCAAACATGTATTTGTTGGGGATTCATCCAAATCGGATATTTGTTAGGGACTAATATCCAAACATGTATCCGAAAATCCATGGCCTAAAGTCCATACATGTTACACATAGTCATGGTCTATAATCTATATGGATATGGATCAAGTATGAGTACTCTTTATTTATTTGGCATGAGGTACCCAAAATGGGAATACAAATTGATGCAATACATCTTGTTGATAGGAACCCTATAAATAGTATGAATGGGGCAATATTACATTTGCACCACAATAATTGTTGAAAAATGGCTCTTATTAGCAAATGAATCAGTGAATTAACATACACGAGAGCAAGTTTTATAAAGGTTAGATAAAATATATATTATAAGTGAGTGCGAATTAGACTCTCAGGTAATTATGCGGTATATGTTATATTTGATTCAGTTACACACATGCATACCCATATATGGCTAAAGGTGGATAGAGAAACTGTTTTCTGTTTTGATCCCAATATTTATTATGTCCAGCTTAGCCTAATTAATTCCATAATTTGTGAATAATGAAGCATTTGGAAAATCACAGATTACAGTTATTTCATTACTATATATCATCTATTGAGGATCATGTGATTTCATACATATGTTGGACATGTCAGTCACACATATCAGTCATGGTGCTTTTGTTATATATATATATATGTATTAGAATTTGTTGCGCCAGTGTGCTTGGGGTGGCAATTTTTGTCCCGGCACGATAGCACGGGCACGACACGACACGGTTCATTTTTGTTCTGGGCTCGGGCCAAGTTATTCAGCCTATTGGACGGCACGACACGACGCAGAATTCTTTTGAGCTTGATTCAAACAAAAGAGCTCGATTTACAAAACAAAGCTGCTCGATCATAAACTAATCTTTGAATCATACAATTATCACAAAACAAAATAGCTCATTCAAACTTGCAGATAAAAAAATACGCTAGATGGACATCTTGAGGATATCTTGAGTTCATATTCTGAAAATTTATTACGCGGGAATTTACTCTTAGGAAAAAGCTCCCTATCAATTTGCTGAATTTGCATGTAGGTTGCAGTCTAAATTAAATTCTAGTAGCATTTAAAGATACATCATTAACAGAGGGGGTATGGAAATCTAATAAACAACATAGCCCAATAATTCTTTCAACCCTCTTGGACTGGGCCGGGCGGCCCGAATTTTTATTGGACCGGGGCTGGTCTGCACTGGATTGGTCCGAAGTCTTACTGGACCGGACTGGCCCGGTCCTTTAAGAAAATTGGACTAGGCCGGGCCGGCACGATAAGACCGGGCTGGCCCGAATTGCCACCCTACTGTGCCATATTGTGTTTGTGTCATTGCAATATAGTTTCCTGATCATGCATTGCATTTGTCTTGTAGTACATGCATTTGGTAACCCATGAAATAGAAGCATAGCTGAGTCTGTTTTGGAAGCGTCACCATTGGGTTGAATGACTCATTGTGCGCATAACAGAGGAATGTCAACTCTTGGTTCAGAGCATCATAAAAAAAGAGAGGAAAAAACCGAACCATATCACTGTTTTTCAATGGGATCCAGCAAAACTAAAGGGGATTATAATACCAGGGGAACAATTAAATTACAATGTATCGATGAAATTGAAATGGACTCAACAAAATCCTTGATACCTGCAGTGTAGCATGCATTCTCACCATAAGTTTTTTAAATCAATAAAATAACCACTGTTCAGGCTAAATCAATAAAATAACCACTGTTCAGGCAAGTGCTTATTGATTTGCTGTTAAAATCTGTAGTGTTTATGGAAGCAACATGATCTTAAGAAACAAGCCAATGAAGTCAGGTTATTTTTTTTAACAGAAGAAAAGATGGACAGATTGTCTGTGGAGAATAGAAGAGAGAAATTGAATTTCGAAAATGTTGTTTGAGAGCTTATTGGAGAAATGTTTTAGGGATTGAGTGAGGTTAAACCAATTGTTGGACCAAACTATACTTGGTTTGGCTTTCAGTTGGACTGAACCATAATTAAGAATGGATGAAGGAGGCGGACTGTAAGAATTTCTGGATTCCTATTGGGATATGCGACGGTCATCTATTGTTGCATATGACTATTGTCGTTCCACCTAGAGACGACCCATCCACTTACTCTCTGCCTAGAAAGTAAACATTTAAACGCGGATCCATTTCTCTGGAACTAGTCATGTCTAAACATGAAAGTGGTGTGACCTTATGCAGTTTTACATGTTACCTCAATTTTCTTCTATTATTGCTAAGAGCTTAAAACTATGGGTTTGGATCATGTGTGCAAGCCGCATACACATACAATAAAGAACTGAACCGGTGGACTACTACGTGGTTTGGCAAAGTCTGCTACGAGTTGAGGTTCATTGGAATCAATGATAAGATTAAAGGAAACAAGCATGCTGCCAAACTTAAGCACCAACATAATGTTCTTTGTCATTCAGGTTTGAAATCGTAGCACTGGTATTGACAGTGGTACCAACCAAAGGTCAAGGTTTCAGTGCCTTTATTGTCAGCCATTTTGAATCAGATATATCAGCAGCTTCATATTTTCTTAAAAATTTAAAATATACGTTTAAGTTAACTAGCAACATTTTGACATTTTTTGAAATAATTAATAGAAGTCTGGTCAAATATTGTATAATAGATGGTTGGTGAAGTAATAATCTATATGCAAATATACTATTTTTATGGTTGATTTATAGTTAGAAAACTTTAAGATCTTTCGTGAATTCGTAATTTCACAGTTGGTTGGAGATAAAAATTAATGGGGGTAACCAGTGTTTTGACATTCACAGATCACAAGTTAGGTTGTCTGGGCAAGATAGGGCAACCATTGCAGTTTTATCCCCCTTTTCTTTTTTAGGTATTTGACTGAAAGCAAAATTTCGGTTTCTTAATATGGTTGGTTGCATTGAGTTTGACTGGCTGATATTAGCTGTTACACCTTTAAAATGTGACCTCTACAAAGTCCACAACGGGATTAAGATATAATCACACATAATGACCGCTGAGTCCAATATTACAAAGGAGCCCACAGTCGGGATTTTTTAGAAGCTATATGAGGATACTTTTCAAAGAGAATCATACTTGTATGTATGCATTATATCATGAGAAGTGCTTCTAATCCCGCTTGTTCATCAAGCCATGATTTGATCAAAGGGTTAGCCGACCTGACCTCACATTATCTTACATAAGCAGAGACCTTTGTAGCCCTAGGATATGCAATACAATCTCCTTAATAATTTTCTACATCCGCCTCAAATATAAATCTGATTTGAACATCGGAGGATGTTAGGTCAGGATCTATCCCGATTGCCCCCAATGTTGTATTCTTCCATGCAGGCAACCTTAGCGACAGCTTGCAATATATCACCGTCTTCCTCTCTAATCCTCTTATTGAGTCTAAAAACCTATTCATGACGATCCCCTTCAATACAAATTTTATTATGTGTATTGTACGTGTAGGACATGGTGCAACAGCTGGCATTGTTTGTAGAAAACTTGAGTGATACGACCACCAACTATTCTTAAGAGATGAAGACTAACCAACCTGGTAATGGTAATGAGGACCCTACTCTCATCATGCAGGCAGTGCCTAAGCTCATCACAAAGATTTAGGTTACCAACTGATTCAAGACACTGAGTAAGATGATGATTGTCATCGATAAGAAGATTGGTATCACCACTTAGATCGTGACCATTGAGCATGCCCAAATCATTAAAAGCAAAGTTTACAACCATTCAAACAAGAATTTATTTAGAGACGAAGCACACACCCAAAGTCATAGATGCGACGAGTGATCTCAATCCTCCGCTTGCGACCAATGTCATGAAAAGGTCTACCAACGATTGTAGAACTTAACTGTCACAAGAGTCAGATGATCCGACAAACCTCATATTTACCAAGGTAATGACAAGAGAGGCTAGGAGATCACCCTTTGACCTTAGAACTTGCATGGTCGTAGTGGATACTCTTAGACATTAGCATGCAGTCGGGGGCGACCAGTGTAAACATGGGACCAGTCCCTTCCATGGATTCTTTATCCCAGAAGATCCCCAGCATGGTCGTCACCTGAAAAGTCCTTACTGAAGATAATGAAACATGTCATACCGCTAGCATTTTGGGAGACACGAGATTGTTTCTACCGTTGTTGTTCCTGAAGCACTTGTTAAAGCGAACAGGATCAATCATGCAATCGTTACCATGGTTAGCGAGATCAATCCCTCAGTTCCATTTAGCAATCAAGAATGATCTTGCTGAAGAGGCATCTCTTCAGAAATAATGGCATAAATAATGATAGCAGTTCACCTCCGACGTATTTAGCCCTTCTACCGAGCGAGATCACAAGAGGAGACATGAAGACCCGCCTCATTACTGACAAGAGGAGTCCCATCCTTTCCATTACCAATGTGATTATGGACCATATCTGCTGATATCATGTAACAACCTCTTCCAATCAAGTTCTAAATATTAATCTTTCCAAATATGATATGACAATTGACGCGGGGCATACTTAAAGTCTTTTCAAATCATGATGCAACTCTACAAGGACCCTAATGCTGTCCTTTGCAAGATTTTTCATGCCTATCTCGTAAGCATGTCACATGTTTGGTATATAATCGGTTGCTTGTGGGATTAGTCACCTCCTCCAGCTATCTTGCAAGAACATTCTAGCAGTTATTTACCTCCCGTAGGAAGCCCCTAGAAAATCCCAACTGCCTTTATAACCTTGAAGAAAATGGATGGTGAGAGTTTTTGGGACTTACTCACATGCTTCAACGAATGCCGTAACAAATCAAAAGAGATTTCCAGTTGCATGGTGGTTGCAACAATGATACATGTCGTAAAAAGTAACCAGCTTGCTTTTGATCAACATAATCATTGCTTCTATATTGTCTTCCAATTAATGAATAGATTCAACAATTTTATCGATGTAGAGGAGACCGGGACGGTGAGGAACCATGCCCATATGGTAGAGAGAGTTGAACAGAAGGCATAAAACTGCAAAGACCATCCATTGGGGGAACTAGGACTGCAAAAGAATAAGACTCTTTACCGTTGACGGAGATACAACCATAAAGCATAAGGAGTATACTCCACTTAACACTTCCTTGTTTGAGATTATGAAGATGGTACTATTGAATGGCCAACTCCCTGAACTTTATAAGATCAAGACTCCCCAAAACAGTATAATTTTTCGAGATTCTACGAGTTACATGAAAAAGCTGGTTATTATGACAAACAACTATTGATGGCTTAAGTGAAACGTTTAGGACCTGATTGAGAAGGGCCAACTTCAGCAATACATTTTCAAAGGCAATACCAAAGTGCGAGATCAATTGACGACTTCTTTCAAGAAGTCAAAGCTAACCCAATCTCAGTCAACGAAGGTGATCCACGTGGTTATAGGTGACATGTCAATGTGTAAAGAGTCAACTTTATTGGTAAAGAGGTATGCTCGAGTTTCGAGCATGACAACTCATGAGCCTAAACGGACCATGCTAGGTGAGAAGAAGACTAAGTTCTCCAATGGATACTTACAAGGAGGGGTTCAACCTCTTATGATGGCACACTCGTAATCTCAATCAACCTAGGTGGGGTAGTCATCAAGTAAATGATATTCGAACAAGTAGCTCTTGTAATATTTTATTTATTAATGCCTTTCGAAAGATATAGGTTGATGATCTTAGTTGTTTCATATCATACACCAATCGACTGCTCGAATTCATTGGGCAACCTACAAAAGTTGGTGGCTTGGAGTCCCTGATGATTGGAGGTGATGGCACATTAACTCGCATTATGACTATGCAGTTTGTTGTGGTTGACACCTTGTCATTTGAATGGCATCCTGTGAAGAACCTCACTCACAGAGTTGGAAGTTGTGTTTCTTCATTTCATCAGTTGGCCACGTTTCCTGTTACTGTGGCATCAGGAAAGCGCGATGCGACCAGACTGCATCACCAACATGTAATGTCACAGTGCTAGAAGCCTAAACAGATCACTGCATGCCTGTAGAGGGATTGGACTTGCAAGGCGAGCTTCACCAACCACTACACCTCGAACCATTTGAAGAAGTCAAGAAAGCCATCTTTGCTAACGTAAAGACATTACAACTTGGAACCTTGCGACCACTAGATACCCATCGCTTTCGAATCTCCTTCCTCAACAACAATATTGACATATTTACCTGGTCGCTTGCAGATATGCCCGACATAGATCTTGATTTCGATACACATTGATTTAAAATTGATCTGAATTTCTACCCCATAAGGAAGAAAAAGAGGATAATAGATGAGAAGAATCAAAAGGTCGTGACAATCGAAGTCAAGAAACTGTTGGAGCCATGCTACATTTGTGAAGTGCATTACTCTGAATGGCCGGCAAATGTCATCATCATCAAGAAAGCTAATGACAAGTGTAGTATTAGTATCGACTCCACTGATCTCAACAAAGCAAAGCCTGTCTCAAAGATAGTTTTTCTTTATCTTGCATCGATTAGCCGGTGGGTAACATATCAGGATACGTATTCCTCAGCTTCATGGTTGCTTTTTTTTGTTATAACCCAATTTGAATTCACCCATCAGATGAAGAAAATACGTTGTTCATAATAGATGATATTTTTTGCCACCGCATCATCCCCTTTGGATTAAGGAATGGTGGCATGACTTACTAGCGTGTGGTGCACAAGTTGTTCCATGACATTGAAGCTTCGAAACATTGAAGCTTACGTTAATGACATGCTGGTCAGGTGTCACTTACAAAGGACTTACGGAACTTTTGAAGTTCTCAGGTGCCACAAGATGATGCTCAATATCGAGAAGCGTGTTTTTAGAGTGACCTCAGGAATCCTTTTGGATTCATGATCACCAGCTGAGCAATAGATGTAAACCCTAATAAGGTATAAGCCATCATGGAGATAGAAGCACCTCGCACTCTGTGAGATGTGCAGAAGCTAAACGATCAAGATTGCAGCCCTAAGCTGCTTTCTGTCCAAGTCTACCGATAAGACCGTCCATTTCTTCAAATTCCCGTGGGGGTTAAAGATAAAAGAGCAAGACAAGAACACAGTCTTACAGTGTACAGAGAAGTGCTAGCAAGCCTTTTAGCAACTGAAGGATTACCTATAGTCTCTTTCTTTTTTGCTTGACCTCTTGTCGCAGAACTATTCCTTTATCTGGCTGTTGCACCAGAGGTCCTCAGCTCGATGATCTGTATTCTAATATGTGCATGCTGCATGGTTGCACAAGTACAACGCAATCTGGAACCTCAAATTGTTTTTGGAGGAAACACATTACCCAGTTGTTAGAAATAAACAAATGACTGCTAAGCAACGAATTGCATTACAGATGCTTGTTTTTATTTTATTTTATTTTATTTTCATTTGGTTGAAGGTTCCCACATTGCCCTGGTATATATACACAAGAGCAGATAGATGCTTGGAGAAAAGTGGTGGATGCAGTTCATGCCAAGGGAAGCATTATCTTTTGTCAACTCTGGCATGTAGGGCGTGCTTCTAATGAAGGTATGCTTTTTCTCAACCCTTTCATAGTATGTAAGAATGTTAGATGGCATGTTGGAGATTTAAGCTTCGTGGTATGTTCTAAAGCAAACAAATTAAACCTAAATAATAGCACTAGCTTTATTGAAGCAAAGAATTATTTGCACGTTGCTCTGCAGAGCACAACATATAATGAACGGGCATGAAGTTTTAATAATGTGAAGGAATTTTGGATAGTAATTGACATTTAAGTGACTATGATTTAATCGTGGTGAGAATAACATGGCTCAATGTGTCTTCTAATTCTTTGGTTTGACTTTTGTGTTCAACCGTTGTAGCTTGCATCATAAACAGTGGCATATATGAATTTGAAAAGAAGAAAATAATGCATGTCCTTTTGAATTAATTTCATTAGTATACTCCCCCCTCTCCTGCCACGTGCCTTGAGGGGATGCTTTGTTTTTTGAGAAGAAAATGGTAATTTATATCCAAACTGGTCAATAGTTTTTCCATGATGTAGCTTTTTGTTTGATATCTAACATCAATTACTTTGTTCATCTGAAAGACTTAGAAGGTCCTAAGAATTTCATTGCATTTTAACGTGCACCTTATAGTTGTCATCCTGGCTGTCTTTCCCTCAGGAAGCAGACTCATCGCTTTGTGGCATTTTCTTTCTTTCCTTTTTTTTTTCCAAATTTCAAGTGAATTTAATTTAAAAATAATTGTATCTAATTATAAGTTTAGAAACATTACATTTTACTCTACCAAAAAATTCGCGTGTGTCCTTCTAACTTCGATTCTATGGTTCCAAACAGAAATTAGTATTTAAGACAAAACATGGTATCCAATTCCACAGATCTCCTGGTTCTGAGCCTTCTCTAATAATCATGCAACCGTTTATATATTCGTTTTCCCCTTGAGATAATATGGTACACCTATTTCTGTAAAGGAAAACTGAGAAAGTGCAGTTACCAGAAATTTCAGATGGTTTCGTGAGCAGAATTTGAAATTTGACTTCAAAGGCGCAATGTCAAATTTCCCTATTAACATCAAAAACGTTTTCCCTCTAGAATGCATGCCTTCAAAAGTTTAGTAGCCGGTTGAATGATATTGTTGTTTGACGGAACGAATAATCTAGACGGACTTAATTTACCCATTTATTGCAAAACGATACAAAATAATATATCAAGTACATCGTTCGCATCTAATCCTTACTTTTAGCACTTGTACATTATTTATTGGGCTCCTCACATTTCTAAGAAACTCACCCTGTTCTGGTCTCCATTTCTTTCTTACAGTGTACCAGCCTGATGGTTCAGCTCCAATATCTTCCACTGATAAGCCCATATCAGGTAGGTGGAGGATATTGATGCCTGATGGGAGCTATGGCACCTATGCAAAGCCTCGGCGTCTTTCTGAAGAGGAAATACCAGAGATAGTGCAACAATACCGCCAAGCAGCCATAAACGCAATCCAAGCAGGTTTAAAACATAAACTAACCATTACGACATTTTATCTATATGATTTTCCTTGCACGTGCGTGCATATTTTTCCCCCTAAATACTTTTTGGCCTTAAAATAAGTGTTGGAGCGATCTATAACTTGAAACTTTGTGAGTTGTGTCGAAATTTGGCGCATAACAAGCTAAAGCAACTTGGAAGAAGCTCTGATGCTTGAGTTGCAGTTTACTAGGGTAATTTGGTGTGTAAATATTTGACAGTATTGACTATTACTAACATAATAGGTTAGAAATTGTGGTCTAAATCACAGAAATTTGTGCAACTTTTCTATAATTGGGCCTGAATATAATTTTTTAGTGTGGAAGACAAGCAATAGGTTAAATTTTATCAATATTGTTTGTGATCACACACAACAAGAAATTGCAAACCATTTCTAGGATCTGCTGGATAGGAGCTGACAGCTATTTAAGTCAAATGCTTGTGATGATTTTTTGTTTGCGCGCGCGCGTTTGTTTTTTGTTTTTGTTTTTTTGTCTTGTCTTGTCTTGTTTTTTTTGTTTTTGTTTTTGTTTTGTTTTGTTTTGTTTTGTTGTTTTGTTGTGTGTGTGTGTGTGTGTGTGTGTGTGTGTGTGTGTGTGGGTGTGGGGGGGGGGGGGGGGGGGGGGGGGGGGGGTTAATATGCCCACAATGATGGTCAGATGATAGAGCAAATGAAGGGGGACCTCACTTCTTTTCCTCCGACGAGTTCATTTATATTGAAAGAGATTTTACCACATTCATTGCTTCCTTTTGTTTGTTCAATATTTTGTTGATGTTATTTACACACATGTAAATATATACACATGTAAATGTAGTGTATACACATACATGTGCGTGCGTGCGTGCGTGTGTGCGTGTGTGTGTTTTTTTTTGGGGAGGGGGGGCGTGAAATTAGCATACATGTATATGTATGTTAATGTAGTGTATAGTGTATGTTAATGTAGTGTATACTGTATACACGTACACGCGTATGTATGTGTATGTGTATGTATACATAAAGTGTAAGGGTGAAAATATCAATTTTCGACTGACTTCTGCAACCACACAGGCTTTGACGGCATCGAGATCCATGGGGCCCATGGCTACCTCATCGACCAGTTCCTAAAGGATGGAATCAATGACCGGTCTGATTCATATGGCGGCTCCCTCTTGAACCGGACCAGGTTCCTCTTCGAAATAACACGGTCCGTTGCCCGGGCCATTGGGCCGGATCGGGTCGCGGTCCGCATCTCACCAGCTATCGACCATCTCGAGGCCCATGACTCCGACCCTCTTTCCCTTGGCCGTGCAGTAGTCCAACGGCTCAACTCCATCCAGCGCGACCTAAATCAACGGCTGGCATATCTCCACGTCACCCAGCCCCGCTATACAGCGTATGGGCAGACAGAGTCGGGTCCACTGGGAAGCGAGGAAGAGGTGAACCGTCTGATGAGGGCGTTGAGGGAGGGATATGATGGGACGTTCATTTGTAGCGGAGGGTATACTTTGGAATTGGGGTTGGAAGCGGTTGCAAATGCAGATGCAGATCTTGTGAGTTACGGGCGGCTGTTCATTTCAAACCCGGATCTGATGCAGCGATTCAAAGCGGGCGCGGGTCTGAACAAGTACATTCGGGCTACGTTTTATACATCGGATCCAGTTAAAGGGTACACAGATTACCCCTTTATGGGGGAGGTAAGGTCCAGGATGTAGTTTAGAGAGCATTCTGGGAACAATTGGGGACGCCGTGGGGTTATTTTAGGAACAATTGTTGTTGTACTGCTCTAAGCACGCAGTTTTAATGTACAAGATGACTATGTTGAGTGTATATTTGTGTTAGTTTTATTATGAATTTAATGAAAAATAATGTGTTGGGTTTGTTAGCTGTTGGTCCTTGAATCCCAAATTCTATCTTTTTCTTTTAATATATACCTCTTTCTCAGCCAAAATTTTTGTTGTGTTATTTGATTCAAATTCGAATCTTAATATCATGTGCATTTTCCAAGTGCTTCGATTTCTAATTTTAGAAATTCTGATTAGAAGTATGAAGGCCATAATTTTGACTTCCATGCCCTAACTTGTATGATTCAGTGTAATCTCATAGCGTTGCAATCTTGTATGAATTTTATGTGGAGAATTTGGGCATTTTTTTGCTTAAAAACCAACCCTACGTTCGCTGCTGACAGAAAGATTCAAATTCGACCACAATGGGAGTGCAGATGTTAAGCTTATTTGGCCATTAGTGCTAGGTTCTTAGACAACGACGCAACACTTTGTAGCTGATATTGGTCAATAGGCAGCATATCAACTAAACACTTGAGAACAATCGCTAGGTTTCAAAATAGATTAGAATGATTATTAATGATAGAAGCAAAATTATGTCAATACATTTTACTTGCTCATCGTAACATTCTTCTGCAATTTGGTGCAAATCCTACAACTTTCTGCAGAACTACAACAAATCTTTCCTCCTCTCAACTTCCTTCAGGACCTCTAGCAAAACTCTGAGCTATACAATAAAATCCTGCTTCAGGAACTTGAATTGAACCCGTCAAATAACTTTAGATTATTTTTTACAGTATGAATCTCTGATGCATCAGGTTGTTGATAATCACCCCAAGGAGGAGACGAGTTCAGTTCTTTGGTGCGTGACATTGATTGCCGCGAATTCTTCTGCAATCTCCTCTCAGCTTTTGAGTCAGCAATGAGGCGTGCCCAAGCTTCTGGCTCGATGCCATTTCTTAATGCCCGGTCCTGCATTAAGAAAAGTGAGAAAAAGCTTATCATACCTCTACTACCAGAATTTCAAGTTTACATATTATGCAGCTTCAAAATATCTCTTATTTGTTTATTTGTTGCATTTTTTCCCCTCATGCGCTATAGGTTGCACAAAATTGGCTTCAAGTAATTAGGCCTTGCAATAATGTCACTAGTGTCGAAGGTTGGAAAGATATTCAGAAAAGAAATATTCAGTATCATGCACTATCTGCAAAACTAATAATTCAAGGTAATACTGCATATCTTATAAGATATATGCATTAAAGAAACTTGAACACCCTACTCTGAAGTATTCCTCTAGAAATGTTGCTACATCATTTATAATCGCTAGCGTTGCAGGTTAGCATATTATAAAAGGATGTTATGACAGTATTATGGCATCCAAATACTGAATCAGTGACTAGATCCTATGGGAGGACTTGTCCACCGACATCATATTCATATCTTTTCAATTTTAAGACTCAGTTACTAATTACTCAAAAAATGGTCATCTATCATTTGAGATGTATGGTGTGTATGTTCTGCAACCTCAGATGTCACAAGCCAAGCCGACGGCAATATCAATCAATCTGCATCTTGTAGTATGAACGCTGAACAAGAGATCTATTTGCGCAATGTGATGTGATATAGTCCAGCTGTCAAATGAATAACATGACAAAAACCAATAGCATGAGTAATGCAAATATGTCTTAGCTTAGAGCATATCAAGACCGCTGCAAGGCCACCACCATACCACTCCTAAACAAACCTTTACCTCTTACTAATTCAAAAACAATCGAGCCAACCACAAGCTATTTCAGTGGTAATACGAATACCAGCCCCTTTTATTGAGCTTCTAAGTATTCAGATGCGTCTGAAGTCAGGCGAACTTTACACATGAATACAGCAAATTCAATCAAACCTCCTTGAGAGTACATAGAATCATACAAACATTTGTTGTTGGACTATTATGCTAATTGGTCGGATTCAGAAAAGCAGTGAAGGGATCTCAATCAAACCTCCTTGAGAGTCCATAGAATCATACAAACATTTGTTGTTGGACTATTATGCTAATTGGTTGGATTGAGAAAAGCAATGAAGGGATCCAACCCAAACCCAGTAGCTTCCCAAAGTGGGGCGGTTGGGAAGCAAGCCATGTCTGTTTAGGACTATGGCACGGGGCCTAGTAACTTGTATATCAAGTTATGTACACATACCCAATTAAATTCATGTTAAGTGTATGTGTTTGAGTAAGATATTTGTATGCGTCCTTGTGGGCTATATAAGATCTAATCCTAATGTGGATTAGGATTTCTTGTTGGAATATGATACGATCCGGTGGATCGAATCAATGAAGTTCAGATTTTTAAAAGAGGAAAATTAAAAAGAGGAATTTTATAGAGAATGATTTGCGAAGAACACTAGATAAGTGGATCTCCTTCGAGACGAGATCCTGTCTCCTAGCTTTGGATGGACGGATCAAAGCCTAACAACCCTCACAATTGACGATTCAATGAGTTTTCACAAATCAAGCATCTCAGAATTAAAAGACGGCTAGCCCTAATAAATAGAAAAAGCGGGGAATTACTAATCTAGTCCACAAGGACTAGAATACCCCTAGACTAACCCTCCTACGCCGCACGTAGGTCACTAAAGGTGGGTGGGTCCCACCCATGTAGCCGCCGGCCCTTGGGGTATGCGGATGCGGGTCCGCATCAGAATAATCTTAAGTTAAAGCATATATAAAGGGGATTTCACTTCTCCAAACATACTACGATATAAACTGTGATATACAAGATTTTTTTACCAAATACCATCACAAGAGAGATATAGATATTCTATCACTGCTATGGTATGGATGCAAAAGAAATGATCCAAGTTTGTAATGTTAATATAATGCTAAGAAGGATTCACTACGTTAAATCTACACCAATCTGCAAGGCAACATCTTCAGCTTAAAAGTAACTTCTTCTGCAATTATTATTATTATTTTATGCTAGAGGACTGTGTATTTAGATCATTGGTAAGATCTATTAAAACCCAACATATGATATCAGAATTTAGTATTATGTCTAGTTTTATTGATGTGCTATTTTCTACTTCACAATTGAATTTAGATAAGTATCGATAACATTATTTTGAATATGATCTAAATCTAAAATTATGATCTATTGTGATTTGATATAATCTAGGATGCTTCATGTTAGATCTTAAATATTATTTCTATGAATTTGTAATTTTATTGATAGATCTAAATTTTCATGCTTATGATTTTTGTGATGTGATTTAATTTTAATATTTTATGTTCATTTGAAATTGATATAAAAAATCTCGACTAAGAATTTTTTGTTTTTTGACAATAAAAATTACAAAACCCTAACCCTATGAAAATAATCAATCTGTCCTATTTTTGTATTTTTTTTAGATTTTTCTATTTTTAAAATAATTTTCTAAAAACCAAATCTAAATCCCAACCCTAACCTTGGCTCGTTACATGCAGCAGCGGCCTCAGGCAACGTGCGCATACATGGGATAAGGCGATGGTGAGGGGCTCGGTGGAGTTGGGATCCCAGCAAGATCTGACCATTTCTCAAGAACAATGGCTTGTCACCCTGTGACTAGCGGCGTGCCATAGATCCTTGATTAGATGGTTACAAATACAACACACATTAAAAATCTTAAACGTTAAATCAAGTGAACTCAAACAAATTTGAGCTTTAACGATAGTTACAAACACTAACGGCTTTCGGACAATAGAATTTTTTGTAACAATCCGATGAAGGCTAAAATAGGCTTGTGTTCACTCGATTTTTGGTTTTGTTGAGATTTTTAATCTGTGTATATCACTTTTAATTCTAAATAATCAAAAATTAAAAAAATTAAACTCCATGGATTTATGCTACCATTGTAAGAAATTTCCCGTGATGACAATGCATGCCATTATTCTATAATTAATATAGGTTTAGATTTTTAGCCCTCTCTCCGACTTTCACATCCTATTGGAGCTTTCTTTTCACTCTACCAAAAATTCAAATAATATAATATAAAAACAGCTTTTACTATATCTACATAAGCATGGGTGGATCCATCATTGGGACGGGGCATGTGATATCAAGCATCTTCCCTTGGCTTTTTTTAAAATTTAATGACCATCGTCTATTTGTTTAGTGATTAGCATGGAGTTCTAAGCTAACCCTAATCAGGATGAGTAATGAGTCTTTAAAGAAGTGCTTCGGTATTCTTTTCGCATGTTTGTGATAGTGTACTTCCAATAAGTTTTGTTGCTTGACTGGTTTACATGACGAAACTAATATAAATTTAGATTTAGTATAGAAATTCCAACAATTGTTGAATCAATCTCTCATGATAGAATTTATATTCATCAAACATCAGACTATTTCAATTATAAGATTCTGAAGTGAACATATGAATAATAATCCAACTAATTGCAACTTTATAGTAAAAACTAATATATCTACTATGATAATTGAAGATAGAGGAGGCATGCTGGATAGATGTTGTAAATTCCTAATTTCTACTCTCTCATGTTGGATCAATTGTTTTTTTAAGGAAAGCAAAATCAGTTCGTTAACGATTGCAATCACTTAAGGAGTGAATGCGATGATGCCAAGACACCAATCGGGCAGATTCAAGAAGCTTATGAAGTTTTGGTCAATATCATATTAATGATCTTAATTTGAATGACTTTTAGTGACTAGTAAATTTCATTTACTTTCTTATTGAGATTGAAGTTCTATCGAACGAGGGGCAGAGTATTGTAGGGTGCTGAGTAGTTTTAAATACTGATTTTTCCTTGGCACTTTTTCTGAAAAATTGTTAATTTGAAATTTTGGAAGGGGTTTTGGGTAATTTCCTTAAAGATATTCTGATAGTGATAGTCGTATAAGACCTCAAGTTAGAACGGAGCAATAAGTGATATTTTTATTATTCACTAAATATGCAAACTCTGATGATTCATGCTATAATAATTCTTCTCTAAGTGTTTATTGCCTTTTTACAATTTCTGCAGAGTTTTTGATCTCGTATAAATGCGAGGAAGGTGGAAAGTAACATGTGACGATTAGTCCGGTGGCCATAACTTCCCCCTCTCCTTCCAATTGTTGTCATGGAATAAATGTCATGGACTCACACAAAAATCGGACAAAATTTCATTAATATTTCAATATGACCATTCTGAATATTCTTCTTTTATTTAAAATGTTCGATTTTGCTTTTTTCGATTCTTATTGCTTTATTAGACCATTAAATACACACTAACACAATTGACAATGAAATACACACTAACACAATTAACAATGAAATAATGTGCCAAAATACTAAGTTATTGAAATGGAAACATATTTATTGAATCTATATTTTAAAATTAAAAAATAAAAAAATAAAAAAAATGGTATTATTAGTTTACAAACATTTTAGTTTCTATTGTGTCACATTTAAAGTTTATGTCGCACCTAAATTGTGCACACATGCCTCGCATGTGCCAAATTACTAGTTACCATACATAATGCGAATAGGTAATATGCTTTGGTAAACAAGCTCATCAAAGAAATGCAGCCAACTTCAAAATCCATACACATACCAAAATTTGGATACACACAAATAAATGTACAAAAGCAATGCCCGCTAGTTATAAAATCAAAAAATATGTGAATAACTTAAAAACGAAAGCATCCAATATCAATAGATTTAAAAAACAGCAATTGAAGTGGAAATTATCTGGAAAGGGATTGCATGCACTTACTGTTCAGATATCAGCTTCCAATCAATCATAACCCAGTTCCATTTGTGGCAAGGGCATCGCATGGTGTCAAAAATTTCAAGAATCTATCTGGCCAATACTTTACAAAGTCATGTCCTGTAACCTCTCCATAATCATCAACGAATGAAGCTACACGGCAACTGAAACATTTGCACTCTTTGCCAATAATGAAGGGATTTCCTTCAATGTTGATCCATCCGATCCCATATCCTTCCCTGATGCTGTTGACATAACCCTCTTCGCCTCATGGGGCATCCCGGCCTTAAGAAGACATGATACAAAGCTATCGACGGTCATAGTATCAGGGACACAGCTTGTATCCACCATTCTATTGAAAAGTCCAATGGCTTCGGTCATCCTCCCTTTCATGAAGTGTCCAATGATCAATATAGTATAAGTGATCTTGTCCGGTTTACAACCTCTCGCCTCCATCTCTACCAAAATCAGATTTGCTTCTTCCACGTCTCCTGCCTTGCAAAACCCATCGATCACCGGATTATAAATGAAAGCACTGGCGGAAATATTTTTCCGCCCATTCAACTCGCTTACAAGAACCCTTGCCTCCTTCAATCTGTTCTTCTTGCATAGAGAATTTATGGCAACAGAAAAGGTGTAAGCATTCGGCTGAACCTTCATTACACTCATTTCATTCCAAAGTTTCAGCGCGTCATCAATCTGCCCACTCAGACAATAACCATGGATCAAAGAAGTAAACGTCACAACATCTGGCGAACATCCACAAATCCTCATTCTCTCATACGCTGAAATGGCCGATCTCAAGTTACCAACTTTACCATACCCATTGATAAGCACATTGTAAGTGACCGTACTCGGCTTAATACCTGACTCAACCATCTCATCGAAAACCTTCTTTGCCTCCTCCATCTTGCCCAACTTACAATACCCCGAAACAATCGAAGTGTAAGTCTTCACATTCGGCACCCACGAGCTATCAAACTTTATCCCGCTCAAAATCTCCCATCCTCTGTCCACCTGACTGGCCTTACACAACCCATCAATCAGCACATTGTGAGTAATCGTATCCGGCGGACACCCAAAATCCCTCATTTCCTTAAAGAACCTAAATGCGCTATCTATATCTCCCAACCTACAACATCCATTGATAATGTTATTGAAGCTGCACGTATCTGGAGAGAAAAGCTGTGATCTTGAATGCTCCCTGAACAAAATGATAGCGTCTTTGGCCATATTCCTACTGATTAGAAGGTTCAATAGGTTATTAAATATGTAAACCGGAATTCGGCATCTCAATTCAACTGCTCTAGCGATCAACTGCAAGCAGCTCTCCAAGTCTCCGGCTTTGATGCAAGAATTCAAGAAGAAATCAATGAACGAGAGATCAGCTGAGAGCTCCTCCCTCTTGGTCATTTCGTCGAACACCTTGAGGGCGTCCGTTCGCAGATTGGATCGAACAAGGAAGGCGATGACGTAGCAGTAAGCGGCGGCGGAATGGGAGACGTGTAGTTCGTCGGATAGGAGGTTGAAGAGACTGAGGGCGGAATTAGGGTTTGAGAGGCGGCGGAGCGATAGGAGGGCTACGACAGAGGTGATGACGTGGCGGAGTGACGTCAGCCGGTGGGGAGCGAGGAGGAAGACGGTGGATACGAGCTTGGCATCGGTAGAGTCGTCGGCCGAGGGGCACGTGGAAAGGGGGCGTCGGTGGTGGAGCACGTTAAGGTAGGATGGCCTGCGGCGGAGTAGAAGCATTTAAGGAGGCGGGCGGGGCACCGGTGGTCATGGCGATCGTGATGGGAGAGAGGGATGATGCATAGCACTGAGAGTAGTTGGGTAAGGTTACCGAGGCGGTGAGGGTTAGTGATGGTTTTAGGGTATCAGGCGCAGATCAGAGAGGGGACGGGGGAGGAGGAGGAAAAGGAGGCGGTCCGATACGTTGCTGGGATTCGATCCGGTTTAGTGACCTGAACCGGGAGAAAATTGGGTAAATGTCATCGGTCAATCATGAGTTTTAATTTTTACCACCAACTTTAAAAAGTTTGCTAGAATAACACCCCAACTAAAAAAGAGACGAAAATACCTCCCGTTCGTTCTCAAACATTAAAACCCAACAAAATTAAATACACCCGTTCGCCGAACTCCGACCACCCTGCTTCGCCGTACTCCGACCACCCCGCATCTACGGCAAAGCCTCGCCGTACTCTGACAAAGCCGTATAAGCCAATATAACCCAATTCGCGCCAATTTGTGCCAATATACGCCAATATACGTCACGTATATTGGCGCAAATTGGCGCAAATTGGCTCATAGGGCTTTGTCGGAGTACGGCGAGGCTTTGCCGTAGATGCGGGGTGGTCGGAGTACGGCGAAGCGGGGTGGTCGGAGTTTGGCGTCGATGTAGATGCGGGGTGCTTTCGGCGTTGGGTTCCGACCACCCCGCTTCGCCGTACTCCGACCACCCCGCATCTACGGCAAAGCCTCGCCGTACTCCGACAAAGCCCTATGAGCCAATATAACCCAATATGCGCCAATATGCGCCAATATGCGCCAATATACGTCTATACGTATATTGGCGCATATTGGCGCATATTGGCGCAAATTGGCGCAAATTGGGTTATATTGGCTCATAGGGCTTTGTCGGAGTACGGCGAGACGTTGCCGTAGTTGCGTGGTGGTCGGAGTACGGCGAAGCGGGGTGGTCGGAGTTCGGCGTCGACGTAGATGAGGGTGCTGTCGGCGTTGGGTTGTGGGTTGGCGGTGATGAGCGGTGTCGAGGCTGTCGAGGGGAGTTGGAGGCGGTGCGAGGTGCTGGGCTTCGCTCGCCGGATGGAGAACGTCGTCGGCTGCAATTGTTTTCGCAGGGGGATTTAATTTTATTGGGTTTTAATGTTTGGGAACGAAGGGGGTATTTTGGTCTCTTTTTAAGGGGGTGGTATTCTAGCAAACTTTTTAAATAGGGTGGTAGAAATTAAAAGTGATGGTTGACCGATGTTATTTTGCCAATTTTCTCCGTGAACCGGAGCCGGTTAAGTTTTGCATAGAGGCGTGCTAAATACACCTGAGGATATTTTCCAAATGGGAATTGCTATCGGGACAGACCTAATTGCTGAGTTCACAGACCTCTTAATTTTTTTTTGAAAATGTTAAAACTACACTTAAACAAATCTGTTATGAATAGGCCCATTAGGCCCATTGGGTATCCAACCCACTATTGAAAGCTATAAATATGAGGGTAGGGAGCTCTTAACCCTCTACACATATTTCCCTACTTTTCCCTTCACAACACGTTATCAGCACGATCACGCTCGTTGGAGGAGACGGCGGCTCGCGAGGAAGGAGATCCATCAATCGCTCAGATTCAAGAAGATCGTAATCTTCTCAACGGGGAGCGAAAAAGGGCATCCTTCACCAACCGTCGACTAGATTCCCTTGTCGAATGTAGATGTAAAAATCAAAACTTTTTAGATCTAAACTTGCGTTTCACGTAAGATTTGCATGTTTTAGGATCAAAAAGTTTAAAACACGGTAAAAAATCACATTTTTATTTAGATCCGCATGTCTAAAAACAATAAAAATCAGTTTTTAGCGATCTAAATGCTTGAAAAATCCGTTTTTTACCCCCCGACCTTGATCCAAAAATCCGCACGCCCGTAGGGCGAAACGGCGGCGCCTCACAAGCGCCGTCGGCGGCGGCGATAAAACGCCGCGGCCTGATGTTGCGGCCAGCAGCCGCGGCCAGCAGCCGCGGCCTCAGGCCGCGGCGGCCGCGGCCTCAGTCCGCGGCCCCGTGCCGCGGCCTGCAGGCCGCGGCCCGTCGTCGCCACGGCGGCCGCGCTTTGCGCGGCCAGCCGTCGCGGCGACACGCCGCGGGCCCCCCTAGGGTTTTCGGAAACCCTAACCCTAAACGGGCCAATTTTTCGGGGGAGGCCCAATTAACCCTAATGGGTTGTTTTCATGGCCCAAAAGCCTGAAAATTAGCCCATTTACACAAATAATTTTTCTTCTTTTATTTTTGGCCCTAAAAGCCCAAAATAATTAAAGAAACTTTAAAGGGTTTAAAGCGGTAAACAAAACATTAAAAATATGGATCAAAGGTAAAAAGTTTTTCAAAAATAATTTATTTAGCACGTCACACACAATTTAGATTATTTAATTAATCTTTAAATGCCTGTGATATGATTATCTGCGTGGTTGTATGTTTTCAATATATTATCTGCGTGGATGTGCAATTAGGCTATGTTTTTAGGGATCAGCCAGGTTTCCGACATTTTTAATTTCCTGCAATTTTTCTTTTTTGAGAGAAATTTGTAAGTGAGGATATAAATGTAAAAAGACGACCGAAGGACACCAAAAAGGAGCTGAAGGCGTATGCACAAAGAAGATAGGGGCTTCTCTCTGAAGTTCCCGATTTGTATTTTATTCTTTCATGCAATTTTCTTGATGTAACTTCGGACTGTACTTCTTTTTATTTCGGTGTCGGCTGGCTGATCCATCTAGTCCTAAGTCATTTTCTTTTTTTCATTGCTTATACATTAATTACGTGGATGTTAATTATTTTAATACCATGTTTAATGTTATAATGAAACTGTCAAATAGCATGCGTGAATGTTAACCTTTGTTAATTATTCACATTATGAAACCGTAAAAAGCATGTATGTTAAATTTCCTTTAATAGATCCATGCTATGACAAATGCTTGAAATACATACGTGGATGTCTATTTTACTCAGTTTTAATGATACATGCTGTTTTTATATATTGCTAGATCATTCAATGGCCAGACTTGCGAATGTCGACTTTTCGGTCCTGAAGGCCGATGGGTCAAACTACCTGAGTTGGCAGTTGGACCTGAAGTTCCATCTGCGCTCTCATGGTTTCAGTCTCACAACGACTGAGAAGGCAACAACAAGTACTGCCTCCGCCGACAATGATGCTTCAAAAGAAGCACCTCATACAGAGGAAGTTTCCTATATATTAAAGGCGAAAGCCATTATATATATCAGGAAACATCTAGACTCGACCCTGAAGGACGAGTACCTTACTGTAGAGAATCCTTACGAGCTGTGGGATGCACTCGAGGAGAGGTACATGCATCAGAGAGATGTCATACTCCCCCGTGCGCAGTACGAGTGGACTCACCTCCGCATACAGGATTATAAATCCGTAGCGGAGTACAACTCAGCACTCTTTCGTATCACCTCACGCCTGAAGTTGTGCGGTAAAACGGTGACAGAGAAAATGTTGCTGGAAAAGACGTTCACGTCTTTCCACGAGAAGGACATGATCCTTATGCAACAATACCGTGAGAGGAAGTTCACAAAGTACTCTGATTTGCTTTCATGCCTGCTTATGGCTGAACAGAACAGAGACCTGTTGGTTGCCACTCACAACCTGCGCCCTCCTGGCTCCGCTCCACTGCCACCTCCTGCAGAGGCACACTTCCAGTCTTCCCAGAAGAAGAAGATGGACAAAAAGACAAAGTTCCAGAAATGGAAAGAACAAAAGCAGCGGAAGAAGGCCACTCCCCCAGCTCCTCCTCAGAACCAGAAGTTCACGGAAAAGAAGCAAAAGAGGATGTACAACAAAGGTGGCACTCCCAAGAAAGACTGGGAGGATAAGTGCTCCAAATGCGGAATGAAGGGCCACTGGTCCAGAATCTGCCAGCACCCCGAAACACCTCCAGGACCTCTACCAGGCAAGCCTCAAGCCTCGAGCTGAGACAAACCTGATTGAGTGCGCAGCGTTGCCAGAGACCTCATGGACTCCTGAAGACTTCATGGGAGATGACACACTCTAGTTTTGGACCATTTTACTAGCAATGTATCTTCTTTTTATGCATCGTATCTAGTTTTTATTCCATGTCAAACAATATTTTGAGCATTTTTTAATGAAAGCAGATCCTTTCTTTCCATATCATTTACTGCTTGAATGTCTTTCTTTTTAGATATGTAATTAATCTGCCTAGTGGACAGTGCATCGACGCACTCGATCCTTCAAAACATAGACTACTTCACGAGCATAAGTAGCTATTCTGGTCCACTGAGAACAATCTCAGGACCAGCTAACATA
Organism: Scilla litardierei; assembly: GCA_030789695.1. Lineage (NCBI taxonomy): Eukaryota > Viridiplantae > Streptophyta > Magnoliopsida > Asparagales > Asparagaceae > Scilla > Scilla litardierei. The sequence goes on along the minus strand of CM061131.1, from coordinate 33,552,951 downwards.
ATCGAAGGATCATGGGAAGCAATTATATTGCTCCCCGGTAACACACAAATCACACTTAAAAATGCGTTATACTCCCCTAAATCTATCCGAAACCTCCTAAGCTTTAAAGATATCCGTTTAAACGGATATCACTTAGAGACGGTTGAGGAAGATAAAAGGGAATACTTGCTTGTAATGTCTCTTACAAATGGTTCAAAAACCATTGTGGAACGTTTCAAGGGACTCCCCTCGGGACTCTACCAAACAAGTATACAAACTTCAGAAACATCCATGTCGGAGCACCTGCAGTGCCCTCAAACACCAGAATTCCAACTCTGGCACAGTAGACTGGGACACCCTGGCTCTGTTATGATGTACCGCATCATAAAAAGCTCCAGGGGTATAGACCTGAAGAACCTGAAGATTCTTCAAAAAAGGCAAATTCACATGTCCACCCTGTTACAAGGGTAAACTGATTACAAGACCCTCTCCACTGAAAGTGGACGTGGAGTCCCCAAGCTTTCTGGAAAGAATCCACGGAGACATTTGTGGGCCGATACACCCATCAAGTGGTCCGTTCAGGTACTTTATGGTCCTGATAGACGCATCTACTAAGTGGTCACATGTGTGTCTACTGTCCACCCGTAACCTAGCACTATCTAAGCTTTTAGCTCAGATAATCAAGTTACGGGCCCACTTCCCCGACTACCAGATAAAGAAACTCCATCTGGACAATGCGGGGGAGTTTACGTCACAAGTCTTTCTAGACTATTGCCAAGCTCAGGGAATTGAAGTCGAACATCCTGTAGCACATGTTCATACCCAAAATGGGTTAGCAGAATCTCTAATTAAGAGGCTGCAATGGATTGCTCGTCCATTATTACTTCAATCCCAGATGCCAGTGAATGCGTGGGGTCATGCAATTTTGCATGCTGCATCGTTAATAAAATTAAGACCTTCTAGAGGTCAGTCATCTTCTCCAATGCAACTAGCACTTGGAGCCCCATCAATTGTCTCACACTTGAGAATATTTGGTTGTGCAGTATACGTCCCCATAGCACCACCACAAAGGACAAAGATGGGTCCACAACGTCGCCTAGGCATTTATGTTGGGTTTGACACCCCCTCCATAATTAGATTCCTAGAACCCCTTACGGGAGACGTTTTCAAGGCACGTCTAGAAGACTGTGAATTCGATGAAACATCGTTTCCAAGACTAGGCTCATAGACAAAGAAGCCCGAAGCTTCAGAATGTATCACTTGGGATACAAAGACATTATGTCACTTTGATCCGCCCACAAGCCAGTGCGAGGAGGAGGTCCTGAAGATTCTCCACATCCAAAACACTGTCCATCTCTTGCCGGACAAATTTACTGACAACTAGAAGATTGTCAAATCACACGTCCCTGCTGCTAACACTCCAGCTAGGATTGACATACCGCAAAATGGATGCAATCCGCCTGCAACAGAAATGGTTGGACCTCTCAAAAGAGAGGGTGATCACCGGGATTCAACGACCAAGTCCCTCGAAAGAGTAGGACCCATGGCAATGGTAAACAAATACCACCACAGGATGCTACTATAAGCCTTGCTACCCCATCTCTCCCAAACTCTCATGAAGAGGAAAAACCGGGAGAAAATGAAGTTTCGATACACTATGTACGAACTGGGGAGTATTGGGACAGAAAGAGCACAACCATAGATGTCACATTTGTGTGTAATATTGCCATCAACGTCGCGTACTGCGACGATGATATTGAACCATGCTCTCTGACAGAATGTCAAAGCAGAGATGATTGGCCAAAGTGAAAAGCGGCAATAGGAGTGGAGTTGGATTCACTCACCAAACGCAAGGTCTTCGGACCCATAGTCCAGACACCAAAAGGTGTAAAACCTGTGGGTTATAAATGGGTATTTGTTAGAAAACGAAATGAACAGAGTGAGATCGTTCTCTACAAAGCAAGGCTTGTAGCGCATGGTTTTACCCAACGTCCAGGGGTGAATTTTGAAGCCACATACTCCCCGGTCATGGACGCGATCACCTTCCGATTCCTCATTGGCTTAATAGCCCAAGAGGGTTTAGATATACAGCTTATGGACGTGGTTACTGCATACCTATATGGCAACCTAGACCGAGACATCTATATGAGATTGTCTGACGGTTATTCTTTGCCTGCAGCACTAAAAGAGAGAGAACGTGACATCTACTTAGTGAAACTGCAAAGATCATTATATGGTCTAAAACAATCTGGAAGGATGTGGTATAACAGACTGAGCGATTTCCTTGCAAAACAAGGATTCACAAACGACCCAGTCTGTCCTTGCATCTTTATAAGAGCAAAGGCAACAGGATTTGTAATCATAGCCGTCTATGTGGACTACTTGAACCTCATCGGATCTCCTGAAGAGATCGCAGAGATTTCTAGAAGCCTGACAGAAACCTTCGAGATGAAAGACATCAGAAAATCAAAATTCTGTTTAGGTCTTCAAATAGAGCACCTTAACGATGGGATCCTGTTACATCAGTCAACTTACACATTGAACTTATTGAAAAAGTTTCAGATGGATAAGTGCCACCCCCCTCAGCAGTCCAATGGTTGTCAGATCATTGGATGTACATAAAGACCCCTTCCGGCCGCTGGAAGAGGGGGAGGAAGCACTAGGCCCTGAAGTGTCTTATCTAAGTGCTATCGGTGCACTCCTTTACCTGGCTAACTGCACTCGCTCTGACATAGCATTTGCAGTCAACTTACTAGCCAGATATAGTGCTGCACCTACACAGCGGCACTGGGCCGGAGTTAAGCATCTTCTGCGCTACCTCCAAGGGTCCATAGACTTAGGTCTATTCTACAGGAAAGGGGCATCAACTGGTTTAGTTGGTTATGCTGATGCAGGATACAGGTCCGATCCTCATACAGAGAAGTCTCAGACAAGATACATGTTTACTTATGGCAGCACAGCCATATCCTGGAGATCTGTGAAGCAGACCATGACGACCGTCTCATCCACGCACTCAGAGCTCCTAGCGATCTTCGAAGCAAGCAAGGAAATTTTCTGAGTACGCTCTGTGATCCAGCACATCCTCACCTCCACCGGCCTGATGACCGGCGTTCTTGCGCCTACTCCACTTCATGAAGACAATGCAGTATGTATAGCCCAGCTACAGGACGACTACATCAAAGGCGACAAGACGAAGCATATCTCCCCCAAGTTCTTCTGGACGCACGACCTTCAGAAGCAGAAGCAGATTGAGGTACAAAAGATCCAATCATGTAATAACTTGGCGGATTTGCTTACCAAATCCCTGCCTACTAGTATCTTTGAGAAACTTGTATATGTGATTGGGATGAGGAGAGTGAGTAAATGTAAACTGGGTCAGGATGAGAGGACTATGAACTCATAGATACATAGGAGACTAATGTATAGATTCATAGGAAATCTGCAAGCCTGAAGCTTGGTCAGATGAGGGGGAGTCAACCGTAGAGTTGTACTCTTTTCCCTTGGCTTCTGGTTTTTTCCCACAGGGTTTTTCGTAGTCAAGGTTTTGATGAGGCAACCTCGTTGACTCTGGATCCTGAAGTATCCACCCCTAGACACATCCCCAAAACAGGGGAAGTTATGGATTAACTGTTCTTTATTTAACAAGACAGTTATCCTAACTCGGATCTTGAAGAATCCACATCTTATTCAATGTTGGTTGGATAAGGGGAAGTGTTATGAATAGGCCCATTAGGCCCATTGGGTATCCAACCCACTATTGAAAGCTATAAATATGAGGGTAGGGGGCTCTTAACCCTCTACACCTATTTCCCTACTTTTCCCTTCACAACAAAATCTTTTTAAAAAACCCCAAAAAAACCCAATCTAATCTCCTATAATTGATTCTGCTGGGTGTTGGATGATTCTTTTATTGTGTCGCCGGCGTTGAGTGAAGGAGGAGTGGACCCATCGTCTCGACACAAAAACGATGTCCCAAGCACTCTCAGATTCACTTCCAGATTCAGCTCCACTATTTGCCTCCCCAAAATGCTCTAATTCTAATCCTTGTCATCATCATCCTTGGCAGCAGCAGAAGGATGCTCGATCAATTGCAAGAAGTTGAAATACAGATATTTGATATCAAACCGTATACAGTACACTATCACAACAACAAACAATCCTCCAACAAAATTTCCTCAAATTCCATCAACACAAATTGGTAAGCAAACTTAGGGATGCCGCTTGTTACTTATAGTAATTGATGTCAATCGTCTGGCCACTCTTGTCGGGGCTCTGCCTCACTTGATGAAACCGTACAGCATCTCCCCTGCCCTCACCGTGCACCAAAACGGCTCTGGCCCTTCGAAGTACATCGGAAACATCCTCATATGCCTCCTCTTCTCTCTCTCCGTTATCGAGTACATGTCCACGCTGCTCCACGACACCACCATCTCCGGCTCCTCTAGCTCCAGCCTCAGCTCGTCACCATCAAGGCCCTCTTTATAAACGGCGACGGGATAGCTTTTGATGTACATGCGGTGACCCTCGGTTGGAGGGATCAGCAATCGCCGGTGATCACGGCGTAGATGTTCTCGTAGTGGTCATTGTGGAAAGGGTAATTTCGTCATTTTCGGTCTGTAAACTCAGCACAAATGTAATTTCGGACTGTGCACAACAGCAAAAAATTCGGAGGTCTGTGAACTCAGCAATTAGGTCTGTCCTAATAGCAATTCCCTTTCCAAATTTGACAAAAAAATCACATCCATAAATCACATCATCTTCTCTTTCTTCATTTTTTTGTCAAATTTGGAAAAGTTCTAAATGCACCTCAATGTTTTGAGGTGTATTTAGCACACCTCTTTGCATATTTCACTTTTGGGAGTTGCTTTGCACCTATTGTTTTGCTCGTGTGCACAACCATTTATTTATAAGTTTGCCATTCAAAATTTACCCCTCTTTTACACTCGTCTCAACCACCGCCCCACCCCCAACACACACACCATACCCCCTCCCCGCCACGGTCAACAGGTATTTAGGGTTTGAAATGGGTGGTGGGTAAGAGGGAGAGTGCACAGAGGAGGGGGGGGGGGGGTGTGTGTGTGTGTGTGTGGGTGTGTGTGTTGGTGGAGGGTGGCGGAGGGGGCTGAGGAAGATAAAGAAGGTCGGCAGATGGGCCAGGGGCCGGGGCTGAGTAGTTTGTGGAGGGGCTATGTGTGTTGGGGGGGGATGAAGAGGGTCGACAGAGGGCGTCTGGGGCTGGGGAAGTCGGCGAAAGGGGCGGCGTTGCCTCCGCCGTCGGTCGATCGTTTTACTCACCGCGCACAACCGTGGCATTTTCGGCATTTTTGAATAGTTGTGCGTGGGGAGTAATTTTGAGAGGCAATTTTGTAAATAAAATGGTATAGTGGTTGTGAGCGCGAGTAAAACGGTTGGTGCACGAAGCAACTCCCTTCACTTTTTTATTTGTAAGAGCATCTCCAACCCACCCCTTCAAAAAAGTCCATCCAAAATAGAAAATGCCTCAAGATTCCATTATGAAGAATGTGCAACTCCAACCATTCCCCTTCAAATCTTTTTTTTCATATTTAGCGCTCTTCACATAATAATGAAAAAATTTCTTTTTTTGAAAATGGGTTAATCTAATAAATTATTTCTTCATTAAAGAAATTTATAAATAATATAAATTTATTATTATTTTATAAATATAATAATTTTGGTGAAAAATATCAAATACTAATATTTTTCCATAAAAATAATATTAACTTTTATATAGATAATCTCTTCAACAACAAAACAACTGAGTAATTTAAAAATTATGGTACATATAACATTAAACAAATTGCATTGATTAAAATAAAAATACAACATTTTAAAAAAACTAAAAGATACAACTCATCAAAATTACAACATAACATTTATGGGTAAGACATAGAGATGAAAATGATAAGTAGAAAATTATCAATGTAATGATTTTTAAATTTTTATTATTTAGCATTTGCAATTCGATAAAATATATTCAGTATCTAGCATTTTTATTATTCGGTGTTCAGATTTTTAATTTTTCAGTATTCGATATTTTTGTTAAATTGCAAATTTTTTAAATTTGCTCGAAAATTATTCAGTATTGGTATTATGTTATAGTTATTATCGAGATATTTCCAACTGTAATAAGATTATTAAATTTGGCAATGTGGTTTGTAAAATGAAGTCCAGGTGGAGCTCCAGCGTGTTTTAAAACATTCATTTTGAAGCATGGCTGGAGATGCTCTAACATATGCATCAGCTAGCCTTTGATAAATCTTACGTCCTCCCCTTTGATAAATCTTACGCCCTCTTTGAACATTCACTTCTTTATTCTTTTTTTGAGCGATCAAAACCATCGGCTATGATTTTCATATTCTACTGGCCATATGCATTAAACAGATACATTAAACATACAATAAACCCCAAGTTTCTTGTTCATCGATCTAGTTTGTCGTAAAAAATTTAATTTGCAACAACCAAATCATTGATCAAAACCCTTTAGATTCACTAAATTTTTCGGGTTTTAACATATGAAAATTAAAATAAACCGTTTCGATCGACAAGAAAACAATAGAGTGTACATTGTGACCTAGAAGGGATTTCCTCATAATCCTCATTTTTAAGGATATATCAGTCAAAACCATCTTCAACTTTCATACATTTTGACAAACCAATTTTTATGTTTTAAAATTATTCAAAATTACAGCGAGACATAAAATTCTATTGTAGTCTAGAATAATTCGACTTCAGCAGTTCATAATAATTTTTTTATAATTCCAAGACAAAAATATCGTTTTGATAAATACAGTGAAAATTAATGATAATTTTACATGCATCTTTTTTGAAGACCAATACTGCGCTAGCATCATCCGTAACATAGAGACCAGAAATGAACAGAGACACCAGGAACCACACTGTAATCACACCAATTTTTGATTCAGCGGAAAGCGATAAAATGGACATGCAGCCTTAATCCCAGGGCTTTCAGGAGTGAGTGGGGCGAGACGCCACAGGAAGCAAAGCAAAAACTAAACTTTTTGACAATCAACAAAAGCACTTGACCTCTCATATCCATTACCATTTTTATTATTAGAGAATCATGTAGATCAGATGTCACCTGATCTAATAAATTAAGTGCAAGACACAAAAAGACAGGCCCAATAGAAAGTGTAAGACCATGTACTTTCCACTTTTGTGTCTTGACACCGGATCAGATGCCACCTTTTCTACATTATTCTCTTGTGATTATTGTTATTGTAAATTGTTGTTTGTGGTTGTAGAAAGATCCATGAGATTAGAAAAGGGCAAAAATATATCCGTAGCAAGAAAAAAGTTCTTGCAGTGGAGACATAGAACTCCCAGGTACACTCAGTGCTCAGGTTGAAATACTACTGTTATCTTCACGCATCGCACAAATTTTACATCCATCAGATTAGCCTCTCACGAACAAGACCTCTCTATTTACAACAAGAATCAAAGCATCATACTACACACTTAAATTACTGTGAAAAAAAAAACACTCACCACTTCACTGCATCCTGCATACTGACACCAGCAGTGCCAGATTGCTGGGCTTGTAAGCGATGAAAACCCTAACCATCATCTGGTCGATTGGAAGACGTTTGGCCTCTCAGCTTTGAGACACTCTTCTGTAGTTCCATATTTGATACTCTTTCTGCTTCCAACGCTCGTTCAAGCTGCACGCTAGAAAATTTAGAATTCGGCATGTGGGGGAGGGAGGGAGCAGACAGCACAAGAGCTTCTATATGGATGGATAGTACCTTGGCTGCTCGAACACTCCATTCACTTAGTATGGCTCTGAGTCTTTCGTTTTCTTCAACATACTATACACCATTAGCATGCAGAATAACAACATAATTTAGCATGTGACAATAAAGTATGAACTCACGCAATTATAATCTCATAGTTCTCAAAATAAGTAAATAGAGACACACACACACACACTGAAAAAAAGGGTAAATTGCACCAAAACCCCCGTTCTATGGATACCTATAGCTAAATAGGTTCAATCTTTAACACCAACACTTAGACCCCTTAAGAATAATAACACAGAGACCACTATAATTGACTAATTAATAAAGCGTGAGTTGCACTTAGACCCCACCTAAACTAGAATTTTAGGTGTCTTAATATTAGTATTAAATATTGATGGTGTTTAATTACAGATATAGAGACCCCATATATCAGTAGATCTAAGTGCAATTTACAGTTAAAAGGTTCTAGTTTGGTTGGCTGCACAAAGAAATTGGAAAATGACTATCACTGGCTAAAAACTACTTCCATCAGGTATCGTGTTTGTAGACTAAGCGAACAAATGGAAAATTAAATCGTCATCATCATGGAAAATTGAAATCAAGATTTGGGATCGGCGTCATAGCCTCGATAAAAAGAATGTCAGATCATGATATCGGATAATCTTTTTTTTCACGCAAAAGATGCCCCAATGAAATTTCTATACAAACACATGATCATAAGAGTGACAAAATAAAGGTACCACGCAACACTCCTTTATCTGGGCTTGGGATCATCTATAGAAATGCTGACGGAGTTAAATGAAAAAATAAATAAAAGATAAATAAATAAATAAAAGTGTACTGACTTTTCGGTACTATGCAAGATAGAATGAAAGATGAGATTTTTTTCCAACAAAACCACGCTTCTAGATATTTGGTTTGCATGATACATGGGAAAAAATTGACCACACCAAGGAAAAACAAACCCTTCTTATTTTCAAAAGAATATATTTACTTTCTGGTGTCAAAATTTTGTTTAACCGGGAGAGTTTGAAAAAGATATTTTTTCTTCATAAATTTGGATGAAACGGTGCAAATTATGAATTCCTATGTCAACTCAGATGTACCGCTAAACATTCCGTTTTATGAAATAAAACTAGAAAACAATGAACATCATCGGACCAAAACATCAATTATCCACTAGTAAGGCCTGCATGGGGCCAATGAGAAATTCCACGCAATAATTTACTCACAAAAGGATCATAACTACATGCAACTTTCTTTTCGTTACACTTTTCAACATTTTACAGATTCATTATAACCAAAATTACCAGGAGGATACTTACCTGGTTGTTGGTTACACGAATTCGCTGGATTTCTGAGTCCCTCTCAGCAATTAAATTTCGAGCAAGGCGTAGCTCTGATTGCACTTGATTCATCTGCAATGTTTTGGAAAATCATAAATGGCATTACGTTCTATTTACTATAGTGAAGGGAAAAAAATGCGTTTCTCAAATACTAGTTATGTACAAAAAGACAAATAAATCAGGCAGAGATGAATACAGCCACCCATAGAAAATTTGAAAACCGAGTTGAAGTAATCCATATTATTTCCAAGGAAAAATGTGTTTATATCCCTTCATTTCTCCTGGATCATTTACTTTATATTGGTATAAATTTTTCTTCATCATTTGGCATGTTCTTATATTTTCTATTTTATTGTCCCCTTTATCACTTCAGAGACTTTTTACCTGGACTGGTCTACCCTTCCCGTCTTTAAAAGAAAATCTATTATCTCACCAAAAAATTCCGAAGAACATAACACTCAATGGAACAGATTCCCAATTAATGCATTAAGGATCTTATGAAATGGAAACAATTATTTTAATATTTCTTTTGAAATAATAAAGGAGATTAACACAACAAGAAGGAAATAGAGAAGGGTAAGGGAAGTAATTCGTGGATAGGAAAAAAAAAAGATCTAAAAGCTAAGATGCATCCGCTGACCTGAGGTGGGGGATGAGGTTGGGAATACACTTAGAAGTACATCAGAGAATAGTCTTTGACTTGTTGCACTATAGATGTTTTGGGCATTAGGGATAAGGACGAGATAGACAATGAGATCCTTTCAATGGGAAAATAGATTTTAGGTCAGAAAGATAATGAATGATGATATTAAGCTTAGGTATTGGGGCGATAAACAGAATGTCCACCAGGATTGGTCTTGCAAAGAAGCAAGCAATGGGGGTTGTGTGTGTGTGTGTTTTTTTTTTTTTTTTTTTTTGGGGGGGGGGGGGGGGGGGGGTGATACTTTGAAAACCTTAACATTTTCTTATCAGTTCATCTTTCCACCATATTGCTGTGTATCCAAACCTTAACATTTTCTTATCAGTTCATCTTCCACGGGTATGGCCAGTAAAAAAACTATACATTTTCTTATCCTTATTGCAAAGCAAAAAACTATACTTTTTACGCTAGGCGGCCAGTAAACGCTCCGAGTATGGCTTGGGCGGTCAATCTGGGCGTTTTTGGGATTAATCGGCCGCCTAAGTGTTCTGGGTGGTGTCTGGGCGCTCTGAGCGGTTCCTAGGCGGTGCCTGGACGTTTTTGGTAAATGGCTTAATTGTACAAGAGTATCTTTTAAATTTTATTTTGTTGCACACAAATACTCTAAAGTAGGTAAACTGGATTTGATATAGTATGTATTAAATATTTGATGTATTTTAAATAATATATATATATATTTATATATAAACATAAATATATTAACTAAAAATAAATAAAATAATTAAAAAATGCAAATCCGCCTAGGCCGATTAATCCCCGATTAATCCCCGATTAATGCTCTGGGCGCTAGGCGCTAGCAATCCGAACGCCTAGCGCCTAGCGTTTTTTACAACCTTGCTTCCACCATATTGTTGTGTATCAATTATGCTCAAATTTCATGCTTGGTGTATGGTACATAGCTTCAACACCTAATTTGTTTTTTTATATCACATGCATTTCTTTTTTTTCATTCAATCCATCAATGAATCGCTTGCATATTCATAAAATTATCAGGCTGTTTGCATGCTTTTTAAAATTTGCAAATCTTCCTACCACAATAAGAGTTGGTATTTGTGCCAATCAATTTCAATTCTCATACTTTCCTGAATAAATCTCTGCTCATGTTTGATTCAATGTAAGATCCACAAAACTACAATAGTTTTTAGTGTTATCCATCACTTTGGATCTCTGTGATAAAAATGTGAATTCGCTTATTTGAGACTAATTCTATTCGCATGAACCAGGCTAAATCTGGATGGTGAAAAGGGTTAATTTTTCTTTAAAAAAATTTCCCACTTTCTTTTTGATGGATGAATCATCATCAAGGTGGCTCTTTCCTCCAACAGTTTTTGGTAAATAAATTTTAAGTGTGTTGTCTTATGATCAGGTTCTGCTTGCTAGGAGTTAATAATTATAACAATAATGACGACGACGACAAAAAAGTAAAAGCTAAATCAGTCAACATAAGAAAGTTAAGGTACAAAAATAATTGGTAAAATGACATAAGATCATGATAGCATGCTAAACATAAATGATGGGCAAATCATGGTTTGAGGTATCGCCCGATACCTCTTGGTATCGGGCGTATCGGACCGGTACCGTCTAGTACCGGTCCGAAACTGCGGCAGAAAATCGGTATCGGCCGAAACTCTAGGGTTTCGGCCAGCAAATGTAAAAAAAGGGATCAAAATCGAAAATAAGAGGAGGAAGAAGAAGAAAAATGGAAGAAACTGAAAAAAAAAAGAAAATCGAACTTACCTCGCCGCCGCTTGCAGCCGCCTGCCGCCGTGCCTCGCCGCCGCTTACCGCCTCGCCTCGCCGCCGCCTGCTGTCGCACCGACGGCTGCTGCGCCGCTCCTGTGTCGCTCCTGCAGCTCCAGAGAGTGAGAAAGAGAGAGAGGACCGAGAGAGAGAGAGCGACATGAGACAGAGAGAGAGACGTGCGAGAGAGAGGATGGGTAAATTTTGAAGGGTAAACTTGTAAATAAGTTATAGATGGTAGATTAAGATATTTTATGGCAAATTTGTAAATAAGTGATATGTGCACAAATCAAAATGGTATGTGTGCAAAGCAACTCTAATGCAAACTTGCAAATAAGTGGTACGTGCGCAAAGTAAAACGGTGGGTGTGCAAGGCAAAAGTTTAGCTACTTTAATTTTTTTACGTATCTAATAGATTTTATGTATTTAAAACTACCGATACTGACCAACCGAAACCCACGTCCGATACCGCCGAAACGGACGATACCGATACCGAAACTTAAATTTTCGAGAGAGCGATACCGAGACCGAAACCGAGACCTCAAACCTTGGGGCAAATGATAAAGAAAAGTTAAAAGCAGGAGTTAAAAATTATTTTGGAAAAAAAATAGAGCGTATGGATACAAGTTCCCTATTTCTTATTAATCCATCAGAACAGCTATACTTGATAAAGCTGGACGGATGAAAAACAGTCATGCACTGATCCCAATAATGTCAGAATCCATTAATCAATTCGGTATACCACACACAGACTTGACAAAACGAAAGATGACACAATCTAAGTAATACAACATAAAAACTTCTGCCTTCTGAAGTAACATGAACCTGATTCCCAGCATAAAAAAACCTAAACCGAATTCCTAATTTACCAAAACTTCTGCCTTTTGAAGTAACGTAATTTCAAGAATTCTAATCCAATTGTTGCATTATTCATGCCATCGCAAGAATGGCATGGAAGAGAAGGGCAACATTGGCCTATGTAAGAAAAGCAAAAATGTACTAGTCATCAGCAAAGTACATGTGATGCTTACAAAACACACATGGTAGACAATGGCCTTTTACCAGAAAAAAAGATAGGCTGCAATAAAAAGGATAACTATATGCTGGAAGAAAGATCCATGAAAACGTCGAGCTTAAGTGCATTTTATAATTGTATTGTTCTTATTTATAGGATACAAGCAACAATCCGATTAATGTTGATGCCTCTTTCTTACCGCAATGTAATGTCACATCAATACCCTTACTTGTTTGAATCTCCTCCTCCACCAACATGCACCACCATCTTCTTTTTCTTAGTCCTTTTCTACTGTACCCAATAGCACCATACACTACAGCTTGCCAGCATGCACATCCACATCATCATCACCTCATATCGCCTCTCATCATCAATGCCATGCACATCATCACCGTTTCGGGCAGACCCACTGCCACCCTTATCCGAAGCTGCAACCACCGGTTCCTCCTCCGCTCGCTGCCGCATTCCTCACATGCACCCATTGGCTGCTCACTCAGTACCTCCCTCACCAACCCGTACCTATTGGCATGTGTATACCAATACAATATTAGAACTTCACATTTTAACAGAGACAAAAAGATGCCAATCAAACCCGACCATCAATCTTCATGCCCCTTTAATTACAACCGATTTGAGTGAACTAAGAGATAAAAACCATCCCCTCCCTCTTTTGGGTCTATTGATGCCAAGTATCTACTTACTATTAGTATCCACAACTACCCATCCCGCATACCCCCTATAGTAGTATAGAAGGATAACACCACACGAGCTTACATGTATTTAACAATGTAGGATCCAGTAGACTTGTCGGAAGGAACTAGGACCATCAACTTAGATGAATGTGACTATGAATGTGATAGATCCGGCCTATTAAAGGGGCATTTTGGCAGCTTTGTGTTATTTTGGATTAATGTAGGGGTATTTGGGTCATTAGACATTTAATTAGATGATTATAAATATGGGAGAGCCGGCCGGCCCTAGTTATGCGAATTTTGATGATTTTGTGAGAGAAGAGATAGTTCTTCAAGATTTCTTAGGAGAGTGCGGACGTCCTCGCTTATTGGCGTCTTGGGAGGACGATTACCCGCAGTAAGTGTAATCAATTATTTTATTTTATTTCAGTGTTTTGCTAATAAATTTCAGATTTGGTTTGGATCTTATCATTTTGGTATCAGAGCATCTACGATCTATGGCGGCATCGACAAGATACAAGGACAAGTTTGAGACTTTGGAGGAGAACTTCAAGGTGTGAAGAAAACGCTAGCGGGGCACGAGGAAGCAATTGCAAAGTTGACGGCATTCTTGATCGGACGACGGCTAGGCAAGATAAAGGAGTCTCTCACGCATATCTTCCAGTTATCGATCCTCACGGGGAAGGAAGGAGACGACGACGAAAACCCTAAGTTAGGGCAAAAGGCATCGACTTTGGACGAGAAAGAGGAAAAGTCGACAGCTTTGACGCGGATCTGCATCCATATGACGAAGGGCAACAAAATTCAAATATGAAGGCGGCAAAAACTTCAGATTTGGACGAAAACCCAGTTTTAGGGCAAAAGACGACGCTTTCGGTGGAGAAACAGCGGGAGTCACCGCTTTCGACAACAAAACAGAGGGGGGCACCCCTCTTGGGGTCCGAGGGAGGCTGTCGCCCCTCGGGAAGGGGCGCAAGCCCCTCCTAGGGCCCCCAGGGGGCTGCCGTCCCTCGGGAATGGGCGACAGCCCCTGCTGGGGCCCCCAAGAGGGCTACCGCCCCAACTGCAGGGCCACCAGCCCCTGCTGCCGCCCCTCGGGAATGGGCGCCAGCCCTCCTTGGGCCCCCAGGAGGGCTGCCACCCCAACTGCAGGGGCGCCAGCCCCTGCTGGGCCCCCAGGGGGCTACCGCCCCCAGAAGGGGCATCGGGCCCTCCAGGGTCTCCCATGGGGGCTGCCTGCCCTTCAACGGCGACGACAGGCCATCCGAGACGCCGAACATCGAGGATTTGGCTTTTTGGACCCAAAACAGTGAGCGACAGAATCCTTCCAGCATCATGATGACGACCCTCTGGGAGCCCGACGATGCCCTTCGGGCCCCGCCTTGGCTCGACGGTAATTTTCAGGACGTCGTTAAAAGTGGTGGATGACAATCACATCCTTTTGACCCCGGAGGAGGCATGCAATCAGAGCTTGGAACAGAAGTCACACACACCTCATGCATCACCTTGAGAACAAGGTGGATTTTCAGGGGCAGAGTAATGATAGATCCGGCCCATTAAAGGAGTATTTTGGCGGCTTTGTGTTATTTTGGATTAATGTAGGGGTATTTGGGTCATTAAACATTTAATTAGAAGATTATAAATAGAGGAGAGCTGGCCGGCCCTAGTTATGCGAATTTTGATGATTTTGTGAGAGAATAGATAGCTCTTCGAGATTTTTTAGGAGAGTACGGATGTCCTCGCTTATTGGCGTCTTGGGAGGGCGATTTCCCCTATAAGAGTAATCAATTATCTTATTTTATTTCAGTGCTTTGCTAATAAATTTCAGATTTGGTTTGGATCCTATCAGAATGTGACTAATATATTCGAAACACATATTAACTTAAAAGTATTAATCATATTTGAGTCATGAGTCTTAACATATTTAGCTCCATATCCAACCTTTATTTTAACCGATGTGGAACTAAACACACACTTTAGTTCATTTATCATACCCCATTTTAATTACTCAAAAGGATGCGAGACAAACCCTAACGTATCTTCATGTAGGCTTGTATCTACTCAAGCCCAACCGAAAGAAGATAATATATTATCAGAACTTCGTAGCCGAATTAGATTGCTCCTAAATCTAAAGTGCAATAATACGTGAACTTCGCAAACAAACAAAGTCACACACCATCATGTGACGAATCAGCTCACATCCAAGATTACATCACGACAACAAGTGCAAAGATAACGACGCAAGCAAGCTTCACCTGCTCAAACAACCACATGCCAACAGTCTTAAAATAAACAGAGATGTATGTGGACTTCACCTCAAACCCAAACAATCACGTGCGCAAATAGAATTTTGAAGCAATCAACCAAGCATCCTGATGGGATCATCACGTATGCTAGGCGGCATGATAGCTGCACATCGAACCATGAGCTCTGATACCAATTTGTCGGGATGGGGAGTCCCATATGAAGGAACTAATCCCATCAAAATTAGAAAGATGGGACTAATATACTTGAAATTTATATTGACTCAAAATGCTTACTCATATTTGAGTTATGAGTCCTAACAAATTTAACAACATACACAGCCTTTATTTTAATCAATGTATGATTAAACAAACTCTCTGGTTCATTTGCCTTACACTCACTTTAATTACTCGAACAGATGTGAAACAAAACTACCATCACCACTCTGCTCCAGATCATATGACCTTTGTAAGGATCATAACATGTTTGCCTCAGCATGCAAATATTACCAATCACCATTCCATAGGAATAAACATCAATCCATCCACCACTAGAACCTCAAATCTTATCATTCCCCCATTCATTCGGCATATCTCCCCACACACTATAATCAAGGCTATTAGTTCCGCCTCCTTGCTCACATCAAACCTGACTAGTCAGGATTCCAACAAATCAGACTGAATCACAACATCAAATTATTTTCCCCTTCTGATAATACCTATCATGGTTCAATTCACACCATGTGGCTATCTAGGGTGTACTTTACTCACGCGCTTCAAAATTCATATTGAAACTTTTGGTGTGGTGGACATAGTGATCTTGGGTTGGCAACTTAAAAAAGAAAAAGAAAATAATTCTTTACGAAACATTAATGAAGCATCATTTCATAATATCAACAGAATATTATTATCACTGTTCAGGATCAATATTTGCTTTGAAAAATGTCAACTCTCGATCATTCTAGTAAAGGTCTAAAAGATTTCAATCAAAATATGGAGTGACTAATTATTTTTACATATTTTCATGAACATACTTTCCATGTACATTAATTAAAAACATAACCATGTCCAGGTGTCCATTTTTCTCTTTAAAGTCGCATGTTGGATGTCGGTGGAAACTTGACCGTGTTGCCCTAGTGTCCTACCTTCCCACGTCTTCCCAACTTCATAAAAAACGAAACCACAGGGAGGTTTTGTCAATATGAAGTAACAATTGTGTAAATGGGGCCTCACTCAATCTGCTTTGAGAGTAGTGCATAAAGGCAACACACAAATCTCAAGGCAAAATTAATAGTGGAAAAGTGGCTTCACTGTCGGTACTGCCAACAGTGTCACTGTAGGCCGTGTTTTCCCGCAACAATTTCATTTTTTAAATAATTCCATGATCAGAATCAGTTGTTGTTTTTCATCTTTTCCCTTTGGGTTCTGTTTCCGAAATTACTTTCTGTTTGCAGGGAGGATGTCTATCACCAAACTGATGCAACAATGTCACACACATGTAATATTCAATTTGTTACGTAGTATAAGAGAATTACCGGGTACATTTTTGTCGTATACTACTATGGCTTATACTCAATTCCTAACATTTGTGATAGAGGCCTTTTTGAAAGTTTCACTTATTATCATTGTTGGTGTTGCTCATTGTTGTTGTGCTACTCGGCCTATAAGCTTGGTATCCAAGGAGGTAAAAATAGGCACAGTTCTGTGCCAAAAGTCAGTTTGTCAACTGACGGTTGACAGTCTCCTAGGAGGTAAAGGTTCAGCATTGCATGAATAATAATGCCCATAGTTTTGTTAAAATGTACGGTTCCAAATACTTAACTTCCCGGAAAGATTTGAAATTGGAATATACATAATGGTTTCAGTCTTTTATCAGTAAACATTCACTTGTAACATAATATGATTCGGCACCTAGCGCATATGAATGCAAATTTCTAGATTTTGAAGAACATGCAGAAGTAACAAATCTGAGAGGATATATAAGCTCAAAGAAGCATGAAGGTTAAATCAGTGTTACATGGTCCGATTATGTTTGGTATGTGATACATATAGTGGCATGTGGAACACAAGTTTAAGCGGTTTGGTATGGGGAATGTAGAGTGAATCGGTTTGCTATTTTGGGTTATTATAAGCTCGGATCATTTATATATACATATATGTATGTACTAGTCATAACCCGTGAACATAGGTCACTTGGCATACAAAATGTTCCCTCAAAAAATTTCGACGCATTCAAAGTCGCTTCCCCCATAAAAATTTACAGCCTCATTCAAAATCTTACCCTCCAACAAATTTTTTTTACCATATTCAAACTAAAATTAGTTTCCCAAGAGAACTTAGTTCCTCCCAAAATCTAGTAAATATGCATCTGGATTCTATTGTTTTTAAGTTCTTCCTACAATTAAAATATATTGATGTATTAGGCAATCTAAACTTTATTTGATTGGAGGGAGTTAAAAAATTAGTACAATTAATAATAATAACATCCAGACCTGATAGATTAAGTGGGAATATAAACACATGATGAAACAAAAAATGAAATCTTGCACACACACTAGTAATAATCCGTGCATAAAGTGCACATGCACCCAAAAAAACCCCACCCCTCACATAACTCGGGACCCACACCTAGGTGGAAAGGGGAGAGAAGGGTGAGTGCTGATATTGTCTTGAGATTTTTTTGATTGGGGGGGTGTGAGTGAGTGTATTGTTTTGGGTGTTTTTTGAGTGGGGAGATGGTGGGCCCCACCTGCTTAGTAGGTGGGTGTGATGTGATACTAACACCCTTTGTCATAGTCAGCAATCTCCCGTGTGGGATTGCCCTCAAATGTATTATATAATAATAATAATAATAATGAGTATCATCTGATAATGGAGGAATCTCCTCATATACCATGACACAAAAAGTGAGGTGGTACAACAAGTACAAGCCTATGTGGGCTTGTACCACACCACTTTTTGTGTCTTGTATATGAGGAGATGCCTCATATGTCATATGATACACATTATTCTCATATGCGTGTGAGAGAAAGGTAAGTGAGTATATATATGTGGAAATAAGTACAGTATACAGGACCCGTCAGGCCAAGCAATTGGCAAAAACAGATTCGGAAAAGTTAGTGAAGCAGTCACCAAGTACAAGAATAGCCAAAAGCAAGGTCTAACAAAAAACTAGGAAAAAAGACGGGGAAACTAGGCTAGTCCCCAGTTATCAAAAATAGAGGAGACATCATGATCCAACTCATCAAGGTCAAAAGTGGGAAGGGATATCGCCAAATCCAAAGACATTTTCCTGAGGACTTAGACCTTGGAAAGAGACTTGGAGAGGAAAATGCGATTGTTACGCTCATTCCAAATATGCTAGACGGCAGCGGAGGGCACAAGTTTGCTAAGGCAACCAATAGCACATGCCTTCCCTTTCGATCAAAACCGCCGCAGGAGAAAGACGTCTGATACGATTTGGATCGTATCAATGGAAAATCAGCGACAAAAAGGAATAAAAATAGGGAAAGATGGGATTTTTATTGGATTTTTGGGAAGAAAACAACTACTAACAGCAAGATAACTTGAGCCCTTTCGAGAGGAACTCGCTCTCCTAACTTTGATGAACGGATCAAAGTCTAAAACCCTCACAAAAGACACTTACGATGTTTCTCACACAATAAGCATAACCCTCATGACGGCTAACCCTAGATATAAATAGAGAAAACCTAGGAATAAAATATCATAAGAAAAAGACTAATCCGCCCTTCGACGCCTCCGATAGTAAGTGACCCATCCGCCTTGGGACCCGCTTGGACCCGTGCCCGCCTCGTAGGGTGCGTCCGCATCAATACCCGCCCCTAAAAGAGCCACCTTGTCCTCAAGGTGGAAATCAGGGTACTGCTCCTGTATCGCCTCATACTGCTCCCATGTCGCATCGCACTCTGGTAGCCCCTGCCAGTAAATGAGGACCTCCCGACGTCGCCCCGGACCTCTCCGCACCGCCCGGACATCAACTGGCTCGAGCATCACTTCCATATCATCTGTGAGCGTAGGAGGAAGTGTGGAGGATGTAGCATGCTCGCCAATCGCCTGACGTAACTGGGAAACATGAAACACCGGGTGTATCGCTGTCCCTGGCGGCAGCTTCAACCTGTAAGCTACCTCTCCAATCCGAGTCTCCACCTCAAAAGGCCCATAGTAACGGGCCGCAAGCTTCTCGTTCCTCCTGTGGGCCAAAGACCGCTGCCTGTAAGGTCGAAGCTTCAGGTAGACCCTGTCCCCTACCTGAAAAGTCACATCTCACCGATGTCCGTCTGCCTTGGCCTTCATCACCTGCTGTGCTCGTGTCAGGTGCCTCCGCAGCTCCTCCAACATCCTATCCCTCTCCTCCATCTGCTCCTCCACCTGTGACACCGGTGTCGCTCGGTGCCCATAGTAAACCAAAGAAGGAGGGTCTCGTCCGTACAATATCCGGATAGGTGTTGTCCCTGCAGCCGAGTGGAAGGAGGTATTGTACCAATACTCCGCCCACGCCAACCATCTTGCCCATTGTCGGGGTGTCTCCGAAACAAAACATCTGAGGTAGGTCTCGACACTCCTGTTGACCACCTCGGTCTGACCGTCCGTCTGTGGATGGTAGGCGGTGCTCCGCTTCAGCACTGTCCCCTGAACTCAAAACAACTCCTCCCAGAAGTGACTGGTGAAAACCTTGTCCCGGTCGGACACTATAGACTTCGGAAACCCGTGCAGCCGCACCACCTCCCGCACGAAAACCCCCGCCACCGAAACCGCTGTGTAAGGATGCTTCAAGGGGATGAAGTGAGCATACTTGCTCAGCCGGTCAACCACAACCAAGATCACGGTGAACCCCTCCGAACGCGGCAACCCGTCTATGAAGTCCATGGACACCTCCTCCCACACCTGCTCGGGCAATGCCAACGGCTGTAGCAGTCCTGCCGGGGCCATCGCCATGTACTTGTGACGTTGGCAGACGTCACAAGCCGCCACCAATCACGCGATGTCCTTCCGCATTCCCGTCCAGTATACTTCCCGAGCCATCCGCATATACGTCTGCTGCACGCCCGAGTGCCCTCCGATCGCCGACCCATGGAACTCCTGAAAAAGAGTCGGAATCGATGCAGACCCACGCGGAATCACCAACCTCCCCTGGTAGAGTAACCTTCCCCCCTCTAGCGTGTAACCTGGCACCCCGTCACCTCCCCCCTGTAAGCTCTCTCTGATCTGCTGCAGCTCCGGGTCTGCCTCCGCCTCCTGTGACAACTGGTCCAATCCTCTCCACTCGGGTATCGACATCGCCTGCAGCTGGCTCCCCTCATCCCGCCGAGACAATGCATCCGCAGCCTTATTTTCCAGCCCCGGTCGGTACTCAATATCGAACCGAAATCCCACCAGCTTCGACAGTAACTTCTGGTGCTCCTCTGCCACCAACCTCTGCTCTAACAGATACTTCAATGCCCGCTGATCTGTCCGCACCACAAAAGTCCGTCCCAGCAGATATGGTCGCCATTTCTGAATGGAGAAGACTATAGCCATTAACTCCCTCTCGTACACTGACTTCAGCCTCTCCCTCGTGGTCAACACCTGGCTGAAGTATGCCACCGGCCGCCCCTCCTGCATCAGCACCGCCCCAAGACCATATCCCGAAGCATCCGTCTCCACTACGAATGGCTGGCTAAAGTCTGGTAGAGCAAGGACCGGCGCTGTCGACATCGCCGTCTTCAAGGCTTCGAAAGCCTTAGTCGCCTCTTCCCCCCACCGAAAACTGTCCTTCTTCAGCTGCTCCGTCAGTGGCCAGGCAATGGTGCTGTATCCCTTCACAAACTTGCGGTAATATCCCGTCAATCCCAAGAAACCCCGCAATGCCCGCAGTGTCTGTGGTAGAGGCCACTCTAACATCGCCACAATCTTTGCCCGGTCTGCTGCTACCCCGTCGCCTGAGACAATGTGCCCCAAGTACTCGATCTGACTCCTCCCGAACGAGCACTTCTTCCGATTGGCGAATAACTGGTGCCCATGCAACTCCCTGAAAACCACCTCCAGATGCCCCGTGTGCTCCTCCAATGTGCGGCTATAGACCAAGATGTCGTCAAAGAACACAAGGATGAACCGTCGTAGGTAAGGACGGAACACCTTGTTCATCAAAGCCTGAAAAGTAGACGGGGCATTTGTCATTCCAAACGACATCACCAAGAACTCGTAGTGGCCCTCGTGTGTACGGAACGCCGTCTTCGGGATGTCCTCTGCTCGCATCCGGATCTGATGATACCCAGACTTTAGATCTACCTTCGAGAACACCCTCGCCCCATGCAGCTCGTCGAGCAACTCATCTATCACCGGAATAGGAAACTTGTCGGGTACAGTTTCCTTATTCAGGGCTCGGTAATCCACACAAAAACGCCAGCTCCCGTCCTTCTTCTTTACTAACAAAACTGGGCTCGAGAAGGGGCTGACGCTGGGCTGGATCACTCCTGCTAGCAACATCTCCCTGACCTGCCGCTCGATCTCATCCTTCTGCACGTGGGGATACCGGTAAGGCCGAACACTGACGGGGGGTGCGCCATCCCTCAGTACGATCGCATGCTCGTGGTCCCGGGGTGGAGGTAACCCCTGTGGCATCTCAAACACCTCTGCGAACTGCTCCAACACCGACTGCACCTCTGGTGGCTCCTCCTCGGGTTCGGGCTCCGCCTCTGTGGTCATCCCCTGAAACTCCACCAAGTACCCCTGCCCTGCCCGTCGAATAGCCCGAGTCATGGCACTGAAAGCTACCATGGCATAGCACAGGCTCGGGTCTCCCTGAAGCACCACCGTCCGCTCGCCATCCTTGAACTCCATCCTCAACCGTTTCCAGTTGGTCATTGTGGTCCCCAATGTCTTCAACCACTGGACTCCCAAGATGAAGTCGACCTTCCCCAACTCGAACGGTAAAAAATCCTGAACGATCTGCACCCCCTGAATGACTAAGCAGAGGCCTCGGCATAGCCCCGTACTCTCCTCGCACCGTCCATCCCCCAACTGTACGGTGAATCTCCCACCGGACATCTGCAACCCCAGCAGCTCCACCACTCGCAGGGACACAAAATTGTGGGTGGCCCCACTATCAATCAAAACCGTAACTGCTGTCTCTCCGACCTGTCCCACCAACTTCATGGTGGAGTTCTGTGTGAACCCCATCACGGAGTTGAGGGACACCTGCGCCTGCTCCAGCTCCACCGGCTGCTCTACTGGGACGACCTCCTCCTCGGCCTCCTCTGGGTCGATGTACTCCTCATCGTCCGGCTCGATAGTGATCTGCAGCAACCGGCTCGCACACCGATGGCCCGGGGTGAACTTCTCGTCGCAACGGAAGCACAACCCCCTGGCCCTCCTGTCTCGTACCTCAGCCTCGGTCATCCTCCGCCCTTGTCCCGCAGGACGCGCTGCTCCGGTCTTCTCCCCCGCTCCGGCCGAAACGGCCGGTGGTAGTCTCGGGGCGGCGGCGGCTGTAGGTGGGACCCTCTGCTGTGGTGCCCCCCAAGTCCCTCTGATCCTCCGCTCCTCCGCCTGCTTCTCCTCCGCCCGCAATGCCAGTCGAATCACATGCTCCAGGTCCCTGGAACTCTGCATCCATAGCTCGGCTCGTATCGAGGGCTTCAGCCCTCGCATAAATGCCCCCAAGAATACGTCTTCCGACACCCCCTTCACCCTGCCTGCCAGCACCTCGAACTTCCCCAGGAAGTCCAACACCGTCCCCTCCTGCCGTAGTCCAAGCAACTGCTCGTAGAAATTCGCCCCCGGTTTGGCCTGGAAGCGGTCAAGTAGGAAAGCGGACAGCTCCTCCCACGTCCGAAAAGGGGCTCGGGACATCCTCCAGCGGTACCAACTCAGCGCCTGTCCCTCCAGATAGCAGATGATGTTCTCCAATACTTCCCGCTCTGAGATCCGCATCACCTGAAAATACCGCTCCGCCCGCACTATCCACCCGTCGGGGTCGGTCCCCTCAAAAATGGGCATCTTCAACTTCTCCATCCTCCTGTCTGGGTGCATGGTCGGGTGTCCTCCTCCCTGAGCTCCGTGGCCTCCGTACTCGGTCCTGCCCCTGCCGTAGGTCTCCTCGGGAAACCCTCGCGGGCCCCCAAAATTTTCTGCATACTCCTCCATGGGCCACCTCTGACGCTCCTCCTCTGTAACTCCAAAAATCCCGCGGTAGCCTCTTGCGGGGCCCTGATCGGTGCTCGGGGGGCCGAAAAACTGACCCGGGGGGTTTACTAGGCCCCCCGGGCCCCAATATCACTCGCCGGGGCCCAACCGGCCCCAGGGAAAGCCGCGTGGCCTCCCTGGGACTCGGCGAGGCCCAGGTGTGGCCCAGGCGGGCCGCGCGACCCCTCCTGGGCTTCGCGCGAGCCCGCCCAGCCGTCCTGGGCCCCCGCGCGGGCTCGGGGGTGGGCCGTGAGGCCCCCCCGAGCCCTCGCGGGGTCCTAGCGGGCCGCGCGCGGGGGGGGGGGGGGGGGTTAGGGTTTCCCCCCAGCCGCCGCTCTCCCTATCTTCCGGGAAGCCTCCGCCTTGTCCGCCGCGTCCCCTTGCCTCCGCACGAAACCCCAGGGGGTCTCCTTCGCGCCGCCGCCGCTCTCGTTGCACGTCATCCACCCACGACTCCTCCCGGAACCCTAGATCTTCCCTCTCCTTCGTGATTTTGGTTCCCGGAGGTGCCCCGGATGTATTCGCCATCAACTTTGGATCATCCACCTTAGTAAGATGATTCCCCGCCGCGGATTCTTCCCCTCCGATCTCCACTTGCTTCCCTTTCCCCTCAAGTTTTTGAAGAATTTTCAAGATCTGAACTTGAGTGGCGTCCGACTCCTCGTGCTTCTTCATCAAGCGAACCTCCATCTCCTTTTGGGAATTTGAAAGCATCTCGACCGTGACCTCCAAAGCCCCCACCTTTTTACTAACCTCTTCCCGGATCTCCTTTCGCAGCGCCTCCATCTCCGTCTTGAATCGGGTGCCTTCCGCCATTGGATCTATTGCTCTGATACCAATTTGATACGATTTGGATCGTATCAATGGAAAATCAGCGACAAAAAGGAATAAAAATAGGGAAAGATGGGATTTTTATTGGATTTTTGGGAAGAAAACAACTACTAACAGCAAGATAACTTGAGCCCTTTCGAGAGGAACTCGCTCTCCTAACTTTGATGAACGGATCAAAGTCTAAAACCCTCACAAAAGACACTTACAATGTTTCTCACACAATAAGCATAACCCTCATGACGGCTAACCCTAGATATAAATAGAGAAAACCTAGGAATAAAATATCATAAGAAAAAGACTAATCCGCCCTTCGACGCCTCCGATAGTAAGTGACCCATCCGCCTTGGGACCCGCTTGGACCCGTGCCCGCCTCGTAGGGTGCGTCCGCATCAACGTCCACATGGAGCGATCTAGAGCGGGAGGAAAGCCATAGCTTGAGCTTAGCTGCAGCCCATATATAGCTGCTAAACTCACATCGAAAGAAGAGATGTTGACCAGACTCATAGTGAGAAGAACACATCACACAAGTGGGAGGCACATGAACTCCTCTGTGAATAAGATGGTAAGTGGTGGGCAGTTTGTCGTTGAGAGCCCGGAGGAGAGTGAGGGCAACTTCGGGACGTGACCAGGAAACCAGACTAAGCCATGAAGCGGAAGGGGGTGAGATTGCCCTAGTGGGACGTGACCAGCAAAACGAAGGGTGCATCCCCAGGGATCCCACACCCAGGAGTCAGGAATGGACCCAAGGAGATCGGGGAGAATAGCCCAATATGGGGAGCCAAGATATTTGACAGGCATTAGCTGAAGCCATCCCAGCAGTCAGCAACTCGGAGGTGGGTCAGAGAGGGAGGCAGTGGGTAGAGGCGGGCCAAGGGACCACATGGGAGCCAATGGTCGAACAATATGAAAGTCGATGCACCATCCCTCACAATACGTCAAAAGCAGACGAAGGCCGCATCACGACAACCGAGAATGTGCTTCCAGGTACCGGAGTCGAGGAGGCTAGGGCTACATTAAACGAGAGGACAATGCTTCAAATATGTGACCCTCGTATAAACTGCCCACGGGAAGGAAGAATAGAGAAGACGCCAGAGGAGCTTGATACCAAACAGCACCCCAACCTCACGAAGATTACGCAGACCAATACCTCCCTCACACTTAGGCTTGCATGTGTCACCCCACTTCCAGCAATGGATCTTGGACCGCAGATGAAATCTCTACATAGCCGGTCAATCAAAGATAGAACAGACGCCGGGATGCGAAAAGACTGGATCCAATAGGAGACAGACATGGATGATAGTACGAATAAGCTCCACCGGTCCCGAGATAGAAAGGAGTCTGGAAGACCACACAGAAAGCTTCGCCTTGTACTTGTCCAAGAGACTAGAATATAATTTGGCGGCGGGATGGTTGGAGGAGAGAGGTATGCCGAGATATTTTACGGTGGGACCGCAAGAGGAATATTCAAACGCCGGGCCAACTCCTCGCCTGAGATGCACCCCTTGCTAATGATGATTTTGCTTTTGCCCTTATTCACCTCAAGCCCGGTAAATAAATGAAAAGTGGAAAGGAGGTGATTAAGCATATTAAAGGAATGTAGGTCCACATTGCAAAAGACCAACACATCATCAACGAATAAAAGGTGAGAAGTGATAACCTTAACACCTCCCTTAGGAGGGAGGATAGTTCTGGAAAGGGAAGCAAAGTCCATAAGAGTCGTGAAGAGCTCCATGACGATGACAAATATGAATGGGGAAATAGGATCCCCTGATGAACACCACCATTTCCTCTAACGTGACCCGTAGGGGAGCCGTTAATAAGAACATATAGGAAGGGGTGGCAATGCATTCACGGAACCAGTGGATGAAAATTGGTGGGAAACCCACATCCGATGCATAAAATAGTAAACAAACTCCCAGTTGATGCTGTCAAAGGCCTTACTGAGATCAAGTTGGATGCAGGCCCTAGCCTCCATAGAGTTAGAAAAATCTTTGATGATCTTGTGAGCCAGGAGGAAAGAGTCTGAGATAAGACAAATCTTTAATGAACACCGATTGGTTCCACGATATGAGATCCGGGATGACAGCGACCAAACGACGGCTCAGGATATTGGATATGATCTTAGATATGACATCGCAGTAGGAAATGGGCCGACGAGGCCGTAGGGGCCTTGTAGACAAGAGTAAGGAAAGTGTGATTGGTTTGGCACAGGAGTTGGCCAGAAGAGAAGAAGGAACAAACCGCTGCAAGGACATCACCACCAACAACCTCACATAGGTCCTGAAAGAACGGGGGAGAGAATCCATCTGGCCCAGGGACTTGTCTTTATCAAGAGAGAAGATGGCATCACTGATTTCATCATTAGTCAATCCAAGAAGTCGCTCCAGGAGAGATGATCCGCTTAGCAATGACCTTGGATAAAGGTGTTCCAGTAGTCGTCTTGATGGAAGAGATTGCTATTGAAATCAACAGCTTCGAAATGCAAGGTGGAGAGATTGGTAAAGGGGTCCCCGTTGGGAGAGATCAAGTGGGGAAGACTGTTATGAGAGGCTCTTTCCTTAATAGCAGCATAGAAGAATTTTGAATTCCGATCCATCAACTTAGCCAAGAGTGCCTACTCTTTTTCATGGCTTGACGTTCCTCAATGTAGAGAGCATGCACGAGATATATGGTAAGTGCATGCTCCTGGCTTTGAAGGATAGAGTTAAAGTGGAAATTAGGGGCTCCGCGGATACGATCAATGTCCGCTCTAATAGTATCAGAGTCATTAGTCCCACCCCTCAAGGGAACCCAAGGATGAAGGGCGTCCTTAAGGGCCTTTAGCTCAGACACCAGGCGAAAGGTAGGAGATCCAGAATAGTGAGCGTTCCTTACCAAGGAGAGGATGCGATGGAATCCAGTGATTTGTAGATAATAGCTAAAGAACATGAAGGGCTTGACCCTGATTTGATGGGGGAATGACATGTAGAAGAATGAGGGGGTCACTAGTTCCCGGCGGAAGGTAACAAAAATAGGAGTCCGGGAGGATGCCACGCCCACACAGAATTACAACAAACTTGGTCCAATCTGCAAGCAATATGTCCCACGCCTGAGTTATTACTCCAACTTAGAAAATTTCATTGACTCCTAAGGTCTTCAAAGCTGCAATGGTCGATGCATTCAGTAAACCCCTCAAGAATCGGATGAGAGAGCACACGGCCACCCACCTTTTCACCAACGAAGCGAGTGAGGTTGAAATTCCCAATAGCAATCCAAGGGGATCCAACATGCAATCAGACTTGAGGGCGGGGGCAAACCAAAGAGCGACACTCGACAGAAAAGTTGGAAGCGTAGACAACTGTAATAAACGTAGAGAACCCCCCTTGTTGACATACAATGAAGTGATGTTCTGACTCGAAGACGATTGGTGAGAGCAATCACAAACAACAAGATTACAAAGGATCCAGATCTGACCCTTAGCCGCATGGTCATAATTCTAAAAAGAAGCCCAATGCTTGGGAAAACAAGAGACGCTATCCCCAGATGGGTCCAAGACCTTAGTCTCAAGAAGACCAACAAGAGGAGAGAATATATTCAAGTGGGGCTGAAAATCACGTCACCGAGACTTCGAGTTAAGACCACTCACATTCCACACAAGGACGGACATTAATCAAGAGGGTCTAGGGGCCATCTTACTTCTCGTCACCCTAGCACAGACACATGGCAGTGGCTTGGTTAATAGTTTTGGATGGATCCAAGAGCAGCGACCCACTTCGGGCAGTCGAGGTCTTTACTAGGACACTAGACATTAAAGATAAGGGAGGGAACTGGTTAGCCGACCAGGGCAACATGGCCTACATGTGAGGAGGGCAGATGCAATGGGGCTGGTGTCGCAGGGGCTACAAGGGGGAAGCTACAGAGGTTGGGGTCTGTTGGCTAGGGCCACCGCTGCCCGAGCAATCAGCCAGAGGCACACTGGAAAGGGAATAACATGGGGGCACATCCACACAGAGGGGTGGATCCACTTACAGATGGCGCAACAGCTACCGATGTGCCCTGGCCCGCATCATAGAGAGGAGGGGAGCCCAGAGTTCCAGTAGAGTGAGTCAGATGATGCAACGGCTCCCGGAGGCCTAACAGCAACAATAGTCGGGGTGACAGAGACACCAAGTTGATCAGCTACCACAACACCAGGCATAGGCTGTAGCACGGGTTCACCCTGCTACAAGAACTGCTAGCTAACATGGAGTGAGAGGGATGCATTAGAGGCACAAGAGTTACTCCGAGACTGCCTTGAATTGGCAACTGTAGGCTGCTGCACAAAGGGTTGTACCGGAGTGGGGGACCGAGTCTGGTTGGCAGTAGGGAGAGGGTTCAGCAGGCAAGGGGGTGATTGGCTGTTGCATGGAGGTGGAACAAGGCTTAGACAGGGACCCATGTGGTGGCTTAGTCGAAGAGGCACATTACGCGAGATCATGACCAAAGCAGCGATAGTGGGAGCAGCGTGGTGGTCTCCGCTCATACTCGATGGCAACAGAAATCAGATTACCATCAAACAACTGAACACAAACTGATTCAGAGGACACAGAATTTGAGTTAACCTTTATAAAACAACGGGCAAACGACAGACAGGAAGCACACGCTGTTGTCTCATCCATATACAACGGCTTGCCAATGGCACTAGCGATCTTACCAATGATGGCCGAGGACCACAACTGGATGGGGAGCATGGTAAGACGGATCCAAAGAGGCACAACAGATAGAAGATCACGATTTAACCCGATGTCGGGAGCCCACCGTTGGAGAACCATAAGTCTCCCATCAAATAACCAAGGCAGTGCAGTCAGATGGATCGTCAAACTGAAAGAAGAAAAAACTGTTCTCATGTGTATGAATGTGGACTACCGCTTGGGTCTTCCATGACTGGCCAACTCAAGAACGAAGGTGGCCATAATAGGGACGATCACCAATCAGAGTGTTTGCCCAACGGTTAGCGGCATCTTCCACATCCTCGTGAGGAATGTCGACTAACACCCCCTCCGCGTTTGAGGGCAGAGGGGTGAATTGCCGCTTACAAATAAGGGTCACTGCCCTCCTCACGGAACAAATGTCACTATAAGACGGGGTAGCATAGTAAGAAGAACAGGAAACAAAGGAAATTTGGTTGAACATACAATTTGTCGAACACCCTGTGTGCATTGGGTTGCCAAGCACAGATCTGGAAGGAGCCAAACCGGAATGGGTCGCAGTCCTCTTGGACTTCCCACCATCACCCAACAGATGAGGAGCAGATATCAGCCTCTCGCCACCACCCAACACGCCTTTGCCTTTTCAATCGCAATATGTACATATATATAGGCAATATGTACATGTGGATGTGTATAGATAAGTTACCTGTGTACGCCCATGAAAATAGGTATCCCAATAATTTTTTTTGAAATTTTTTAAGGATTGTTGCACACATTCTAAAACCCCAAAAACCCAAATATGGGTGAAACCTAGGAGTATTTGTCCATCGATCCATCTGTTGCAAGAAGTTCTATTATTCTGAAACCGTTAAATTTACAACGGTTAGATTAAAAGTCAAATGTCATTGGATTCACTTAATTTTTGGTATGTTGATCATCCATAAGGTGTACACGAATCATAAAATTTTCAAAAAAATTAAGGGAAACCTTTTTGCGGGCGTGTACAAGTAACTCACCAGTGCACGTCTGCACATCCATTTTTCCATATATATACACTTTATAATTTCGATGCGAGAGATTTCACGAGAGAAAGAAAGAAATTTTCGGTCAAAATCCCCCAAATGCCCATTGATTTGTGGGTTTTCCCTTAAAATTTTCACAAACGCTCATCATACCCATTGATTTCTCAAGATGCAATAACAATCGTCGTTCTATCCATCCTTTTGTCCTACTCAGCAACCACATTCAAAAACATTCCTCAATTGTGTAATAGAAGCATATGAGAGCAAGATTGGAGATCCATGTATGACAATACAAATGTAATTTCACGACTAATGATAAATTTTCAATTAACTATAGAAATGTTACTTCTCAAACTTTTGTATTTATAATACATTGCATGTTAGTAGATCTAAATCTTCTTTCTTCTTCATATAAACATGGATAGTTGCTTTTCATGATCCCATTCATAAAACACCTCAATTGAGTCACATGATCCGGATCATGGATCCAATGGGTGGCGGTGAATTAGGTCACCATGGGTTAAACGTTGGCTCCATGGAATGGAAGAGTATAAGACATTAGAATCCACCAATGAGTAACTTGTCAGCAATACTTTCAAAGAAGTGTTGGTCATGAATATGTTCCATGTTGCAACTTCACATTAATGAAGACATGCTATTAGGAAACATAGTAGAACTTAAGGCAACTTCATATTGCCAATGAAAAGCTTGGCCAGTCCTTGAGTGTGAACATCACCATCCAAGAATCTGTATATGGTAGAAATTCTTGATTCATATCAACATTTCTACATAGAGCGAAGCACAAATTAAGAAATGAGGTTGCAGATGTAGTATTAAGGGGGAAAATCGTCAAGTACATTATGGTTGTGCTTCGACAGCATCATATTAAAAGGCACTACCTAGGTGGAGGCAACTTAGGTTATGTTGAGGTAGCTGAGTTAGGCACCTTGCCCTTTTACATAAAAAAGTCCAACCCAATCTCCTCATAGTAATTTGGGGACTTGAGGTATGGATTTTCCCTAACCCAATCTCCCATCTCATTCCCTCTCTACTCTCTCCTAACAATCACAGTGTTTTGTTTTGTTTTGTTTTGTTTTGTTTTTTTGTTTGGGGGGGGGGGGGGGGGGGGGGGGGGTTGCATGCATAGCGATAGGATGAGGCAATCGGTCGGAGACAGTGTTGGAAGAATCTGTGATGGCAATAGAGGTAAGATCTTCCCATTCTATTGTCATTTTTCTTTCTTTTCTTTTTTAATTCTCTAGGGTGCTGCCAGGCGACTAGGCGCCAAGCGCTACGGCTAGCACCCAACGATGCCTAACATCATTTATAATGTCATCCAGCATAAGAACATGAAGACTTCGAAGATTAACTTGTTTGGCCACTAATCTAGGTGTTGCATGTCAACTCAAGCAAATAGAATCAACATTGCTCAATTGATTAGGATGGTGCAGAGGACAGCTCGAGGCATCCTTGTATTTCATTGTATGAGTGTGGTTCTTATCAAACAAAAGGGAAATTATCGATATGCTGTACACTGTACACTGTGATGATTTGTGGAAATTTAAAGACTGTTATGGCTTGTGAAATGGAGCCGATATGAACATACACTACAAGAATTTGAGGCAAGTGTAAGAATGGTATGGATTTTGAATTGCAATATTGGACCCTTTAAGAAGCAGATGTGTAATGTAGATTGGATACTCTGATTTCGACTAAAGTGTTACCTTTTACATTTTACCTTAAGACCTTTTTCAGAGCAGTTGTTTTTCAGTCATTCTGCACTCCTTAATCTTGATGGGTGGATTAGTCCACACCTTCAATCAACAGATTTTTTGCGGTTCAAGAACAACAAATTATTTATCTTATTATTGGGGGTAACTAAACCAATGAGACTTTGTAACAACCCTAACCCATTATCATGGATTTTCATAAAATAAAAATATTTTACAAATCTCATTTAATTTTTGATAACTTTTCTGTATTTTTCAGCTTTTTAGAGCTCATTTTGACCTCATACCAGTTAAACCTTAAACTCAAAACCAAACTTGTTTACCCAAACCCGATCCATAATATAATAATATTTACTCACTCTCTTCCATTCATTCTCTCCACTTTATTTCTTTTGTTTTTCTCGTTCCTCTTCCCCAAGCGGCGAGCGACCGATCATTCGCTTCCCTCGCGCAATTTCATGGCAAAGTAACCTCGTCAGTGTGTAACCGACGACGAATCCTTCCCCCCAACATCTGATGACCCTCGATCACCTTAATTCCTCCTTTAATTCTACAATCTCTCCATCTCCTCTCCTCTATTGTTACCTCTTCAATCTCTCCATAAAAACCCAAAACCCTAACCTTAGAGACTACGAATCTTCTAATCTCTCTTTAGCACAGATCTTCATCCCTTGCTTTGATCTTACTCTCTCTGTTTGATTCGAGCAGCGGCAGCCGCCATCTAGTGGTGCGACGAGAACCTATGCAGTTAAGTCGGTTAGTCGGCGGTGAGTCGGCAGCAAGTCCGCAAGTACCGACTCATGACTAGTCGAACTAGTCGGCAACTAGTCGCACCCAGATGTTAACATATTTTATTTCATGTATCAGATGTTGCTTGTTTTTTAGATTTGTACTGGGAATATAATTTTCTAGCTCAGATAAATTCTTTGAAAATTCACTATTTTTTAATCTTTTGCCTGCATATTATTGCAGATACTGTCATATTAGAGTTCAATTAGTATACACCTGGTTCGCGATGGAGGCAAACAACCATCAGTCGGAAGGATAATAGAGAAGCAGGCAATGGGACAGTTGGATTCTATGACGAAATCAGGAAACTATACATCAAGGATGAGATCTCTACATGGAAACGGATGCGGCCAGTCGCAGTTTTAGAGTGAACATTTTCTAGAGTTCATTACTGATGGTCATCTGCTGAAAATCTCTTGGCGGGGAGAATTTCAAGGCCTTCTTGGCTTCCTTTTGGAATTCAATTCGATCCACTGTGAATGTTTTGATTACCATGAAGTTAGAACGAGAGACAAATAATTTTCCCTCTTATATTTTGACTGCAGAAGTATGCTGACCAAGTCGGACAAAGTCGATCAAAAATTCGGACCAAATCAATCAAAAAGTCGGACCAAGTCGATGCCTAGTCGGTGTTCGACTCACCTCCCGACTTTTGAAAATTTTCAAGTCGGTCATCTACCGACTCTCGACTAGTCGATGACTAGTCAGCGCCTCGATAGCATAGACGAGACCCTAAGACAGCGATGACTTCCTCCTCCTTTGATCTCTTATGATAAGTATGTTCCTTTAAATTAATTTATGATCTTGATAAACTCGGACCACTAGAATGATGGTTTTGGATCTTGGGTTGTTTTCCTTTTTGCTTGTTGTTCTACAGGTTTACTTGCTACATTTGGGGTTATCTACTTTACTTGCAGTGGATGGTCTCGGTAAGTTTTTATTTGGGTTTGTCTTCCTTTTTTGACTCTCAGTTGGGGTTTGGTTGAATTTTAAGAGTTGTTCTTGTTGGACGCAACGATCTAGGAACTCTACTTTGATGATGACAAACGTGTGCGAACTATTTAACGTGTGTGCTAAGTGTGTTTTCAGGAATGACAAAGCGGTAAATTCTTCAAATTGATGACTAAGCCAATTGTTGGAGAAATTGCTTGACACAAAGCAATTGGACCTAATCAAAGAGCTATATATATAGCAAAGATGACTTGGCCATATATGGGATGAGATGGATTTGGTCAAATCAATTAGCAAGATTTGCAAAGATTTTTCCATATCCAATTTGAATTGCTATCAAATCCCATTATATATCTTTTTCCAACTTCATATCCAATTCTATTCCTATTCAAACTCCTAATCCCATACCAATTCAAATATTCTCTAGGAGATTCTCTCCTTAGCCGCACCACCTTAAACCCTAGCCCATCCTCTATTTAAGGAGATCATCTCCTATGTGCTAGGTTGCGGCAACAAAAAAAGAATAAACCCACGTAACTTCTCATTTGCAAAATAAAATAGCACATACCTTTCTCATTGAAAACTCCTCTTGCCAACACAAAATACATCCCAGGGCAACTCACGCACCAAGCTTAAGTTGATTATCCTGAAGCAAAACAAATCCCCAAGGCCAAAGCTTCATCAATCCCATCGTTAAGCCAAAGGTCATTGACAGCAAAGATCAAACACAAAAGAAGGTGTGCGGCCAAAAGGTTTTTGCCAAGAGCAGCAAAGCTGTATCATCAAGCAAAACACTTGAGTCTCTCCAAGTAACAAACTTCGAACCATCTTCAAAGAGAGCTCTCCGTCGTCGTCTCCCCCCCATTGTCGTGAAGCTGGCTGCTGCCCTCGAAGTTTCGTGCGTCATCCTCGTCTTGCTGTTCGTGAACGCCTAGTCGCTGGTATTGTCATCTCGTGTTGTAGCTGTTGTTTTCACCTTGCCGCCAAAACCATCATGTTGCCGTGGAAGATCTCGAAGTCGCCGTCGATGTCGAGGTCCATCTGAGAAGCTGCCTACTCCCTCGAAGAACTCACGGTTGTGTGCTCGTCGTCATCGTCATCGCCAATCCTACATCAACCTGCAGCAAGGCTCTCTTCAAGCACTGGACCCTGCTGAGTCGCCGTCGTGCGAACCCAGTACTGCCATTGCCAGCACGCCGCAGTCAAAGCTCCACACCGCCCTCGTGTCGACGTCGTCGAAGCGCCAATGAAGAAATCGACGTCGAGTAGATTGTTTCCGCTGCATGCCTTAGTAAAGAACTCGCCGCCGAAGTTGAACATTTCGTCGTTGCCGTTCTTGCCATAGGAGCAGTCGCTGTATCTCATGAGTCATCGCCGTCGAAAGGAGAAGCGTCTCTTCGAGCTGTCGGATCTGTCGGAGACCGCCGTCGCCGTTGAGCAAAGCGTCGAAGCGCCGTCGAAGCTGCATAGAAGTTAAGTCGCCGCCGCGATCTTGAGCCTGTCATTGAACCGCCGTCGTCACGAAGATCGCCGCCGTGAAGATCGAAGAAGCTCTGTCACCGTCGAGTAACGCGAAGAAGGGGCTGCTGCATGCCCTAACTCAAAGCGGACGAGAAAACAAAACGGCCTGCTGACGTGGACGAGCTCATGCGAAACGAAAAACATACATACATTAGAGCGGCTGACGTGGAACAACTGATTTAAGGAGATTGCTGTGCGTACAGACCGTTACTTTTTAAGATTGAACTGAGTTTGCTTTGTGCACAGACCAGAGAAGTATTTGACTCAGAACTAGAGACACAGACATCAGATCGAGACACCGTTTGCGTCAGATTGGAGCTGACGACGTGCTGATTGACAGAGACGACTTTACAGACACGAACTGAGCATTTCTAAACCCTTTACTCTTTATATTCGTGTCTTAGTGTAACGTTCTCTGTAATAAAAACTTTTACCATATTCTGTGACTATTTTGGACTTGTCTGGTTGGAGCTAGACAAGAGGGTCTTGACGTGTTTTAGCAGTCAAGATACACATTTACTAGGTTGATAGAGTTCTGCACTTTGTGGAGTGTGGTATAGTCTAGGTGGGAAGTTAGAGTTAGGACCCCATTGTAGGTGTACAGAAGGAACTTATTAATACTAGTATTTGTTTGGGGCTGGACGTAGGTCATTGGTGTGACCGAACCAGGGTATATCTGTGTGTTCTCTGTGATTGTCTCCCATTTACTCTGTTGTGCTTTTTACTGCGTGTGATTTCTCGTGGGTTGCGCGAGAATTTTTATAAGCCTATTCACCTCCCTCTAGGCTAGATCCATATCCAACAAGTGGTATCAGAGCAGGTTTTAGTATCTAGCCTAGGTTTGACCATGGATCACATTGATAGTGCTTTTGCTGAGGGTCAGTCTATTTCACGTCCCCCTAAATTTAATGGAGTAGACTGTGCTTATTAGAAAAATCGTATGAGAATCTACTTAGTTTCTATTGATTATAAAGCATGGCAAATTGTTGAAAATGGCTATAAACCACCTATCATTAAAATTGAAAATACTGAGATGCTTAAACCTGATGATAAATGGGATGATAATGATTGGATGCTTTATTCTTTTAATGCTAAAGCTATGAATGCTCTCATTTGTTCATTAGATAAATCTGAATTCAATCGTATCTCACATTGTCTAACTATGCAGGAAATATGGCATACATTGGAGGTGACACACGAGAGAACGTCACATGTGAAGGAGTCTAGACTTGCACTTCTGAGCACAGAATACGAGGGATTTCGCATGCTACCATCAGAGACCCTATCAGAGATATTTGCGAGGTTCACCAACATCGTATACAAGTCTAGCTCGCTCGGTAAGCCATGTTCTAGCCTTGAACAGGTGAGGAAATTATTAAGAGCGCTGCCAAGCTCTTTTAGGCCTAAAGTCACTGCCATCCAAGAAGCAAAGGATCTATCACAGATGAGGGTGGAGGACTTGATAGGTAGAATTTCCCACGAGCTTGAATTGCAAAATATTAAAGAAAGAGAGAAACCTGTGGAGAAGGAAAAAGCTTCAAAGCCACTTGCTCTGAAAGCTAGCGAAGATGAAGATGATGAGGAGATAGCGCTAATGGTCAGAAATTTCAGAAAGTTCGTCAGAACTCCTTAAGGAAGATCAGAAATGCATAGAAGGTTCATTCGCTCTAACACTTTTAATTACGATAAAAATTCTTCTGGACAAGATTCTGCCAATAGAGTTGAATGTTTCAAATGCAGGAAAAAGAGACACTTCGCAAAGCATTGCAGACAAGAAACTGCTCAGGTTGCTAAAGATAAAGGAAAAGCCAAGATGCTAACTAGGGAAATGGACATCGAAGCTAAGGATGAGTATGAAGAGGTGGTAGCCCACTCCGTTGTCATCTGTTTAATGGCAAACAACGATGAGGTAAATTTATTTACTAAAGCTGAATTGTTAGAAGTTTGTAAAGGAATGCAAAATGAGATAAATGAGCTAGAACTCACGTTGAATGATTATATGAATGCTAGCTTTAAACTGCAAAAAGAAAACTGTGACATTTTCTGATGAATTAGATATTCTTAAAGAAGAACTTGTTGCATGTAATGCTAAAATTGTGTCACTTGAAAAAGAAAAAGCTAGCATGCCAAAAAAAGCTACTTGTCTTACTTGTCCTTTCTTGCTGAATGTTAAATAACGATCTTAAAAGAAAAATGGTTGAATTTGAAAAGGAGGAGGAAAACAAGAGAGCTTTTATAAGTAAGTGTACTTTGCTTGTGGATGAAAATGTGCTATTAAAATCCAAAGTCTCTAGTCTTGAATTGTCCATTAAGAAGTTCTCTATAGGAAAACAATCGTTGGATACTATTTTAGAGAATCAATTATATGGCAATAATGCATGCAAAGTGCTTGGATTTAATTCAAAAATAGCTAAAAAGCCTGTCTTTAAGAAATTCCACAATGTGCCATCTATTGTGAAAAATATGCATGCAAAGTGCTTTACTTGTGATAGTGTTGGTCACACATCCTACTATTGTAAGTTTAGGAACACGAACATAAAGTTCAAACAAGTGTGGGTTCCTAAAACTTTAATGGCTAACACTAGTGGACCTTGTTGGATTCCAAGGTCACATACTTAACACCTTTCATGTAGGTGAGGTGGAGATTTGGCGAGGAGCAATAAATTGAAAGTTTCATTCTTTTAGCTCCTTAGTCAAATAGCGACGCGAATGTATATTTCTCTTCCCTCTTTGCATTCATTGCATACCTTCATAGTTTTTGTGTGTGCTTGATTTAATTTATGTTTGTGTGCTTGTTTAGGCTTGTTTTAGTTCTTTATAAAAGAAAAACAAAAAAAATTTGAAAAACCAAAAATTTAAAAAATGTGCTTATTGAATACCTACTTATGAATCTTTATAAGTGGTACTATGTTTGCTCATTCATATCCTTATAGAAATCATTGTATTATTGTTATAGCTACATGCGCATGTTAGAAACTATTTGGTAGCCATGGCATGCCTCATGAAATGATTAATTTGATTTCTACACCTACATACGCACTTCCACGAATACTAAACTTCTAGTACTTTTGGAGATTCTTTTGATGAATGTTGAAAAGTGAATGTAGGATGAATAAAAACTGCATTATCTAAGTCAATATTCTAAATATCCGACCGATATCCGATATATCCTCCGCAATATCGGTTTTATCACTAGGCCGATACGATATGAGCTTATATATTGTGATTTCTGATATTTGGGGAAATATCGTCGCAATATTGGGTTACGGCCGATATATCACTTTGAAATATCGGCCGCAATTCATAATTTCCTAAAAACAAATTTAGCAGGTCGGTTCACTTAAAAGTGGATCCGACCCGATTCACCCGACCCAATCATTTACTTAAAACGACGAGGCATCGGGATTTTTGAGAGATAATTGCTACTTTGCCCTAATTCTAATCACGCCACTCCACTCAGCTCCGTCCGACGAAAATTTAAGGTGACAATTGATTGAGCTTCGGCATCCGACATTCAATCTTTGTAAGGAAGTGTTTTCCGATCAAGGTGAGTGGTCGAACTCTATTTTTTTTTCATTTTTTCATTTTTTAGTTTTTCATTTTTTCCTTCCAGTTTTGGATTTTTTCTATCAATCGAGCTTTGATATCCGACGTTCGATTTGCAAGGGATTTTCCGATCAAGTTTAGTACTTACAACTTAGTATTCTTTACATTTTTAAATTTTTTTATTTTTTTATTTTTCTGAATTTTTTTAGTTTTCGGTTTTTTTCAGTCTAACTTTTGTTTATCTCAAGAGTGTTTTTCGATCAAAGTGAGTATTCTTTTCCTTTTTTACATTATATTTTTTTAGTCTTTTGATTTTCATTTTCGTACTGGTAAAATTGATCCACATGAATAATATGGGAAGTTGTTTATTTGAGCTATTACTATGTGTCCATTTGAATAATATTGATCATCGTGGCCACTTAAAGAAATATTCCACCAAGTGGATGATCAGTATTCACGTTTAATGAGATAAGTATACCCAAAACATACTTTTATTTTAGTTTCTATAGTTCATATTTTCTTAGACACATCTATGCTTTTATTGGCTTCATTTTTTAGCCTCTGATATTACACTCTGATATTTAGTCAATATCCCAGATATTCATATTTAACGAGAGCAGTATAACTAAAACATACTTTTATTTGAGTTAGTATAGTTTATATCTTTTTAAATACATCTATACTTGCATATGTCCTCATTTTAAGCCTCCGATATGACATTCCGATATTTAGTCAATATCCCTGATATATCCCCGATATTCGCAATCCGATATCAAATTTCATGTGTCGATACGCGACCGATATCCGATATTTAGAACACCGATCTAAGGGATATGATGTGTTTTGTCATGAATAAAAATTGAGCACAAAAGAATTGTAAATGAAAAAAATACATGAACTTTGTTCCATATGAAAAATGGATACAATTCATGGCAAATACACTACTCACAGTATCCAACATATGCTTTATGGGTAATCGTTAGCGTTAGTGTATTTTACTCGTCAAGCAATGCCACCCCACATCTAAGAGTCCTTATAGGCTATGTTTTGGGGGTTTGGTATCTTGAACTCATTTTTAATGAGGTAGGAAAAATCAATCCTAGTGCAATTCATGTTAATTGGAAAATGTGGATTGTTTTGATTGATGTTCTAAATTGAATCTCCCCTTGTACTTGAATTTTTATATTATCACACTTACACATTGTGGTGAAGTCTAAATTATGATTTCATGAACTTGAACTGTCTACTTTGAAGAAAATACATGCAAGTGCTAGCTATACTCTATAATACTTTCTTTTTGCATGTGATATTTTCATGACTTCATTTAGTCCACTTTTGATGATAACAAAGGGGGAGAAAGACAAAAGATTTGGTATTATTGAAGGGGGAGCTTGTGCTATGAAATACATGTTCAAGGGGGAGCTTGAAGATATGGGGATCATGCTTGCTTTTCATCATTGCTATATTGTGTGCATGCTTGTAATGCTTTGTCTCATTGTATACATCATAAGCATTACATCCCTCATCACACTTCACGCACACCTATCTAATTGCTCAAATCTTTCATTGGTTTGTCATCATCAAAAGGGGGAGATTGTTGGATGCAACGATCTAGGAACTCTAGTTTGATGATGACAAACGTGTGCGAACTATTTAACGTGTGTGCTAAGTGTGTTTTCAGGAATGGCAAAGCGGTAAATTCTTCAAAGTGATGACTAAGCCAATTGTTGGAGAAATTGCTTGACACAAAGCAATTGGACCTAATCAAAGAGTTATATACATAGCAAAGATGACTTGGCCCTATATGTGATGAGATGGATTTGGTCAAATCAATTAGCAAGATTTGCAAAGATTTTTCCATATCCAATTTGAATTGCTATCAAATCCCATTACATATCTTTTTCCAACTTCATATCCAATTCTATTCCTATTCAAACTCCTAATCCCATACCAATTCAAATATTCTCTGAGAGACTCTTTCCTTAGCCGCACCACCTTAAAACCCTAGCACATCCTCTATTTAAGGAGGTCATCTCTTATGTGCTAGGTTGCGGCAACAAAAAGAAATGAATAAACCCACGCAACTTCTCCTTTGCAAAATAAAAGAGCACATACCTTTCTCATTGAAAACTCATCTTGCCAACACAAAATACATCCCAGGGCAACTCACGCACCAAGCTTAGGTTGATTATCCTGAAGCAAAACAAATCCCCAAGGCCAAAGCTTCATCAATCCCATCGTTAAGCCAAAGCTCATTGACAGCAAAGATCAAACACGAAAGAAGGTGTGCGGCCAAAAGGTTTTTGCCAAGAGCAGCAAAGCTGTATCATCAAGCAAAACCCTTGAGTCTCTCCAAGTAACAAACTTCGAACCATCTTCAAAGAGAGCTCTCCGTCGTCGTCTACTCCCCGTTGCCGTGAAGCTGGCTGCTGCCCTCAGAGTTCTGTGCGTCATCCTCGTCTTGCTGTCCGTGAACGCCTAGTTGCCGACGTTGTCATCTCGTGTTGTAGCTGCCGTTTTCACCTTGCCGCCAAAACCATCATGCTGCCGTGGAAGATCTCGAAGTCGCGGTCGATGTTGAGGTCCATCTGAGAAGCCGCCTACTACCTCAAAGAACTCGCGGTCGTGTGCTCACCGCCATCGTCATCGCCAGGCCTACATCAACCTGCAGCAAGGCTCTCTTCAAGCACTGGACCCTGCCGAGTCGCCGTCGTGCGAACCCAGTGCTGCCATTGCCAGCAACGCCGCAGTCGAAGCTCCACACCGCCCTCGTGTCGACGTCGTGGAAGCACCAGCGAAGAATTTGCCGTCGAGTAGATTGTTTCCGCTACATGCCCTAGTAAAGAACTCGCCGCCGAAGTCGAACATCTCGTCGTTGCCGTTCTTGCCACAGGAGCAGGAGCCGTATCTCACGAGTCATCGCCGTCAAAAGGAGAAGCGTCTCTTCGAGCTGTCAGATCTGTCGGAGACCGCTGTCGCCGTTGAGCAAAGCGTGGAAGCGTCGTCGAAGCTGCGGAGAAGTTGAAGTCGCCGTCGCGATCTTGAGCCTGTCATTGAACCGTCGTCGTCACGAAGATCGCCGCCGTGAAGATCGAAGAAGCTCTGTCACCGTCGAGTAATGCGAAGAAGGGCGTTGCTGCATGCCCTAACTCAAAGCGGACGAGAAAACAAAACGGGCCTGCTGACGTGGACGAGCTCATGCGAAACGAAAATCAAACGTACATTAGAGCGGCTGACGTGGAAGAGCTGATTTAAGGAGATTGTTGTGCGTACCGTCCGTTACTTTTTTAAGATTGAACTGAGTTTGCTTTGTGCACAGACCAGAGAGGTAATTGATTCAGAACTTGAGAAACAGACATCAGATCGAGACACCGTTTGCATCAGATTGGAGCTGACGACGTGCTGATTGACAGAGACGACTGCACAGACACGAACTGAGCATTTCTAAATCCTTTACTCTTTATATTCGTGTCTTAGTGTAACGTTTTCTGTAGGG
This sequence comes from Scilla litardierei, assembly GCA_030789695.1. Classification (NCBI taxonomy): domain Eukaryota; kingdom Viridiplantae; phylum Streptophyta; class Magnoliopsida; order Asparagales; family Asparagaceae; genus Scilla; species Scilla litardierei. The sequence goes on along the minus strand of CM061131.1, from coordinate 33,510,721 downwards.
AAAACTTTTACCATATTCTGTGACTATTTTGGACTTGTCTGGTTGGGGCTAAACAAGAGGGGCTTGACGTGTTATAGCAGTCAAGATACACATTTACTAGGTTGATAGAGTTCTGCACTTTGTTGAGTGTGGTACAGTCTAGGTTGGGAGTTGAAGCTAGGACCCTATTGTAGGTGTACAGAAGGAACTTATTAATGCTAGTATTTGTTTGGGACTGGACGTAGGTCGTTGGTGCGACCGAACCAGGGTATATCTGTGCGTTCTGTGATTGTTTCCCATTTACTCTGGTTGTGCTTTTTACTGCGTGTGATTTCTTGTGGGTTGTGCGAGAATTTTTTATAAGCCTATTCATCCCCCTCTAGGCTAGGATCCAGATCTAACAGTTATATTCTCGTGATTGCTGCTTGGAGCTCAGCTTGATATTTTCGATTGTTTTGCATTTTATGATTGGTAGTTATAGGTTCAGCCCCGCTTTAAAGACTGTTCTTGCCCAGTGTTTGGGGTTTCTTGCTTTCTGTAGAGTTCAGATTTGTCTCAAAGGGCTGTTTTACCATCTTTGAGTCATTATAATTTGCAATGATCTGTTTTCATTAATAGACGCGTTCTGCAGTGCCCCTGGCCAGTTTGTGTGCTTCCCATGCTTTTAACAATCGATATGCACCATCATGACCTTGGTCCCTTGGTTGTACACTGTCGAGACCTTCTGCCCCTGGTTATGCTCTATTAAGGATTCTTAGCCATTATTTATATTCAACCATAGTTTTTAGCCTTTGGTTGCACCCTATCATGGTCATTTTTACCCTTGTTCGTATTTATCATGTTTGTTTGATGTTACTTTGCTATATCCGAGTATTTTTGGTCATTTTATTAAAGAATAACTTCGAAGGTCTGACCTCAAGATACATGTTGGGACTACTCTTGAGATTTGATTGTATTTGATCCTTGATTGCTTTGGCCTAATAATGTATTTAGGATATTAAAATGTGGAGACATGATGGGCGCATAAATGATTGGGATTTGATAGATCAAACCATTAGGGTCAAACCTCTTGTAGTTGTGATTTGGAACATGCTAATGCTAACGTATCAATTGTGTCGTTTATATTGATAGTCGATTTTGTTGCTTGTTATGGTCGTTTGTCCCTTTATACATGTAAGCTTAGTATGCTATTGATTTCCAATCCCTTGCACATACAGGCCTAGCCATTCTATAAGAATCACTATATGACATCTTATGTATGAAATTGAAACCATATCTCACCCTTCTATGAAATGCACACGTGTTCCCATAGTCAGGCCATGGAAACGTAACTATTCCTTAAACAAATGGATTTAATGATAGTATAAGTAATATGCTAATGAAATATAGTTCATCATGCTTTTAATGTTCTGTCCATACTCATATCACCGAATAGATAGTTTATTGCATTTGTCATATGATTTTTGCATTATACATGTCTACTACTATATTAGTCATTGTTTAAGATCGCTATACCTGACTATATACTCATGATATTGTATCTAACACTGTACTTAATTATATGATATTGTCAATTATCATATTTGACATTGCATTAGTATAGAACACCTAAGGATGGAAAACTCATTATCTCAAAAGGTGAGAGAGCGTCAAGGATTCTCACTGTATCTATGATTTTCATTTTCCAACAATAAATGTGTGGTTATATTACTGTATCTGTGCTTTCCACTATCTAGTAATAGAAGTATGATTTATTACAATTTTCGTATTTTCTGCTCTCCAGTAATGGAAGCATAGGCATTTACTATTGGCATCCAGGTGCGCAACCACAAGACCCATGACCCTAATTATACCCAAGTTACAAATTGTATCCTCGGATATGAGCTCAGCACCAGATTAAAGGTATGACATCGTTCATGCTACCTTCAGTAAGCTCGGTCACCATCTATTGGATGATTACCACTTATCACAATTCATGTTTCATACTACTCTATATTATTTATGTTGCCATATTAAATTCTATATATTCATGTTAATTTTACCATGCATTTTAATATTATTTTAATCTTATTTGGATAACCTACACAATCATGTCTTGCTGACGGATATTTTTCTTAATTTATTTTGTTGATTGTGAATATCCATCAGTGGATTCCTAAGTTTTTCCTTATACATCAGGCCTCATCTTCAAGACTATCATGCAATGCAATACAATACATAAATTTCTTTCCCCGACTATTTTCATTCTTTCGCATCATTATAGTCCAATCATTCTTGTTAATCTTTCAAGTTCCCTTGTTTGCTATGCTATTTTTTTATTTGTTGACCTTAAACTTTATAATCATCCTTGTAGTTGTTCATTATTAGTTAGAAGCAGAATACTATTCTGACAGATTATTCCAGATACGTTATGTAATGAGGTTGAATGTGTGATGATTCCCAATTAAGCTTAAGTACACACGGGCTTATCATACTTCCAATTTCTTGTAAACCGGGAAGCGGGGCATGACACATTTTATTAATATTATATGAAAGTTACGCATAAGTTATGATGAGTAGACAGTAAGAAGCTGATAGATCCGAAGGCTAGAGGGGGCGGGCCCGCGAGTAAGCGTGCGCGCAAGGGAGGCCGCATCACCCTAGGGGAGTTTTCGACTCCTCTTTGATTTATTATATTTTAGTGGCAAACTTGTAATTGCTTAGGGGATGGTTTTATTCTTAAACTAGGACTAGCCGTCATTTTATTTTTATGCTTATTATTGATATTTTGTGAGAGTTCTTCAAGAGTTCTTAGGAGAGTGCGAACGTCCTCGCTTATCAGCGTTTTGGGAGGGTGGTTGCCCCTAGAATTGTAGCCAATATATCTTTTTATTCGCTGTTTTGATTAAAATAATTTCAGAGGAAAATTTTCCTCGTTCCTATCAATTTGGTATTAAAGCACGTAACGATCCATGGCGGCATCGACAAGGCAAAAGGACAAGTTCGAGGCATTGGAGGAGAAATTCAATAGCGAGATCGAAAGGGTGAAGAAAACTATAGCGGTGCACGAAGAATCAATGGGAAAGTTGACGGCTTCCGTTGACAGATTGACGGCTTCCATTAAAAAGGTGGTGGCAAAGCAAGAGAAAAACGATAAGCAATTCACGTAACTAATTTTTCAGTTAGCTGCCAACGCAGAAAAAGGTGGAAGAGGTGACAGAAACCCTAAATCAGCATGAAAGACGCCACATTTGGTCAAGGGGAAGGAAACAATGGAGCTTTTTGATGCGGACAACGTTCACGTGAAAGAGAAATACGAGGAGAAAGATGGGGAGCCGTGGAATTATCGCAAGGAAGTGCGACGGAAGGCGGTGGAATCAACGAGGGGGGAGGCCCTAGCCACCTGCCCCACATGCCGCGCCAAAGCATGGGGGGCCACAGGATCTTCCCCGGGCCCCGCCAACACCCAGGACAGCCGTCGGGGAGGCGACGCCCCTCCCCAACCCCGCCTGGGTCCGGCGAAGGGGCCTAGGGCCCTGGTAGGCTCCGCGGGCTCTTTGCAGGGCCGCTGGGGCCAGGCCCTCTGCATGGCCACAATGACCCCGCCGACACCAGATGGACCCCCCGCGCGGGTGGGTAGTGGTGCACGAGCAGTAGCAGGATTTTGGAAATTTTCTGCCCTTTTCAGAGGGCCCGGCTCGTGGTTTTGATGGCGGATTTGATCCCGATGAGGGACATGAGTACTATGATGACAGCGGGGGTTTTCGAGACCCTCCCGACCCTCGCTACGGCGACGATAGAGGGCATCCTCTAACCTACACCTATGAGGGGCGCTCCGACGACCACGGAGGAGGATACAGAGGCTATCAGGAGGAGCATGAGCGCCAGACTGGAGGCTACGGTGGGCGAGGAGAGGGGCCCCAAGGGGGGCAGCGAGACCAGTAGAGGGGGCCGCAGGGAGGATACGAGACACGTCCGGAGAGGGAGCATCACTACCATCAGCCTAGGTATGGCAGAGGATTGAGTAGATCAGGTCACATACAACATGGACCGGCTGTAGAAGCTGTAGATGCATGTGTTTGATGGAGTGGACCCGGTCTCGTGGATCTACAGAGTGGAGAGATTTTTTAGAGTCGCACGTATGACTGAGGAGCAGAAGTTGGAGGCAGCGGACATCTGTCTGGATGGAAATGCCTTCGCTTGGTTTCCGTGGAAGGATGTGAGGCGTCCTTTTCACTCGTGGGAGGAGATTAGGGATCAGATGGTGAGAGGTTCAGAGACCCCCACTTGGAGAACGTGCGGGAGCAGCTGCTATCACTCAGACAGGAGGGCACGTTAAGAGACTTCTAGAGAGGTTCGAGGCCCTCTCATGACAGGTGCATGTGGTGACAGATGAGACGATGGAGAGAACCTTCATGAAGGGGGTTAAAGGCTACTATTCGAGCAGCAGTGCGCATGCAAAAGCCCTAGAGTCTGATGGAGGCCATGGAGTACGCTCAGATAGCGGAGGACTGTCAGACGGAGGAGAAAAAGGCTAGGGGTTGTTGGAGTGGATCGGTTTCACGTGGTGTCCCGACCACGACAAGAGAACAGAAGGCAGCTACAGGGGACGGATCAGACGAGTATTGAGAAGATTGAGGAGCTGAGCAGTGCACCATCAACAGGGGGTCAGTTCAGGAGGATGATTGACGCCGAGATGAGGGAGAAGAGGCAGAAAGGGCTCTGTTTCCGATGCGATGAGCGGTTCACCCTATGGCACCTTCATCCACCACATTGAGGACAAGGTGGATTTTTGTGGGGGGAGTAATGATAGATCTAGAGACCAGAGGAGGCGGGCCTGCGAGTAGGCACGCGCGCAAGGGAGGCCGCCTGCATCACCCTAGGGGCGTTTTGGACTCCTTTTTGATTTATTATATTTTAGTGGCAAACTTGTAATTACTTAGGGGAGGGTTTTATTCTTTAACTAGGGCGAGCCGTCATTTTATTTTATGCTTATTATTGATATTATGTGAGAGTTCTTCGAGAGTTCTTCGAGTGATCTTAAGAGAGTGCGGACGTCCTCGCTTATCGGCGTCTTGGGAGGGTGGTTGCCCTTAGAATTGTAGCCAATTTATCTTTTTATTCGATGTTTTGATTAATATAATTTCAGATTTTCCGCGTTCCTATCAGAAGCTTGATAAGAAAAATTACCTCAGCAGATAGAGCTCGTAATTCTTGATCACGGGCAGCTAGTAGATGAGCAAGGTCAACCTGCATAGACAAGAAAAGTAATCAATTTACACTGCACCTGATCCATTAGCAAAAAGAGACTGGTCTATTATGTATCTTCACAATGAAGGAGTGCTTAAAAATGTAATGTTCTATCTGATGCAACAATGAATACCAATTAATTATGATGTTGCATCTGTCTACATACAAGTGCAACATAAACATGTACGTTGAAGTGAAAGGAGACAAAATGAACAAACAAAGGAAACCTGAAAATGTATTTTGTTCAATGTGGAAACGTGGAAGTGTGATTAAGCGACAAAGTAGAAGCATGTAGGAAGCACCAATTTAGATGAAAATTTTAACTAATATATAAAAATCATGCCAGAAACTTGTAAACACCCTTATCTCTTTATTTCATTATCACCAATACGTATCATAACTATTTGGATGTGGCATCATAATCCTTTTCCAACCCATTCTAGCAACCCAATTAGCAGGTTACATTTGGTGATCAATCTATGCACGCTAATGCAACAGGCTAATGCCCACTCTTACTGCAGTTCTTTTTCCTTCGTGTGATTCCCCTTCCATTTATCATCCGCCATCAAAATTTCATATATTAATCTGGCACTCAACCAGTCAGCTAATAACCTCCAAAGCACCCAAGGTTGATTGTGTAATTGACAAATTGTTGAGAAATAACAATTATGCTGCCTACCCAAATCAGCAAGTTAAGAAAAGGGAAGCAAGAGAAGGAATATTATTTCTTTACCTGAGGGGTGCTGCCATCATCAGATCGTTGGTATTTACTCAAGCATTCCTGTAAACGTAGAACCTGAAAGGAAGAGACAATTAGCAACAAGCAAGCTGTAAATGATACATGAAGTACACATCCCAACTTCTAGATGTATCATTCATAAAACACTATGAAGGAATAAATAGGTTGAGTTGGCCCTCGGGACATGTACAATTGAAAAGCAAGCAAGAATTTGTTTCTTCAAATGCAGCTTATACCTCTTCACTCAAGTAATGAAGGTTTTCTCGTTGGTATTGCAGCAATGCCATTTGTTGATCAGAAAGACGGCCGCCATCATGATATCTAGTACGCAAGGATTTCGCAGAGTTAGATAACAAGAAGGGAATGCAGTGTTCATCTCAAAAGAACAAAAGAAGGCAATGTATAACACATGATCTACCAAGTGAAAGAATAATACATAAAGAACTCGTACGATGGCCTCATCGGTTTTAATAACTGCGGAAATAGTAAAAATAAAACAGGAAAAAGCCCTATCTCAACCTTAAAAATAAATATGGTTAAAGAAACAAAGATAAAAGTAGATATCTTAAGGATCAGCCTTCGATTTTTCTCGACCGGTCAAGAAAAAGGGGTTATACCATCAGTGACCAGCAATTTAAATGATTAGGTAACGTAGAAACAAAAGGGTTAAGGTTTGAGGTGGACGATTTGGGAAACGTATGGACTGATGGGTTTGATAATATGGAAAATAAAAGATTCAAGCTACACAGCATGATGAATCACCCAAACTCAACACAGGAAAATCACATTTAAGAGATTTCTCAAAATAAAAAAACTAAGGATATCAAAAGTTGGCAAAACCTTCATTGATTCTCAAAAGTTTAATACGGCTAATGTTTACATTCAAAATATGTGCACCGCATGCCACAAACCAATATAAAACAAAACTCCCAAACCCAAACTTTAGGGAAGCAATTAAAGAAAAACTCTATAATCCCCATAAAAAGAAACACAACAGAAGCCCAAAATAATTAAGAAGTCCAACATAACCAAAGCTCTAATTCTTCTTCTTTAGCAACATCAAGTCCTCTACGCCACAGGATTCCCATCATACGGTTTATTTGGAAAATGTTTTAGGTACACAAACAAGTACAGAAATTTCTCCAACTGTCATCACCATTATTTACACTAAAAAGACGCAGAACAAACTGTATTTTCGCATCTGATATGGTTAATTTCCTGTCATGCATGTAGTAGGGTCCAAACTAATTCCAGATATAGAAAATCTGAAACTGAAGAGATTATGTGCTTTACTAAATAAGCACGGTATCCAGCATTTGTACCCTTCATCTCGACATAACCTGTACACAAAAGTGATTGGAGGTTGCTGGTTTGTCACCCTTTCCCTTCATGTTACACATGATGTTATGCTCTAGCCCTAGTCAAGCAATGCAGTTAAGTCGGTGAGTCGGCAACGAGTCGGCCAAGTACCGACTCATGACTAGTCGAACGAGTCGGTGACTAGTCGACGTCTAGTCACACCCAGACGTTAACATATTTTATTTCATGTAACAAATGTTGCTTCTTTTTTTAGGTTTGTACTGGGCATATAATTTTCCAGCTTAGATAAATTCTTTGAAAATTCAAAATTTTTTAATCTTTTTCCTGCATATTATTGCAGATACTGTCATATTAGAGTTCAATCTGGTTCGCGATGGAGGCGAACAACCATCAGTCGAAAGGATCATAGGGAAGCAGGCAATGAGACAGTTGAATTCATAGCAGAATCAGGAAACTATACGCCAAGAATGAGATCTCTACATGGAAACGGATGTGGCCAGTCGTAGTTTTAGAGTGAACATTTTCTAGAGTTCATTATTGATGGTCATCTGCTGAAAATCTCTTGGTGGGGAGAGTTTCAAGGCCTTCATGGCTTTCTCTTGGAATTCAACTCGATCCACTGTGAATGTTTTGATTACCACGAAGTTAGAACGGGAGACAAACAATTTTCACTCTTGTATTTTGATTGTGGAAGTATGCTGAAAAAGTCGGCCTAAGTCGGACCAAAAGTCGGACCAAATCGGTCAAAAAGTCGGACCAAGTCGACGCCTAGTCGGTATCCGACTCACCTCCCGACTTGTGAAAAATTTCAAGTCGGTCATCCACCGACTCTCGACTAGTCGGCGACTAGTCGGCGACTAGTCGGCGACTAGTCGATGCCTCGATAGCATAGTAGTCAAGTGATAATTTAGTTTCTCCTTTTTTTGTATTGACACTTTCAAATTCCTAAATAAGAGAGCACAGGTACCCATTTAGTTTTGGCGCCTGTAGTACTAGTCGCAACTCTCAAGGAACATGTTTCACTATGGATACTCTAGTCGGAGACTAAGCACATAGCTCTAACTTTTTATGAGCTGTTTGTTTAAGGACACGCTTACCTTCATTTCTTCTGCACATATATCGCTTTGGATAATCCTATTGTACTGTTGGCTGGAATTATTTTACCGTTGTCTGGTTAAGACTTCCATATGATACATAACAGCAGGTTTCCGCATGTAGAAAACTGATCCCAGAAAGAAAACATCAGAAGAAACTTTCTACTGCCTGATGACATTCCACAAGGGTCTTTGAGTATGTGTTTATAAATGAATGAAGGGTCTCTGAGTATGTGTATGCCACACATGAAGGAGCCAACTTCATGGAAGAAAATAAATGCATTTAATCATATATAAGCTGCATGGGTGTCGATAAGGTTAGTTCATTTTACAAGCATTTACATCTACATATATATGTCATAGTATCAACCAAGGTTTAAGGTATCGGTTTCGGAGAGGGTATCGCTCCGCCCAAAATTTAGGTTTCGGTATCGGTATCGCTAGTTTCGGCGGTTTCGGAAGCCAGTTTCGGTATCGTCCATATCGGTAGTTTCGTTTCGGTATCGGTATCGGTATCGGAGATATTTTCCGTTATTTTCCTGTATTTTCCTGTATTTCGATATTTTCTTGTATTTGATATTTTCATGTATTTTCATGTATTTTCATGTATTTTCATGTATTTTATACTATGCTGTATTTTACTGTATTTTCCTGTATTTTCCTGTATTTCGGTATCAGAGATACTTTGCTGTATTTTTCGGTATTTTTCATGTATTTTCATGTAAAAGAACAATAATAAAAATTGATGAGTCATATTTATGGCATCGTAATACAAAAGCTGAATAAAATACGTCGAAAGATACAAAATGAAGAAAATAAATAAAAAGATACAAAAATCTCATTCGTAGTTCTCATCATCCGGCTGCTGTGCATGGTAGTATGGAGGATATGAATACTGCATCTCTTCCGGGCCTAAAAAAGATATCATCATGTTATCATATGCTGAGGGCCGGCTCTGCTCGATGAAAGGCGTGTCATGACTGCCTTGACTGCTGGACTACTCAGTCACGTTCGGACCGTACCTGTATTGGCTATCATAATCAGCATAGACATCAGAGTGTCTGTACGGTGCGCAATAATCGCCTTGGCTTCCTGAGTATCCACCGGAATAAGATTCATAACCGCCATAATAATCAGAAGCGCGTTGATACCCTTGATATTCAGAGTGTCTACCGTAGGCATCGTCCCCCCGTTCTTCACTGTGATGCCTATCATGCTCTCTATACCCATGCGTATCATAAGTATGGTCTCCACGTCTCTCAGCAGGGCGAACGGATGCCGACGCACCACAACCTCCGTCTGTAGGACCTTGGTCATCGGGAGACGAACCATCATCGCTATCGTGCCGAGCCCGAGTGGCTGCCTTCTTTCGCTTATACGTGATATTCGCAGGGGCGTGACTTGGCCGCGGCTGGTTGCTTCGTGTACGTTCTGCTTCCGCAAGCGCCTCGTCCAACCAAGGATTGTCTCTGTCATCGAGGACCCTGTCTTCTGTCTCCCTGGTCCATTCCTCCAATGGATCATCCTCGTGAAAAATCTGATCCAAATCGATCAGCTGGTGATCGGCCTTCTCGCTCCTTCTCGCATGTCTATGTCGCAGTCTCATATTATAATGCACATAGACCAGCCTTTTAAGGTGTTCCATTGTTAGCCTGTTCCTGGTCTTTGTGTGAATGAGGGAGAAGGTGGTCCAGTTTCGTTCACAGTTGGACGACGAGACAGTTTGGCTCAACACACGCACAGCTAATCGTGTAAGCGTTGGAGCTTGCTCTAACCCAACGCTTAGCCACCATTGAGCTACAACAAGTTCCAGTGGTCAGAAAAGATGGACCGTTTTATGGGGAACATATAGAAATCTAAGATCCGTATAGATACCTGGAGTGACCCTTGTTATCGCCATTTCCGCCTTAGCGGAGCCGAAATAACCAACTCTCATCTTATAGGCCTCCAGCTACAATTATCAATCATAATTTTAGAATGTGAACTGCTACATCGAATCATATATCAAAATAAAAATATCTGAATTTCATTTACCTCCCTGTCGATGTCAATTTGCTTCGAGATGTCTGGTTCAAGCCTCTCGATCACGCGTCTGAGTCCAACCAGCACCTCGTTGTCGTTTGTTGCATTGGAGGAGTATTGAAAGCGAGGATTCAGAAAATAGCATGCAGCATGAATATCTTGATGTAGCTGCTTATCCCATCTCTTGTCTATCATGTCCCACCATTTTCTGTATCCCCTACCAACATTCTTCCGAATTTCCTCTTTGACACGGTGCATGGCCTCGTAGAGATACCTCATCTCGGCCTTATCATCGCTGTCGACCATTCGAAGAACCTTCACCAGGGGCTCAAATACGGCGATGACATTAGAGATAGTCTGCCAGAATTCATCACCGTGAATCAGATCGTACACGTTGTTTCCAACCTCCCTATCTTTTGGTTTAAGCCTTGGAAAGTTATCGGACCAGTCCCTGGATGTGATCATTCTCCGCAGGTCATCTCGGTGTGCGTACAGAGAGTCCAAAGCAATGAAGTGGGTCGCAAATCTTGTTATCGCGGGCCTGATCAACTCTTTTCCACCCGTCTCTTCTCATCAAGCTGAGCACCCATCCTTTGTTGTATATGAATCCGGTTACCATCTGACTTTGTGCGACGATATTTTTGACTACTTCTTCTTTTGCCATGTCAGAAAATATCAAGTCGATACAATGCGCCGCACACGGGGTCCAATACAGATGCTGTCTCTTTCGCATCAGCAGTTGCCCAGCTGACTTGTAGTTTGCACCGTTGTCGGTAACTATCTGAACTACTCTATGCTCCCCAATTAGTTCTACATATTTGTCCATAAGATCAAATATATAAGGACCGTTCTGGAATTGGTTGGTTGCATCCACAAAGTCCAGGAACACCGTCCCGTGGGTCAAATACACAAGGAAGTTAATTATCTTCCTTCTGTTTTGTGTTGTCCAGCCATCACACATCAGTGTGCAACCGTACTCATCCCACTGAACACGAAAAGTTTCTACATAATTTTTGTACTATTCAAACTCCATGTCCAAGTATGTGTGTGCCAGCTCCCAAGCAGTGGGTGGAGCAACGCCACGTCCCGATTCCGCAATAGCATCCACCATGGGCCTGTAATATGGGCTATTGGTCACATTGTATGGGATGTGGTTGAAGTAGAAAAATTTGGCCATAGCTCGGCCGACATAGGCCTTGGCATTCTTCATGAAGGTATTCTTTATGGTTGATTGGGATTTACCCTTCTTCGTCTGAGAAAAAGGGTCGGCACCGGGTCTGAGAGCACCGGCTGGTCTACCGGTTGGCTGAACATCGCGAGCAGAACCGCACGCGAACATACCGGCCATTCGGGCGGCACGACTACCCGATCTGGCTAGCCCAGGGGCTCCAGACCCAGACGATCCCGCTCCCATCCTTCTGCCCTCACTTCTAATCTCTTCTTCGACAAGTTCTTGTCTACTTCTTCTAAGAGCTCTTCTAAGGTCCCTCGCCTCCTCGGTCTCATCCTCATCCTCATCTGAGTCATTTGATATTGCCTCTGTCTGCTTTGCCCTTATCTCCTCCTCTATCCTCTTCTTCTCAAATCTAGCCTGTACCTTTTCGGTCTTCTTCTGAAATATGTGTGCTCTCATCTCTTCACGCACTTCTTTAGGTACCTCGGGGCATGTCAGCACATCCCCGTTAATTCCCGCCAAGTGATCCTTAAGGCGAGACACGCCTCCATGCATTTCTTTCCGGCAATAGTTGCACCTTACTTGTCTATGGTTATCTGCGATCATTTTACAGTGAGCCCACCAAATATCCACCGTCTTCTCCTTTAAAGTTCTTCGAGACATGTTAATTACTGCACCATAAACTAAGGGTTACAATTAATCTTGAAAAGATTATTAACGTATTAGACTTAGATATAGTCGACGGTGTCACATAATCATGATTTGCGTCCTTGCGGTCCAGCGGAACACGGTCAGGGAATTGACTAAGCCAGGATCACTTATACCCAGTCTAGCTAGGTTGATCCAGCAAACTTAGCCAAGCACATTGAGCCGGATCATGGTCCATTGAAGGAAACTTATCATTCATATGTTTGCTATCAACTAAAAGGCTTTTATTAAAACTAGTTATTCCTATCTACTAGTTGAATCCTAAAATTCGAATTTATTATGATTCGTTAATAACTTTTATTAGAGTCCTTATCAACTATAAAGTTTTATTTGTTTCAACGTGCTATCCTAATCATGTATTTGGATTTTAATAGATTCACAGTACAACAATTTAGAAGAATTTTAATGGCTAACCTAAGAGGCTTTCTTGAATTATCATATAATATGCAAGAAAATAGAATTACCACTAAAACATGTCAACTACATTTTATCTCATAAAATTTAGCATGCAGATAAGCAACTTAAATATCACATAAATAACAACATGCAATTTGTAGTATATCTATTGTTAGAAAATTTTAGAAAATTTTATTAGAAAATTTTAGTATTTTAATGGCTAACCCAATCCCATAAGAACTATTATTAAAAAAATTTAGTATTTTAAGCTCTAACATATTTTAAGTTCTAACATATTTTTAGTATTTTAAGTAGTTAATTGATCAATAATTAATGTAGCTTCTCTTTTATTTTTAGTATTTTTTCCGCTAACCACGTATTATATGGTAATTAAATTGATGGTAGACAAATAGTATTTTTAAGGAGTCCAAATAGCATTTTAGGATTTATTATGTATTTTAAGTATTTTTCTATATGTGTGTTTTTAGTATTTTTCTATATTTGTTATGCGTTTTCCGTATTTTTCAGTATTTATTTGGTATTTTAACTAATTTTTTAGTATTTATTATGTATTTTAAATAGTATATTTAGGAGTCCATGTTGTAATTTTAGGGGTTATTATGTATTTTAAGTATTTTTTTATATTTATTATGTGTTTTCCATATTTTTTTAGTATTTATTTTGTATTTTAAATAATTTTTTCGTATTTATTTTGTATTTTAAAGTATTTTCCCATATTTATTATGTATATTCCGTATTTTTACTTATTTTTCCGTATTTCTTACGTATTTTTCCGTATTTTTATATATTTATTTGTATTTTAAGAATTAATCCATATCTGGATTTAATGGCTTTCGAAGTCTCAATGTCAATTTTTGAATTTGAAAGCAACATGGGAACATAATTTATCTACTTAATTAGAGTTAATGGTCCCAATACCTAAGCTTTGAATTTTTAGCATGTCAAAATTTGGAGCAGCAAACATGGGGACTTCGCAATTAACTCTACTTAATTATAGTTACTGGTCCCAATACAGGGGGTTTAAATTTAAAATTTTTAAATGACTTTCTCCTTATCCCCTAGTAAATAAGGATTATTTACAAGTTTGCCATTCAGTTCAATTCGAGGGGTTTTAAGTGCGATGGCGTTATTGTAAATAAACGATACATTATGGTCTAAGTTGAAACGATCACTGTATTCGTGTTTAAGTTTGCTCCAAATTTTTAATTTATTTACTATATTGCCATTAGGGTTATTACTATAGGTTCTGTTTACTGGCACTACGGTAAATATTTGATCAACCTATGGGTAGCTTCGTAATTAACAAGGGGGGAATTAAATACCTTTAAGCGACCGCGGGTTTCGAAGCGCTGTTTACTTCTTCGACTTTCGAAGCGACCGCGGGTTTCGAAGCGACGACGCGATCTCCGGCGGCGAGCTCCATCGGGGGTATCGAAGCGCCTTCGCACAGCGAGCTCCAGCGGTGGTTTCGAAGCTCTTTCGCACGGCGTTCTCCAACGGGGTTCGATGAGATGGCGAGATCTCCGGCGGCTTCGACAACAGCGATGGCGTTCTCTCGTGGCTTCCACCAGCTTCGCCGAGCTCCTACGTCTTCCAACAGCGATGTGGCGACCTCCAGCGTCTTCGACTCGATGCGGCGAGCTCCTCAGATGGAACTAGGGCTCCCGATTTTAGAGATTTCTCAATAGGTATGTTGCTTTGAGATTTTTCGCCTTCGATTCCCTCTTTTTATAACGTTTTCACTTTATTTTCTGTACACTCACGTTAATTTCTGTACACTCACGGGTTTTTCCTTTTCAATTGCCTCGTCGTCTTCCTCAGTCGTCGTCTTCTTCTGTAAACCCGTGAATCAATTTTTTTTCACTTTTTGTTGTCTTCTTCACAATTGCTTTTCAGTTTGAAGTGACTTGAACCCTAGGGTTGCCGGAACCCTAGGGTTCCGGCCGATACCGATAATCTGGGAAGGTTTCGTAGCGTTAGGGGCCGGTACCGATACGAAACGGCCGATACCAACTGGTATCGGCTGAAACCTAAATCTATGGTATCAACTACTGTAATGATAAAGTCTGTGATACTTAGAAAGCCCAATTCTTTTTTATTTTTTGTTTTTTTTGTTTTTTTGTTTTTTTGTTTTTTTTTTGTTTTTTTTTGTTTTTTTTTGTTTTTTTTGTTTTTTTTTGGGGGGGGGGGAACCACAGCAACTAATTGAGCACTGAAAATCACATACCTAAGTTCTTCGAACGAACTTGATGGCTGTAATGCTGAATAGAGTGACTTTAAGACATCAGGTTGGCCATTCAACGAATTATACTGATGGACACATCCTGCAGAGACCAATTAGACAGAATGCACAGCACACATTTAATAACGATTTCATAGAAAGCACGAAAATGAACATGGAAGGGTTCTTTAAATCAATGTATTGATTTATTTTTGATTCACTATTAAGGCTCTTTGCGGACTATAGTTGTGTTTAAATATTAGAAACTGATTTTGATAGTATCCAAAACCCTCATTGCAGAAATATTACGAATCTTAAGGCCATTGAAAGTTAATGAAGAACAGTGGAAGATTATTTAGTAATATGTTCTAATAACTTGCCACTTAATAATTTGGCCTAAGCAGGTAATTGCACATGTTACCCTGCACGAAATGATGTGGGATAGTGCAAACCTCTAGTGTCTTGTTTCAACGCGTGTTATTATAAAAAAGACTCATTAAGGTCAGGTATTACATAGAAACAACAGGTGGTAAAATTGGGAAAAAGAATAAAAAATGAGCATAAACACACAAAAAGACCAGTCAAGCAATATATGCACAGCCGCCCAGCACAGCAAACCCATGTCACCCATATGCAAATTTCTTTAATTATTAGTATTCAATGATAGAAAATTGAGGGGATGTTTACATGAACACAAATCAGTTTGGCTATTTGACTTAAATATGCCTAGAAATTACAAATACCTTGATATGTTGTATTTTTGTATTGAAGATGCCTACCGTGCCATATTGATCAACAAACAGAAGGCATAAACCAAATATCAAGCTACCAATTATAATGTGTACTTAACATGATGGCAGACTATTCATCTAATTAAAATGTTTTCACAAACTCTGTTGTAAAGCTGCTCACCTATATATACGCTCATGAAACAACCTGCACAAATGACTTCAATAATCATGACTATCCTGCAGGGGATAACACAAAGTTATTTTAAAATGATAAGCATTTTAGAATTATTTATTTATCCTATGCTATTTGTTGCAAAAGATTAAAAGCATAAGTATACCACATATTAAGATTAAAAAAAGACAAAAGTCTAGTCCATGGTAGCATCCTTGATAAGCTAGATGGTCATGCTATTAAAATGTTTAGACATGCTAGACATAATTTAGTCGATATTGGGTTTACTCGCATGACGTCTACATGTCATCATATGCTTAATAACTATTCATCAATCTGTGCTCTAATCCTCAATAGGATCAAATAACATAAGTTGTACACATAAGCAAGTTGATGCCAGAACTTATGCAATCAAATACATGGTTAATTGAGTTAGTTTATACTGGCATTATGTGTATGCTATATGCAGGATATAAGCAAAAGAATAAAGAATACAAACAATGTTCGGTGTGGAATATGGGTGTCATTCATGAATGACAAAGAGGTCATAAACAAGGCTACTTGTGTAATTAAGGGAATAACGTTCACATTCCGTACTCCTTTGACATGCAATCTTCGCAACTGAGATAATCAAAGGGAAAGGTCATGGTCCGCAGTCATCAGACTGAACAGAAAAGGGAAACATTTTTATATATTGATGGGACTAAAGAGTACAGTGGATATGCATATATACTAACAAGCAACATTATTCACACAATTTGAACCTACACATTTATCTACACAAGAGACGTACATGCAGGTCCCACGTTTGCTTTAATGCAATGGATCCCACGAAAGACACATCATGCCTCTTGTGTAGGCAAGTGTGTAGATTCAAAGCATGTATGCTAAGTATTTTTCCATAGTAACAACTAAAAAATTATAAAAATATGATTACTATTGGGTATTGAAAATAAATAAAATAACAGTCATAATAGTGAATTGTTCGAGACTTTAATGAGGTAAGAGGTTGCATGGCACATATGTACAATTAGAAGTTGAATGTGACGTATCTTATAAACATACCTAAAACCAGGTTTCACTGCCGACAAATATCAGCCCAGATGCATAGAAATCAAGCTGAAGAAGTTTAAAATGATTTTAGCATAGTACATTGCCAACAATGCAGATGAACCAAAATGGGATAAAAGAACCATCTACCATCGGATGATGGCAGCAATTGCATTGGGAACAACGATTTGCAGTAGACATGAAACCATCCTTATAGGATGTCACTTTAGCACAGATAAGGACCATCACTGCATGTCCTCTCAAAACTTCCAACCCTTGAGTTATTGACTTACAAGGTATTTAAAAGCGGCACTTATCGCAGTTGCGGCCAAGGACCACTTTGCTTGGGCCTTTGAGTTAGAAGAATGCAGCATTGCAGCTTTGTTCTCACAAAAGCATGTAAAATTGGACCGCATCATAAAATAGCAGCCCACTTTTGCCTAAGCAGCCCATATGGATAGTAATTTTTTAGGGGCACGTTTTGGGTCTAAAATCCACCCATTCCAAATCCATTTAAAGGTTAAAAAAATGAAATACACCAAAATCATTAAAAATAAACACTAACTTTTTCGATCACTCTCTAATTGAAATGATGGCTTCAATCTTTGATGGTAAGCGGTTGGTGAGCATGGCCAACGAACGAGCGGGGCGACGAGTTAACTATCTAATAAGTTAGAATCTTTTTTGCAAATTTAAATTTTTTTACAAATTTTTTTTCTTTTTCCTTATTTTCATCCAGAGCCATCCTCCTCCAACCATCATCCTTCCCCTCCCCTTTTCTCCATCTTATCATTCTGGTGGTCGAAGAAGCAACAACCAAGCAGCTGCTTGCTACTTTTCTGACAACTAGCATCATCAACATCAACAGAACAAAAAGGGAAGGAAAGAAGTTGAAGGATGGACAGAGGATACGACAGCAATTGCTGCTCCTCCTCTTCTGTTGATACTCTCCACCATAACTTATCACTGATTTTTCGATTTTCCTCTGTGTATCTTCCTCATACTATTGGTGCTTCTCCTCTGGACTACTTAAGCTTCTTTTGCAGCTCTAACTGTGGTTACTTTTGCTCATCCACTTCTGCCACTGCTCATTTTGCTACTCATGCACAAACATCATATTAAATACTTGCGCATGATTTTTCACACAATTTATTATCAAACGTTAAATTATTGGATCGTAAACTTACAATTTGTTAGTTTTGATGAATTTAACATGCATATATACGTGTATATGATTTTTCTATAATTTATTTTTATTTTCTCTATTTTCTCTTGATTATTAATAATTTTCATATCTTTTATCCTTTCGCTTTTTGATTGGCACCTTTCTTATTTTTCCTCCCTTAAGCACCACTTAAGAATTGTAGCACCTCATTATTTTTTCACAGCTGATTTCCATATCCTGGTTGGTTTAGTTGCATTTCATCATATAACTAAGAATAAAGGTATCTTGAATTGAATATGTCTTCGTCACTTAAGCAATCTTAAGCAATCGTACCCTTTTGACCCGGGAGGAGGCTTGCGTGCACTTGGAGTAGGGCCTCCGCGGACTTCATGCACCACCTTGAGGACAAGGTGGATCTTCAGAGGCAGAGTAATGTTAGATTCGGCGGTCCCCTTCCCACAACCCGCACACGCATTGAGAGCCGGCCTTCCTTAGGGGCGTTTCCGTCATTTCCTTTCTCTAATTAATTTTAATGGCAAACTTGTAATTCATTAGGAGAGGGGTTTTATTCTTAAATTAAGGTTGGTCGTCATTTTATCCTTATGCTTATTTTGATAAATTGAGAGATTTCTTCGAGAGTTCTTCGATGGGATATTACGAGAGTGCAGACGTCCTCGCTTACCGGCATCTTGGGAGGATGATTGCCCCTTTACTGTAGCCAAAAATTATCTTTTTATTCGCAGTTTTAGCAATTAATTTCAGATTTGGGAGAAACATATCAGTCACCTTCAACAATGATTTTATCATATGGTTCTACATCTTATGCGCATGGAGAAGGCATTACTCCATCTTCGTCATTGCTTTTATGTAATATATTCCAAAATTTTCCATCAATGTGTTGCCTATTAGTGAACTCATATGCGTTTTGAATTCGTCAGGAACCTTCAATCAAAAGCATTATGTATTTTGGAAAATTATCTAAAGATTGATGGTAATCCAGCTACTTTCGCAATAATAAATCAAATTTTTTACCCATACACACCACAACAAAATAGCATAGCTAAACGTAAGAACCGACACTTAAGCTCATACAAACTTTGTTACTTCATATGTATGATCCCTAACATTTCTGAAGGATGCTAGGCATAACATGTTATTTCATCAATGACATGCCCTTCGCTGTCCTCGATGGTCAAATTCCATGGTTCTTGCTCTATCGTAAGCGTGATGTTTCACATACCTTCTAGAATCTTTGGTTATGTTTGCTTTGTTTGTGATAATATCACTCAGAGTTCTAAATATGGGGCCAATATCAAACATGTCAGCCATTATATTAGTAAAATCACCCAATACAACTCTATTAACCTTTCTAATGCAAGTAGCATTTAGGTGTATATGCTAATCGACAATATAGTAGATGATATATCAACCACTAATTGTGATGGATATTCCTTTTTTGAATTAAAGGATCTACATTAAATAATCCCATTAATGAAACTGATGCGGCTAGTAATTGGAGGGAGGGGGTATTTGAGTAAAATAACAAATAGGGATGTTTTTCTATTTAAGGGGGTTGAGCCGGCCCTAATTGTTATGCGAAAATTGTGAAAGAAAGTTTATTTCTTAGTTTATTTCCCTAGATTAAATGTATTAGGATTTTTCATTCCATTAGATTAATTGTTTCTTTCATTCCTAGTGTTATGAATAGGCCCATGATGCCCATTGAGTATCCAACCCACTATTGAAAGCTATAAATACGAGAGTAGGGGGCTCTTAACCCTCCACACCTATTTCCCTACTTTTCCCTTCACAACACGTTATCAGCACGATCACGCTCGTTGGAGGAGACGGCGGCTCACGAGGAAGGAGATCCATCAATCGCTCAGATTCAAGAAGATCGTAATCTTCTCAACGGGGAGCGAAAAGAGCATCCTTCACCAACCGTCGACTAGATTCCCTTGTCGAATCTAGAGATATGGAATTAATCTGCCTAGTGGACAGTGCATCGACGCACTCGATCCTTCAAAACATAGACTACTTCACAAGCATAAGTAGCTATTCTGGTCCACTGAGAACAATCTCAGGACCAGCTAACATAATCGAAGGATCAGGGGAAGCAATTATATTGCTCCCCGGTAACACACAAATCACACTTAAAAATGCGTTATACTCCCCTAAATCTATCCGAAACCTCCTAAGCTTTAAAGATATCCGTTTAAACGGATATCACTTATAGACGGTCGAGGAAGATAAAAAGGAATAATTGCTTGTAACGTCTCTTACAAATGGTTCAAAAACCATTGTGGAACGTTTCAAGAGATTCCCCTCGGGACTCTACCAAATAAGTATACAAACTCCAGAAACATCCATGGCGGAGCACCTGCAGTGCCCCCAAACACCAGAATTCCAACTCTGGCACAGTAGACTGGGACACCCTGGCTCTGTTATGATGTACTACATCATAAAAAGCTCCATGGGTACAGACCTGAAGAACCTGCAGATTCTTCAAAAAGGAAAATTCCCATGTCCACCCTGTTACAAGGGTAAACTGATTACGAGACCCTCTCCACTAAAAGTGGACGTGGAGTCCCCAAGCTTTCTGGAAAGAATCCACGGAGACATTTGTGGGCCGATACACCCATCAAGTGGTCCCTTCAGGTACTTTATGATCCTGATAGACGCATCTACTAAGTGGTCGCATGTGTGTCTACTGTCCACCCGTAACCTAGCACTGTCTAAGCTTTTAGCTCAGATAATCAAGTTACGGGCCCACTTCCCGGACTACCAGATAAAGAAACTTCGTCTGGACAATGCGGGTGAGTTTACGTCACAAGTCTTTCTAGACTATTGCCAAGCTCAGGGAATTGAAGTCGAACATCCTGTAGCACATGTTCACACCCAAAATGGGTTAGCAGAATCTCTAATTAAGAGACTGCAATGGATTGCTCGTCCATTATTACTTCAATCCCAGATGCCAGTGAATGCGTGGTGTCAGGCAATTTTGCATGCTGCATCTTTAATAAAATTAAGACCTCCTGGAGGTCAGTCATCTTCTCCAATGCAACTAGCACTTGGAGCCCCACCAATTGTCTCACACGTAAGAATATTTGGTTGTGCAGTATACGTCCCCATAGCACCACCACAAAGGACAAAGATGGGTCCACAACGTCGCCTAGGCATTTATGTTGGGTTTGACACCCCCTCCATAATTAGATTCCTATAACCCCTTCCGGGAGACGTTTTCAAGGCACGTCTAGAAGACTGTGAATTCGATGAAACATCGTTTCCAAGACTAGGCTCATAGACAAAGAAGCCCGAAGCTTCAGACTGTATCACTTGGGATACAAAGACATTATGTCACTTTGATCCGCCCACAAGCCAGTGTGAGGAAGAGGTCCTGAAGATTCTCCATATCCAAAACACTGTCCATCTCTTGGCGTACAAATTTACTGACAACCAGAAGATTGTCAGATCGCATGTTCCTGCTGCTAACACTCCAGCTAGGATTGACATACCGCAAAATGGATGCAATCCGCCTGCAGCAGAAATGGTTGGACCTCTCAAAAAGAGAGGGCGACCACCGAGATCGAAGGACCAAGTCCCTCGAAAGAGTAGGACCCTTGGCAATGGTAAACAAATACCACCACAGGATGCTACTATAAGCCCTGCTACCCCATCTCTCCCAAACTCTCATGAAGAGGACAAACCGGGAGAAAATGAAGTTTCGATACACTATGTACGAACTGGGGAGTATTGTGACAGAAAGAGCACAACCATAGATGACACATTTGCGTGTAATATTGTCATCAACGTCGCGTACTGCGACGATGATATTGAACCACGCTCTCTGACAGAATGTCAAAGCAGAGATGATTGGCCAAAGTGGAAAGCGGCAATAGGAGTGGAGTTGGATTCACTCACCAAACGCAAGGTCTTCGGACCCATAGTCCAGACACCAAAAGGTGTAAAACCTGTGGGTTATAAATGAGTATTTGTTAGAAAACGAAATGAACAAAATGAGATCGTTCGCTACAAAACAAGACTTGTAGCGCAGGATTTTACCCAACGTCCAGGGGTGGATTTTGAAGCCACATACTCCCCGGTCATGGACGCGATCACCTTCCGATTCCTCATTGGCTTAACAGCCCAAGAGGGTTTAGATATGCAACTTATGGACGTGGTTACTACATACCTATATGGCAACCTAGACCGAGACATCTATATGAGATTGCCTGACGGTTATTCTTTGCCTGCAGCACTAAAAGAGAGAGAACGTGACATCTACTCAGTGAAACTGCAAAGATCATTATATGGTCAAACAATCTGGAAGGATGTGGTATAACAGACTGAGCGATTTCCTTGCAAAACAAGGATTCACAAACGACCCAGTCTGTCCTTGCATCTTTATAAGAGCAAAGGCAATATGATTTGTAATCATAGCCGTCTATGTGGACAACTTGAACCTCATCGGATCTCCTGAAGAGATCGCAGAGATTTCTAGAAGCTTGACAGAAACATTCGAAATGAAAGACCTCAGAAAATCAAAATTCTGTTTAGGTCTTCAAATGGAGCACCTTAACGATGGGATCCTGTTACATCAGTCAACTTACACATCGAACTTACTGAAAAAGTTTCAGATGGATAAGTGCCACCCCCTCAGCAGTCCAATGGTCGTCAGATCATTGGATGTACATAAACACCCCTCCGGCCGCTGGAAGAGGGAGAGGAAGCACTAGGCCCCGAAGTGCCTTATCTAAGTGCTATCGGTGCACTCCTTTACCTGGCTAACTGCACTTGCCCTGACATAGCATTTGCAGTCAACTTATTAGCCAGATATAGTGCTGCACCTACACAGTGGCACTGGGCCGGAGTTAAGCATCTTCTGCGCTACCTCCAAGGGTCCATAGACTTAGGTCTATTCTACATGAAAGGGGCATCAACTGGTTTAGTGGGTTATGCTGATGCAGGATACAGGTCCGATCCTCATACAGAGAAGTCTTAAACAGGATATATGTTTACTTATGGCGACACAGCCAAATCCTGGAGATATGTAAAGCAGACCATGACGACCGTCTCATCCACTCACTTAGAGCTCCTAGCGATCCACGAAGCAAGCAAGGAAAGTTTTTGGCTACGCTCTGTGATCCAGCACATCCTCACCTCTACCGGCTTGATGACCGACGTTCTTGCGCCTACTCCACTCCATGAAGACAATGCAGCATGTATAGCCCAGCTACAGGATGGCTACATAAAAAGCGACAAGACAAAGCATATCTCCCCCAAGTTCTTCTGGACGCACGACCTTCAGAAGCAGAAGCAGATTGAGATACAAAAGATCCAATCATGTAATAACTTGGCGGATTTGCTTACCAAATCCCTGCCTACTAGTATCTTTGAGAAACTTGTATATGGGATTGGGATGAGGAGAGTGAGTAAATGTAAACTGGGTCAGGATGAGAGGACTATGAACTCATAGATACATAGGAGACTGATGTATAGATTCATAGAAAATCTGCAAGCCTGAAGCTTGGTCAGATGAGGGGGAGTCAACCGCAGAGTTGTACTCTTTTCCCTTGGCTACTGGTTTTTTCCCACAGGGTTTTCCGTAGTCAAGGTTTTGACGAGGCAACCTCGTTGACTCTGAATCCTGAAGTATCCACCCCTAGACACATCCCAAAACAGGGGAAGTTATGGATTAAACTGTTCTTTATTTAACAATGCAGTTATCCTAACTCGGATCCTGAAGAATCCACCTCTTATTCAACGTTGGTTGGATAAGGGGAAGTATTATGAATAGGCCCATGAGGCCCATTGGGTATCCAACCCACTATTGAAAGCTATAAATATGATGGTAGGGGGCTCTTAACCCTCTACACCTATTTCCCTACTTTTCCATTCACAACACCTAGTCGTTATCTAGCGAGTAGTTGAATTGTAGTAGGATTTCCTTTAATCTCAGATCTGAGTTTCCAATAAAATCCCCTTTTACCATCAAACCCCTAGCGAATCGCATTAATTGGTATCAGAGCACTAGATCCAGGGCGAGCACCCGCGCTATGGAACGGATCAGAGAGGAAATAAGGGAGAATCATGTGCAAAACTGAAACAAAATTGGTGGCGATAGCAGAGGCAATAGCGGCGTTATCCATGAAACTTAACTTAAAGATGGATCCAAGCAAAAAGGAGCCGCTTTTGACAACAAATAAAGATCCGGGGCTAGATCTGAAGATTCTAAGTCTAGATCTACCAGATCCGGAGCCAGATCTGGAGCTTTCAGGCGTAGATCCACCAGATCCGGAGCCAGATCTGGAGCTTTCAGGCGTAAATCCACCAGATTCGGAGCCAGATATGAAGTTATCAGATCCAGATCTAGAATTATCAGATCCAGATCTGGAAATTTCAGATCCAAATCTGGAAATTACAGATTCAGATCCGATAGAGAAGGAGGAAAGTGGTGCAGATCTGAAGCCGGAGGCTGTCGACGATCCAGATCTGAAATTATTAGATCCAGATCTGAAAATTTCAGATCCAGATCCGAAAGAGACGAACGAAAATGGTGCAGATCTGAAGTCTGCAGCTGTTGGCGATCCAGATCTGATATTTTCAGATCCAGATCCGAAAGAGACGGAAGAAAATGGTGCATATCTGAAGCCTGCGGCTGTCGGCGATCCAGATCTGAAATTTTCAGATCCAGAAAATGTGATTTTAGCGAGGAAGATCCAGAAAATGAAGAAGACGGAGGCTTCGACCCGTTCAACCAACAGAACAGAGCGGATTCACAAGGGTGGGACCCTCCAGAGTATTTGTGGGGGCCCGACGACGATTTTTGGATCTTGCCTTGGCCCGACGATATTTTTCCGGACTTCGTTGAAAGCGGTGGGGACCACTCACATCCGTTTGACCCGGGAGGAGGATTGCAATCGACCTGGTAGAATGGATGGCCCACGGACATCATGCACCACCTTGAGGACAAGGTGAATTTTCAGGGACGGAGTAGTGATGCGGCTAGTAACTGGAGGGAGGGGGTATTTGAGTAAAATAACAAATAGGGGTGTTTTTCTATTTAAGGGGGTTGAGACGGCCCTAATTGTTATGCGAAAATTGTGAAAGAAAGTTTATTTCTTAGTTTATTTCCCTAGATTAAATGTATTAGGATTTTTCATTCCCTTAGATTAATTGTTTCTTTCATTCCTAGTCGTTATTTAGCGAGTAGTTGAATTGTAGTATGATTTTCTTTAATCTCAGATCCGAGTTTCCAATAAAAATCCACTTTTTACCATCAAACCCCTAGCGAAACGCATCAAAAACCTGACAACTAATACATGTAACTCATCTCTTTTAAAACAAAGAGATGAGAATTAGGGCCCAGTTTGCTTGGATGAAACCTGAGATCTAATTATCTCATTTCGTCTTTGTTCTCTCTTTTGAAGGTATGGCACATAGTCGGCTCGCATCTTCATTATTGAATAAATTGAAAATGTTAGCAATCGGTTAGTGGTTATGAATTTGTAAATTAATACAACTTATCGAAGCATAACATAAGCTTACTCTATCGATTTATATGCGTTATAAACAATTGGATGCGTATGTGACATTGTTATAATCTAAATATCCCATATATATCCATGGCACCTGCTATCTAATATTATATTTACAAGCTACAACGGATCAGCTATTTGCTAACTCAAACACTTATAGTACTAGTAAAATTAAAGTGGATCCTTTGTCATTAAGTGTGTTCATGGGAGACACTAAAAGTTAAATAGAATATAAGTGATTATCTAACTTTCGATAAATTCTTTATTTCAACATTATGTTATAGAGAATAATGGGTATCATATGACAATGGAGACATCTCCTCATATACCAAGACAAAAAGTGGGGTGGTACAACAAATACAAGCCCATGTGGGGCTTGTACCACTCCACTTTTTTGTGTCTTGTATATGAGGAGATGCCTACCATGTCATATGATACCCATTATTCTCATGTTATATTCTGAGTTTATACAAAATTTTCAAAAATATTATTCATACCATGCTTTAGATGACAATTTTGTATATTTTCTAGGAAACTCAACATCCTCTTCTAAGGAACCAAATTCATTGCCCTTGGATCTTGATATACCTATTGCCGATTGATTATTGCCTAGCCTATTGCTCATCAAAAATGACAAATGGAGTTGCATTTTACATCCATTGAAAGGTTTCTTATTCACAATTTTCCATCCGACATCAAGCTTTTATTTTTTGCATTTATTCTTATAGTGTTTCCCAGTTTGTATCCAATGCATTATCAAATCAACGTTAGCAAGACACAATAAAGGATGAGATGAAAGCTTTAGAGCAAAAATGAGACATGGAAACTAGTTCCCCTTCTTAATGATATGAATGTAGTTGGGTATCATTGGGTATATACAATCAAACTAAATACTAATGAAGGTTTTACCCGTCTTAACGATTGTTTGATGGAAAAGGGTATTCTTAGGCATATGGTGTGGATTTTTATAGCAAAAATGGCATCAATCCATTTGGTCGTATCACTTGCAACTACAAATCGTTGGCATAACACAAGAAAGTTAATATAGAATAATCACTAGGGCCTTTTACTTGTAAGGAGTCTAATAAGGTTTGCCATCTTAGAACATAATTATATGATTTGAGGCCGTCTTCTAAAGCTTGGTTTGATCAATTTGACTCATTTCTTCAAAAGTGTGAGATTTATGGGTCACAAAAGGCTCATTCAATCTTCTTTCATTTGCATAAAAGAATATGGATTCTTTTAACCATTTATGTGGATGATATTATGATTACAAATGACAACACTTAAGAGATAAGTGACTTGAAGTCACATCTGCAACAGAAAGTTTAAAGAAGGATGTTGATCTACATTAATTTTTAGGCATTGAAGTGACAAGGCAAAAGAAAATTTTACCTTTCTCAACATAAGTATATGTTAGATATGCATTTCAAAAGCTGGCATGCTTAGGTGTCGAACAACAGATTTACCAATAAATCCAAATTTCAAGTTGCCACCAGATCGAGTAGAGCTCTTAGATAATTTAGAAAGATACACGACTTATTAAGAAACTAAATTATCTAATGATATCTTGACCCGATATTACATACCACGCAAGCATAGTGAGTCAGTTCATGTCTGCTTAATGAACGAGTCATTAGGATGCAGTGATCTGCATATTTCAATATTTAAAGAGTGCTGCAGGCAATAGACTTTTTTATTCTAATTATGATCATAAGCACATAGCAAGATTTTCTGATGCAGATTGCACAATATATCTGGTTTATAATAGATCAATCAAGCAGTTGTGTTTTCTTTAATGGAAATCATGTCTTGTGAAAAAGTAAGAAGCAAACCATGGTGTCTAGATCGGTGCAAATTCAATATCGTGCAATAGCTAACACCATATGTGAGCTCATGTAAATACAAAGCATTCTGGTCAAGTGGAGTTTCAGTTTTGCACTTCCTTTGCAACAATCAGGTTGATATTTGCATTGCACAGAAACTTATATTTAATGAGTAAACGAAGCATATTGAAATGGATTGTCACTTGGTTCGATAGAAGTTCAATGTAAATATCGTTAAGCCAAGACATGTGTCTTCTATCAATCAGTATTGGCCAGTTGATTAGTTCAGTTGGACAAGCTGCTCCAAAAAAGCATGATTTCAGTTTCTTTGTCACAAACTGGGCATGCATGATGAACATATTCCAGCTTAACAGTGACTATTAAGGAAAATATATTATAATTTCCAGTTTAATAAAAATTATACTTTATAGTTAAGGAATAACGCAATATAGTTTTCAATTTAAAAATAGGAGTTGAACAAAAATTGTGATTGTAGAATTTTCTAGGCCATATAAACAACACAATCCCCCGGTCTTGGGTGTGATCTATTTTCTATTTTAACACTGTTTAATATTGACCAATGCACAAAACATGTCAACAAATTTGAATCAGTAACATATTCTAGAATACCAATCATTTCAGATTAATTTGATGGATAATTATGAGCTTCAAATGTGAAGCACACCTTAGCAACGTAGAGACAGATAATATATGGAGATGTGGTTGCCAGATAACAACAAGAAGCATCAGAGCAGTTCCTATAAAAACAACAAAAAGTCAAATGTCTGCATATATGAAAAGTAAATTACATCTAGCTATTCACAACAACTATTAATAACCAATCCAGAATATAAAATGAGTAAAGTATAATTTTCCATATAAAAATGCGTGGAAAATAAATATGTAATATCTAGAAAAATAGCAAACATCTCACAATGCCAAAGAGACAAGGTTATCCTATGAAGCATAATGTTAGTCATGTGTGAGTAGAATAGTCCCACATTGAAAAAAAACACAGAAGTGAAAGACATCAACTAGGAGTTGGCCTCTACCTATTAGCGCAAGCTTATTGATTAGGTTAGGTTTACTGACTTATCTTCCCAAGGGGCCCAATCATATTGTAGCGATTAACAAATTGAAACCAAAGCCTGTTCGTGGCCCAAGGGGGAGTTCAGATCCAATGCGAGGCCCGGTAAGTGCCAGATTTGTACCCATAGATCGAGGCACACCACCTATGCTATTCGAGTTGTCCATGTAATGCTTGTTTTCACCTACGTTGAAACATGTTTGCCCCTTTGTGTATTCCCCCATGACATACCCATGTAAATCATATGGATACATCACACTTGAAGGGTGCGATATAGGGCCGTGTGATTAGAATAGTCCCACGTTAAACATTGAATAAAAGTGAAGAATGCGAATTAAGAGTTGGACCTCTACCTATTAGCTCAAGTTTTTGGGTGTGAAGTCTCAAGTCTCAACCCATATTATCTCTTCACTTATTTATCTTCCAAAAGGACCCCAATACCCGCAACACAAGTTACCTTCCATCCATCGCAGTCATTACTCTCCTAAATGACTTATAATCTAATCCTTAACAAGGAAGATATGCATGAAGTCGATGTTAACCGAAGTGTTGCTAATAAAATTAGGAGGGGGCAGAAGTTGTCAGCTATATTATCAGAACAGGCACACCACCTATGCTGTTTGAGTTGTCCATGTAATGCTTGTTTTCACCTACGTTGAAACATGTTTGCCCCTTTGTGTATTCCCCCGTGACATACCCATGTAAATCATATGGATACATCATACTTGAAGGGTGCGATATAGGGCCGTGTGATTAGAATAGTCCCACGTTAAACATTGAATAAAAGTGAAGAATGCGAATTAAGAGTTGGACCTCTACCTATTAGCTCAAGTTTTTGGGTGTGAAGTCTCAAGTCTCAACCCATATTATCTCTTCACTTATTTATCTTCCAAAAGGACCCCAATACCCGCAACACAAGTTACCTTCCATCCATCGCAGTCATTACTCTTCTAATGACTTATGGTCTAATCCTTAACAAGGAAGATATGCCTGAAGTCGATGTTAACCGAAGTGTTGCTAATAAAATTAAGAGGGGGCAGAAGTTGTCAGCTATATTATCAGAACAGGTTTAACTCCAGTCTCCATATTGTGGGGGATCAGAGTAGCAAGAAACATAGGAACATGGCAAAGTCAAACACACAGTTTACAGTGCAACGTTAAGGCTAGCCACGGGTACCTCATATTACTATACATGCATGTAGTCAAGAAAGAGGCCAGGAAAAAAATAAAGATTCGTAAGGCGTACAAAGTAGGCATCTTAAACATGTGTCTTAATCATGATGGAAGCAGTTGCCATCTTACATGCGTCATAAAATGTGCCCTTAGGGCCAGTGACATTCAAAATCTTTCACCCAAAAATTTCAACCCCATTAAAAATTTTCCTCCTCGAAAATTTCCACCACCACATCAAAATCTTCCACTTCCAAAATTTCAACCATATCCAAAATCTTTCCATCCCATAAATTTTAACCACCATATACAAAATCTTCCGCCTTAAAAATTTGCAAATACATTCAAAATATTCCCTCCTAAAAATTTCAACCCCATTCATATTCACCCACCTAATTCAACCCTACCCAATTATCCCCTAGGATTTTTCCTCAAAAATGACGCGGTCCACTAGAGTTTTCCCCCCTAAAATTTTCATGACCTTTAATCATAACCATGGATAATTTCAAATTAAACTACAGATATCCTTATATCAACCCCTTTGTCCTATTCAACATCCACATTCAAAATCTATCCTATTTTATAGTGTGTGTAATAGATTAAGGTAGGTGAGCAGCTGTTGTAAGAAATTTCCTACACCTGCTCTTAAAAACATCACTTCCCACTTTTTTGTCAAATTTTTTTGTTTGGAATTGTTATACGTAATCCAAAATCTCAAACACCCAAATACCAGTGAACCCTATGAGGATTTGACACTCGATCAACTTGTTACAAAAATTCTTATTCTGAAACTGTTGAATTTGTAACAATAAGATCAAGGATCAAATAATGTTTGATTTACTAGATTTTTGGTATATTGATCATCCATGATGTGTAAATCTAGATGAACCATGATCATCAAAAAAATGAAAATTGAAGTTTATGAAGACCGGTGTAGGAATTTCCTACATAAACTACACATATACTTTATTATATATATGGCAATATGGAGGTTAGCTAGCCAATGAGGAAATTTCATCCTTGGTTAGCTCATGCAGCCCGAGCCTCATCATATTTTTTGACGATCAGTACCGTTCATTTTGATCTTAAGCACAAACCATAAATTTTTAAGTAGACCCAAGGGGTTTTAATCGTTCATATAGACGTTGCAAAAAGTTCTGTTATTGTGAAATCATTAAATTTACAAGTGAATGGACGAGTAAAACATCCTGGATTCACTCGAAAATTGATAGTTTGAGATTTTAAAACATGAAGGTCAGATGGATCCGATTGTCGAAAAAAATCAGAGGGTGTGGTTTTGACACTGGCCAAGGAGAAATTTATATATGTATGTATGTATAGATATGTATATGTATATGGCCATCTTATCAACTAAATACTATGCTCAAGGGTATTCTGGCTTGCATCTGTTCTTGAGGAAAGACTAAAACCCCTTATATGAAGTTCCAAATTGAGATTGCTTCTCATGCTTGCGTCTTCCTTATCAAGGCTTTTTTAAAAATGAAAAAAAAATGCAAGTTACGATTAACTAAAAGATGGAAATTTTTCTTCACTTCTTTCTACTGTATGTTTTCTTTCATTTCATTGATGGAGTATATTTCCGTCTATATCTTTATGAGAGAAATCGTCAAGGCATGTGCATTCTGTGGTCTTCTAATAGCCGTTTGGCAGAGCTTCAACCATGAAATAGCTTTCATGTGGTATGTCTGTTCTGTTAGTTTTTAGTGGAAACATTACTGCGTCCAAGGCAACATGAGGTTCTTTTTTCCATGTGAGTTTCACGGTCTCCTAATGGCCCTTCAGCGCAGAACATGAGCTTCATATGTGAAATAGCTTTCACATGTTATGTCTATTCTGTCAGTTTCATAGTGGAACATTAGGTGTCTCCAATGAGAATCCTAATCATCCTCCTTCCTTGTCTATTCATTTTCATTGGATTCTTTGCTTTCTTGTCCGCTTCTGGACATCTCAAGAATGCCTTACAGTTACAGCCCTCAGTCACCTGCTAGAAAGTTTCATGCTTATGAAAACATCAATTGGAGCTGACATGGAAGACATAAAAGTTGAGTAAGCTCCAAGACACGAAGCTTCTTTTCTGGGCCACATTTTGCCGGTGGAATACTATGCAGCCAAAACGACATAGCACCTTGAGCGGCTGAGGCAATCGCTTATGGTAAGTTCTGATACTTAGATTAGCAGGACTGAGTTGTTAGACACCTAATTTGACGGGATAAAGTGGTGTATTATTGTAACATGCAGGAAGGAGGCCATTATTGCTCCCTATGACCATCATCCAAGTCAAGTGTGGGAAGGACCCATAGCCAAAGCAACTGAGGCAGAAAGGCACGGTGATTAGACTCTATTACAGTGTGGGAGCATGATCGCAGAGGAAAAAGCATTCCAGTGGAGAGAAACACATCGTAAGGTCAACCCAAAATGCACAAAAGCCAAGAACAAATCAAAAATGTGGGCCATATGGTAGGAAAGAAGAGCGGTAAATAAGCAGCAAGAATGTGAGGGCACCCAGGTAAAGAAGCAACAGTCCCTAGATGAAGACTCAATAAGAATGCTGAAAGAAAAGTTTGAAGTGATTTGCAGGATGCAATGACGTAGATGATATGGCGTGCAATGACGTAGATGATACGGTGAACTTCCTAGATATTCTACACATGCATCTGGTATATACATCTACACATGCACATGTAGCCATAGGGCGTGCAATGACGTAGATGATACAGTGAACTTCCTAGATATTCTAAAGGATATATTAATTGATGGTTTGGGTCATGCTAGAAATTTCACATGGATGAAAAGATGAAATAGCAGAAAATCATAGAAAGGGTGTGGTAGAATTTATAAGAAACTCCATTATGCGCAGGCACATACCTACAAGATTGCTTACTAAGTCGACATGGAAAAAAGGTTGCTAAAAGCAACAAAAGGCCATGTACTCCCAAGGAAAATAAGGTTACAATGATTTGTTCTGTGCCAACATATTAATATAGATGTGAGGAAGAAAAAGCATCTCATGATTGAGATAGGCATATTTGTAAGTTGCAACGGACAAAGCCCATGACGTAATTACATCCACAATTACAGATGATATCATGACATCGATGAAATAGCCTCCAACACCCCACTTCCAACATGTTAGGTATTAAATGATTTATCTGAAATGCATTTTGATTGCACATAGCACACATCGCACATAAAATATTGAAAGGATGAAGAACAGATTATCCCATTGCTAACAGTAAATAGTTTCCCTAAAAGGTATCTTGGATACTTATTTTGCTCTCTTTTCTTTTTCTTTTGTTTTTTGTGCTGGTTAGTATCTTTCTTCTTCTTCTTCTTCGTATTCTTCTTCTTTCATTCTCTCTCTTTTTTTATCTTTTCCCAATTTGGGGTTTAGCTTTGGGGCATAGGTGGGGATGAGAATGTGGGTATGGGACTGGGGTTTCCCATCAGGAATCATCTGGTTTGGATGTAGCATTACAAGATAATCTCATATGCACTTTCAAGGAAAGTTGAATTGCAGATAAAAACTGCATAAGCAAATTGACAGATATGCATACCATAACTCACTGTGGCAAATGGAAGGCGAGAAATGTGCTTCAATTTCTGGCTGAAAATGTAATAACCCTACATCACATAACAAGTCATGTCATATCAGAAAAACTAAAAATGTTATAAGATGATGGTAGAGAGATGCTACACAAACCCAAAAAAGAAAGGGAAAAAAGATAATAAAAGCTCAACTAGAAGTAACCGAACAAAAGGCAATTGATCATGTTCAGAAGAAATTACATTTCAGACTAGTGTGTAAATGGCATCTCTCCCTAGTGCATTTCTCTCACTAACATATTAATATTGAAAGTTGACTGACATAGTTCTACCATATTACAGAATCGTATAGGATTGAAAGTATCTATTATACAATTGAGTGATGTTTTTGAATGTGGTTGCTGGCTAGGACAAAAGATAGGTAAAAATACATTTGTGATTGAATCTTAAAGAATCAATGAAACGGATGAGAGTTTGTGTAGATTTTAGGAGTAAAACCCTAAAATTTAGGTGATGGGGGATTTTTGTGGAAAACTACAAATTTTTTGGAGGAAACTAATTCTGGAGAGAACAAAATTTTAAGGAAAGCTAAAATTTTAAATTTTGGGGAAAACTAAATCCAGAGGGAACTAAAATTTAGGGAGAACTAATCTCTAGGGGGACTAAATTTTAATTTTAATTTTTGGAAGAACTAAATATGGAGGTAACTAAACTTTAGAGGAACTAAAATTTTTGGGTGAACTAAATTCTCTGGAAGAAACTAAAGTTGGTTAAAAAAATTGTTGGGGTGAGAATATTTTGAAGGTGGCTGCAAATTTTTTTTGAAGAAATTTTAAAGATGTAATTTTTTTATGGGAGAAGAAGATTTGAAATTTTATGGAGAATATTTTGAATGCCCTGTGACCTATGGTCATGGGCTATGACTAGTCATTTTACAAGGAGAACAGATTGTAAATACAAGTTAACCAGGACAAAGTAGAAAAGTAGAAAGTTGACTATACAAGCATTTTATGTAAGCTTCATACATAACTAGTTCATGACAAGTGACTCCACCATAGCAGACTCACTTTAAAGTTTAAACTTTATAGAAGTACTAGCAATAACTCGTGCACATAATGCACGGGCAACCCAAAAAATGCCAACCACATCATTGTGCGGGACCCATGCCTAGGTGGAAAGGAGATGATAGAGTGGGTGTGAGTTTGGGTATTGTCTTGGGGTTATTTGGGGGTTTTTTTATCGGGGGTGTGAGTGTGGGATTTTGGGTGTTTTTTGTGTTTAGGTTTTTGATTGGGGGTATGGGTGTGGGGGGTTTGGGTGTTTTTTTGAGTTTGGGTTTTTTGATTGGTGTGAGTTATGGTTATTTTGAGTGGTTTTGAGCTAGGGGGTGAGACATTGCCACATGGGACAAACCCCATCAAACTTCCCTCATTTGTAATATAGACGTAACTGTAGTGAATATTGTTTATCCATATTTGATTGTTGAAACCAAAATCACATTTTGATTACATACCTGCATGAACCTTTAGAAGATTGACTGAATTCACTATGTTATTGAAATTATTGGTCAGCCTAATAACCTATTGGATATTCGAATGAGCCAAAACTTCACCATTCAAATATACCTTAGTAGCTATCCTCTATTCAAAAAAATTAGAAAATACTAAATATGTCGAGTTTTTTTGTTAAGTATAACTATTCTATAACTAGTAACGTGTAATTTATGTCCTTATAACAAACAATATGATACTTATAGGGGTGTGCACATGTGCACGCATAAAATAACATGTGTTTTCCATTTATGTCTAATCCAAATATGTCTTATATGTTCCCATATTCAAATATGACTAAACAAACTTAAATACAAAGGGGGTTCGAAAACATAGGATATCCTTGTAGGTCTAAACAGTCTTCAAACATAATAGTACCCAGAACCACAAAGAGAAAATAAATGAAATATTTCAGAAAGCTTAATAATATGCTTAGGAAACAGTTCGGTATAGAGTAAACATTAAAAAAAATGTTTGTCGATATGCCATGGCTTCAAAACCAAAGGTTCATCTGTGCTCATATTTCACCATCATCATCACCAACCCTTCCATAGCAAATTTGAGGTAGCCGTGCCTCATAGCTCAAATCAAGAAACAGTCATTAACTTTGCGAACTGGTGAACAATAACATCTGTATGCTAGAACCAAACTATCAATCCACCTAGAACCTCAAGTGAAATAGGGAGAATTACTTTAACAACAAAATACATAGAATTTTGCCTCCTCAATAGTTCAAATTCCAATATTGGTGATGGGAATCGTGTTTATTCTAAAAGCACATGGATGAAAAAGACATGCCTTTTTTTAATCTCAGTGAATTTGATTCTTTTTTAGTAAGACATGGTTGAGTCATGTTGGAGCTTTAGTATTTTGAATTTATGGTTAGATTTGAGTCATTTGACTATAATATTTTGGTTGAATTTTCAGGATTTTTTTAAAATTGTCTTTTAAAGCTGTTTAGAGCCCTTTATATCTTAACTCTTAATGATATTGCTGTAATTTTGCTAAAATCCGACACTACATCTAATAACAGAGATGGTTTTTGGTTCTAAATTATTTTTGGTGATTTAATATTGAATAAAAATTTTATGTATTTTATCTGACATACAAATCAATTAGCAATGGTACGAGGCCAACGAGGTGTGAAGTCCTCTTATTTTTCCCATTCTATTTTATTTCTACGCTCACAAAACCAATCAACTGTTATAGTCTTTGCTGTCCTTGTTGCTTCCTAAACTCATTTCTCCCTTTAAAAACATGGATATCTTTAAAACTCCCTTTTTCGCACTTGTTTTCAGCCATCAACTTATGTTTTGCCAAAAGCACGTCACCTACCCTTTTCTACCCCTAAAACCGACAATTATCCATCCAAACAGCCCGTAAGATCACTTTGCCTTTAGATTTATATTAAAAATCAACTTTCGCATTTCTAAACCCCCACCAAAACAGCCACGAAATTGAACCAATTTATCTGTTTTTGGGCGATTTGGCTAAGGTGTCAGGACTTTGAAGTCAAACAAAAACTACTTACAACAATCAATTTCTGAGTACTGTCTACCCGGTTTTCAAGCAGGCCTAACTTCAGAAAGTGTTTGGTTGTAAGTAGAAAACAATCCCATGCACCACATGTATGAAATTCTAAAAATGCCTTGTTTCTATTTGCAAATAATTGGTATATTGTGGGCAAGGTTTTAGGTCTTGGTTTCGTTCCTCCGAAAATTTTGATTTCGGTATCGGTACCGTCGATTTCGGTGGTTTTGGAAGTAAGTTGCACTTCCTCCATATCGATAGTTTCAAATACTTAAAACATATCAAATACTCTCAAATACTAAAGCATTAAAATGCTTAAAAACTACAGTATTAAACAAATACTATCAAATTTGTATACTAATACGTATTTACAAATTTATATAATACTATCAAGAATTAGAAATACATATTTGCAAAATATATACAATGGCAAACTTATAAATATTAATATCATTTTTCAATTTACTGCTATGTGAACAAAACTTATGATAGTTGCTATGAGAACAGAACTTTTTGCTCAGTTCACACCATGAGAGTTCACACCATGAGAGTTGCTATGGGAACAGACCTTTTTGCCCAGTTCACAGTTCTTAGAACTGAATAGACCTTTTTCTCAGTTCACAGTTCTGTGAACTGAGCACTCTTGGTGCTGTTAGTCACACCACATTTTGCTATAACATATTGCATCATTTACAAGTTTGCCATTAAAATTGTAAAAGACAATGGCAAACTTGTAAATAAATGCAATATGTTTAGCAAAAATGTGTGACTAGCAGTACCCATTATTATGGCTATGTGAGCAGCACCGCACACATGACCCATCCGAGCTTCTTCTTCTTCTTGGAGCAGGCGGGAGGCAGCGAGAGGCAAGAATGTAATTTCTCTCTCTCTCTCTCTCTCTCTCTCTCTCTCTTCTTCCTCTTCCTCTTCTTTTTTTGTTGTTCTTTTTTCGTACGGTAGAACTTGATGGCTTCTTTTCATTTTTTCTTCTTGCTTTGATGTCCTTCCGCTTCCTCTTTCTCTTCTTTTTTCTTCTTTGGTTTCAACCGAAATCGACCGAAATGGCCATGTTCCTACCGAAACCGGCCGGAACCGAAACCAATATGCCAGTTTCGTTTTGGTTAGCTCCGAAACCGAGATGAAACGGCCGAACCCCAGGGTTTTGGCCGATACCTAAAACCTTGCTTATAGGTATTTGTCCATCTTTGATTAGTTTCATTGTTATAACTATCATTTAGTTGGATCGTTGGTGTGTTTTCACAGATCATTTAAGGTTTTATAATTCATCATTGTGGAATCAACTTTCCATCTCTCAAATTTAAATAAAATCGATCGGTTAGTTGCATGCGCATGCAATGGTTGCTAGACCATTGGTCTAGGATTAGAATTGCATTGCATCTGCTTGTCAGTTGAGCATATTTGCATGGTTGTTGAGTCCATTAGATTAGTCTTGTGTCAAGGGGTCAAAAGACATCAATCCATGAAACATCGAGATCCAAATAATGTAAGAGGTCAAACAATCCTTATTTTAGTGACCTTATTTTACATTGGTTTATATATATGGTTTAATTGTTTTGAGATGTTGTTATCTGCTTTCAAAGTTCCTAGTCTAATTTTCCATAGTTGAGCGGAGTAAAAACTTAAGCCATGAAACTTGAAATGGCCTCTAGTATTGAGAGGTAATTTTTATAAAAATATGTTTTTCCCTAAACTTTTTCCCTTCTCTTCCCCATTTCTTTTCTCTTCCTCATTTTATTTTCTTCCTTCAATTTTCAGCCCAAATGCCCGGCCCACCACCGATCCCTCTCTTTCATTTCTTTCTTTCTTTCTTTTTCTTTCTTTTCGTTTTCCCAGCCCAACCAAACCCGCAGCCCAACAAGCCCAAAACTCACACCCTCACCTAACTCCCTCACCCCCCACTCACGTGACCCTCACCGACTCCCCCCTCTCTCAAACTCCCTTGTGTCGAAGAAAACCCTAAACGATCCCCTCTCTCTCCTCTCTCGTTCGTTTCTTTAGCAAGAAGAAAATCTCCTAGCAACCCCAGGCTCTCTATCCCTCTCCCCACCTCACCCGATAGCTGTCACAACCTCACGGATCAATCATGCCCTAAAATCATGAGATCTCACCACAAAATCTCGTTGTTTCGGTGCTGATATCCTTTGTGGCAAACCTACGGCTCCTCTCTCCCCGCGTGAGCTCCACAGACTCTCTTTATCCCTTTATAAACCACAGTTATTTTTCCTCTTGCTCTGAGTTCAGATTTAGTCATGGGGTTGGATTTTGTTCGATTTTCATCTCATGAACCACCGCAGCCGCTTCACAGCGAGGCAACGTAGCTCGGACCCGTCCGACGATCGTCAGCGTTCTGTAGATCACTTTAATTCTTGAATTTGGTTTAAATTTCTTAATTTGCTTGCGATGATACTTCTGAGCAAGTATCGGTTTTCAGGGCTTGACGGCAACCCCCGCTGTCTTCCCTCGCCCCTGTCATGGCTGTCTTGTGGGTTGTTTTGATTTTCCTTGGGGGTTTGCCCCTACGGTAAGGCTCTCAGCCCCAGTTGTGACCCATGTTTGGGCTTGACCCTTTTGTCGTGACCACCCTAAGGGGCTTAGCTCTCTGACGTGGCCCTCCATGTGGACCCATGTAACCTTGGTCGTGATTGCATTGGGGCTTTGCCCCTTGCCATGACTGATTTTGGGCTTACATGTCCATGACCGTGACTATTTTGGGGTTTTGCCTCCACTGTCGTAACCCTTGAGGGCTCCCTTGCCTGTCGTGGCCCCTTTTGGGCTTTGCCCTTGATATTAGTTATTGGTTGATGTCGGTGTTTGGTTGGATTTGGTGATGAAGTTGGATCTTGGGCTTTGCCCTATGTTGTCACTTGGGTTGCCATATAATCGTTAAGGATGGTTTTTTTGGCCATTTGAGGCATGTTGGATCATGAGGTTATTGTCCATCAGATCATAAACTGACTGCATGTTAGATCATAAGATTACTGCATCTTTGATTATATGAAAACCACGAATATATGGTTACGACCATTAGAA
This sequence comes from Scilla litardierei, assembly GCA_030789695.1. Taxonomy (NCBI): domain Eukaryota; kingdom Viridiplantae; phylum Streptophyta; class Magnoliopsida; order Asparagales; family Asparagaceae; genus Scilla; species Scilla litardierei. The sequence continues at coordinate 33,471,384 of CM061131.1, read as the reverse complement.
TGATCAATGATGAAAACTCTCTGAGATTGCAGTTGTCCATCCCCCATTGTTAGTCCCACATGTTTCTTCTTGTTACATCGATCGATCACTATATGCTATACAGGTTAAACTATTTTCTCAAATGCTACATGTTATTCAGGTTTAAACTGTAATTTCACTTATATGCATAGCTTGTTACTTCATTTATCGCATATTATCCATGTTTAGAATGTTACATCACTTACTGCATGATAATTATGTTTTAATTTCATGATATCACTTGCCACATTTTGTCCATGTCTAGTTTAATCACCTACACATGTTATCTCATGACATCAAAATTAGTGATAGGTTGGATGTGCTATGATGGAAAATATGAATTTGGAACATCTTGTTATTATTCCCGTGCATGACATTACATTGATGTCACCTTACAAGTGGCATATTCCTGATATTGGGCTTGTTGACATGTGAACGACTAGAACCATCATGGTACCTGACTGGATTGCAATCACATAGCACATCAACCATATTAAGAAGTTTTGATGTGACTCCTGGACTTGTGTTAGAAACCTTATTTCCTAATGCATGTTTAACCGAGTGGATACTGATAACTTAGAACAGCACTTGTACAATATCACTGAGGCACTGAAAGGTGTACACTTCGACATGCACTTGGCACTACAGACTCACTGAACTTTGGGGTAAATCATATTATAGAGTGTGTGGGAGCGATTGGAGCCCTGCTTCTAATTGAGTCCCACATGCCCCTATTTCGGCCTCAATGTCCTCTATGTTTCTATACAAGGTATGCCCTCCGTGTTTCTATGTATAGGCCTGGCTCAGGTAAGGGCCCACGTGGTACAATTGCTTATTATGCTCTCCAATACGATTCACAACCTAGGTTTGGTATACATACTAGAACTATGATAGTACAACCTCAAAATATAAACAGTGTTACGTGCATGTTTTGTTTACTTATTTCTAGTTCATGTTTGTTAGTTTTAATTATGCGTATAACTGTCTATATTCTCAATTCTACAATTATTGTGATTTACCACTGACCGTTGACGGCTCTTCGTTTTTTGTTGCACCGGCAGGTGTTGAGACTACATTTGAGGACATGAACTTTTCTACAGAGACCGTAGACTTCTGATCATGAGATTGTATGTAATCTTGATAGATCTTTCTTTTTGTATTTTGATGGTATGTTGTATGATGTAATCGACTTTGTAAATTTGCATGTAGAAATGGAATTTCCATAAGCATGTTAATGCATCTCTGCTTGTGACCAAGATTTTTTTGCTGGTTAACTGCAGGACCTGCCATTTTTTTGTGAAAAACAGTCGCGTCCAAGGTTACGAGGCATGACTTGTTTTTCTTGATAGCCCATGTAGGTCCTCGGAATAAACCTCATGAGCAGTCTAAGAATAGTAGGATGCGTCGTATGAAATGCTTAACTGGAACTGACCTTGTCTTGTGAATTGCAGGCATCTACGAGTCTACAATCGCCGTGAGCGCACCGCAATCAACAAATCGACGATGGCTGAAAACGCTTTTGGAGCTTGATCTAGCAATGCCAGGTCAAACCTAGCAGTACATCAGATATCAGCCAAGCTCTGTGGAAACTCGTCCACGCTTTACATGAGGAGCGCAAGCATGACGGCGGAGTGCAACAATTTCGAGACTTGCACCCGACAACTTTTACTGGACGAAAGGATCCCCTGAAGGCAGAAGAATGGCTGGGCTACACCACTCACTCCTTAAAAGCAGTCATGGTCCCGAAAGAATCATAAGTAGACATAGCCAACTTGCAACTGGTGGAAGGCGCCAGGGTCTGGTTGGATGCAACATGAGATTGAATGAAGAAGCCTATCTCATGGGATACATTTAAGGAACAGTTCAATGCCCAACTTTTCTCACCTGAGACACAGATGGAGTTGGAGGCACAATTCACCAACCTGAAGCAAGGAATCATGTTGGTGAAGAAATATGATGCTAAGTTGTATATGCTTAACAGGTTTGCGAAGGATATGGTATCCACGACCTGTAGCACCTGCTGCTCCTGCTCATGTTCCTCCTCAGCAGGTGGTCTTCCAGCAGGCAAGACCATAAGCCCCATCCCCGAAGCATCATGCGTTTACAATGACTGCAACAGAAGCCGATGCTACTGGCCAAATGATTACTGGTAATATTTTATCACTTTCAGTAATTCTCTTCGCATGGTATTAGCTACTTGCTTAGACATAGTATCCTTGACCTTACCTTAGATGGTGTACTAGTAGTTGGTAGACATACCCTTACTTTGTTCAACTCAAGAATCTCTCATTGCTTCTTGGCAATTCAATTCGTTAACACACATGATTTCATGTTGAACCCCTAACTTCTGGTTGGAATGTCAACACGGACAGTGGCGTGTTGAAGACCACTAGCGGGTATCCTCGATGCTCCGTAGTGATTTGTGGAAGGGAGATGTTTACGGATTTCATGGTGATTGAGATGCCGAGCTTTGAAGTTGTATTTGGAATGGATTGGTTAGGAACTTTTCATGCTTCTATTGACTATCGTCAAAGGATTGTAGTGTTCGAGATACTCGATCATCCAAAGTTTGAGTTCATCAGCGGAAGCAGATTTGAAAGACCAGTGCAATTCAAAGCCAGACCCACAGAGCCAGTGGTGACTGCCAAGGATGCTGAACTAGAGAGGCCAGAGGTAGTGTGAGAATTCATGGATGTATTTACGGACGATCCAACATGATTGCCTCCTAAACACACCATTGAGTTTTCCATTGATCTGGCACCAGTCGCCCAGCCAAAATCTAAGATACCTTATCAAATGTCGCTACCTGAATTAGAAGTTCGGACCCAGTTGGATGATTTGCTAAGGAATGGATGGATACGATCTAGTGTATCCCTGTGTGGTACTCATATATTGTTGGTGCAGAAGAAGGATGGATCCCGACGCATATGCATCGATTACAAGGAACTGAACAAGGTAACGGTAAAGAACAAATATCCTCTTCCCCATATCGATGATAACTTAGATCAGCTTGGAGGATCAAAAGTCTTCTCAAAGTTAGATTTAAGGACCGGATATCACCAAGTGAGGGTGAAGAAGGAAGATGTTCCAAGACGGCATTCAAAACAAAGTATGATCACTACGAGTACTTGTTGATGTCGTTTGGCGTGAATAATGTACCTGCGGTATTTATGAGCCTCATAAACCAAACGTTGTATGAATATCTGGACAAGATCGTAGTAGTCTATATTAATGACATCCTGATATACTCAAAGGACGCACTGGAGCATGTTGAAAATCTAAGGAAGGTCCTAAAGACTTTAAGGCAACATCAGTTGTTCGTCAAATTCGGAAAGTGTGCATTTTGGTTGAGCAAAGTGGCTTTCCTGGGCCACGTAGTGACTGGAAAGGGAATTTCTGTAGATCCTGAGAAGGTAGCATTTATTCAAAACAGGCATGTTCATCGGTCAGTGACCGAGATTCGAACCTTCCTGGGAATAGATGGAAATTACCGGAGGTTTATCCAAGACTTCTCGAAGATTACAGAGCCTATGACGCAATTGACGAGAAAGGATGTAGTTTTTGTTTGGTCTAAGGCATGCGATGATGCTTTTCAGGAGTTTAAGAGAAGATTGACCTCGACGCCAATTTTGGTTATTCAAGACCGGACGGGAGGATTCGAAGTGTATTGTGATGCGTCTGGCAAAGAACTTAGGTGAGTACTACATCAACACGGTCGAGTTGTGGCATACGCGTTCAGGTAGTTGAAGAACCATAAGAACTATCCACTCATGATCTTGAGTCAGCGGCAATTATCTTTGCGTTAAAGATCTGGAGACATTTCTTACTGGGTGAGCATGTGAATGTATTTACAGTTCACAAGAGTCTGAAATATTTCTTCACTCAGAATGAGCTCAACATGTAACAACGTCGTTGGATTAAGCTTATGTCAGATTACGATATTGACCTTCAGTATCATCCTATGAAGGTCAATATTGTGCAGATGCGCTGAGTCGTCTCCCATCAGTGATGACACTCATGACTCAGTGGAGGCTGCAATAAGAGATCAGAGACATTGAGATAGATGTGATCTTGCCTGGAGTGATTGCATCTCTGATGAACATGCAAATTCAGTCAACTCTGATGATAGGATCAAGGCCGCTTAGGTAGGAGATGATAAGCTGTAGAGGATCGAAAAGCTGGTGAAGGCAGTATAAATGCCAGAATTTAGAGTTCATGAAGATGGGTCCTTATGTTATGACAACAGAATTTGTGTACCATATAAAGATGTTCGAGAAGAGACATTAAAGGAAGCTCAAAGTTCTCCCGATTCAATTCATCCAGGAGTAACTAAGATGTACAAAGACTTGAGGCAACATTATTGATGGTATGTCATGAAGAGTAGCGTGGCAAAGTGCATGATATGCCAACATGTGAAGGCTAAACTTCACCACATTACCAGTATGTTACAGTCTTTATCCATTCCAGAATGGAAGTGGCAACACATTACAATGGATTGTGTGACTGATTACCTAGAAGTACGAAGCACAATGACGTTACTTGGGTGATCGTTGATCAGTTGACCAAGTCAGTGCACTTCATCCCTTTTAGGGTTGGCAATTCGAAAGAAATGCTTACCAAGAAGTACATAGAGGAAATTGTGAGGCTACATGATGTCCATGTGAGTAAGATCACCTTCACCTCATGGAGTTTGCATTCAATAGTTATCAGGTCAGTGTTGGTATAGCAACCTTTGCAGTACTATATGAAAGGAAATGTCGTTCACCCTTGGATTTGGACGATGTGGGTGACCAAGAGATGATTGGACCATAGCTGATTGTAGAAGTTGTGGATGTAGTGCGCACTATCAAAGAGAAGCTTAAGGTAGCGCAGGACCGATACAAGCATTGGGCGGATGTGAAGCGTCGACATTTGGAGTTTCAGTCCGATGATCATGTTTTCTTGAAGATCTTTTCCACCAGAGGCTTGATTCGATTTGGACGGAGATGGAAGTTCAGTCCCCGTTACATTGAATCTTTTGACGTGCTAGAGCGAGTAGAAGTGACGTACAGGCTTGCACTGCCTACATACTTAGAATGAGTACATAATGTCTCCACGTATCTCAGCTGTGCATGTAAGAGACCCGATGCATGTGGTTGATCATTCTAAGATCACAGAGCAGCCTGACTGACATATGAGCAATAGACAGTGCAGATAATCGATCGTCAGCAGAAGGCCCTCTGGAACAGAGTTGACGACCTAATGAAGGTGATGTGACATCGAAACTCACCTGGAGAATCCACCTAGAAAAAGGAGGACGAGATGTGTGAGTGTTGCCCTTGATTGATGTATCATAGTTTTTAGGAATTCCGAGGATGGAATATTAATGAGTGTAGGATGTAATGGCCTCTAATTTTGAGAGGTAATTTTTGTAAAAATATGTTTTACATAAACTTTTTCCCTTCTCTTCCCCATTTTCTTTTCTCTTTACCATTTTATTCTCTTCCTTTTCTTTTCAGCCCAAAGGCCCAGTGGTGACAGATCCCTCTCTTTCATTTCTTTCTTTCTTTCTTTCTTTCTTTCTGTTCGTTTTCCTGGCCCAATCAAACCCGCAGCCTAACAACAACAAAACCCACACACTCACCTAAGTCCCTCACCCCCCCCCATATGACCCTCACCGACTCCCCCTCTTTCATTTCTTTCTTTCTTTTCGTTTTCCTGGCCCAACCAAACCCGCAGCCCAACAACCCCAAAACCCACACCCACACCTAACTCCCTTACATGTCTCACGTGACCCTCACCGACTCCCCCCTCTCTTGCTCTCTTGAACCCCCTCGCGTCGAAGAAAACCCTAGACGATCCCATCTCTGTCCTCTCTCGTTCGTTTAATCGGCAAGAAGAAAATCTCTCAGCAACCCGAGGCTATCTCCTGCTCTCCACCTCACCCGATAGTTGTCACAGCCTCACGGATCAACCACGCCCTAAAATCGTGAGATCTCGCCACGAAATCTCGCTATTTCGGCGTTGATCTCCTTCATGGCAAACCCACGACTCCTCTAGCCCCTCGCGAGCTCCACGGACTCTCTCTATCTCTAAATCCCACGAATTTATAGGGTTTTGGTTTTTCAAAGAAAAAATTCTCCAGAAAATTTTCGATTTTTCCTCTTGCTCTGAGTTCGGATTTAGTCGTGGGGTTAGATTTCGTTCGGCTTTCATCTCCTGAACCATCGCAGTCGCTTCACGACGAGGCATCATAGCTCGGGTCCGTCCGACGATCGTCGGCATTTGGTAAATCACTTTAATTCTTGAATTTGGTTTAAATTTCTTAATTTACTTGCGATGATACTTCTGAGCAAGTCTCGGGTATCTTGGGACTTAACGACAACCCCAGTTGCCGCCCTTCGCCACCGTCATGGCTGTCCGGTAGGTTGTTTTGGTTTTCCTTAGGCTCTCAGCCCATGCTGTAACCCATGTTTGGGGCTGACCCTTTGCTGTGACCACCCTAAAGGGACTAACCCTCTGACATCCCCCCGGCTCCCCTTAACATTGGATGTGACTGACTTGGGGCTTTGCCAAAGCCCCTGTCGTGACTGCTTTTGGGCTTATCTGCCCTTGGCTGTGCTTGTGGCCCCTTAACATTAAGGGCAAAGTCCAAAAGGGGCCACGACAGTGCAAGAGAGCCGACTACTTTTGCCCCTACTGCCATTGCCATGACCCCTGAGTGTCCCATACCTCTCTGTCATGACCCCTGAGTGCCACATGCCTCTCTGTCATGGCCCTTGAGGGCTCTCTTGCTATGTCGTGGCCCCTTTCGGGCGTTGCCCTTAATGTTAGTTATTAATTGGTGTTGGTGTTGGTGTTTGGTTGGATTTGGTGATGAAGTTGGAACTTGGGCTTTTTGCCCCGTGGTGTCAGACTTAGGTTGCCCTATGATTGCTAATGAAGGTTTGGCCATTTAAGGCAAGTTGGATTATGAGATTATTGTATGTCAGATCATAAGCTTACTGCCTTTTGGATCATAAGGTTATTTCCTATTGGATCATATGAAAACCATGAATATATTGTTACAACTCTTAAAATGATCAATGAATGCAAACTCTCTAAGATCGCAATTGCCCTCCCACATTGTTGTCTTCCATGTTTCTGCTTGCTATATTGATCGCTAAATGCTATCCAATTAGACTATTTTCTCCAATGCTATATGTTATTAAGGTTCAAACTGTTATATTACTTATATGCTTAGCATGTTATTTCATTTATCGATTGTTATCCATGTTAGAATGTTACATCACATACCGCATGCTAATTATGTTTTAATTTTGTGATATCACTTGCCACATGATGTCCATGGCTAGTTTATCACATGCCACATGTTTTCTCATGACATCAAAATTAGTGATAGGTTGGATGTGAAATGATGGATAACATAAAGTTGTAACATCCTGTTATTATTTTTGTACATGACATGTCATTGATGTCACTTAACAAGTGGCATATTCCCGATATTCGGCATGTTGACAAGTGAACGACTAGAATCATCATGATACCTAACTGGATTGCAATCACATAGCACATCAACCATATTAGCTAGTTTAGAAGTGACTTTTGAATTCGTGTTAGAAACCTTATTTCTTAATGCATGTTTAACTGAGTGGATACTAATAACTTAGAACAACATATGTATAATAATATCACTTAGGCACTGGAAGGTATACACTTCGATGTGCACTTGGCCAGTATAGACTCACTCAGCTTTGGGATAAATCATATTACAGTGTGTGCGAAAGCGACTGGAGCCATGCTTCTCATTGAGGCCATCATGTTTCTATTTCGGACTCAATGCCCTCATTGTTTCTATGTAAGAGCTGTCCTCCTTAATTCTATGTAAGGGCCCGGCCCAAGTAAGCGCCCTTGCGATACAAGGTGAACTCATGGTTTCTTAGTACACTCTCCAATATAACTCATAACCTAGGATTGGTATACCTGCTAGAACTATGATAGCGCAACCTCAACATATAAGTTGTGTTACATGCATGTTTTGTTTACTTGTTTCCCGTTCTTGTCTGTTAGTTTTAATTATGCTTGTATAAATGTTTAAATTTCCAGCTCTAGAATTACTGTGATTTACCACTGACCGCTGGCGGCTCTTCGTTTTTGTTGCACCGTCGGGTCCTAAGACGGGTGTAGAGGAGGCCCGCACAGTTGAGGACATGGACTTTGTTATAGAGACCGCTTGTAACGGCCCCTTCTCTCTCCCTCTTATTTTTTCTTTCTCTCTCTTCTTTTCACCTGCCCGCAGCAGGCCCAAGCTCGTTAGGCTTCCCCTTCTTTCTTCCCCTCTCTTCCTCATTTCCTGCAGCAAGCACAAGCCTGCAAGGGGCTTTCCTTCTCCCCTTCTCTCTAATTTCCCAGCCCCGAGCCCCTTCGTTTCAATTGATGAAGCCTTAGGGCTTTCGACGCATCGCCCTCGCAGCCCCCGAGCTATCATGGGCCTCTTCGAACGCAGCTCGCCCCTCCCTCTTCCTCGTGCCCCTCTTTCTCTCTCCCTTGCGCGACTCGCAGCGAAGCCCTAAGTGCCTCGATCTCCCTCACGCTCGAGTGGGTCCCTCGATAGGACTCTTCGACGTGTCGACAGCCCCTCCATCCTCTCCCGAGCGACAGCGACTCGATGCAACACCCCCCTCAGTGATGCGACCGCCCCCATCCTTCTCTTCCGTCATCTCTCCCATCCTATCGTCCTTCCTATGGGGTTCTTCCCCCTATAAGACTCCCCTCTCCTTCTTCCTTGCTTATGGCTTGTGGTCCCTTGCTGACGGTGTTGCGGCTTCTCTTTTGCTTGCGGTTTGTCCCCTTCTCGCTCATTTGGAGTTCAGTGGTTCACTTGCTCGCGGTCTGCCCCTTTTAATTGCTGTTTTAGAGGGTTTCGGTTGCTCGGTTGCTCGTGGGTTGCCTCTTGCTTACTGGGTTGGAGTGTTGCAGCCCCCTCTTGCTTGCGCTCTGTGGCACTTGCTGGCTGTTGCTTGTGGCTTGTTGTTTCCTGCTATCGTTGAGTTCGGCTGAGGGTTTTGATCGATGTTCTGAGTTGTCGTTGTGGTATAACCTGTCCCCTTGCTTGCGGTCTAAGATTTCCTTGCTTGAAATAGGTTCAGCCGACTCTCTTGGTCTTCCTTGCTGTTAGGGTGCGGTTGCTCCCATCGCTTGCGGTTTCGAGGTTTCTTGCTGACTGAGGGCTTCGGCTGAATCTTGTTCGTTGCGGTGGTTTCGGATCTTAATTGTGTTAGTTCTTTGGCTTCGGTCTCAAGTAGACTCTATCCCTTATACTCCAATTTAGATTCCTTTACTTGTGTTGGAGTTTGGGTCTTCCTTTGCTTACGTATTGGGCTGGTCTTGCTTATTGTTGGGTTTAGAATGTCTCTTGCTTATTGTGCTAAGTTCGGTGGCTCTTCGCTCGCTGGTTGGGCTTGTCTTTCTATTTGAGGTACGGTGACTTCCTTTGCTTACGGTTATGGGGTTTTCTTGCTGTTGTGGGGTTCATTGGTTTCCCTTACTTGCGACTTTGGGCTCCTTGCTGGTTGTTGAGTTGTGGTTGGTTTTTCTGTTACTTGTTGGGATCGGCTGAATCCCTTACTCGCTATTTTGGGGTTCTGAGTTGTTGATAGGTTCGGTTGGTCCTCCTTGCTCGTTGTTAGATTGCGGCTTGCCCGCCTTGCATGTTGTGGGTAGTGGCCGGCTTCCTTACTCTTTTGGGTTATTTATTTGCGAGGTTGATGGCTTCCTTACGTGATGTCTTGGGTCCCGGGGTTACTATTTGAGCTCAATCGGTTTCCTCGCTTGTGACTTGGTGTTCGTGGCCCCCTCTGCTGGCGATCGGTCTTTTCCTTACTTGAGATGGGTGTGGAGTTTATTCTTGCTTGCGGTCTGCCCCTTCCTCGCTGATTTGAGGTTCAGTGCCCCATTTGCTTGCTGTTTGGGTCTCCTTGTTGTTGTTGGGTTGTTATTACTCGTGGCTTGGGCTTCATCTGCTGTTGTTAGGGTTTGGCCTCTTCTTCGCTTATTGTCTTAGGTTCTTGGGTCGTTGTTAGTTGCTGGTTTGGACTTCTTTGCTTGTGTTAGGTTCGATGGGTTCCTTTGCTTGCAGGTTGGGGCTCCTTGCTGATGTTTGGATGCGGCTGGATCCTTTACTTGCTGATTTGAGCTTCGGTTCTTAATTATCTTGGTCCTTCGTCTCAGACTTCAGGTAGACTCTATCCCATATACTCCAATTTAGATTTATTTGCTTATGTTGGGATTTGGGTCTTCCTTTGCTCGCGGGTTAGGGTTCCCTTGCATGTTGTTGGGTTTGGTTGTCTCGTGCCTGCTGACTTTGGGTTCCATGTGTACTGTTGGGGTTTGGGTTTCCCTTACTTGCGAGTCTGGGGTCCCTTGTTGTTCTTGGGTTGGTACTTGGTTGGCTTCCTTACTTGATGTTCTGGGCTTCATCGCTTGGTGATTGAGTGTGGTGGCTTCTTCGGCTTGCGAGTCGGGCTCGCCTTGCTGGTTAAGGTACGGTGACTTCTCTTGTTTATGGGTTGGGATTTTCTTGCTGTTATGGGGATCGTTGGTTTCCCTTGCATCCGACTTTGGGCTCACTGCTGGCTGTTGAGTTGTTGTTGGCTTTTCTGTTGCTTGTCGGGATCGGCTAAATCCCTTGTTACTGTTTTGGGGCTCTGGGTTATTGATGAGTCCGGTTAGCCCACCTTGCTAGTTGTTGGGTTGCGGCTAGCTTCCCTCGCGTGTGGGTTGTGGCTGGATTGGTTACTTAGAGTTCTTTACTTGTTAGATTTGGAGCTTCTCTTACGTGATGTCTTGGTTCCCTGGATCATTGTTAGGCTCGGCTAGTTTCCTCGCTTGTGGGTTTTGGGTTTCGGCGTGGTTTACTTGGGATCTGATCTCTCTGGCCTAGCGCCCTTTGGGTTTGACTTTCGGGCTTTTTTATCAAGTAGTTATCATGTTCTCCCTTGTTTCTTGGTTCGTTGCATGGAACGGTTTATTGCTTTACTATCAGTCCAGGATGTAACATCTTGCCATGAGAAACATCCATGCATTTACTTTATCACATGTCAGTTTCATTATCATGTTGTTTCTTGAGCTTCCATTAAGTTTAATATTGTGTTAAATTGTGTAGTCTTAGGTTGTTCCTTGAGATGGCACTTGTACTGATTGGCTAGAGGATTTAAGATGGAACTATCATGTCACGACATGTTACTATTGCATGCATGGCAAGATTTGAGGTGAACTATTACTATTGCAGTGGATCTCGAATCTCCCTTGACTACGTAGTTTAATCAATGTTGAATATCACGACACAATAACTAATAAAATGATTACTTCAGTTTGACTCGCCGGGTTTAGAAAAACTTATGATTGGAGAGTACGGGAGCAACTGAGACCTGTCTTCGGCTCCCCGAATGGGAAGGGAACGTCCCTCACTTCAGATGGGTCTTAGAGCCCATGGGCAGACATGGACGGCCATCTTGATAGGTCCTAGAGCCCACTGCCACAGGTCACAGTTTCACAGCTCTTGCAGCTCTTATAATACGGTACTTTCTTCAATTCAAGACTCGGCCCGGGATAGCACCCATGCAGTCTCAAGGGGGTCTAGTCGTTGCTTACTGTACTCTCCCTCGTAAGTCACGGCCTATGATTGGTTCACTTTAGTGAGTACCATCTTTGTAGTAGTTTGTACTCATTTTAATTATCATAACATAACATATTTCTCTTCTATATCTTTTATCTGATGTCCTACTGTCTTTTGTACCTCCTTACTTCTGTAGTGTGGGTTTTTGTAATTATCATGCCATGCCATATTACTTCTTTGTTCAATGCTACCATATATGTGGTTGTTCTGTCTCCTTTAGTACACCCTTACTTTTTTTGTCTCTTGTTTATATATTGTCTACTTTATTGAGCGTGGTGCGACTTCTTCTACCACTAGGTACGACACACATAATCATACAGAGGTGTTTGAGCACGAGGAGTTAAACTTCCAGTTCCGGACTATTGAGTTTTGGCCTATCGGCAGGTATGTATTCCATTTACGTTTCAGCATTAGTGTAGCTTTTACTTGTCACTTTCGTGTTCCGTACTTTCGTGTTCCGTACTGCGTTACCTGTTTTATTGTTCTTACCTGCTTTGTTTAGAGTATTTCCTTACTTTCTGCACTGCTCTACATTGACTTCACTGGTACATGCGCACACTCATGTTTCAATTGTAGCGGCACCCGCGGGGAGCGGGGTGTTACACCGCTAACTTCCGATCCTGAGGCTGTATGTAATCTTGATATATCTTTCTTTTTTTATTTTGATAATATGTCGTATGATGTAACTGACTTTGTAAATTCGCATGTAAAAATGGAATTTATATAAATATTTTGATGAATCTCTGCTCGTGGCCTAGATTGTTTTCACTGATTAATTGCAGGACCTGCCATTTTTGCTAGAAACAGCCGCATCCCCAGGTTGCGGGGCGTGAAAAAACCTAAAAAACATTACTATACCGCACTTCCACTTGTTCACTACAACGTACATACAACCAGAAATATTAAGACATCAAGATTTGGTTGCCTGCTTTTATACCAGTCATTAAACCAATACTTGCATAGTAAGCAATTGAGATCTAAGCACACTAGACAACTGTATTAAAAACAAAACAGATGGTTCAATAAGAATCATATAGGTTACCGTACCTGTAAACGAACTTTTCTTACTTGGTAGACCCAATATTGCTGGAATATGCCTGATTTTGGCAAGCAAGGAACAACTCACTGAATTTGAATTCTAGTCAAAAGGCAGCGGCTAACAAGTGCATGCATGTGGACAAACAAGCAAGTGCATGGGCACACACAAAGAAAGATAGCTCAGTGCATGAGAAATGAATTTCATTAATGAACATACTATATTGAATTTATACTCAGTCATCAATTGATGACAGATTCCGTTGACTCAGGGAGATAATTTCAAAATTATAACATTCACAGCGATCCGACTGTAATCTTATGAATTGTATCGCAAAGGAAAACCTTAAAATACAAAACTAAGAAGAATATGAATACAAACCGAAAGTGATATTTCAAAAGAGGATATGTCTTAGTGGACTGCTAAAATAAAATTAGCATCAGCAAAAACAAACATAAAAGAACCAGAAAACTATATATCATGGAACGACTTCAAATTATTCAAGTCAAGAGGTAAGGTTTATATGCAAGTGCGCTCCTATCTCACTAAGACAGTAGCGAGATGACATATGATGGATAATAATAATTACAAAATGAACTAAGCCAACAAAAACAAAACCCAGGCTGACATAGTGACATGCCTTAATTCCTACATCACCTAAACCAGGTCCCAATTAACACCATTCTGCTGCATCTGACGATAAGGACAACCAAACTAGCTGACCAAGCCATAGGCAAGCAAAACCATTTTTCTTCTTCTAACCCAAGCAGGAATTTATTTGACTCATAGCCATCTTTGGAAAACTAACTCACCAACATAAAAATTGTGATCTCAGCACATGTTTACATAATTCAGACAGGTCAACAGAAGTAGATACTGATGCAATATCAGTCTATTTACAATATAGAACAGTTTCTTGAATGGGAATGGCTACTAGAAGTGTAAAAAGTCCAAGCAAGCATGCACTCATCAAGCAAGTTCCTGTTGTAGGAAAAAAGTAAATAAAATAACGCCTGATAGAAACCTGTGATTATCAGAAGAATGACATTAGAACTGCAGAGCAGTGTTGAAACCAGTTTTGGTGCAAGGAAGAATATCCAAGGTGCTGCTGCAGCCACAACAGCATAACCCACCTACAACAGAAGAAAGAGACCTATTAGTATAGGTTTGCCCCGTCAGGACTACAAGAAACAGGAAAATGCAACACAAAAAAAGCATGTTGTATATGAGAAAAGCAGAGGCACCATAAGGATACACTTCTCCCGATAAATCTGGTACATAATAGAAAAAAATAACCACTCCTGTAGCTCGACAATTGAAGGGATGAATGCATATATAGTTTCCAAATTCTGGACCTTTAGTAGAAAGCACAGTGAATAAGCATGTGATATACTTGCCAGTAGGAAACAATAAAATACACTCCCAAAAATGCTTGTAGGTTGGCGATGAACAGATAGTGGGGCCTCCTGCAGTAGATCAACAAACCTAAGACATGAAAAACAATATAATTTACCATCAGTAAAGTAAGAAAATTTTGAACGCTTTCTCTCCAATATGTACAACACACAATTGAAACATGAAAATCATTCAGTTGAGACCAGTGTTCTAAAACAAGTTATATGCGGCCGCATATGCGGCCGCATATAAGGATGCGGCCTTTGACCGCATGAGAATTAAGATATGCGGTCGAATTATGCGGTCGGCCGCATAATCGACTGCATAAATGTTATGCGACCGCATATGCGAATATGCGGGCGCATAATCGGCAACTAAAAAATCCCAACCCGTTAAGAAACACGACCCGTTAAACATAAAAATCAGTTTTTTAATTTTAAAATACTTATGTTTGACATGCTTTTGATTTGGACGTAAAACTAAATAGTTATGTTTTGTGTGTAGATTGCTTTAGACGTTAGATTTTAGTTATTTTATGTATTGATCGTCATAATGACGATGATGTTTTAGTATGAATTAATCCATATTTTTAAAAGCTAATATGCTTTTTTCCTTATTCCTATAATTCTTATCTTTTTTAATTTAATGTACACAAACACATAAACTTATTGCTTATTTATATACTAAATTATTCATTTTCGCGTAAACCGCGTAAACCGCATAATCGACCGCATAATCTGCTTATGCGCTATGCGCTCATAGACTGCGCGCATAATGAAACCGCCTTTTATAACACTGGTTGAGACTGATTAAACAGTACATGGATCATATAAATAGACAACCATACAGGTTTTTCTTGTCACTAGACTCACTGCACCAAAAGAAAATTGCAGCAAAATGCCTCATATGTGTTGCTGCAATGTGATGCAACTTCTTGATAGACGCTGAGAAAGATTGCATCTTTTCTGGAAATCAGACCAAGTTGCAAATTTCCATGTCAATGAACTCTTAATCCCTGAAATTTCTCCCCTTTACCTAAACTTTGTTGAAACCCAAAAAACACCAATGACAAGGCGGTGAAGGAAAAGAAAAAGAAAAAGTCTTGCCCCTATGACTATGAATTCAGCTACACGAATCCTTTTCCTCTTCCATCTATCTTCAATAGCCGTCTTCTTTGTTAAATCAGCAAGAATAATATTCTTCCTTAATCCATCCATGTTCAATTCAAATTATCATTGACTACATTTGTATCACTTTACCTCAAAGGAAGAAACATCTAAGTTCATATAGATTCTGCACACATGACTCAGTGTTCCTCGAGTTAGCTCCAATAAGTATAACATTCTCTACTAAATAAGCAAGTGTCACTTCTCTTTTAATTGTATATATTCTTGTTCATTTCACTGTCCATTATACCTGAATTTAGCAATCTGAGATGCAGCAACTCCATTAGCTATGATAATATTAGTTATTCTAATGGATGCATCCATCCAACTAGGATTGCTCGTCCAACCATCTGAATCATACTCACTCAATTTAAACCACCAATAATTTGCACCCATTTCTTATCCAATCATTTATTAGCACATTGCTTGTCCATATTAACATTGTTGTTTCAGGGACATCTATTGATTGGATGTAGTATTCCTTATATATCTAATGTCCCGCGTCTTCCAACCTATAAATCATGGCACATCGATATGGTCAATAATACACTTCAATTCTCCTGCTTTGATTCAATGTTCAACATCAACTTAGTCATATTGCTAGTATGGCAAAAGTGATTGCTCTAAATCGTCCATCAATGTGGCAAATATCTTCTTGTCTTCCTATGATTTTGCTTAAGATTGTTTTCATATGTTTAAGTTTTTGTCTCGGTAATGTACCTCTGTTAGATTCTATAACTACTCACTAACTTTCTACTTTAGAAGCTATCCTTACCCCCAATCGTGTCATCAAATCCCATATCATAACCTGTTCCTTTTTTGTGCTGATTATTGGCTACTTAAAGTACGCCTCCATTTTAGTCTTGGCTGGGTGCCAACGACAGAAGAAATTGTAGAACGAGACTGCAACCTTTACAGTTATAATAATGATGACAATAACTTTCTGATGCTCTCATTAAAACCCTCAAACCATCAGGGATGATGAGTCTGTCCGATCTTAGCAACTCTAAGATCACACCACCAATCACACATGATGAACACAACACTCCCAAAAAAGAACACCAACATACGTGAAATTCATCCAACCAAGCCTAAGCCCTTATGATGCCGAGATGAGAGATTTACTATGAATGGAAATCAAGGCTATGAAAGCCAACAACTTCCTAAGCTCACATTCTCCTTCATTATAGCTTTGATCATCTTGCTCCGAGGATAGAAACCAAAAACACCCCTTCTCACAGTAATGATAGATATTAGAGGGTTACAAGGAAACCCTGGCACTTGCCATAACTTAATGACGACCTACGTCAATAAGTGATCTAGGCCCAAATTACCAAAGTCTTGCATGACTTCCTGAATTCAGGTCCGACTGCAACCAGGCACAAAGCCCATAGGACACGAGACGCTTCCCCACCACCAACATCATTCCCACCAGAAACAAGCTGATCAGTGCCTCTTTATCAGCAACCTTAAATCTTTGCCACAATCATTTTTCTAACCCAAACGCCAACATCTGGAACTATCTAAAATTTGACTTGCAAGAATTGCTGGAAGTCATAACCTCTACCTTCACCATTGCTTATTCTTGCTTTTGCCCCGGTGATTCAGACAGTGCCAATTTCACCACTTTTCTATAATGATCCGAGATCTTCAATAATTAAAATCTGGACAGTTTCATGCACAAAGATCTCATCGACACGAATAAAACATTAAATGGATCAGAATATCGGAATTAAATCAAACTAGTCGGGTCGTATGGATCTATAATGTTCTTCCAGTGAGCGGAGTTGTAGGAATTGGAAACGGGAAGAGCTAGGGTTTTGGCATTCGAGTGAGGAGTGAGAATTACAGTGCGTTTTCCTCGGCGACGGCCGCCGCGGCCGCCGCGGCCGAAGCGGATGATGGAGAGGCGACGGCGTGCCTCTCGTTTGGCATCGTTCTCAGCTGTGGCCTCTTCCGCTGCTGCTGCTTCTCCCTTCAGCACCGCTTCTCTGTTGCGAATAGTGAATCCAGGAATCTCGAAGAGACGCGGTCGCTGGCTTAGAAGGGATTGAGCCGTTTTAATTTTGATTGACACAGTTGAGAGTATATTGGGGGTTTTAAAAGGGTATAATTGGTATTTAAAAAATTTAAGCGCTCTGTGTGAAGCAATTATGTCTGTGCGCATAGGAACTCATCAGGTATAAATGTACCGGGAATATCTTTGGGTAATCGGAAGTCGTTTCCACCCGAATGCTTCCCATGTAAACCCCCTTTCAGTGCTCCCCGGTTTTCCACCCTAAAACCCTCTCCCACGATCTCCTCCGCCGAAGAAACAAAAATACAACGAAGACGATGTATTGGATCACGATAAGCATTGTGTCGCTGACGATCGGTTTGCATCGGTCCACTTCGATCCGCTTTTCCAGAGGGTGCCGAAGAAGGAGTCGAAGGTGCCTATCGATTCTCGGTTCGCGAGGATGCTGAAAGATGATAGCTTTGCTTCTTCGTCGGCGCCGATTGATAAGAGAGGGATGCCGAAGAAGGAGAAAGAGTCAAATCCTTTGCTGCGATGAGAGAGAGAAAGAGGAGGAGGATGGTGAGAGAGAAAGAGGATCAGAGGTTGAAGTTTCGGCGGACGAGAAGGAGGATTATTACAAGGTAATTGCATGGTTTTCTTTTACTCATATAAATCACTTCTTCTAATCAATTTTTTTTTGGAATGCACTGGCCTTTTATGTCATCATGGCATATTTGCTTCCTCGCATAGTATTGGTCGCAAATTGTGCTTTATTTGTTTGTTTATTTTCATTTCTATTTGATTTCATTAAATGTATCTGTTTGTTTATTTTCATTAAATTTATATGTTAAGGCCAAAATTGACCGAAACAGTCGTGAAGCTGACATGGACTCCTCATGCTGAGTCAGAGCCTCGTCAACAGGTGAAGTGTGACCCTGAGTTGGAAGAACCTGGGTCGAATGATGGTAGCTGACGATGGTGCGGTGCTCGATCGACCTTCGGTCAGTTGAAACGTCGATCGCTCGAGTCTGAGGGGCTCGATAATGACCCTCGACGCTGGACGATGACCGTCGATCTGCACCACAAGAACACGTTATGGGTGTCGGATTTGGGTTCCGACCCAAATCCTCTCCGATGCTTAAGTTAGTGTGGGAACCTAAGAAAGAGAGTAAGCTTGGTGCAGCTGAGATCGACCCTCGGAGGTTCGTCTCAGGATTGGCGGCGCAAGCTCGAATGTATAAAAAATATCAGCTGAGAGAGTAGAGTTATATGTCTTAGACCTCGTACCATGGAAGAATGGAACCCATTTATCTTTGTTTTTCTGTCCATTTATATGTGGTTCCTCCCCGATCCCTCATTGATTAGGCCACGATCTCCTCCGGAATTCGGGGTAATAGCTGCCCATTTACTCGGCCACATTAATCTCCTTCCCGAATATTGGCGTGTGCCTAATGGTTGATCGACCCGTTCGTCAGACTCAGCAACGCCCTGCTCTGAGCGGCAGGTATCAGGTTGCGGGCGCCTAACGGGTCGGGTGCTTAGATACTCCAATAGGGTCCATACCCGTGCACTAACAATGGCACCCATCATTCGTGTCTCAGAAGCTGCGCCGATTGAGACCGTATGATGTGTTATCTTCTTAAATGCACACATTTCTCGAAACATTTGATTAGATTTGTGCCTCTAGAACCCTTTCATCTTTGAATTGATCTCCGTCGATTCTTATGGCCTGCTCCAGACACATGTCGTCAATCGACCGTTAGCCGGTTGAATTTCTTCGTATAAGAAGAAAAGCAAGGAAAAAGAAGAGATTTTTTTCACTTCGTCTTCCTTCTCGCCTCAAAAGCTTGCTTCCAGCGTTGTCTTCCCGAAGATCGCTTGCTTTTATTAAGGTATCCCCATTGACCGATTTTGACTCTCTCTAGATCCGTCAAGTATGTTTGCTCCGGTCGTAATGAAGGAGCCGTCCTACGAGGAGCACATGGCGTGCCTTCGGCCTTCACGATGCGGGGAGGTTCCTGGAAAAGGAAAAGGAGTTTGGATAGAACCGGACCTTCCTATTCGCCAGAGGGATCAGAGCTCGAAGGTTCCCGAAGTTATCCTAGAGATGGCCCCCAGGTTTTCCCTCGGTCTGACCGCTGAGTTCTGGCGAGGTTGTTTTTGTCATCCTTTTAGGGTTAGAGTACCTAATTTGGATGAGAGAGTGTGTTTCCCACAGAAAAGTGAGGTGGGGGTGTATCTTAAAGCGTTTCACCTAGGACTTCGGTTCCCCCTTCACCCATTCATCGTAGAGGTTCTGTGCTCTTCGGAGCTTTCTATTTGTAGAGTCGCTCCTCAAGCTTTTCCCCCTTAGTTGGCTTCATCGTGCTGTGCGAGCTCTGTGGGGTCTGACCGACCATCAGGCTATTAAGATACTTCTTTAGGATAGTATCCGACTATCGCCGAGTGTGATACCATATTGCTGCTCGCCCTGGAACGAGGCTCATATACAACCTTCCGATTTTCGACCATGGGTGAGAGGATATCTTTGTGTTTGTCGTCCTTCCTAAACTGGGTCCGTTGATCAATGGTTGGAGTTCTCCGAATCCTGAGCTTGCGGAAGAGTCTATGTTATCAACAGAGGATGTCAGAGCTAGGTTGTCGCCGGATGAGGCTGAGGCGGTGAAACTCCCTCTAGGTCGACCGAGGTGAGAAAGGTCGACTCAAAATTTGTTGGATGATCATATGTTGAAGACCATTTTGTGGAGCCCGGGTAATGTATTTTGACTCTATGTCTTTATCTTTGCCACTCACGATAATTATATCCGTTGTTTGCAGATATGACTAACAGAAATAGACGGAGCGGTGATTTCGGTATGGACCGAGACTGGAGGGAGCATCTGAAAAAGAAAATAAGCGTCGAAAGGTCGGGCGCCTGTGCTGAAAGGCCGAGCGCACGCGTCGAGGGGTCCAGCTCTCGGTCTCTCCTCCCAATCAACCAAAGCTCTTCTTCCGAGGGGGGAGATTAGGCAGACCCCCAGGCCCTCTTCACGAACCTCCTCAAGAGAGGCCTCCAGCCAGGCCCCCGTGCGGCCTCCCGTGTCCCTGGCCTCCGTCGTGGTTGCGGAGCCGCAGGTGGTGGTCGACGTCGACGCTGCCGACGCTGCCGAGCCGAACGAAGCGATCGGCCAGAAGAGGGAGATGCCTTCCCATAGGGAGTAGTCTGGAAAGAGGAGGCGAGTGGAGGAGGAGGATCCCTTGAGGAAGGGCATGTGGGTCGCTCCTCTCGAGCCTCAGTGGGGTGGTGGAGACTCCTTCGACATCACAGGCCCCCGTGACGTCCCTTCTGGATCAGTGGCCCTGGGGCGACATTGTGTTGCACGTTCCTTTGGTCGGCCCGATCCTTGCGGAGTTAGATCGAGTGTTACTGCTCAATCGGCTTTCGTCTCGATCCTCTGGGCCGGTACAAGGTGACTTTCACCTGCCTCCATTCGCCATTGGAAAGGAGGAGTTTGCCGTGCTGGATTTCGGGACGATTGCTCGGTTAGTGGAGAACTCGATTCTCCCTATGGATCTGGAGCTTCTGCAGAGGTTGGACCTTGAAAGGGTGGCCAATTTTTTTGTGGGGAGCGGATACCAGATACGTCGTCTGCCTCTTTGTTTATTGTTGCCCGAGTCAGTCGTTCTTTGACTAACCCCCTTTTTTGCAGATGTCCGTTCTTGGAGCCGTGCTGCGCCGTCAAGTTACCGACTTGATCGAATGAGGTCGGCAGGTGGTAGACGCAGAGCGCAAAGCGTTTGGCCTCGAGGCTCGGATGAAGGCAGCGGAGGATGCCCTGGGGAAAGCCCTCGTGGCTAAGGCGGCGGCTGAGTGGGCAGCTGTGGAGGCTAAGGACAGCCTTTCGTTGCTATCGAACCTCTACAAATCTGCCGAGCTTCAGTGGCGGATGGAGAAGTCTCAACTCGAGGCGGAGCTCGGCGCCTCTCGAAAGGAAACGGTCGAGCTTTGGGCCAACGCTTGCGACTCCGAGAGGTTGGCAGAAGCTTGCAAGGCGGAGGCGGCTGAGCTTCAGGCCAAAGTTGTTGGGCTCGAGGAGGCCACTGCAAGGGAGAAGGCAGAGCTTACGGTAAAGTTCACAAAGGCGATGGAGGCTTTTACCAGTGTCTTTGCGTCCGGAAGTGCTTCTCCTCCCTCTTACGCTGGCAAGCCTTAGTTTAGGCTTCGTGTAATGTTCCTTTATTCAAATAAATGAGAACTTTTTTGCAAGCTTGGTATGCGCTGTCACATTTCTTTTTTACTTGAATAGATGCGTGTGTATGGCCCCTCAACGACCCAACTTCAAATTTCATAGAAATCTTTAGGCAAGTTTTGCCGTTGATAAGTTAGGTGCATTCAATCGATGAATGCAACCTTTTAAACCATAAATCACGCTTCCTTGGGTAGCGACGGGCGAAGCCCCTTCTACGTATGGCCGACGAACGTCGGGGTCGGTCAGCGGCGAGGGGGGATCCCTCAACTCATGGCTGACGACAAGGGTCGTTCGGTGGCGAGGGGCGATGCCCCTTCGACTTACGGCCAACGAGCATCAGAGGTCGTTCAGTGGCAAGGGGGAATCCCTCGACTTACGGCTTATGACAAGGGTCGTTCGGTGGCGAGGGGCGAGGCCCCTTCGACTTATGCTCGACGAGCATCGGGTGTCAGTCAATGGCAAGGGGAAATCCCTCGGCTTATGATTGACGAGTGTCTGTGGGTTGTTCAGTGGCAAGGGGGATCTCTCGGCTTACGGCTGACGACAATGTTTAGAAGGTTTTTTCGACTGATGTCAAAAAACGATCGACTTTGTATTCATCATGAACAGGCATAGGATAAAAGACGAAGATAGATTTCAATCGTTTACCCCCGTTGGTACAATCATTGATAATACTTCCGCATGTGCTCAGCGTTCCAAGGATGAGGAAGTTCTGTATCATCCAAAGTAGCGAGTTGGTAGGTGTCAGAACGGAGTACGTCGATCACTGTGTAAGGTCATTCCCAGTTTGCAGCAAGCTTCCCTTGCTTGAGAATCTCGGGAGTGAAAACAGCCTTACGCAGCACCAAGTCGCCTACACGGAAGCTGTGTTCGCGGATCTTTGAGTTGAAATAGCGGGCCATGCGTCCTTTTTGTTTGATGAGGGTCGCCAGAGCCTATTCGTGGACCTCATCCACCAGTTGTAGGTTGAGCTCGAGGCATTCTGAGTTTCTTTCTTCATCATAGTATTGGAGACGAAGCGGTCGCTCATTGACCTCTACTGGGACGACGGCTTCACATCCGTAGGCCAGCATAAATGGTGTTTCCCCCCGTCGAGGTTTTGTGGGTTGTTCTGTACGACCATAGTATGCCGGGGATTTCATCCGGCCCAGTCCCTTCGAGCCCGGTTATCCTCTTTCGAAGGAGCCCGAGGATGCTTTTGTTGGCTGCTTCTGCCAATCCGTTCGACTGGGGATGTGCGACAGAGGCGAAGTGCAACTTGATTTTCAGCTCTGAGCAGAAGTCTTTGAAGCCGGCGCTGTCGAACTGTGTCCCATTTGATGGAAATTGAATTCCACCCCAAGTAATTTTGATGATGAGCACACCAAAGCTTAGTGTACTAACTACACTACACTTTAAGTATGCAGATTTCGTGAAGCTCTACTCATACTCAAAGAAGCACACTTCAACGCTCCAAGACAAAGACGAACATGACTACACTCAAGTGATGAAGTTCAAGCTCGAGAAGCACAAAAAGAAGCTCGCCTTCACTTCATCAAGTTGACTAAACTTCCGAAGACATGTTCTGAGTCTAGTGTGAGTGTGTCGTGTCTTTTAGGGTATTTGTTAAAGCCATATCAAATAGACAACACACACACAAATGATTTCGAAAATAATTTTAACTATCTTCAAAATAGTTTTCAAGAGCTTTTCTAGTCACTTCATAATTTTCGTAGTGAAACTCCACGCACCATGGAGCTAACTACATGTCTGACTAGAAGAACAACAGGAAAAACTTCTCTGGGAGTCGACTACCTATATGAGGGAGTCGACTACCAGCTGTAAATTTCAGACGGTTTGAAATTCAAATTTTGAAATCTCTTGAGCAATTTACTCCGAAATTTTTGGGACAAAAGTCAAACGAAATTTGAAATTCAAATCTCAGTTTTTCCCTATAAATAGAGCTGAAATATTTTGTAAAAAAAAGACAACATTGAAAATCAAATTTGTGAAAGCTCTCTTGAATTAAAGCTCTCTAATTTTCTCTCTAGCCAATTTAATTTCTGTTTTGATCTTGCAATATTTTCTCATTCTTTTTGAAGATCATACTATTATTTTTTGTTGGCTAAATTGTTTTTCAAAATCCTTACTATTATTCTCTCTAATTTTATTTGAAGGATTTTTGAAAAAGCTCTAGATCACAAAGAACTCATCTCGTATCTTTGTGTGATCTAGATTATCATTCTATTAAGCCACTACACAAATTGTCTATCTTTTGATTGGCTATAGAATCGGGTGTATAAACCAATCTCTATCACTTATTGTAGAGTATTGGACAAATCTCTTATTGTGTTGATTGTTGGAACACTAGACAAGTCTAGTTGTTGCAAGTTGGAAAGTCCTCGGTTTGTGAGGTAAGGGTAAACCTTAGACAAGTCTAGGTGTTGTGGTTGGAAATCCTGGTCAAGGCTAGGTCGTTGGAAATCCTAACGAGTGAAGTTAGGTGCTTGTATTTGCCAAGGCAGATAGTGGAAATCTCGTACCGGATTGGTCGGGGACTGGACGTACCCGGGTTGCGGGGAACCAGGATAAAAATCCTTTTGTTTGCGATTGTTGATCTGTGCTTGATTATCTTTACATTTATTTTTCTATCTTCTATCTACAGCAAAGATCAATTTATCTCTATTCGCTGAAATTCATACTTGTGATCTTATTTGTTCTCACATATTCTCTGGGAGTCGACTACTGCTCATAAGGAGTCGACTACCTGCTGTGAAATTACTTTGTGCATTTTAAAAATTATATTGTTGATTAAGAACCAAGCGTAGATCACTCTACTTGGTTTCTTCGGCAACGCTAGAAGGAATTTATTTGTGTTAATATCGTTGAGCGAAAAAGTTTACTATATACACAACACTATTCAACCCCCCCTTCTAGTGTTGTTTGCCATCCACAGGATCCAACACTTGGTATCAGAGCGAGGTATCGAGATGGCATCAACAATGGTAGCATCCGTCCTCCAACGATTTGATGGAACAAATTATGCGGATTGGAGAAAGAGGATGTTGAAAGACATTGAATCCCTTGGACATATGGCGTGGAGTTTTATCGAGTTCCCGTACATCAAGCCTACCACTCCTCCATCCCAATGGACAAACCAAGACACGGAAAAAGCCGTTCTTCACTCTGAGGTAATGAGTCTATTATTATTTAATATTGACGACTCTATCTTTGAGTACGTTTCAGAGACCGCTACGACATTTCAAATATGGAACTTGCTTAAAGTCAAGTATGGAAAGGAGACTATTGAAAAATGGATTTTTAACACCAGGATCACCAAAAGACGAGAGCAAACTTAACGAAGAAGAGAATGATTCAAATTCGGATGACTCAAGTGATGAAGGAACGAAAGAGCAACCCGCAAATAATATGTGCATGATGGCTTGTCAAGATGATAAGGATAAGGTATGTGAATCCAGTTCTGACGATGAAAATGATTTTGACATTGCTAGTGCTTATGAGAATTTGTACATAGAATACGGAAAATTGACAAAGAGATTCAAAAGTTTAAATAATAAGTATAAAGTCTTGCTTAATAACCATGATAATTTATCTAGCAAACATGATAACTTATTGGATGATTATGATGATTTGAAAAATAACTTTACTAGTTCAAACGCTTCACCACATGATCATAAGTGCTTGAAGGACAAGTTTGATTCTTTATCGAGTGATCACTATTTATTGAAAAATGAACATGCGTTGTATGTCTCTTGTTTAAATGATAAAATAGAATCACTTGAAAATATTATGGCTTATAGTCGTATAAAGCATGAAGAATTAGTTGCAAAACTTGATTGTATCAAGAATAATCCTATTCCCTCTCCTAAAAATGTTGCTAATAAGTATATTTATGCTCAAGCTTCTACTTCTAAAGAAATGAGTAGAAATGTAAATGTCGCGCATGCTAATGTTAAAAAGTACGCCTTTATGTATGGTAAAGATACTAGACACAATAGTGTACACAATAAACCACATGTTATATCCCACAACACGGCACATAAAAATGTTGTACACAATGCACATCAAAGATTACACTTTGTACACAAAGTACACAATGCTAGGAATAACATGATATGGGTGCCTAAACACTTAGGCGTGCATGATAAAAATATTTATGTTCAAAATTTGACCAATAGTATGCATGGATTCTATAAAGATTCATTTGTTCATAGGAAATCAAATTCACATCGAATTTGGGTTCCAAATAAGTAACTCTATTTTTTTCAAACATTAGGGTATCCACATGCTTCATGTATATTATTCTGATACCCAAACGCTTAAAATGATATGTAAATAAAACTTTTTTTCTAACATATCGGACCCAATTAGAAGTGGGTACCAACCGTGTAGAGATTATTTTATTTCAGGACATTTGGATAATGGATAGTGGATGCTCAGCACACATGACATGGAACGCAAAATTACTTACCAATCTAAAAATGTATGATGGCGGAACCGTGACATTTGGTGACAACAAGAAAGGTAAAATTGTCAGAATTGGCAATATCGGCAGTCACTCAAAATTGCTCATCAAAGATGTAAGCTTGGTGAAAGGACTAAAGCATAATCTATTAAGCATAAGTCAACTATGCGACAAAGGTATGAAAGTTATATTTACTCTTGACTCATGCTTAGTATATGACAAAGATATGAAAAATATCCTTGTTAAAGGTAAACGAATAGAAAATATCTATGTACTTAGACTAAATGAGTATGAATCAAATGTATGTTTAATTGTTTCAACAAATGATCCACTGCTTTGGCATAGACGCTTTGGACATGTGAACATCAAAAACATGGATAAGATTTCTAGGAAAGAGTTGGTGCAAGAACTTCCTAAGATAAGTTTTAAATTAGATAAAATATGTGACTCATGTCAATTTGGCAAAATACATAAGAGTTCATTCAAAAATATTGGAGCACTTAGTTCTAATGGACCACTTGAACTACTTCATATGGACTTGTTTGGCCCAAGTAGAACTCCATCATTATGCAACTCTAGATACGTATTTGTCATAATCGATGATTTTACTCGATATACGTGGGTATTATTCTTAACTCATAAGAATGATGCCTTCCTTGAATTCGAAATATTTTTCAAAAGGATTGAACGTTTATATTCCATGAAAATTATTTCTTTAAGAAGTGACCACGGTGGTGAATTCGAAAATGAACATTTTAAATCTTTTTGTGAAGAACGAGGCATTTCTCATACTTTTGCTTTTCCCAGAGCTGCTCCTCAAAATGGGGTAGTTGAAAGGAAAAACAGAACACTCCAAGAGTGTGCACGAACAATGTTGTGTGAAAGCAACCTTCCAAAGAATTTTTGGGCGGAAGCTGTAGCAACCGCGTGCTATATTCAAAATAAAGTTTTAATTAGAAAACCTTTTGAAAAGACCCCTTATGAGTTATTACTCCAACGAATTCCAAAGGTATCTTACTTCAGAGTTTTTGGTTGTAAATGCTACATTCTGAACACTAAAGATAACTTAGATAAGTTTGACTCCAAAGCGGATGAAGGCATATTTATCGGTTACTCTTTACGTAGTAATGCATATAGAATTTACAATAAAAGTTCCGAAACTATTGTTGAAACTCTACATGTAACATTTGATGAATCTGTACCTCATAACATTACTCACAATGATGATGATGAAAGCATGCTCTTTGCATCCACTCCTAATAATGAATCTATCAATGATATCCCTAGTTCTTTGCCTAAATCATTTCCTGAAGTTACACATCACTCACACACACAAGTCTTAGGTGACATTGATGCAGGAATTAGAACTAGATCTCAAATAGAACACTTAACACATGTTGCATTTGTTTCTAACATTGAGCCGAAAAAGGTAGAAGAAGCTTTTGCAGATGAAGCATGGATCGAGGCTATGCAAGAAGAACTTCTACAATTTGAACGCAATCAAGTATGGGAGTTAGTGCCTAGACCGGAAGATCGTCCCGTTATCGGTACCAAATGGGTATACCGGAACAAACTAGATGAAGATGGAAATGTGATAAGGAATAAGGCAAGGTTAGTAGCACAGGGTTACTCTCAAGAGGAAGGTATAGACTTTGATGAAACCTTTGCTCCTGTTGCTAGACTAGAATCTATTAGGATGTTACTCGCATTTGCATCATATAAGAATTTTAAACTTTATCAGATGGATGTAAAAAGTGCTTTCCTAAACGGATTCATAAAGGAGGAAGTCTACGTTGAACAACCTCCAGGATTTGAACATGATAAGAAAACAGGATTTGTTTACAAGTTAAACAAAGCCTTATATGGGCTAAAGCAAGCTCCAAGAGCTTGGTATGAAAGACTAAGAAAATTCTTAAGTGACTCAAGTTACACTGTTGGAAAAATAGATACAACCTTATTTGTTAAGAAAGTTCACAATGATATCATTCTTATCCAAATATATGTAGATGACATCATTTTTGGATCTACTAATGAGGATCTTTGCCAAGAGTTTGCCAAGTTAATGCAGGAAGAATTCGAAATGAGCCATATGGGGGAGCTAACATACTTTCTCGGATTGCAAATCAAACAAGGAAAAGATGGAACCTTCATTCATCAAACA
The DNA here is from genome assembly GCA_030789695.1 of Scilla litardierei. Taxonomy (NCBI): domain Eukaryota; kingdom Viridiplantae; phylum Streptophyta; class Magnoliopsida; order Asparagales; family Asparagaceae; genus Scilla; species Scilla litardierei. Next base: position 33,443,259 of record CM061131.1, on the reverse strand, counting down.
AAGTATGCAAGAGACTTGATCAAAAGGTTCGGAATGGAAACTGCATCCGGAAAGAACATACCAATGGCAACATCCACATCCTTAGACAAAGACGAAGCAGGTAAAAAGGTTGATCAGAAAACATATCGAGGTATGGTCGGTTCCTTACTCTACTTAACCGCCAGCAGACCTGACATCATGTTTAGTGTTTGTGCATGTGCTAGATTTCAATGTGATCCTAGGGAATCACACCTTAAAACAGTAAAAATACATATTTAGATATCTTAAAACCACATCTGACTTTGGACTTTTCTATCCCAAAGGAAGCACATTCGATTTAACTTCATTTAGTGACGCAGACTATGCTGGTTGTAAAGCCACAAGAAAAAGCACAAGTGGAACATGTCATTTCCTTGGACATTCCCTTGTCTCGTGGTTTAGCAAAAAGCAAAGTTCCGTCTCACTATCCACCACTAAGGCAGAGTATATAGCTGCCGGACTTGCCTGTGCTCAAATACTTTGGATGAAACAAGTCCTCGTCGATTATGGTGTTAATGCATCTACATGTGTAATTTATTGTGATAATAAAAGCAACATAAATCTCACTAAAAACTCAGTTCTTCATCCTAGAACAAAACATATTGATATTAGACACAGATTTATTGATGATCATTGTGCCAAAAAGGATGTTGAACTTAAATTTGTCTCCTCTGAGTTTCAAGTTGCAGATATTCTAACAAAACCCTTACAAAAAGATACATTCTCCAGACTTCGACAAGAATTGGGTATTGTTGGAGAAAAAGAATTGAATAATGCTCAGTTATAAATTTTTTTTTTGTTTTTGTTGATGACAAGGGGGAGAAAATTCATGTGACATGAAATGTAAAATAAAATCAAATCCTATGTATACTGTTTTGTGTATTGCTTCGATGTAGGGGGAGAACCGCATCAAAGCAAGGGGAGTAAGTATACCATATATTTTATTTTTTACTTCATTTCTTTCTCATGTTTGGGTGTCATCATCAAAAAGGGGGAGAGTGATGGAAATTGAATTCCACCCCAAGTAATTTTGATGATGAGCACACCAAAGCTTAGTGTACTAACTACACTACACTTTAAGTATGCAGATTTCGTGAAGCTCTACTCATACTCAAAGAAGCACACTTCAACGCTCCAAGACAAAGACGAACATGACTACACTCAAGTGATGAAGTTCAAGCTCGAGAAGCACAAAAAGAAGCTCGCCTTCACTTCATCAAGGTGACCAAACTTCCGAAGACATGTTCTGAGTCTAGTGTGAGTGTGTCGTGTCTTTTAGGGTATTTGTTAAAGCCATATCAAATAGACAACACACACACACAAATGATTTCGAAAATAATTTTAACTATCTTCAAAATAGTTTTCAAGAGCTTTTCTAGTCACTTCATAATTTTCGTAGTGAAACTCCACGCACCATGGAGCTAACTACCTGTCTGACTAGAAGAACAACAGGAAAAACTTCTCTGGGAGTCGACTTCCTATATGAGGGAGTCGACTACCAGCTGTAAATTTCAGACGGTTTGAAATTCAAATTTTGAAATCCCTTGAGCAATTTACTCCGAAATTTTTGGGACAAAAGTCAAACGAAATTTGAAATTCAAATCTCAGTTTTTCCCTATAAATAGAGCTGAAATATTTTGTAAAAAAAGACAACATTGAAAATTAAATTTGTGAAAGCTCTCTTGAATTAAAGCTCTCTAATTTTCTCTCTAGCCAATTTAATTTCTGTTTTGATCTTGCAATATTTTCTCATTCTTTTTGAAGATCATACTATTATTTTTTGTTGGCTAAATTGTTTTTCAAAATCCTTATTATTATTCTCTCTAATTTTATTTGAAGGATTTTTGAAAAAGCTCTAGATCACAAAGAACTCATCTCGTATCTTTGTGTGATCTAGACTATCATTCTATTAAGCCACTACACAAATTGTCTATCTTTTGATTGGCTATAGAATCGGGTGTATAAACCAATCTCTATCACTTATTGTAGAGTATTGGACAAATCTCTTATTGTGTTGATTGTTGGAACACTAGACAAGTCTAGTTGTTGCAAGTTGAAAAGTCCTCGGTTTGTGAGGCAAGGGTAAACCCTAGACAAGTCTAGGTGTTGTGGTTGGAAATCCTGGTCAAGGCTAGGTCGTTGGAAATCCTAACGAGTGAAGTTAGGTGCTTGTATTTGCCAAGGCAGATTGTGGAAATCTCGTACCGGATTGGTCGGGGACTGGACGTACCCGGGTTGCGGGGAACCAGGATAAAAATCCTTTTGTTTGCGATTGTTGATCTGTGCTTGATTATCTTTACATTTATTTTTCTATCTTCTATCTACAGCAAAGATCAATTTATCTCTATTCGCTGAAATTCATACTTGTGATCTTATTTGTTCTCACATATTCTCTGGGAGTCGACTACTGCTCATAGGGAGTCGACTACCTGCTGTGAAATTACTTTGTGCATTTTAAAAATTATATTGTTGATTAAGAACCAAGCGTAGATCACTCTACTTGGTTTCTTAGGCAACGTTAGAAGGAATTTATTTGTGTTAATATCGTTGAGCGAAAAAGTTTACTATATACACAACACTATTCAACCCCCCCTTCTAGTGTTGTTTGTCATCCACAGGATCCAACACCATTGTCCGTCACTATGGATTGTGGGATGCCAAAACGACAGACGATGGACTTCCAGACGAAGCTTCGAGCTTCCTTCCAAGTGATCCAGGACATGGGTTCTGCCTCGATCCATTTTGTGAAGTAGTCGATCGCCACTATTAGGTACTTCCGTTGCCCACTCGCTTGTTTAAATGGACGAATGAGGTCTAGTCCCCACTTGGCAAAAGGAACTAGACTGATGATGGGGATCAGATCAGTGGGTGGCGCCGAGCTGATCTTTAAGAATTTTTGGCAGGTCGAGTACCTTCGAACGTATTCGATGGCATCTTTAACATTGTTGGCCAAAAATACCCTTGTCTTACGGCCTGTAAAGCTATGGATTTTCCTATGCAGTGGTTTTCGCAATCGCCCTCGTGAATCTCTTGGATCATGTAGTAAGCTTCATGCGAGGCTAAACATTTAAGGTAGGAGAAGACGTCATATCTGGTCCATCGTCTTTTCTTTTGTACAATTAACGATCTAACAGGACGAATTGGTAGGCCTTTCGTTCTAGCTTTTGTGTCTACATTGGGTCGGTAGGCTTCTCTCATGTGTTTAGGTAACTGATTTTGGGATCCATCCAAGTGATCCCTTGGTCGAGGCTTAGCAGCTCTTGCGCCAACCCGCTGGGATGTAGTAGAGTTGCACATATACGGTCCGATCGAGTCCCACGTTGGAGGAGGATGCAAGCTTTGACAAGGCATCGGCTCGATGATTCTTCGACCTTGGCACATGATGGATTTCCACGCGTTTAAACTTGGCGAGCTCCACTTCAGCGACTTGCATGTAACTCTGCATCGACTCATCGCAGGCCTCGAAGGTTCCATTCAGTTAGTGGACGACGAGGCTAGAGTCGCTGAGTAGTTGGACCACTCTTGCCCTTAGGGCTCGAGCCAATCAGATTCCGTTGATGGCCGCTTCGTATTCAGCACCATTGTTTGTGGTTTGGAAATCGAAGTAGAGTGCGCATTCGAATATATTGTCCGCGGATGTTTGAACAATTATTCCGGCCCCGCTTCCAGCTTGAGTGGCCGAACCGTCAACTTGTACGATCCAGGTTACCTCGTCTTCAATTGCATCATTCGGTGGATTGATACTTGTTGAGGGTGAGACAGTAGCCTCAGGCTATGTTAGTTGCGCATACCTCTTCGTGTGGGCCGTCGTCATAAGTGAGTTCGACAATGAAGTCGGCGAGAGCTTGCCCTTTGATGGCAGTTCTCGATTTAAACTGGATGTTGAATTCGCTTAGTTCGACGCTCCATTTCGTCATTCTCCCTGAACGATCGAGCCTCTTCAGGGTCTGCTCTAAGAGAGTGTCGGTGAGGACCAGGATGGTGTGCGCTTGGAAGTACGGTCGCAACCTCCTTGCAGATTGTACCAGTGCGAAAGCCATCTTTTCGATCCTCGAGTAGTTGATCTCCGTGCCTCGAAGAACCTGACTGGCGTAGTAAATGGGCCGTTGGTACTCCCGAGTCTTCTTTGACGAGCGTCGAGCTTATTGCCTCCATGGTAGCGGCCAGATAAATGATGAGCTGGTCATCTTTATCTGGCTTAGTTAGGAGCGGTGGGCTGCGAAGGTACTCCTTCAACTCGGAGAAGGCTTTCGTGCAGTCTGCATCCCACTCGATGACTCTCTTGCCGCTTGACGTAGAGGCTATCACCTTTCTCAATACATTGAAGAAAGGCTGTGACCTCTCGGCTGACTTAGACAAGAAACGTCCCAAGGCAGATATCCTTCTGTTCAGCCTCTGGAGCTCTCTGAGGGTCGAGGGCTCCTTCATCGTGACAATCACAGCGATCTTGTCGTTGTTGGCATCGATCCCTCGATTCGTCAGCATGAAACCGAGAAACTTCCCCGATCGAACTCCAAAAGTACATTTGGCATGGTTTAGCCGAATGTTGTATCGTCGGATCCGTGCAAATATCTTCCGGAGGTCCATGACGTGATCCGTTGGCTTCTTCGACTTGACCAACATGTCGTCGACGTAGAATTCTAGGTTTCGTCCTATTTGAGCCTCGAAGACTTCGTTTATCATGCGTTGGTACGTGGCCACTGCATTTTTCAAACCAAATGGCATTTTGGTGTAACAAAAAATACCTCGATCAGTGATGAAAGAAGTTTTATCATCATCCTCTAGTGCCATCTGGATCTGGTTGTATCCTGAGAATGTGTCCATGAAGCTGAGGAGCTCGTAGCCCGGAGCACTGTCGACCAGATGATCGATTCGTGGCAGGGGGTAACTATCCTTCGGGCACGCTTTGTTGAGGTCAGTGAAGTCGACGCACATCCGCCATTCGCCGTTCGCCTTCTTCATTATCCCGACATTCGAAAGCCATTCAGGGTATTGACTTTTCGAATAAAGCCCGCTTCTAGAAGTCAATTCACTTCTCCGATCGCAGCCTTCATTTTTTCGCCTACCATGTTTCTCTTCTTTTGCTTCATGGGTCTGGAAGTCGGGTCGACCTCCAGCTTGTGGGATATTACCTCGGGGTCGATGCCGGGCATATCCTTCGGGGTCCAGGCGAAGATGTCAGCATGCTCTCTTAGGAGGGTGATTAACTGTTCCTTTAGGTTGAAAGGGAGCAGCGACCCAATAGAGACAGTTTTCCCTTCTTCTTCGGAGATCCGGATGTTCTCCATTTCTTCGACTGTTGCAGGCCGTCGATCTTCGACTCGTGGGTCGACTGGATCCGCCTGCTCGATCCTCCTCAGAGCGGTGGACAGCGTATAGCACAATCGTGCCTGTTTTTGATTCCATCTTGCCTTTTCGACTCCCTCGGGGATCTGGAATTTGATCATTTGATGGAAAGTTGAGACCACCGTTTCTATAGCGTTTAGTAGTGGTCTTCCGATGATCTCGTTATACACCGAGTTGATCTTCACCACCATGAAAATGGTTAGGCGAGTGATTTGTCGGGGATACGTGCCGCGTGTCACCGGTAGGGTGATGATGCCCGCTAACGAGACGGAATGCCCGATGAATCCCACCAGGGGCCCCGAACAAGGCGTCAACTTCACGGATGACAGCCGTATCCTCTCCAACATAGTGAAGAAGAGTATGTCACACGAGCTCCTGGTGTCGACAAGCCACCTTTTTACGGTGATCTCCTTGATGGTAGCCGTGATGATGACGGCATCATCATGCGGCAGTTCCACACCTTCCAAATATTCATCCGAGAAGTAGATAGGCGGCGTAGAATCTCTGGGGCGCTTTCGCCCCACAGACACTGTCATCAACCTTCCAGCGTAGGAGCTTTGGAGAGAGCTCGATAGCTCCGGGTGCGGGGGACCTCCCATTATCATGCCGATGAGATCAACACTGGGAGGTCTCGTGGCATCCTCGGAGGAGGTTGATGGGCGAGTCGACATGGTCGAGTGATTCGTCGATCGGGATGTCGACTCGTAGTTTCCCACATAGGGCGCCAAACTGTTAAGGACAAAATTGACCGAGACAGTTGTCAAGCTGACATGGACTCCTGATGCTGAGTCGAAGCCTCGTCAGCAGGTGAAGTGGGACCCTGAGTTGGAAGAACACGGGTCAAGTGATGGTAGCTGACGATGGTGCGGTGCTCGATCGACCTTCGGGCAGTTGAAACGTCGATCGCTCGAGGCTGGGGGGCTCGGTAACGACCCTCGACACTGGACGATGATCGTCGATCTGCATCACATGAACACATTATGGGGGTGGATCTGGGTTCCGACCCAAATCTTCTCCGATGCTTAAGTTAGTGTGGAAACTTAAGGAAGAGAGGGAGCTTGGTGCAGCTAAGATCGACTCACGGAGGTTCGTCTCAGGACTGGCGGCGCAAGCTTGAATGTATAAGAAATATCAGCTGATAGAGCAGAGTTCTATATCTTAGACCTCATACCTTGGAAGAATGGAACCCATTTACCTTTGTTCTTTTGTCCATTTATAGGCAGTGCCTCCCCGATTGCATGTAACCGTCCCTCATTGATTCGGGCACGATCTCCACCAGGATTCGGGATAATGGCTGCTCATTTACTTGGCCACGTTAATCTCTCCCCCCCCCCCCCCCCCCCCCCGAGTATTGGTGCATGCCTAATAGTCGAACGACCCGTTCGTCAGACTCAGCAACGCCCTGCTCTGAGCGGCAGGTATCGTGTTGCGGGCGCTTAACGGATCGGGTGCTCGGATACTCCAATAGGGTTTATACATGTGCACTAACAGTATCATTTACTAAAATTAATATGTTTTTGGATTTGTACTCACCGTGAACTTACATTGTTCTTTATGGAAAATGATTTTCTAGATCCATGCGTAAACCGTTTGCTGGTTCTTCTTCCATCTTCGCTTATTCTAGTTGAGTTGCGGGGCTTTAGATATATGTCATATCTCTTGGATTTTTAGTTTCCAGATTTTTTAAAACTTTGTTTTTCTTTAAACATGAATTTTCAACTTTATTATCATGATTTATGGTTATCATTCAATTCATTATGCTGTTTTTATGGTTCCAGCTTAAACTTTATTATCATGATTTATAGTTTTCTGTGTACTTCACAGGCTAGTTATTGTTTCTGGAAGTTGTAAGTTATTTCTTATGATAGTATTATCAATATTATCAACTGATTTAAATCTTCTTTTCTTGTCCCTTTTTTCTTGCAGGTTTTGACATAAAGTGATATTGGTCGGTATCTGATGGCAAACCATGATGATACACCCTTAACTGAAACAAGAGACTCATAGGCTTGCAGATGTTAATGGCATGTTCATTTGGTGGAATGTGTGAACGTGGAAAGTTGTAGGGGTGTAGAATCTTGGGAGAGAGAAAAGTGGTGTGGTGCGTTTCTTTGTTGGAAAGTTGGACGGAAAGTGGAGTTGGGAATTTCTTGTGGTGCCCACTCAACTTTCTTGTGTTTTTTTAGTTAAAGACGTTGAAACTAAATAGATCTAGAACATAGCTACGAACACCATCATAGAACTGATTTAGATCTAAAAGACATGCGAAATCTTAAAACTTTACCTCCTCTGATTAGGAATCATACCTGAGTCCATGACGATCCAGATGACTCAGCGGATGATCTTCCATATCAACACGAATCCACCGATTGAGAAATCCTTTGGCTTTCTCTTGGTTTCTCCTCTAGCGACGGGATTTAGAAAAGACGGATAATTTGTTCGTGTGTTCTGGGGATCTCAACCACTGAGATAAATAGGCTAGTCTCCTTAGCCCTATGGTTTCCAATTCGGACTATCAACGAATTGAAACACACATGTCTCTACACATAAAGGCCCACAACCTAATCTTCATTTAAGCCCAATTAATCAAAATAATGAGATCACTTACAACGGGCTTTATTAATGACAGTGTAGCATATATATAATTATTTTCACATATTAGCCCAACGTTGGATTAAGATCCAACTATGTTGGATAAGTTCTATCAATCTCCTACTTGGGCTATATGCTAAACTTTATAATTGCATTTTATTATGCATACCGAATAAGATCTTAACTTTCTGTCATATTGTTAATGTGTCTAAACCAATCCGATCCATCAATTAGATTAGCATATGATCAAAGAGATCTGCGCCGCATTGATCGCAGCTCGACACATCAGTGGTCACTGTGCTAATATAAAGGAAGGACATGGATGATGATGTGGATGTGTAGCATGGAAATTACATGTGATGTGATCTAACATGACTATTTTCAATTGATCCTCCTTAACCTTAGTGAGATCATAAACACAAACATATATTTTCATATACATTTATAAACATAGAACTGGAATACAAAGCCAACCAAAAGATGTACTTTAATTCTGTAGAAATAAACCAAATATGCATATACTGGAGACTGAAATGTTGTCTAAAAAGAAGAGCACTACAAAATTACAAACTTCCACTAAAACTGAGCATCTTTAGATGACATGACACATATACGAGCAACATGCTCATGAAACGTTTTGGGTGGCAGTCCCTTAGTAAGCGGATTCGCAATGTTTGAGTTTGTACCAATGTGCTCTATATACAACTGCTTATTTCCAACTATTTCCTTAACAATCAGGAACTTGATATCAATATGCTTTGATTTCGTTGAGCTCCTGTTGTTATTTGCAAATGCAATTGCGGACATATTGTCACAAAATATCTTGAGTGGCCTTTCAATGCCATCTACAATGCGCAGCTCCGTGACAAAATTTCGTAGCCATAAACCATGATTAGATTCCTCATGACAAGCAATGAATTCGGCAGCCATAGTGGTAGAGGCTATAATAGACTGTTTAGCACTCTTCCAAGAAATGGCACCTTCTGCTAATGTGTAAATATAGCACGTAGTAGATTTCATGCTATCTTGACATCCAGCAAAATCAGAGTCAGTATATCCTACGATCTCAAGCTTTTCCGACCTCTGATATACGAGCATGTGTCCTTCTGTCCTCTGTAAGTACCGTAAGACCCTTTTGGCTGCTTTCCAATGGTCCATCTCTGGATTGCTCAAGTATCTGCCAAGCATTACTGTAATGTACGCTTAGTCTGGACGCGTACATACTTGAGCATACATGATACTCCCAACTGCTGAAGAATAAGGAATATCCTTCATTTCTTTTTTCTCAATATCACTTTTAGGGGATTGATTGAGACTAAACTTGTCTTCTTTAGATACATGGGTATCTCCTGGTTTACAATTTTTCATGCCAAATCTTTGCAGAACCTTTTCAATGTAGGCTTTTGTGATAATCCAAGTATACCTCGAGAATCTCGGTGTATTTGGATCCATAATACAAAAGATGCATCACCAAGATCTTTCATCTCAAAGTTCTTAGCTAGAAAGTTCTTGGTTTCATGCAATACGCCTTCATTGTTACTGGCAAGTAAAATGTCATCGATATACAAAACCAGAAAAGCAAATTTACTCTCACAGAACTTATAGTATATAAATTCATCAACCAAATTCATCTCGAAGCCAAATGAGATGATAACTTGATGAAACTTAAAATACCATTGTCGAGACGCCTGTTTGAGTCAGTAGATGGATTTCTTAAGTTTGCAAACCATATTCTTTAGGTCCCCCGACACAAAGTTTTCTGGCTGCATCATATAAATTACCTGATCAATGTCCCCATTAAGGAACGATGTTTTCACATCCATCTGATGTAACTCAAGATTGAAATGTGCCACCAATGCCATTATTATCCTGAATGAGTCTTTCGTGGAAACCGGAGAGAAAGTCTCATTATAATCAATGCCTTCCTTTTGAGTAAAGCCCTTTGCAACAAGACGTGCCTTATATTTTTCCACATCACCTTTTGAATCCCTCTTGGTTTTAAATATCCATTTGCAGCCAATGGGTTTCACATCTTTAGGTAATGGGACAAGATCCCAAACGTCATTGTCCTTCATTGACTTTATTTCCTCATTCATGGCATCTATCCATTTTAGAGAGTTAGAACCATTCATGGCTTGACGGAAGTTGATTGGATCATCTTCCATCATTTCAATGTCAACCTCATGTTCTTGGAGATATGAAATGTAATCACTTGATATTGCACTTCTCCTTTCTCTAGTGGATCTCCTTACTAGCAATATTTCTTGAGGTGCAAGAGTTTGTTCTTCTTGCATAGTTCCATGAATAGGAGGAGCAACAACATTGTCTTGAATATTTATGTCTTGTTCTTGAACATGATTGGTATCCTGATTAAGAACAAGATCACCTGTGGGAATATTTACATATTCCTCTTCGAAAACAATGTCTCTTCCTAAATCATCCTGAATAGGAGGAGCAACAACATTGTCATGAATATTTGTGTCTTGTTCTTGGACATGAATGTTATCCTGATCAAGAACAAGATCACATATGGGGATATTTACATATTCCTCTTCGAAAAACAATGTCTCTTCCTAAATCTCCACCGTAAACCCGGCATCATCAAGAAATCTGGCATTTCCATTCTCAAAAATATTCTTATTAGTGGGATCGTAAAATTTGTAACCACTCAATCTTTCAGCTTACCCAATGAAATAGCAACTAATTGTCCGTGTGTCTAGTTTCTTTTCATTAGGCCTATAAGGCTTTACCTCGGCTGGACATCCCCATATATGCATACGCTATGGACTAGGTGTTTTGCCTGTCCAAAACTCATATGGTGTTTTATTAGTTGCTTTCGTTGGGACCCTGTTGAGGATATAAAATGCAGTCTTAATTGCTTCTCCCCAGAGTCTTTCTGGTAAGGAAGAATGACTAATCATACTTCTTACCATGTCTTTAAGCATTCTGTTTCGTCTTTCAGCAACACCATTCATAGTGGGCGAACCCGGCATGGTGTAATGTTGGATAATACCGCATTCTTCTCGGAATTTAGCAATCGGTCCTGGACGTTGTTCACCTGAACCATCATATCTACCGTAATATTCCCCACCATGGTCAGATCTGACAGTTTTGATCCTTTTGCCGAGTTGGAGTTCAATTTCAGCCTTAAAATTTTTGAACGTATCCAAGGATTGAGATTTTTCATGTAGGAGATAAATTTAGCCATATCTTGAATAGTCGTCCATGAACGTTATGAAATATTGCTGACCATTCCAAGCAACCGAATGGAATGGTCCGCAAATATCCGTATGAATAAGTTCTAAGACGCCATTTGTCCTTTTGGCTTCAAATCTCCTTTTATTAGTTTGTTTACCCTTTATGCAATTAACACAGACATCAAAATCTGAAAAATCTAAAGGGCTGAGAATATCGTTTGACACAAGTCACTCAATTCTCCTTTTGGAAATGTGACCCGATCTCTTGTGCCATAACGAAGCCGAATTCTCATCAGTTAATTTTTTTCTTTAAAACCTGTGTACCCAAATGCAAGGATTCATTTACTGTAGCAATTGTTTCTAGCATATACAGATTATCAAAACCAGATAAAAAATCAGAACCAATTAACTTGGAATTAAGAGACAAGCTAAACGTTCCATTCGCAAAAGAACAACTATAACCAGATTTGTCTAAAGCTGAAATGGAAATCAAGTTTCGTCGAAACTACGGTACAATAAATGTCTCAAATAAATCCAAATAGTTCATAGTTTTTAAAGATAATCTAAAATTCCCAATTGCTGCAACCTCAACCTTCTTGCCATCGCCCATAAAGATGTATCTTTCAGCATCACTTGGCTTTCGGCAATTCAGGCAGCCCTGCATAGACACACTAATGTTAGTAGTTGCACCAGAGTCTAAGCACCATGTGTCTATAGGTACAGAATTTAAATTAACTTTGAACAAACCAAATTGAGAAGAGTACATTTCTTAGCACGCCAGGCATGATAATTAGTGCACTGCTTCCTCACATGCCCTTCAGCTCCACAAAAGAAACAACCATCTTTCTTAACTGGCTTCTTTTGTTGTTTCTTAGGTGGTGCAGTAATTGCAGCTTCTTTACTCCGTTTCCTTGTGTTGTCCTTAGGAGTAGTGGCAATATTAGCACTTTTAGTCTTGTCTTGCTTCAGTCTATCCTCTTCCTGAACACAGTGAGAGATGAGCTCATTCAGAGACCAAATCTCTTTCTGGCAGTTATAGCTCACCTTGAACTGGTTGAACTGAGTAGGAAGGGATATTAGAACCAAATGCACAAGCAGGTCCTCTGACAGGTCAAGCTTAAGTGCTTTCAACTTTGAAGCAATGTGCGACTGTTCCAAAATGTATTCCCTTATATTGCCTTTCCCCTTATACTTCATTGAGATAAGATTTGTCAGAAGCGTGCCAATTTCTGCCTTTTCGTTTCTGACAAATCTTTTCTCAATATCCGCAAGGAAACCTTTTGATGTAGTGATCGAATCAGACATAGAGCCCCGAAAAGCTTCTGGGATGGCTCTCTTCATGATCATGACATACATGCGATTAGACTTTCCCCCCTTTTCAAACTCCCTATTTTCTCAGAGGTACGCTTTTCCCTAATGTGTGATGGACAGTCAATTCTAATCGCAAGGTCAAGATCCAGTATCCCAAGAACTATCAGTAAGTTCTCTTTCCAGGATTTAAAATTAGAGCCATTCAGCACCGGAATTGAGTTCAAGCTAGCAGTTATGTTTGCAGGAGTAGCAGCTGAAAAATAGGACAATAAATATAGACAAACATACTCACATAAGTATTAATTTTGAAACAAAATTCTAAATTCAAAATTGCATATTCCCATCTCAAAATATCATGTACTAGCTTAATATTTATCTTTGGATAATATATTAACTAGTGATTTTGAAGCACATTTTGGTGGGATTTTGTATTAATTAGAATCATTTCGAAACGTATAAATAAACGTGCCTAAGAGAATTTAAATTAAATAACTAAAATTTAATACACAAAATAAAACGTATTCGGAAACATATATAAGATGGCCATTTGTATCATCTTATTATTTGTGTATTAATTCAACCAAAGAGGTCTTAGAAAGAATTTAAATAACCCTAAAATAGGGTTCAAAAATGTCCAAATAACTCAAAATAAACCCAAATTGTGCAAATAGCGAAAAGAGGCCCAAATTAGAATCAGTCCATATACTGTTTAAATTTTTTTTAAAAAAACCTGATTGGGCCTGATTTTGGGCCAAGGCCTGCTAGGGTTTTAGAAACCCTAGCAGCCTGCACCCTAGGGGGTAGCCGTAGCCGCCCCCCTCTTTCTGCGTAGGACGCCTGCCTGTGGCCGACGCCAAATCTTCCAACGGGGGCGGCGAAGCCGCACCCTGTGAACCGCGACAGGCACTAGCTGCGCCTGCTCTGCCGATGGGGGCGGCGCCTGCCGCCCCTCTTAACCGCAGCAGGTGCCTGAAGGCGCCTGCTTTATCCGACGGGGGCGACAGGGCACCACCCCCTCTTAACCGCAGCAGGGGCCTGAAGGCGCCTGCTTTATCCTAACCGGGGCGGCAGTGCCGCCCCCTTCGACCCACGTGAGGCGCTGATGGCGCCTGCTCTTCCTACGGGGTGGCATGGCCGTCCCCTTTCCCAACCGCGTCAGCGCCGATCTTCCTGACTGGGGCGGCAGAGCCACCCCCTTGGTCTGCGTCGGGCGGAGGCCGGCGGGCCGCCCCGATCTTGGGTTTGTGATTTTTAAAAAAACAGGGAAAAAATTGATTAAATCCCATAAAAATCCAGATCTGAGTACATATAAATTAAAAATCATATTTTTATCAGATCTACGCATGAGCAGGCAAAATCTTAAGATCCACAACATATAGGATCTAATACCACTTGTTGAAACTAAAGAGATCTAGAACATAGCTACGAACACCATCATAAAACATATCTATATCTAAAAGACATACGGAATCTTAAAACTTTACCTCCTCTAATTAGGAATTATACCTGAGTCCATGATGATCCGGATGACGCAGCGGATGATCTTCGAGATCCACATGAATCCACCGATTGAGAAATCCTTTGGCTTTCTTCCGGTTTCTCCTCTAGAGACTGGATGTAGAAAAGATGGCTACTTTGTTCATGTGTTCTGGGGATCACGACCACTGATATAATTATATTAGTCTCCTTAGCCCTATTGTTTCCAATTCGGCCCATCAACGAATTGAAGCCCACATATCTCTACACATAAAGGCCCACAACCTAATCGACTCATTTAAGCCCAATTAACCAAAATAATAAGATCACTTACAACGGGCTTTATTAATGACACTGTAGCTTATATATAATTATTTTCGCATATTAGCCTAACGTTGGATTACGATTCAACTATGTTGGATAAGTTCCAACAGAAGAAATTTGGACGAAGAAAGTGAGATTGTGGGGTGTGGTGAACATAGTTAAGATTATCCCCAGGTTTTAGGGTTTTCTCAAACATGCAACATGAAAGCAGCGAAAGTGATAAATGAGGAAGCCCCGATGTGGGGGGTGATAACACCCTGTGGGACCGACAAAAGCAACTTTTCAAGCGTAATCCCCGCAAAAACTGGTGAAAACGAAACTGATAATTTCTCAGCCACGAGGGAGCCAACGCTGCGTATAATCCCCCCTCCACATTCCACCAAAAGAACAGGCACGTGGAATCCAAGCCCAGAGAATCTTTTAAAGAGTGGCGTGAACAGTGGGCTTTTCCCACTTTCTCGCCCAAATTCCGCCAAAAGAACAGGCCCTAACATGGACTGAGATAATATAAAGGTTAGCAGATTTCACTGATGGTTACGTGATTGCATGATGACTGATTAAGTACAAAAGAAACTTACATGGCATCTGTTCATTAGCTGGATCATCTGCTCACTTTTATTGCCGCTCACCACATGTAGACTACTTATTATTTGCAGATGAGTGTAACAGCTTTGCTTAAGAATCCCAAGAACCTCACACTTTATGGAAATGAAACTGATAACTAAAAGAAGAGGAAGAAGTAGAAGAAACCGGAGCAAGAAAGAATTCGGGAAAATTACGACTTTTTAGCTCTAAAACCAATTTGATGGGGAGATCCGAAGGGAACAAGATGTGGTGAAAGAAATTGAAAAAAAAATTAATTAGAAATATGTGAAAATAAATGGATTGGGACTCTCCCACAAAGATTGAACGAGACTTCATTCCTCACACATTGTTATTATACAGAAACACTAATCATATATTTAATTTGATCAGCAGTCATTTCATGATTCTTGTTGATTTCATTATAGATCACTTTTTATGCATTATATGTAGGGAGAGGGGGTTGGGCAAATCCTTATCAAGCATACAATCACATAAGGACATGTTCTTTTGTAGGAAAGAATAAATGGGAAAGTTGAGAAAGTGTGGAATCTGATGAGAAAGAAATTGGTGTGTAGTGTGTTCTTTTGTTGGAACGTGTGGTTAGATTGTGAAGTTGGAAAGTTGAGGTGGGTCCCACTCCGTGTAGTGTGTTCTTTTGATTGAAGAAAGTTGCAGGTGGAAAGTGGTGTGTGGTCTACCCAAATTTAATTTGTTCTATTTATATTTAAACTAAAAACTAAAAACTTGTTATAAATAGGCCCATGAGGCCCATTGAGTATCCGGCCCATCATTGAAAGCTATAACTATGAGGGTAGGGGGGCTCTTAACCCAATACACCTATTTTCCTACTTTTCCCTTCACAACACGTTATCAGCACGATCACGCTCGTTGGAAAAGGCGGCAACGCGCGAGGAAGGAGATCCATCAACCGCTCAGTCTAAGAAGATCGTAATCTTCTCAACGGAGAGCGAAAAGGGCGTCCTTCACCAACCGTCGTCTAGATTCCCTCGTCGAATCTAGAGGTAAATCTCAAAACTTTTTAGATCTAAACTTGCGTTTCACGTAGATCTGCATGTTTTAAAGATCCAAAAGTTTGAAAACACGGTAAAAATCACTTTTTTAGATTCGCATGTCTAAAAACAATAAAAATCGGTTTTTAGTGATCTAAATGTTTGAAAAGTTAAATTTTTACCCCCAACCTTGATCCATACCCCGCACGTCCGAAGGGCGTAACGGCGGCGCTCCCAGAGCGCCACCGGCGACATGCGCCGCGGCCTTAGGCCGCGGACTGCAGCCGCAGACTGCAGCCACGGCCACGCTGCCGCTGCCTGCAGCAGCGGCCAGCTGCCACGGCGGCAGCGGCCAGCTGCCACGGCGGCCGCGGCCCGCAGCCGCGGTCAGCCGCGGCGGCGCGACGCTGGCCCCCCAGGGGTTTTCGGAAACCCTAGCCCTTAACGGGCCAAATTTTTAGGGGAGGCCCAATTAACCCTAATGGGTTGTTTTCATGGCCCAAAAGCCTGAAAATTAGCCAATTTACACAATAATTTTTCTTTTTTATTTTTGGCCCTAAAAGCCCAAAATAATTAAAGAAATTTTAAACTTTATAAAAGGGGTTAAAGCGGAAAATAAAACATTAAATATATGGATCAAAGGTAAAAAGTTTTTCAAAAATAATTTTTAGCACGTCACACACTAGTTTGATTACTTTAATCTTTAAATTCCTGTGATATGATTATCTGCGTGGTTGTATATTTTTCATATATTATCTGCATGGATGTGCGATTAGGCTATATTTTTAGGGATCTGCCAGGTTTCCGACACCATTTCTTTTTCGCAATTTTTTCTTTTTGAGAGAAATTTGTAAGTGATGAATATATGTAAAAAGAAGACCGGAGGACACCAAAAAGGAGCTGAAGGCATATGCACAAAGAAGAAAGGGGCTTCTCTCTGAAGTTCCCAAGTTGTATTTACTCTTTCATGCAATTTTTGATGTAATTTCGGACTATCCTTTTCTTTTCGGTGTCGGCTGGCTGATCCCCATAGTCCTAACTTATTTTCATTGCTTATACATTAAATGCGTGGATGTTAATTTTGTTTAATAATTCACGTTATTGTTAAATGTTAAAAAGCATGCGTGGATGTTAATTTTATTTAATAATTCACGTTATTTTAAATGTTAAACATCATGCATGAATGTTAATTTTCTTTAATAATTCATGATATGAAAATGGAAAAATACATGCGTGGATGTCTATTCTTTTTACAGTTTGATAATCCATGCTACTTTTGATATTGCTAGATCATTTAATGGCCAGACTTGCGAATGTCGATTTCTTGGTCCTGAAGGCCGATGGGTCGAACTACTTGAGTTGGCAATTGGACCTGAAGTTCCATCTGCGATCTCATGGGTTCAGTCTGACACCCACTGAGAAGGCAACAAGTACTGCCACAGCCGAAAAGGATGCTTCTAAAGAAGCACCTCATACAGAAGAAGTTTCTGATATACTAAAGGCGAAAGCCATTATCTATATCAGGAAACATTTAGACTTGACCCTGAAGGACGAGTATCTTACTGTAAATGATCCTTACGAACTGTGGGACGCACTTGAGGAGAGGTACATGCATCAGAGGGATGTCATACTCCCCCGTGCACAGTATGAGTGGACTCACCTACGCATACAGGATTACAAATCTATAGCGGAGTATAACTCAGCATTGTTCCGTATCACCTCACGCCTGAAGTTGTGTGGTGAGACTGTGACTAAGAAAATGTTGCTGGAAAAGACGTTCACGTCTTTCCACGAAAAGGACATGATCCTTATGCAACAATACCGTGAGAGTAAGTTCACGAAGTACTCTGATCTGCTTTCATGCCTGCTAATGGCTGAACAGAACAGAGACTTGTTGGCTGCCACTCACAACCTGCGCCCTCCTGGCTCCGCTCCACTGCCACCTCCTGCAGAGGCACACTTCCAGTCTTCCCAGAAGAAGAAGATGGACAAGAAGGCTAAATTCCAGAAATGGAAAGAACAGAAGAAGCGGAAGAAGGCCACTCCCCAAGCTCCTCCTCAGAACCAGAAGTTCGTGGAAAAGAAGCAAAAGTGGATGTCCAAAGGTGGTACTCCCAAGGAAGACTGGGAGAATAAGTGCTCCAAATGCGGAATGACGGGCAATTGGTCCAGAATCTGCCGCACCCAGAAACACCTACAGGACCTCTACCAGGCAAGCCTTAAGCCTCGAGCTGAGACAAACCTGATAGAGAGCGCAGCGTTGCCAGAGACCTCATGGACTCCTGAAGACTTCATGGGAGACGACACTCTCTAGTTTTGGACCATAAACAATTGTTATTGCTAGCAATGTATCTTCTTTTCATGCATCGTATCTAGTTTTTATTCTATGTCGAACAATCTTTTGAGCATCTTAAATGAAATTTGATCTTTTATTTTTCATATTATTTACTGCTTAAATGTCTTTCTTAATATAGATATGGAATCAATTTGCCTAGTGGACAGTGCATCGACGCACTCGATCCTTCAAAACATAGACTACTTCACGAGCATAAGTAGCTACTCTGGTCCACTGAGAACAATCTCAGGATCAGCTAATATAATCGAAGGATCAGGGGAAGCAATCATATTGCTCCCCAATAACACACAAATCACACTTAGGAATGCGTTTTACTCCCCTAAATCCATCCGAAACCTCCTAAGCTTTAAAGATATCCGTTTAAACGGATATCACTTAGAGACGGTCGAGGAAAATGAAAGGGAATACTTGCTTGTAACGTCTCTTACACATGGTTCAAAAACCATTGTGGAACGTCTCAAGGGACTCCCCTCGGACTCTACTAAACAAGTATACAAACTCCAGAAACGTCAATGGCGGGGCACCTGCAGTGCCCCCAAACACCAGAATTCCAACTCTGGCATAGTAGATTGGGACACCCTGGATCTGTTATGATGTACCGCATCATAAAAAGCTCCAGGGGCATAGACTTGAAGAACCTGAAGATTCTTCAAAAAGGTAAATTCCCATGTCTACCCTGTTACAAGGGTAAACTGATTACGAGACACTCTCCACTGAAAGTGGACCTGGAGTCTCCAAGTTTTCTGGAAAGAATTCACAGAGACATTTGTGGGCCTATACACCCATCAAGTGGTCCGTTCAGGTACTTTATGGTCCTGATTGATGTAAGGACCCTGTCTATGGGGAAAACACTAGAAGGGGGGGATTGAATAGTGTTTATGCAAATTTAAAAGGAATTTACGCCAAATAAAATGCAATCCAACAAATAGTGCGGAATAGAAAAACGATCCAAAGAGAAACACACGCAAAAACAGAGATGTTTCAAGGGTTCGGATTACCCAAGTCAACTCCCGACTTGTTTCCGGTAATCCTACGTCCCTACCACCCGGTTACCACCGGATACTCAAGTTAGAACCCTAACTTGAGGTTTCCTTAAAGCCCACTTGTAGCAACCCTACAAGTGCAATCGAATACAATCGATGTCATTGACTCCCACAACCAGGGAGCAAGCAAAAACCACTCTCACAACCGAGAGCACAATTCAAATAAAGAATGTTATGAAATCTGAAAGCAACACTTACAATCACCTATGCCTTGAAGTAGAACTTTAAGGAGGAGTGTGATGTGTGTTGAAGAACTCTCTTGAAAGAGAGGAGAAAGCCCTTTCTCTTGACTGCACCAATTGCCTAGAAGATCAATCTTTGGTTCTAGGTTGGAGAGCAAGAGAACAAGATTTGGAAATACTTAGGGCTTTGGATTTGAAAGCTTTGATCTTTGGAAATGAAAGCTTGAGAGATTTTGCAATGAATGAGTAACCTTCCAATGAAACAGTAGAAGCTCTATTTATAGCTTTCTCAAATCCATAAGACAGTTTAGGCAAAAACCCAGTTGGAATCCGTGAGAAAAATCTCAACGGATATAATCTGAATTCTCGACAGTCGACTGTTGAACAATCCACAGTCGACTGTTGCACAGTCAGCAAGGGTATGTGAGAATTCATAACGGTAACTTACCATGTGGACAGTCGACTGATGAAGCAAAGACAGTCGTCTGTTAAAACAACAGGCGACTGTAATTTCTTCGACAGGCGACTGGCCGAAAGAAGAGTAAGTTAGACAAATACTGGAAATCTCACAAGATACAGGACAGACGACTGATTCAAGTAATACAGTCGACTGTAAATCAGAACAGGCGACTGTAAAACCTTAAACAGACGACTGTCAGAAGCAAGAGAAATTTTCAGAGAGCTGAGTCAAAGAAATGACTTACAGACAGGCGACTGTTGCAGCATAGACAGTCGACTGATCTAATAGACAGTCGACTGTATACACAGCATTAGTCGACTGGCCGTAGAAGTCAGATCAAACAGAGTTTGGGCAAGGATAGACAGGCGACCGGTTTACAATACACAGTCGACTGTCACTAGGACATGCGTCTGTGAATCGTTCAACAGTAGCCTGTGCGAAATAATCAGAGAAGGCCCAAAACTATATTGTAATAGTCTGTGCATAACAGGCGACTGTAGAACAAAACACAGTCGACTGTTTTTGAGACAGGCGACAGTAAACTGTTCAGCAGTCGGCTGTTATGAACAATCCTAGCACAAACAAAAGAGAATTGAATTGGGATCAAAGGACAAAGGTCTAATGAAGTCCTATGATAGAATGTAGATGTGTGTGAGTGCTCCATCAAAGTTCTACTTCTAAGCTACATACTAGAAGAGATAAAAGAAAAGTTACATTGACGAATAATCTTGTCTTTCCATCGTATGAGCTTGAAGTCTTTACGGAGCTTCAATCATCAATCTACGATCATCCAATTCATGTTATTTGCCTTCAATGATGTTTGTGAGTCATCCATTGCTAGTTGATCTTCATAATAAGCTTAGGCAATGGATTAACTGCAAAATAAGGGATTAGTCACAAGTATTTATGTTTGCTCATCATTAACACCAAGTAGGAAGAAGTCCAATACTCAACATTCTCCCCCTTTTTGATGATGACAAACAAATATAAACAAAAAGATAAATAATTGTGCGTAATGAAAACTTACTCCCCCTACATAGATGCCAATCAAGTTAGTCAACAAATATTAGAGCATCTACATAACAGTTGAAGCAAATGAGTGAAATATGAATGAATTTAATACAAGAAATCTAGGAAATAAAATCCCTATTCATTGTAATCTTACTCCCCCTGAATCTAAGGCATCGTAAATCTTAGATTCAAGCGTTAGAACATACTTAGCACATCCATTATGAATCTTGTATGTTTATTTCTCTCCCCCTATGGCATTATCCAAAAAGATGGGAGCAAATAATAACAATAATAATAGTGCTAAATACGAACTAACAACAATCAAGGAGTATAAAGATATATCGAATCAAAAACTCATAAAATCTCATCATATACATATGTGAGTAATGGAATTGAAATCAAATATCAACATTTTAGATATACGAAATGAAAATAATTTTCACAAATTCATCACATCAAAGAGAGCATGAATTAACCAATATCAAATTCATATATTGTCTCAAAAGCACATTAAAGAGAATATAGCATACATGGAGACAACATATCATTACATCACACATATAAGATATACAGAAAGCATAGTGTGACACAGGATAAATGGCACCATCATATATAGATATATAGCAAAAGATACATCAGCGGATGGTCATCTACATAACCATCACAAAAAGATACATCATCATAACGACATCGAAGTACATCACCATACATATATAAAGGTCACTGACACCATCATCCATCATACATCAAAAAATATATCATCACCAAACTAACATCACTCAAACATATATCTAAGAGTGAGCGTCTCCAGGGGCTGCAGAAGAAGAAGCAGGCTCTGTAGCAGCTGGAGTATCCTCTGGAGGAGGGTCAGAAGGAGCAACAGCAGCAGCAGCAGCAACATCCTGAGTAGAAGCTACACTAGGAGGCTCAACAACACCAGTGGGCTGAGGAGGCACATGAAGCTGGGGAACAAACTGTCTCAGATCCTCAGGGAAGGGTATTCCCTGATGGAGGAAAGAGAGGGACAACAATCTGTAAATACCAGAGACCATCTCCAAAAGAATATCAAGAGATGGTGGAGCAGATGAAGAAGGCAGATCAGCTGGAGGCACAGTGGATGAGGAAGGAGCAGAAGTAGACTTCCTCTTCTTCGAGGCAGTCTGCAGAGCCGAAGAGATTTCGACTTTGCTGAAGCGTCGAGGAGAGGACCAAAGGGCATGGGCTCGTAACGAGTCAAGTCTATACCAAAGTGACGGAAGACACGAGTCAGAAGACCACCGTAAGGAATATGAGACGAGGAGGACGTGAACTCAACCTTGTCCATCATATCAAGGAGGACACCGGCCCAGTTCACGGGCATGCCAGAGAAAATAGCGTACATACACTTCAGGATATCCTGAGACGGCTGGTCAGACGATCCATATCTCGACAGGATGTTGGACTTCACCACTAGGTGAACAGCCAAACATCTCGCAGAGAACATAGATGATCTGACACCCGAATCAAGAGCCAAAGGTACCTCTCGAAACATATCCCGGAGGACAGACTGGTCAAGATCGTCAATATCTGAAATACAGATATCAGAGGGAAGGGAACCAACAGAGGGAATCCTAAGAATGGTCCCTAAGAGAGAGGGAGAGATCTAAATGTGGGTTCCCCGAACGACAGTATCGAGGATGCCGGTAGACGAATACTCACCGCGAACACGGTTCGCATAGAAGAGCTTCACCAGAAATGGATAGGCTCTGGGGGAGTCGTTCTGAGAGAAGCGGAAAAGGTCGGCTAGGTGAGTAGCAGAGAGAATGTCAGAAAGCTTCTCAGCAATGAAGGCAGGGAAAGCAATGTACCGTTCCTTAAGGAGGTTGATCCCTAGAAGAGAGTGAAATTTTTCCAAACAAAGATCGTCTTGGCAAATGGGAACTAGAGGATCAGAGGGGGGTACAGCATGAGTCTCTTCAGAAGAACTCGATACAGAAGGAGACAAATGAGGGTTCTCAGCAACAGGCTCACTGATGTGAACACTAGTAGGCTTGCGCTGACGATGGATCAAAGGCTAAGCATCGCTAGACGAAGCAGAAGGTGAGTAACCCGGCGAAGACGAAAGCACGGGTGACTCGGCATGCTTGGTTCGGGCTTTATAAAGTTTCTTCTTCTTGGCAATTAGTTTCTTGGGTGCCCTAGGTCGTTTAGGAGCAGCGATCTTCTCTTTTCCCTTTGGTTTGGGAGCCATGGAAACAAGAGAAGGAGAAAACAAATGCAAATAAAATCGAACGAAGGGCAAATGAGAGAGAGAAGCAAACCAAGTAGAGAAGCAACGACGATCGGGGAGAGGAAGATCGACGTCAACGACAGCACGTGATTGACGACGACGAATAGGAGCAGATCGACGGTTTTGGAAGCGAAATCGAGCGGTTTTGGAGAAGAAAACGAGCGGGAAGACGAACGGTCGAAACGGAAGAGAGAGAGACGACGTGGGGAAGAGATCGCTCATTCTCGAATATAAAATTTGGGGAATGAATCTGAGCCGTTGGATCAAAGAATCGACGGCTCGGATCAAATCACTTGAACCGTCACAACAGAAGACAGTCGACTGATGAACAAAAGTCAGTCGACTAGATGAAGTAACAAAAAATATAGCTCAGAGAGAGGGGCAGTCGACTGGCAAGTAACATGCAATCGCTTGTCTATTAGACAGTCGACTGACATATACTCAACAGTCGGCTGACCGAAAATTAATACAGGTCATCAAAAAAATAACAGAGAATACTGTAAAAATTCGACAGAGAGTACAGTCGCCTGATGACTAAAATGCAGTCGCCTGTTAAACCAACAGGCGACTGTAAAACAGTCATCAGTCGGTTGTGCGAAAGATACCAATTCTTAGACTGAGGAGATAGAGTAGGGCAGTCGACTGTCGAAGGAAAGCCAGTCGTCTGTCCTGGTCCAAAAGTGCACAGTGCGATAGAATTCCAGAGAATAAGAATACTCACCCTAGGACCTATACTCTAATCACAAGTACATCGTAAAATCATTGTAAAAACAATAATAAATCCATTGAAACTCGAATGACGCCAATCAAACTCAAAAACTCATGAAATCAATTAAATCACAATTGCCTTTCTTAATCTCATAATATAATAAAGCACATGAAGAAAGACAACAAAAAAAGATATGAGCTCAAAAAGGAGTTATAACATGAAAGTTTGAGCTTCTAGATTTCAGATTCACCCATAATTCCCAATTCTCCACGCAACCTCATAAATGAATATTCTTTAAGAGGTTTAGTGAAGATATCGGCAATTTGTTTTTGGGTTTCAATGTACTCTAAGATGATGTCCTTCTTAGCTACATGATCATTTATAAAATGGTGTCTCACGTCTATGTGTTTGGTACGGGAGTGGTGTATCGGATTCTTGGAAAGACAAATAGCACTTTGATTATCAACCATGATAGGACAAGTATCACAATTGACACCATAGTCACTAAGAGTGTGTCTCATCCAAAGAACTTGTGCACATACAAGACCCGCGACAATATATTCCGCTTCAGTCGTGGATAATGCCACCGAATTCTGTTTCTTAGAAAACCAAGAAACTAAGGAATTTCCTAAGAAATGGCATGCGCCACTAGTACTTTTCCTGTCGGACTTGCATCCGACAAAGTCGGCATCACTATATGAGATTAACTTATATGTGCTAGACTTAGGGTAAAGTAGACCATAATCTAGAGATTGATTGAGATAACGAAATATTCGTTTAACCGCAATCAAGTGTGACTCCTTAGGTCTTGCTTGATATCTAGCACAAAGGCATACGGAAAACATGATATCGGGCCTACTAGCGGTTAAGTAAAGTAAGCTACCGATCATACCTCGATATAGACGAACATCTACATCTTTTCCGCTTTCATCCTTGTGTAGATGAGTAGTAGTACTCATGGGAGTCCTTTTGCTCGAATACGATTCCATCCCGAATCGCTTCATAAGCTCCCCCGTGTACTTTGTCTGATGTATGAAAGTGCCATTCACCATTTGTCGAATTTGCAATCCAAGGAAGTAGGTGAGCTCTCCCATGTGGCTCATCTCAAACTCATCCTTCATAAACTTGGAAAATTCTTGACAAAGATTAAAGTTAGTAGACCCGAAAATAATATCGTCTACATAAACTTGAATCAAAAGAATGTCATTTTCATAATCTTTAATGAAGAGTGTAGAGTCAACTTCTCCCATTTTAAAACCCAAATTCAAAAGAAAGGTTTTAAGACGATCATACCAAGCTCTAGGAGCTTGTCTCAATCCATACAACGCTTTCTTAAGTTTGAAAACATGGTTAGGAAATTTTTCATGAATAAAACCGGGAGGTTGAGAAACATAGACTTCTTCATTGACAAACCCATTTAAAAATGCACTTTTAACATCCATTTGAAATAATTTAAAATTCTTATGCGATGCAAAAGATAAAAGCAACCTAATAGCTTATAATCTAGCTACGGGGGCAAAAGATTATTCGAAATCAATACCTTCCTCTTGCCGGTAGCCTTGAGATACTAACCTTGCTTTGTTCCGTGTGATTACATCGTTTTCATCCGTCTTGTTCTTGAAGATCCATTTGGTCCCAATGACTTGGTGACCACTTGGAAGAGGTACTAGTTCCCAAACTTCGTTTCTCTCCAATTGCATTAGTTCTTCTTCCATTGCCACTATCCAAGAGCTATCCTCACAAGCTTCTTGAATGTTCTTTGGCTCAATGGTAGAGACGAATGAGCAATGAGAGAATTCTTCAATTCTTGATCTCGTTCGAACACCCACACCAATATCTCCAATAATTTGGTTATGGGGATGGTTGCGAACGGTCGGGTAAGCTTTGGGTATACCTGGATCACTAGGAACAACTTCAACAACTTCGTTAGAAGTGTTAGTCTCAACAATAGAATCATTAATCTTAACATTATTAAGAGAATCACAAAGAATATCTACATTATCATCATCAACATGAGGAAAATCAAAATTTTCATAAAAAGATACGTGAAGTGATTCCTCAATCGTTGAAGAAGTTTTGTTGTATATCCGGTAGGCTTTGCTACGTGTGGAATATCCAACAAAAATTCCTTCATCGGATCTTGGCTCGAATTTGTCTAAATTACCAAAGGTGTTCTTTATAAAACATTTTGAACCAAAAACGCGAAAATATTTCACTTAACGCTTTTTATTATAAAACAACTCAAAACAAGTTTTGTTTGTTCGGGGTCTCACTAGGATCCTAGTGAGCACATAACATACCGTGTGCACCGCTTCTGTCCAAAATTGTAGTCCTAAATGACTATCATGGAGCATAGTGCGAGCACACTCAATAAAAGTCCTATTCTTTCTTTTTACAACACCATTTTGTGGTGGTGCACGAGGAAAGGAAAAGTTATGAGTTATCCCGGTGTCATCACAAAACTTAGTAAAAGATTCATTCTCAAATTCTCCTCCATGATCATTACGAATAGTGATAATGGTGGATCCTAAAAGATTCTGAATCTTCTTTGCAAATTTGGTAAACTCTTCATGAGCTTCATTCTTATTAGTTAAGAATGAAACCTAAGTAAATCTAGAAAAGTCGTCAACGACAACTAGTCCATAATGTGCATTACCTAAAGAAGCGGTTCTAGTTGGCCCAAATAAAGCTAGATGAAGAAGTTCTAGGGTTCTCTTAGAAGTAATATCTTCTTTAAGTTTAAATGAAAATTTACTTAGTTTACCCCTTTGACATGAATCACAAAAGTTTTTCTTATTAAAAACAATCTTAGGAAAACCTTTGACTAGATCATGCTTAGCTAACTTATATAAGTGCTTGAAATGAACATGACCAAAACGACGATGCCATAATAGTTGTTCACTTGTGTTAGCAACTAAGCAATGTTCTACGGTTTTAGGCAAGCTCAAATAATAAATATTTTTACGCCTAATCCCGGAAAATAAAACATTTGAATCACAATCCACAATAGTACACAATCCTTCTCCAAAGTTAACCGTGTAACCTTTGTCACAAAGTTGACTAATGGAAATGAGATTGTGACATAAACCACTAACAATATAAACATTAGTAATTAAAGGTTTGGAAGGATTACCAACGATACCTACTCCAATGATGGTTCCCTTTTGATTACCTCCAAAAGTGACCGTTGCACCATCCTTGATGCTAATCACTTCGGAGAGCAATGACGGATCTCCCGTCATATGTTTGGAGCAACCGCTATCAAGAATCCATCCTTTCCCTTTAGAGCTAATAAGACATTTATTGCTATTATTCTTTCTCTTGGGTACCTATATAATATACCATAAGCTTATGGTACCCAATGGTTGTTGGGTCCAAGGGGATTAGCCCTTTGGAAGCCAAGTCCAAGTGGACTTCCGCTTCCTAACATAGTTACTATTTCTAATCACATCATGAAAATAGGAATCAACATAAGCATTCCTAACATTTAGACTAGTGTTCTTGGGACCCCAAATAGTGTACATCTTGGGAGTCCTATTCCTAGTTGCATGCATATGTGTTGGATTTCTATGTGGTGCATGCTTCTTAGGAACATTATTTCTAGCATAGAAATGTGGTGGAGGATGTGCATTGTACATTCTAGGATGATATGTATGCTTGGGAACATGCATATTATATGAAGCATATTGATCATGCATGACATGAGGAGGATGAGCATACATGAAAGAATGATGCGTATAAGCATACGGGTGTATAGGAGCACGTACATGAGTATTTCTCATGTGTGGTTGTGTACGTGTCCGTGGGTGCGGAGCATAGAATGTGTCATGATTATCCACTTGTGAAGTAGGATGTTTCCTACGTGGATGAGTGTTAGTGTACATATAAGCATGGCCTTGCTTTTGGTTTCCACCCTGAGTGGGTTTCTTGCCAAAAGGAAGAAAAGGTGATGTGGTGACATTCTTGGTAGGATTGTTACCTATAGTGTCTTTGACACCAATTGTGGATGCACCGGAGGAAGGCCTCACAAAATCTATAGTGACACCACTATAGGAGGTGCGAGCATTAGATGCATTCGCTTTTACAAATCCAAGGCCAACACGATGTGTGGCCGGAAATTGGTTTGCAAGCAAATCATCCAATTGTCCTTTTCCCTTATTGAATCTCACAATACGGGAGGACATGAGCTCATATTTCTCCTTTAAATAAGAAATGTTGGTATCCAAGGTGGACACCCGTGCTTTGAGCTCGTGCACTTGGGTTTTAAGAGAGTCATTCTCTAAACCCAATTGTGTGTGACGTGTAACTAGATCACTATTATCCTTAGGATGTGTTTGATCTAGTTGAGATTTGAGGGAATTCACCTCATCTCTCAATGTGACATTTTGAGAAGCTAAGTTTGCTTTCTCAAGAGTTAAAGTATCAATAATGGTGTCATTGTTGATAATGCATGGAATGGATGACTCACTAACATTTGATTTCTTTAAGCTAGTGTATCTAAGCATTAAAGGTTGGTATTTAGCAAATAGTTCTTCATTAGCAATACGAAGTTCATCCATTGTTACCTCGGTGTCATCCGTGTCGGAATCACTCTCATCCGAGAGTGGATCTTCAAGTGCCATGAAACACATGTGGGCGCTCTCACCCTTCTCATCATGGGAATCGCTTGATGAGTCATCACTTGAGTCATCAAGGGTACCGACGAGTCTTTTCTTCTTGTCTCTCTTGTTCTTGTCGGACTTGTGGTACTTTGGTGCCTTCCACTTTTCTTTGTTGTTTAGCATTGGGCAATCCCTCTTGATGTGCCCTGGCTTATTACACTTATAACAAAGAGAGGAAGTAGCATTAGTAGACTCAAAACATTTGTTTGAGGGAAATTTACCTTTGCGGAAGAAGCGTTGGAACTTCTTTGCCATTTGGGCCATTTCACCCAAATCTCGTTCTCGGATTCATCACTTTTGGAGGATGACGAATTGGCGTTGAACACCAAAGCTTTCTTCTTGGCCTCCGAGGGATTCATCATGGCTCGAATCTTCAATCGGTTATCCCGTCTTACTTCGTAAGACATAAGAGTTCCGATGAGATTCACCACGGTGTAGTTCTTCAAGTCATTGACCTCCTCGATGGCAATTGCTCGTCTTTCCCATTTGGAGGTCATCCCCATGATGATCTTCCTTACCTTTTCATGTTCGGTGTAGATTTGGCCAAGAGCTTCCAATTCATTTGTGATGTCGGTAAAGCGTCCGTACATCGATGCAATGCTCTCATTTTCCTGCATATGAAACAAGTCGAAGTTTTGCACGGTAACATATAACTTTGAAAGCTTTACCTTATTCGTTCCCTCGTGGGTAACGATGAGATGGTTCCAAATTTGATATGCACTCTTACATGTACATATCTTGTTGAACTCATTCGAGTCCAACGCACAATGAAGAGCGTTCATTGCTTTAGTGTTGTTGACTTCGGCGGACTTCTCGGAAGTCGTCCATTTCTTGAAATCCTCTTCGACGGGCTCGACGTACTCCTTGTGGAGAGTTCTCCAAAGAGAAGCACTCCTAAGGAATGTCTCCATCCTACACTTCCAATAGCCAAAATTAGTACCATTGAAACGTGGAGGACGTACCGTAGATTGACCTTCGAAAAGTGTGGACACTCCATCACAGTCGTGATTGTTGTACGTTGCCGGCGGGGGAACGTTGTTGTTGTTGGATGCCATAGATAAAACCTTGCGCTCTGATACCAATTGTAAGGACCCTGTCTATGGGGAAAACACTAGAAGGGGGGTTGAATAGTGTTTATGCAAATTTAAAAGGAATTTACGCCAAATAAAATACAATCCAACAAATAGTGCGGAATAGAAAAACGACCCAACGAGAAACACACGCAAACGCAGAGATGTTTCAAGGGTTCGGATTACCCAAGTCAACTCCCGACTTGTTCCCGGTAATCCTACGTCCCTACCACCCGGTTACCACCGGATACTCAAGTTAGAACCCTAACTTGAGGTTTCCTTAAAGCCTATTTGTAGCAACCATACAAGTGCAATCAAATACAATCGATGTCCTTGACTCCCACAACCAGGGAGCAAGCAAAAACCACTCTCACAACCGAGAGCACAATTCAAATAAAGAATGTTATGAAATCTGAAAGCAACACTTACAATCACCTATGCCTTGAAGTAGAACTTGGAGAAGGAGTGTGATGTGTGTTGAAGAACTCTCTTGAAAGAGAGGAGAAAGCACTTTCTCTTGACTGCACCAATTGCCGAGAAGATCAATCTTTGGTTCTAGGTTGGAGAGCAAGAGAACAAGATTTGGAAATACTTAGGGCTTTGGATTTGAAAGCTTTGATCTTTGGAAATGAAAGCTTGAGAGATTTTGCAATGAATGAGTAACCTTCCAATGAAACAGTAGAAGCTTTATTTATAGCTTTCTCAAATCCACAAAACAGTTTAGGCAAAAACCCAGTTGGAATCCGTGAGAAAAATCTCAACGGATATAATCTGAACTCGCGACAGTCGACTGTTGAACAATCCACAGTCGACTGTTGCACAGTCAGCAAGGGTAGGTAAGAATTCATAACGGTAACTTACCACGTGGACAGTCGACTGATGAAGTAAAGATAGTCGTCTATTAAAACAACTGGCGACTGTAATTTCTTCGACAGGAGACTGGCCGAAAGAAGAGTAAGTTAGACAAATACTGGAAATCTCACAAGATACTGGACATACGACTGATTCAAGTAATACAGTCGACTGTAAATCAGAACAGGCACAGGGAATTGAAGTCTAGGCTCAATACGGGGGACTTCCCCGACTACCAGATAAAGAAACTTCGTCTGGACAATACGGGGGAGTTTACATCACAAGTCTTTCTAGACTATTGCCAAGCACAGGGAATTGAAGTCAAACATCCTGTAGCGCATGTTCACACCCAAAACGGGTTAGCAAAATCTCTAATTAAGAGACTGCAATGGATTGCTCGTCCATTATTACTTCAATCCCAGCTGCTAGTGAATGCATGGGGTCATGCAATTTTGCATGCTACATCTTTAATAAAATTATGACCTTCTGGAGGTCAGTCATCTTCTCCAATGCAACTAGCACTTGGAGCCCCACCAATTATCTCACACTTGAGAATATTTGGTTGTGCAGTATACGTCTCCATGGCACCACCATAAAGGACAAAGATGGGTCCGCAACATCGCCTAGGCATTTATGTTGGGTTTGACACCCCCTCCATAATAAGATTCCTAGAACCCCTTACGGGAGACGTTTTCAAGGCACGTCTAGAAGACTGTGAATGTGTTCAAGATAAATCGTAGCCCTCCTTGTTTTAGGAGTTGGCAACTGTAAGAAACATGTTCCGGTTGTTGAGCTACACTCAAGCAGTGACATGTCAATCTTATAGAAACCGATTTCTTGATTGACATCTTAACCTGACTGAAACCGTTGTCTCATCCCTCGAGCTTCGGCGTAAGTCTAACCAAGAATGTAGTCTAAGACCTGACCCAAACCGGCGCGTCGTGCATACACCGAGCAAAGGGGCAAGTCAGGCTAGACACGAAAACAAGGGTCCGACTAGGCTAGCCATTGTGATCCGGTTGAGCACACTCATGATCACAAATGACTAGGGGTAAAAATCGATAGGGAATCATAGTAAATATGATTGACGACGAGTTCGTCTACCGACTGCAGAGTCGGACAACTTGTTGAGATACACTCAAGGTTGTCAGACTCATGGTAGTCGGATCACTCTCTCACAAATATTATTTTATAATAAATTGTTTATTATTATGGCTTTAAATAAATTTAGTGGGAGAATATAGTTTTATTAAAACCATTAAAACTATACTACGAACATTTACTAACTATAGTATCTATAAAATACAGAATGGATTCGGGACTTAGATACATGGTTGAAAAGAACGTGCTGGATGGAACCAACTACAAAGACTGGCTTAGGAACATCAAGTTGGTCCTTTCCCTAGCCGGAATAGGATACGTACTGTTCGAGGACGCTCCAGATAAGCCGGATGAAGATTCGACCCACGAGGAAAAGGAAGCCTACAAATTGTACCAGAGGGATGCAGAGAAGGCCAGGTGCCTTACTCTGGCTTCGATGACCAACGAGTTGCAGAGGAAGCATGAACATATGGATGTTCAAAGCATGCTCCTCAACGCACAAGAGTTGTATGGCAAGCGATTAAGAGCTGCCAAGTTCGAGGCCATTAGCAACCTCTGGGGCACCAAGATGGGGACGGAACCCGTACAAGATCATGTTATCAAGATGATCGGGTACGTGGAGGACGCCGCCCAGTTAGGATTTGTCCTGGACAATGAGATGTCCACGGACATTATCCTAAAGTCTTTGACTCCCGATTTCAAGCCTTTTATAACTGGCTTTACAATGAACAGCCTTGAGACGGATCTTCCGGGTCTCCTCAATATGCTCCGGCAGTTTGAGGAGATTCATAAGAAGCCGGCTGCACTGGTTGTTGGCTCTGCTACTTCCGACCAGCCGAAAGGCAAAGGAAAGAAGAGGCAGGTCCCACAACCTGCGAAGGCTAAGAATGGGAAGAAGAAGAACAAAGGGGCCCCGTCGAAATCTGAGTGCTTCCATTGCCACAAGATTGGCCACTGGAAGAGGAACTGCAAGATCTATCTTGCAGAGAAGAAGAAGGGGCATACTGATGCCTCTACCTCAGGTACAAATTAAAATTCAATTAAATGCAATTATTTCCATTCATATAGTATGAGATACTTATAGACATCTGTGTACTGTATACAGGTGGCTGATAAGAACTGGAGATTGGAGAAGTACGGAGATCGGTCGGCAATCAAAGCAACAGTTGCTGCTGGGACCACTCAAAGACTTCTGGAGACGATGATCGTGATGGAGATGATATTTTTCTTATTTGAATAAAATGTATCATCTTTAAGGATCGAAAACAATGAATGAGTGCTTTGCACTCAAGGTTTATTTTGATAAACAAATTAAGGTTCCTTTTATGAACCCGTTGTTTTGGAATGGATGTCTCGTATGTTGCAATTGAAATTGAATTGGCTTAAAATTCTGTGGATGTGGCTTTTCTGTAATGGTTGCGTATATTTTCGAATAATGGTGTTGAGCTTCGATAATATTGATTTTGAAGCTGACTAAATGTCTGAAGTCAATCAGTAGTTAAGTATAGGTTCCAGGGGGCGTATAAATTGTGTGCAATCACAGTAAATACGCATATCAAGTTTAACTCGTGATTATCTGCGTTTAGTTATTAAAAGAGTTAATACTAAATGTGGTTAAAGGAATTAGTACAGTGTAGAACGTTTTGATTGAACGAGTCAATGTCAAGATTCCTTAAAACGATCTTGACTTGACTCATTCGTCAAACCGAATCTGACACTTGTACATTCCATCTAAGGCACTTACCAAAAGGTTATTTTTGCACATAAATCTAAATATGATTTAGTTATTATGTTGAAGTAATTTAACCAGGTAATTCTCAAAGTCAGTGGGAGCAAGTAAGTATACTTAGTTCCGTTTTTCGGACTAAGTAAAAAGGATTTTTCACTTTAATGAATCTTCTATATAAATCATTAAGTCAAAATTGTTTTGATTTAATCATATATATATAGAGACTTAGGGTGTCAAATATGTACCTGACATATTGACACAATAAAGTGAAGTGTGCTAAAACTGACTTACGAAAATGTTAGACCCCACATCTAAATCGTATACGCTGACTGTTAGCTATACGAAGTTAGGAAAATTGATCCAGATCATTTTTCAAAGGATCAACGCTGTGTGATCAAGAGATGTAATTTCAATCCATTAAAATTCGTTGTAGATACTTATTAGTAGTACCACTCTTAGGTTTGCCATATCAAATGTCAAAGTGACTGATATGCTATAACGGCATGAGATACCGAGATAAATAGCCTAAGTGCAAGTGGGAGATGTAGGAAGATATGTGCCCATAAGGCAATTTATCTTGATTATACGTCTTGTTCATACCGTATATGGTACGTATTATTCTAAGTGTAAAGGATTTGTATTAATATACTTAGATAATATCCATAGACTTATAGTTAGGTCCTTACATATCTAGATGAGATCTCGATTATGAGTAAGTAAGTGACCGAATAGAAACGTAAGTCTTAAACGGTTCGTGATCATAGATGTGTCGAGAACTGGATATCGACACATCGGATAGATCACTGTGTCTTCGTCTTGCCTTCGGGTAATGATGATCTCATAGTCATTCGACTTAGCGAAGTCGGAGACGAGACACAGGTGCTCATTGGAGAATGAGTTCACTGAACGACCAAGTTAGAGTTATTAAATGGTTAACTTTAATGATCTGTCTTTAATAACTCTAGGGTGATGATAGGTTAGTTGATCCTTAAGACCTGAAGTCATCTGTACCAACCTGTGAGCGGACGGTGTAGCTTAGACCCATGATCTAGCTTCGAGGACCAGTCCTGATGAAAGATCTTAGGTTGGGTTGCACCTGAAGCTCTCAAGGTGAGTAAGTGACTAAGATGGGATTCGTCACTTCCATTAAAGGGAAGTTAGTGTTATAGGCTCAGTACGGTCTTTATGTTAATCCTCGGCCGGGGTACGTTGCAAGTTGTACAACGTGTATACAATAAAGACCGCCGTATACTGACCAATGTTGTCTAATAGGGTTGACAGAAAACCATACCCTAGGCCAACATCAAACACAGTCTTGACGAAGGGATTTTAGCTAACGGAATTCATCTCTGACACAGCCAATGCAAACCCTATGACACTTTTGTCAAAGGGTCGATCACGTTATGATGACTCTGAAACAGGGACGACAGCTACTGCTCGTAGTGACCGTCGTCTAGGGGTTTCGAGCCCCAACCTGTAGTAAGGTCAGGCTGTAGGGTCTCACACCGAGTAGTATTCGTGTCTTAGTAATAGGAATATAGAATAGAGAGAAATATCATTTGATGATATTCACAAGCTGAGTTGTGAAAGTTAGTCGCATTAGCAATAGGGACACAACGTTGCATTAGATGCTAACTTTGACTAAACGTGTTGTAAATTAGTTACAACGAATTTAGTAGGAACAAACTTGTTGGAAAAGGTTACCTGGATGACGGGATCGTCCCGGTCTAAACACAGGTTCAAACCGCGTCGAAATCGGAGCTCAAACGAGCCCAGAAACGCAGAAAGAGTCCAAGGGGAAGTGGGTTAGACCCACTGGGCCAAAAGGCCCATGTGCAAAGGCAAACGGGCGTGACCCGCTGTAGCAGCGGGCATGGCCCGCTGTGTGCAACGGGCGGGCACCCGCTGCACAGCGGGCGTGGCCCGCTGCACAGCGGGCCAGCGCCCGCTGCAGCAGCGGGCGGGCGGCCCGCCCTTGCCCCCCTTGGGCGGGCGCGCCCGCTAAGTCTAGCGGGCGCGCCCGCAACTTAAGTCAAATTAGGGTTTTTGTAAACCTTAATGACGGCTACGAATTTTGTGTAAATTGCTAAACTTTGAGCAATTGTTTGAGGGGTCAATCGAAGTCGAAATTCGTCACCGTCAGTTCCTACGCGTTCACCATTCCAAGCTTTTCTGATTGATAGCTTGTTTGGTGTCTGAAGTTTAGTATGTGAGGAGAATTAATTCGTTAAAGTTTGACTTTGTGAAAGGCTAACTTTAAAATTGAAATTAAGCCAAATGACTTAATTCAATTTTTTCTCTTCATGTGGATTGTCCCACATTGCCCGCAACAAGAGGGTGAGTGCTCACTCCCTATATAAATAGGGGTGCACTCTCCTCGTTGAAAAACACACCAGTCAACGATCGAGTAGCTCCAGAATTTTAGAGCAGGCTCGATCGGCGACTAAATCTCTCTCTCTAATTTTCCTATTCTCCGGAGTAGTCCTAGCACGACTACGAAGGGGGTTTGGATCTGATCCGGACGTCTAAGACGCGGGTTCTTCTCAAGTGAAACTTTCTACCGCGTGTGATCGGCTCGGAGGCGAAAGCGGCTCGGGCGGATCGGTGCGAGGGTGCGAGGCGGCTCAGGGAGATCGGGTCAACGCGGCTCGGCTACGAGGAGCTTCTCAAGACGGTGCGGTACATCTTGCCTGCTCCAGGGCCAAGGTTCCGGGTATGTGGTTAAGCGTTTTTAGCGTAATTTTAATTAGTCGCTTAGTGTAGATCCTTCTTGGAGTGGTCAGACCCACTCCAAGTCGGCATAGATCGGGCTAGGTTCTGGCTCCCCAGAGCCTAGCTAAATAGTTTAGCTAGTGTAGAAATTTCGATTTCTAGTTTTTCCGCTGCGCTTTTGTGCCTCCGTGGTCCGTCCGACTTAGGACGGATACGGATCCGAGCTCTGGGGGTCCGCCAAGAACCCCAACAGCTCTCTGACAGAATGTCAAAGCAGAGATGATTGGCCAAAGTGGAAAGCGGCAATAGGAGTGGAGTTGGATTCACTCACCAAACGCAAGGTCTTCGGACCTATAGTCCAGACACCAAATGGTGTAAAACTTGTGGGTTATAAATGGGTATTTGTTAGAAAATGAAATGAACAAAATGAGATCGTTCGCTACAAAGCAAGGGTTGTAGCGCAGGGTTTTACCCAATGTCCAGGGGTGGATTTTGAAGCCACATACTCCCCGGTCATGGACACGATCACCTTCCGATTCCTCATTGGCTTAACAGCCCAAGAGGGTTTAGATATGCAGCTTATGGACGTCGTGACTACATACCTATATGGTAACTTAGACCGAGACATCTATATGAGATTGCCTGACGGTTATTCCTTGCCTGCAGCACTAAAAGAGAGACAACATGACATCTACTCAGTGAAACTGCAAAGATCATTATATGGTCTAAAACAATCTGGAAGGATGTGGTATAACAGACTGAGCGACTTTCTTGCAAAACAAGGATTTACAAATGACCCAGTCTGTCCTTGCATCTTTATAAGAGCAAAGGCAAAAGGATTTGTCATTATAGTCATCTATGTGGACGACCTGAACCTCATCGGATCTCCTGAAGAGATCGCCGAGATTTCTAGAAGCCTGACAGAAACATTCGAGATGAAAGACCTTGGAAAGTCAAAATTCTGTTTAGGCCGTCAAATAGAGCATCTTAACAATGGGATCCTATTACATCAGTCAACTTACACATCGAACTTATTGAAAAAGTTTCAGATGGATAAGTGCCACTCCCTCAGCACCCCAATGGTCGTCAGATCATTGGATGTGCATAAAGACCCCTTCCGGCCGCTGGAAGAGGGGGAGAAGTACTAGGCCCTGAAGTGCATTATCTAAGTGCTATCGGTGCACTCCTTTACCTGGCTAACTACACTCACCCTGACATAGCATTTGTAGTCAACTTACTAGCCAGATATAGTGCTGCAGCTACACAGCGGCACTGGGCCAGAGTTAAGCATCTTCTGCGCTACCTCCAAGGGTCCATAGACTTAGGTCTATTCTACAGGAAAGGGGCATCAACTGGTTTAGTTGGTTATGTTGATGCAGGATACAGGTCCGATCCTCATACAAAGAAGTCCTAGACCGGATATATGTTTACCTATGGCGGCACTGCCATATCCTGGAGATCTGTAAAGCAGACCATGACAACCGTCTCATCCACTCATTCAGAACTCCTAGCGATCCATGAAGCAAGCAAGGAGAGTTTCTGGCTACGCTCTGTGATCCAGCACATTCTCACCTCCACCGGCCTGATGACCGGCGTACTTGCACCTACTCCTCTCCATGAAGACAATACAGCATGTATAGCCCAGCTACAGGACGGCTACATCAAAGGCGACAAGACAAAGCATATCTCCCCCAAGTTCTTCTGGACGCACGACCTTCAGAAGTAAAAGTAGATTGAGGTACAGAAGATCCAATCATGTAATAACTTGGCGGATTTGCTTACCAAATCCCTGCCTACTAGTATCTTTGAGAAACTTGTATATGGGATTGGGATGAGGAGATTGAGAAAATGTAAACTGGGTCAGGATGAGAGGACTATGAACTCATAGATACATAGGAGACTAATGTATAGATTCATAGGAAATCTGCAAGCCCGAAGCTTGGTCAGATGAGGGGGAGTCAACTGCAGAGTTGTACTCTATTCCATTGGCTACTGGTTTTTTTCCATAGGGTTTTCCGTAGTCAAGGTTTTGACGAGGCAACCTCATTGACTCTGGATCCTGAAGCATCCACCCCTAGACACACCCTAAAACAGGGGAAGTTTGTTGAGTATTGGACTCTCCACCTTAATTTTGATGATGATCAAACACAAATCATTGTGATTAACTCATGTGTTTGCAGTTAGCTAAAAAGTCACCAATTAGATTCAAGAAGATCAAAAGTGACTACACGTGTTGATTCAAGTGGAGGACTTGGTAGATCAACAAAGATGAAGTATTGGCTTGAAGAACTCAAAGGCTACCTCAAACCTCAAGCAATGGCATCAACAAATAAATGGAGATTCAATCCAAAGAGAAGATAGGAATGGATGAGTCAAAAGCTTCGAAGACTATGACGTTGGAGATATTCAAGTCATTCAACTAAAAGACTCAAGACCATGAAGAATTATGGAGATCGTCGCCAAATTACTTTGTACATCTCAAGCGACGTCCCAAGACTTCCTCAGAATGCGTGATCGTTGTGCCTGGAGCTTCGTTGAAGCTCAAGGAGTTATTCATGAAGTCAAGGGATTCTGATTCTCCATATTGAAGCTTTGAAGACGGTTCGTCATGTTATTTATATTTTCTTCTAGCTTCATCTCATAGAATGTTAAGCCTTTAGTAGTACTTGCCTAGAAATCTTCATAACTATCATATCTTTTATCTCTAGGATTGCCTTAGAAGCCATTAGAAAGTTTCCTGTAGCTTATCGCTTCTTTTCATGGCTTCATATGCATCTTAGTTGGTTCAAGTAGAAGAACCAACCGACTAGATGACGATCTAGTCGGTTGGAAATCCTTCTTTAACCGACTAGCCATCCTTGCTAATTTCAGCCCATTCACTGTTGATCAATTAGTCGGTCCAAGAAGGTTCACCGACCGACTAGATGCTGATCTAGTTGGTTGGAAATCCTTCTCAGACCGACTAGTTATCCTAATTAATTCAAGCCTATTTGTTGACCAATTGTCGGTCCAAGAATGTTCTCCGACCGACTAGTTGTCCAACTAGTAGGTTAGGAATCCTTCTCAGACCGACTAGTTCTCCTAGTGAAATTCGACTTCTTTGCTGTCAACTACTTAGTCGGTCTAAGAAGGCTCACCGACCGACTAGTTGTCAAACTAGTCGGTTGATGTTTCTTCTTAGACCGACTAGTTCTTCTATCTCTTGATTTCACTATCTTTGATGTCAACCTTCTAGTCGGTCCAAGAAGGTTCACCGACTGACTAGTTGCAAAACTAATCGGTCAGTGATCCTTCTTAGACCGATTAAGCAGCTTCAGAAATAGAGCCGTTGGGCATTTAATGCCACGATTTTTGTGACCATTTTGTCTCTTCTC
Source organism: Scilla litardierei (assembly GCA_030789695.1). Taxonomy (NCBI): domain Eukaryota; kingdom Viridiplantae; phylum Streptophyta; class Magnoliopsida; order Asparagales; family Asparagaceae; genus Scilla; species Scilla litardierei. Next base: position 33,403,871 of record CM061131.1, on the reverse strand, counting down.
TATATAAGTTTGAGTTGCTTCAAACCAGAAATTCAAGGCTGATTTTAGAGACATTTTCACATCCAAGGGAAGAGCCATTCAACTCCATTTCTAAGCTCTCTCATCTCACAAGAATCTCTCCCTTACTCTTTGAGCCCTAATTCCTCAAGAGATATTCTCATTCTTTGTGAGCTTCTCAAGATAAGAGCTTGAATCCAAGTCACCAACATCACCCTAGCCATCTATTGCTGTTCATCTTGGTGGAGCTAGGGTTTGGTGCTATCTTCTTCCTCAAAATCCACTCTTGCCCTAAATTGGTAAGTATTTCTCAAGGCATAGGATTTTGTGGTAAGAGCTTTACATTTCATTCTCTATACATATAAATTGTTGTATACTCTCGGTTGTTGAGAGGGTTGGCTTGATCCCAAGTTGTGGGAGTCAAGTTTAAGGTATTTGCGTGTTCCCGGGTTGTGGGATACACGGACATCGATTGTAGGTCAATTGCACTTGTGGGGTTTTCACAAGTGGGCTAAAGGAAAGCTCTAGTGGTTTTACTAGAGTATCCGGAGGGGATCCGGGTGTTGCTGGATTAGGGCACCGGGAACAAGTCGGGGAGACTTGGGTGGCACCGAACCAGGATAGATTGCTTGTTTGCATTGCATTCTTCCTTGCGTTGTTTTTCACTTCTTTCATTCCGTATTTGTTGGTTAATTAGGGTTTTATTTGGCGTAAATTCCTTATAATTCAATAAAACACTATTCACCACCCTCTAGTGTTTATTCCTCATAGCACAGGGTCACTACAAAGTTATGGATTAACTGTTCTTTATTTAACAAGGCAGTTATCCTAACTCGGATCCTGAAGAATCCACCTCTTATTCAATGTTGGTTGGATAAGGGGAAGTGTTATGAATAGGTCCATGAGGCCCATTGGGTATCCGGCCCATCATTGAAAGCTATAAATATGAGGGTAGGGTGGCTCTTAACCCCCTACACCTATTTCCCTACTTTTTCCTTCACAACAAAACTAAATTAATTAATTAATATATTAAATAATTAATAATTAAAATAATTAAGTTGGTGCTAATCATATTTTTATATAGTAGGGGCCCATTCATTTTCACGCGAAGCAGCAAATCAAAGGGGGATAACATTCGGCTGCTCCGATTGGTTGGAGGAGAGAGCGGGGCCCACCGTTGCTTGTGATTCTTGTGTAATCGGCACAAATCGCGCAGAAAACAAACAGCTGCTCGGATTCCCACTGACAGCTTTCACGTCAGACTTTCCCCCCATTCTCAAAACAACAAAAGAACACACACCAAAAAGAAAGCCGAAGGAATCCTGTGAATAGTTTGTGAATAGTAGCTTTTGAACTTTCTCTCCCCCATTTTCGTACAAAAGAACAGCCCCTAAATTAAAACTAAGAATCGTGAATCAACAATCAAAGCTACCGTTAATGCAAAACAAAAGAGAATCACACATATAACATCTAGATTTATACATTATTCCACTTAATTTAGGTGATTGTATGTGGATTACGCATATAACGTTAATGCATGTGGATTACACCTGCAGGCAGCCCCTCGCAAGCTAAGCGTGACTGTTAAAATGTTTTTGAAATTTAGCGAAATTTTCTACTTACAAGTCGTTATTTTGAGCTTCTGAAAATCAGTATTTTAGGCTTCAAATAATATCCAAAAAATTAAGAAATTATAGATAAAATTTGGGTTGACCTTGATTTGTTTTGAATGTTTTATATCGCATAATTCGACACTTCGCTTTGATATAAACATACTTCAAAAACATGTGCCAAATTATATCACCAAAACTTTGCTTTCAAAAATAAACACTTCACGAGATATCAGTATACTTGGCTAGTGAGCTTCGTATTAAGCATCACCAATTAACCGAGTGTCTAATGAAACTATTGCAAAAGTGAATATCTAAATTCAAACGCATTTTCTGAATCCATAAACGTAGAGCATTATCTAGTATCTCTCTGTGCCACTTTGTGGCACACTAGCATCTGTTTAAGGAAAATAAATTTGAGTCTCACTCAAATTTTATCGCTGACATACTCAACTGGATTCTTCTTCTTGTTGATTTTCTTAAGACATGCCAACATGTCGATATTGTCCTTAGCACACGTCCATAGTGAGTTCGCGTCCAAACTTAATGCATCCATCTCATTTCTATCAACTGTAGGATCTCCATTTACATGTATATGCCAAATTCACATACTCATTATAACGAGCTGGGATTTTTACAGTGCATCGCCTTATTCTGCTAGCAATCAAGTTACTCAGAGTAGCCTTAAGATCTCTATTTCGACTAGAACTTTCATTATTACCTTCGTTGTCGCTACCTGTAGTAGAAATCTCATGCGGACTCTCTTCATCAACCGTCACTCCTTTGCCAACACCCAAGTTGAATCTATGATTTAGAATAAACACCTCCGTCTTGCTCGACATCTGCTTACCTTTACATGTTGTGGTACTCCTTAAAGCCTTGCCTTTCAACATTATCGACTTATCAAATATCATATGTGGATTAACCAAGACCCTCGTCGTATCTAGATTCCAAACTTTGTAACCTTCGACAACATTCATGTATCCTGGCATGACATACTTCTTTCTTTTGACGTTAAACTTTTCGCCTTTCTCATGCACATACACTGAGCTCCCAAATACTCGAAGATGCCCTGACTCAATAGCTTTCCTGTCTAAACTTCCTTTATAATTTTCTTAGTGATAACTGACGATGGAATTCTGTTCGCCAAATATTCTATAATTGATACAGATTCAGCTCAAAATCCTTTCGACAAATAGGATGTAAATATCAAATAACCTGCCTTCTGGAAAAATATTATTTTCATTCTATCTGCTAATCCATTTGCTTACAAATCTCTTGGTGTAGTAATTTTTTTTCATGTTCCTTACAGAATTCATTAAACTCGTCAAAGATAAACTCATCACTCCAATCAGATCTAAGCACATGTATCTTCTTTTCTGTTTGACTCTCCACAAGAGTCTTTCACTCCTTAAACTTCTCAAATGCCATCACCTTCTTTTTTTATTACATACACCCAAACTTTTCTAGATAGATCATTGATTAATGATATGAAATATCTCGCTCTACTTAGAGAGTGAACTAGTGCATGACCTCAAATGTCGATATGAACATACACAAAAATCCTTCTTGTATCATGATTTCTTCATCGAAAACTAACCTTTATTCGCTTTCTAAAGATACAATCTTAGCAAAACTTTAGCTCCTTGAAGTTCACTCCTGTGATCAAATTACACTTCCTTAAAGTTATCCAGATTTTTTTCGACGACATGTCCAAGTCAAAGATGTCGCATCCTTATCAAATTAATATCATATGAACTTTCAACTCCAATGTTAGAATCTCCTATGATATTATTTCTCTTCAGCAGATAGAAATCCTTGATTTTTTCACCTTGCATAACCATGATCGATCCTTTCGATATATTCAAAGCCTCTTTTTCAATCGTTACATTGCAACACATGAAATCCAATGCTACCAAATAAGCCAGAAACTTTCTCAACTTTGAAACACATCACACATTGGTGAGTGTAAGCACTAGGCCATCAAATAATTTGATTTTTTCTGAACCAACTTCAATAGGCTTCCATGCATTGTTGCTACACATAAGGATCACACATTTTTTATCCCGTTGATAGAGACATTCCTTATTTGGTATCATGTGGTATGATATGCATGATTCCCAACCTCTGACGAACACACTGTTAGTACATCATATGCCTTCCCACTCCTAAACTCTTCCGTCTTCACAACCGTACGTAGTTGATGAAGATGTTGGCACTTTCATCTTGTCTATATTCCTCCTTCCTAAGTAATTTCCCTTTCAATGTCTGGTTTTCTTGCAAATAAAATACAATATGCCTTTAGTCTTTAATTACGATCTCATCATATTGCCGCCTCTAACATTGTTTCATCCTAAGCAAATAAGTCATAGTTGTCTGAATTTCTTCCATTCAAATCAACAATTGTCATCCGATCCCTTAACTCTTCATTATAGAGCACCGCCTTCATGTCATCAAGATTTAGAGTGTTCCAACTGTAAATCATGGTGTTGATGAGTTTGTAGATTGCTTCGATAACGATCGGAGCAAAATCATCACCTCATGTTTTGACTCTATAATCATTCCAATTGTTATCATCTTCATCACTATCTAGTTGATGCTTCAATGAGGTATTGTCTCGCATCTTGAAAATGAAGAACGTTTTCAATAAGATCAATCTATTAGTGAATGGGGGTTTTCAGATACAACTTTTATAGCTTCTTCTATAGTCCCTTAACTGTAGTATCCTTGAACGCCTGATAAATCAGCTCATCGGGTAGGCTTAAGTAGACAGTCATCATAACCGATTCATTCATTTCCATCTTCTCCCTTTTGAGATATCCGTTGGTAGGTAACCATCCATATCATATACCACATTGTGCACATGATCCTTCCTCAAGATTACCCTCATCTTGTATTGTCATATCTAAAAAGTTTTCTTACCATCAAACTTCTCTATCTTGTATTGCACGCTACCAGCCGTTGAGTATGAACCGCCATATATGATATATGAGCTCGAACCTATTGCTTCTTTGATTGTATCGCTCTTTAAAAAACTCTCTGCTATGGTATTGATATTAGTCACCTTGCTCTGAGATCACTTGTAAGGGGTTAGGTAAATGCTTGTCAATTATATAATTAATTACTACAAAGAAAATTAAGAATCGTGAATTAACAACCGAAGCTAACAATAATCTTTACACAAAACCTGCAGCCACAAACTATTAAGGATAAACATAAATCAAAAGAGAATCGCACATTTGACATTAAGATTTATACCAGTTTCACATAATTCTTGATGTATGTACAATTGGAGAGATTACTAATGCTTCAATCAACTTGAATTATAATATGTGACACTTGGTTTCAATGATAAACCATTCCCGAACTTCAGAGAATAAGCATATGGAGATAAATTAATTTTGGCCATCAAACTACTCTCAGATATATCTGTTTTCAGTCTTTGTTGATGCTACTTGACCGTAAAAAGAGGCTTTAAGAATTTCTTCTCAAACTTATGAAAAAATCTTAGCCCAAACACATTTAAATAGCGCTTAAAATAGACTTGGATCTTAGTCAGATTTGGATTCTGCACCCATTATGCTATTGTCTCCACACGGCTTCTCTATTAGCAATTTGATCGTGCCTTTGGTTTGCTCAGATCACTGCCAAATGTTGTGATCTTATGCTTGTCCATTAATCGCTTGCAGCATGGCCCCATGCTGCATACGTGTTACACGTTGCGTGCGTGCATGGGCCGAAGCATTGCTGCATCTGGGAAAACGAAATTTGCTGATGAAATAGCAGCTAGGGTTCGCCTAAGTCATGGTTTTAAGCTTCAAAATTCCGCTAAAAATCCTAGGCCAAGAGTAATTGAGTTTTGGGTGTTTTATAGCACAGTTATTCAAAAATTGCCACGTGTGAGTCTATCGCGTCATGATCTGCCAGTGTCATTATCTTTCTCGACCTACATCCAATGCCACCCCAAGTTATTGAGGTTTGGTCGGCCAATGTGTGTGATCGTGCCATGTTATCTTCTATTAATGCTGGAAGTTTACATGGATCCTCAAGCCCTCAGAAATAATGCGAACGAAGTTTTTCTTGGCGATCTTTAGCCTATGTGAGCAAGCTTACATATTGAGTTATGGGCATCATGATGAAGAACTTGGTGAATATCAAGGCATGAACCTGTTGTTGGATGTATTTGGCTAGATAAAAATGATCATTGGTTCAAATTACTTGCTTTGTTGTATCTAGCGGCGTAACCAAGAATTCTTTTTGCCCTTGGTGAAAATAAAGATGATATAAAGAATTTTAAAAAATATCAAAAAAATAAAACATTGCCATTTTTAATTATTTATTGATAATAGCTAAAATTGTTGAATCATGAGAAGAATGAGTAACCATGACACAAAGTCATGGTTCTCTATTTATTAAATCAATAGAAACCCAAAGGCCATAGGATAACCAAAGGTCCCCATTAGTAAGGATAATGGGGAGTAATGGGGGGATAAAGATGAGGGGAGGCCAAAGGCCTCCCTCATTCATAACACTCCCCCTTATCTACCCTTTACTTTGGTCTTAGTGTAAATACTAAGGTGGTTGATACTTCTGGATCCAGAGTAATCGTGTTTGCCTCGTTAATACCTTAGCCTTGGAAAACCCAGTGGGAAAAACCAACAGCTTAAGGAAAAAGAGTGCAACCCACATGTTACTCCCCCTGATCCATACAAGCTTTATGCTTGTAGGTCTTTCAGCTTTCATTAGTGGTGGACACTTCAGGGTCCAGAGTTAAAATAGGTTGCCTCATTAAAACCTTTGGCTATGGAAAACCCAATGGGAAAACCCATAGCTAAGGGAAAAATAGTACAACTCTACTATCAACTCCCCCTGATCTGTACAAACTTCAGGCTTGCAGATCTCCTATGTATCTATACAATCATTTCCTATTCGTCTATACATCCATCATGTTCTGAATACAATCATCACTCATCTATACAAGTTTCACTCATATCTATCGGCTACTGGAAAACAATGGCGCTCAGGAATGATACGCTCTACGAAGTTTGGTAGATGGCTCCACGTATGTATTCCTTCACTCAGTCTTCACTATGTCTGCAAGGTTCTGCTGGACCTGGATGAGCGTATTTTAGATATGCTCTTTGCATGATGAGCCTCTCAGAAGATGTAGACTTTTGGAAGATGATACGTAGATCTTTAGGAGGTGACCGGCCATTTTTGCTTAGTCATCGCGATGGTCTGTAAATCTGCATATGCGATATTTATTCCTTGGATGCTGATCCTTGACCCTTAGAAGTTGAGCAGAAGCAGCTTATCATTGGTCCAGTGGTGCTCTCCAAGGCAGCACTGTATCTGGCTAACAGCTTTACTGCAGACGTTCTATCAAAGACACGTGCAGTTGGCCAGATAAAGAAGTGTAACAAGTACACTAGAGCTAGGCTCTTCAGGACCTAGGATGTCCTCCCCCTCTTTCAGCGACTGAAAGGTGTCATAAATGAGCATCCATTTTTAATAGATTGCAAATGGACATCATTCTTCATAAACTCCAGGTGTATGAAGAATATTAAAGGGTTCCACCACGAAGGTGTTTAATCTGTAAGCCGAGACAATACCTGGTTATGCCTAGGTATTTCATTTCCAAGGAATGATTAAGGCTATCAGATATCTCTATGGTCTCTGCAGGAGATCCTATTAGATTTAAGTAGACCACATATACGGCGACTATCACAAATCCTGTCAACGATCTTTCGAAAAAGATACACGGGTAGAATATTACTTAAGATCATTTAATGATCTTTGTAGCCTTTATGGAGAAGACGTTTCTACGTCTCTATTTCATCTCTGGGGGTAGAGTATACCCTTCTGGAAGTTTTATATAGATCTCTATATCTATATTGCCGTATAGATATGCAGTCACAATGTCCATGAGCTGCATTTATTGGCTTTTTCAGAGACGTTTAGGCTTAGTAGGAAAATGATCACATTTCCTTCATTTCAATTTCTTATGAAATCCAACTTATATTCCACAGGTTTTACACATTCAGGTGTATGGACTACTGGTCCAAAGACTTTGATTTTCAAGAGTGAGTCCAGCTCTACTCTTATTTCCTCGTCCCACTTTGGCCAATCTATGCGTTTATGCTATAGAAAAGTGGGTTGACGTCATCATCGTATTCAGCGACGTGAACGGCAATAGCGAAAGCAAAACCGTCGTCGACGACTGTGCTATTTCTGTCCAGTACCTCTCCAGTACATACGTAATATAATGATTTTTCTCCTGTTGTTTCCTCTGCAGGGGAAATTAGGAGAGGAGAGGTTGCTGGTCTGAGCTCAGCATCCTGTGGAGGGATCATTTTAATATATCCAGGAATCTTCCTCTTTCGAGGAACTTTATATTTTGAACCTGGCAGGCGTCCTCTTTTCAATTGAGGTACAACCAATTCTGCCGCCAGTGGATTGCATCCATCTTTGGGGATGTCAATCCTAGCTGGCGTGTTGGCAGCAGAGACGTGTGAACGAACAATCTTCTGGTTGTCCGTAAATTTATACGGCAATTGATGTACTTTAGTTTGAATGTGAAGGATCTTCTGGATCTCATCTTCACACTGAAATAGTACGCTGATCATAATGAGATTAGGACTTTTGTGTCCCATGATATGGTCTCAGAAGCTTTAGGATTCTTTAGACTGCGTGCCTATTATAATAAGACTTTGCTCATCAAAATAACAGTTAGCAAGACGTGGTGATATGGGGACATATATTAGCACATCCAAACACTCTTAAATGAGATATGTTTGGTGGTGAACCATAAGCAAGCGGCATCAGCAATACGATATGGCCACAAGAGGGTCGTATCGTGATAAGCGATGCGGAATGCAGTATAGCGTATCCTTAAAAAGCCAAATGCAACTGGGATTTAACAATGGACGTGAAATCCATTAGAGTCTCTTTATCAGAGACTCTTGATAACACATTCGGTGTATGAACATGCTACATGATGTTCAATATCAATGCCGGTTGCTTGGCAGTAGTCTTGAAAGATCTGTGTAGTAAATTCACCCATATTATTAGCTTTTGAGAAAGCTAGGTTGCAGGTGAACAAAAAGGCATACATAAGACCATCTAGTAGACGCATTTATCAGTATATTGAAGTACTGAAATGGGCCACTTGCAGAGTGAATAGGCCCGCAAAGGTCACCATGTATTCTCTCAATAAAGCCAGTAGACTCTAATCCCACTTTCAGGAAGGAAGGTCTCTTTATAAGTTTTTCCTTATGACAAAGGGGGACAAGGAAACTCAACCTTTTGAAGAATCTTCAGTTTCTCCAAAGGATTTATTTGATGATGCGTCGATCATTACTGATCCAGGATGACCAAGTCTATTGTGCCAGAGTTGAAAACGCTGGCAATGAAAGGCACTTCTGGTGCGCAGTCAAGTTGGCTTTATATAAGATGAATATCTGTAATGATAGGGACATGCCGGGGGTCCAATGAAATCGTGGTCTTTTGGCCATCCTCTTGACGAGTTACATAAAGATATTCACTATTTATTATCCACAGTTTCCAAGTTATGTTCGTTTAAACGAAATATACTTGAAACTTGGGAGATTACTCTATGAATTAGGAGAGAAAAATGCATATTTTAGTCTCATTGTATGTGGGAGCAATTTAAATGCTTTAACAGTGCATCGATGCACTGTCCACAATAAATCACATTTCATCTATATTAATGCAAAGTGGAAATTTATTTGAGTAATTCAAAATAAAGTTCATTCAAAGCAAACTACAGATGAAGCTATATAGAATTAAATGCATAGATATAACGATAGGGCTCAATCGAACAGATCGTCATTCTCGAAGTCTTGTGCAGTGAACTTGGTAAGAGCTTGAATATCTGCCAGGTTTTTTTCAAAGGGATGATTCAGGCTCGCCTGATACAGGTCCTGGAGGTGGCGAGGAGTGCGACAGTTTCTGGACCAATGTCCAGTCATGCCACATCTATAGCATATGTCCTCCCAGTTCTTCTTTGGAATTGGCACTGGACCAGTGTTCTTATTATTCCATGTGAAGTTTTTCTTCACATTGTTGTTGTTGTTGTTGTTGGTCTGGGGAGGTGCTCCTCTTACTAGCTTCATTACAGCTTTCGCTTTGTTCTTTCTAGCCTTCTTCTTGTTTTTCCACTTCTGGGGAGAAACATGGTGGGCTTCAGGGATAGGGGCAGTACCAGCAGGGCGCAAATTATGAGTGGCAAGCAGTAAATCTCTATTTTGCTCTACCCTAAGAAGGCAAGAGATCAGATCAGAGAACTTCGTGAAGTTGCGTTCACGATACTGTTGCATGAGGATTGCATCTTTCTCGTCAAACGAGGTAAATGTATTTTCCAACATGCGATGCTCAGTCTCTTTTTCACCGCACAATTTCAGGCGTGAGGTGATATTATGAAGTGCAGAGTTATACTCAGCAACGGGCTTATAGTCCTAAAGTCTGAGGTTTTCCCACTCATAACTGGCACTGGTAATATTACATCGATTTAAGGTTTATAACGTGCCTCCAGTGCTTGCCACAACTCTAATGGGTCTTCCACCGTTAAGTATTCGGCCTTTAAGGTCCAATCTATGTGTCTCTGATATAGATAATGGCTTTCGCCTTATCTATATCGGAGACAACGGTTGGAGAACTGCTAGATGGTTGTGCCTCTTCAGGGGCATTGCTAGCAGGTGTCTCGGCCACTGCAGGGGCCAGAATAGAGTGAAGAAGTGCCATCGAACGCAAGTGGAACTTCAGGTCCACTCACCATCTAAGATAGTTCTTTCCCGCTGCATCAAGAACTTCGAAATTGACGCTTGCCAATTTTGCCATTATAATCTATGCAATTTAAATAAGCATGTATTAATAATTAAACTCATGCTAAAAAGAAATAAATAAGAAAAAATGCGGGGATCGGCCAGATATCCAAAACATAAAATGTCCAAAGTCCAAATTACAGTCCATAAAGAAGAAAAAGAAAAATACAATTTGGAAACCCTATTTGGGTCCCAGATAAATGCAATCTCCTCCATCTTCATAGGTAGTAACAATTCCTCACTACAAATTTCTCTCAGAAAAGAAAAAGAAATTACAAAAGAGAAGGAATATAATAATAGGGTATCAAAAAAACTGGCCGATTCCAAAAAAAAACCATTTTAACTTATTTAAACATCCACGCAGTTATATATGCAACATGCAAATAATAATAGCGCAGCAAACAGACATTACAAAAATAATCAAGCACAAATATTGGATAAAATAATTTAATTTAAGTTAAAAGGATTAGTTGGACCACGGGGAAACGTCATTCATCTTTAGGTTAGTTTACTAAAGACAGAGCGGTCTCAGGATCCGTTTAATCAATTTTACTTAAATAAATGTTTTTATCTCATGCTTAAGATAATTATTAATTGTAAAGTAGCAGATTAAAATATCATAATCCGCAAGTCCTGTGGGCTAGATGCGGGCAGCATGCCCGATAAACATATTAATTTGCAATTTGATTAACTGGGCTTCTGGCCCAAATAAACAGACAAAATAAATAAATTATTATTCTAAGTTGGGCTGCAGGCCCATAAGCAAAATAAAAATCATTTTAAATGTCATTGTTTATGAACTGGGCTTCAGGTCTAATCAACAGCCCAAAAAAATTGTTATACAGTTTTGGGCTGCAGGCCCATGCGCTGTAAAATTTAAATTTAAAACAAACCCCAAAAAACAAACTCTAGGGGTTAAGGAATGAAAAAAGCCCCCAACCCTCATCTTCCAGATTGTGTCCCCCCTCCCCAATCTGTGTAAAACAATATTAGCGGGCGGAGCAAGTGAAGGGATTCCCCCGTCGGGGGGGGGGGGGGGGGCAGAGGGGATGCAGAAAGCGGGAAAACACCCTCCCCCGTCGGAGGGGGGTGGCGCTCAGAGCCCCCCGTCAGCATCAGACAATAAAAGCCCTAACAAATAAACGGAGCAAACAACGAATAAATAATCGCAAGTTAACGAATAAATAATCTCAATCTGCCAATTGAACAAGGCTAAATCCAGGCATCAGACAACAAAAAAGCATGAACTTCTCAATTCCCCGGTACTAGGGAACCAAGGCTTAATACAGGCATTTGCCGATTGAACAAGCGCTTGGAGGGAAAAAAATCAAATTTTGTGGGTGCCCATTTGAGGAAATGAATCAAACAATTGATTCCCAATCCAATTGAGCAAAGATCCACAATACCCAGATCACAGAAAAGATCAACTTAACAAGAACAGATGCATAATAGGGATTGACCCCGTTCTTAGAACAGTTCATCTTTGTCAAAAAAATCGGTTGGAATAAATACATATATTTATAGAGCCCCCCTAGGGGGAGGGGGATGATGCCATCCGATGCCCTCAAACGAGGGGGGAAGATGAACAATTTGTTGGGGGTTTTGTTTATTATTATTATTTTTTAATTTTGATATTAATCAGAATTTATCAGATTTATACAAGCTCATAGAACATCATTGTAAAATCATAGCAAATTCTATTATGTAATTATCTACGGGATCGAAAAAGTTACCTCTAGATCAAAGATCTAGGGACGATCGTAATTAGAAAAATCCGTAGATAGAAATCCCGCTCCTGATACGCCTAAAAAAAATTGCCGCAACGGTTCTCCGCAAGCCGGATCGCTGCAACAATAGATTCCTTCGCGCGTAGGAGTTTAATTTTTGAGGGGATACTAGAGAAAAAGCTCAAAGAATTGAGATCTAAGGTGCTGATAATGTGTTGAATCATGAGAAGAATGAGTAACCATGACACAAAGTCATGGTTCTCTATTTATTAAATCAATAGAAGCCCAAAGGCCATAGGATAACCAAAGGTCCCTATTAGTAGGGATAATAGGGAGTAATGGGGGGATAAAGATGTGGGGAGGCTAAAGGCCTCCCTCATTCATAACAAAAATAGTAGTATATATATTCAAAATATGATATATAACATATGAAATGTCTATTTAAGTTGACAAAATAATATCATATATATAGACATACTTGCCTATGAAAATAATATTTGATAAACAAAGTAATAATTAATGATTAATTTTTTACATTAATATATACACACAAGGATAGAGAAATAATAATTGATATAGAATTTTTTTACATTAATTTAGAGACAGAGAAGAGTGAGAGTTAGAGAGAGAGAAAAGTTAAAGAAGTGAGCGTAATGTGCCAGAGAGAGAGAGAGAGAGAGAGAGAGAGAGAGAGAGAGAGAGAGAGAGAGAGATGGTGATTAAACATAATATAAAAAAAAATTTCTTGCCATGAGCTGCCCAGGACAAGTTGTACACAGTTCCATCCCTGCGTGCTGTATTAGCATAGGAATCAAAATAAAAAAGAAAGGAAAAAAGAAACACTATTAGGAGATCGAAATACGAAGTGTGATTTAAAATACAAATTATGTATCTAATATACAAAAGATTTTATATGGTAAATACATAATTAATGTACGTAAAATTGCCTTATTTAATATGCAATTAATAAATTACCGTTTATTTTTAAAATACATAATTATTGTAAAAACTGTAATGCCCTACGAAGCTACTGCACAAGTACAAGAGGGGGGAGGGTGAATAGTACTTTAAAATAATTAAGAAGATAATTCCTAACTATCTTGCAAACTCTACCAACAATGCGGAAATGCGGAAATGTAAATATAGACAACAAAGAAAACAAACGCAAACAACCAATTTAACGGGTTCGGATCCACCCAAGTCTCCCCGATTTGTTCCCGATGATCCTACGTCCCAACCACCCGGATCCCCTCCGGATACTTGAGTTAGAAACTTCTAACTCAAATTTGCACAATAAAATACTTGTAGAAACCTTTACAAGATCAAATCATACACAAATCGAAATGTGACTCCCACAAACCGGGATCACAAACAAACTCTCACAACCGAGAGTAAAACACTTACAATATTAAAGTAAATTAAAATAGAAATGCTTACCACAAAATACCTATGCCTTGAGTAAACTTACGAATTAGGGCAAAGATGATTTTGGGGAAGATGAAGGCACCAAACCCTAGCTCCAAGATATTGACCAGCAATGGAGTCCTAGGTGGATGTTGGTGACCTTGGATCAAGCTCTTGGCTTGGAAGGCTCACAATCAATGAATCTCTCTTTTGAAATAAGAGTGAGGGAGAGATTCAAGATGAGAAATGAATGAGCTTTGAATGAGATTTAATGCTTCTCTTTTGATCTCTAAATATCAATTAATATCAGCCTTGAATGCTATGAATGCAGCACTCCAAGTATATATAGGATAGAGGAAAGAGAGAGCAAAAATCGTGGCATTTAATGCTCCAACGGCTCTATTCTGAAGCAAACTAGTCGGTCAAAGAAGGACCACTGACCGACTAGTTCATCAACTAGTCGTTCGGTGAAACAACATGAACCGACTAAGAGGTGAACAGTGAATAGATGAAGTTCAGACTTAAAGAACTAGTCGGTCCAAGGAGACTTGCCAACCGACTAGTTTCACAACTAGTCGGTCGGTGAGTGATCATAGACCGACTAACAGAAGAAATATACTAGTCTGAATAGAAGTTGAATTAGTCGGTCTAAGAACAAATGTTGACCGACTAGTTCATCAACTAGTCGGTCGCCAAATGTACATAGACCGACTAACGATAAACAATAACCTAGGCTGTACAATAGAAGCTCAACTAGTCGGTCTAAGAAGGATTCCTAACCGACTAGTTTCACAACTAGTCGGTCGGTGAACCTTCTTTGACCGACTAACTGTAAACAATAAGTGAGCAAGAATTGAAGGAGGCAAACTAGTAGGTTTAAGAAGCTTTACCGACCGACTAGATCACCATCTAGTCGGTTGGTTCTTCTTCTTGAACCAACTAACATGCACAAGAAGTCGCGAAACGAAGCGCGAAGCTTCGGGAAAGTTCGTATGGACTTCTACTAAGATCCTAGCTTTAAGATATGAGCGTTATGAAGATTAAAACGTAAGACCTACTCAAGGCTTAACATTCTACGAAATGAAGCTAGAAGACATTAAATAAACTTGACGAACCGTCTTCAAAAGCTGCAATCGAATCTTCATGACTTCAATAATGGTCCTTGAGCTTCAACGAAGCTTTAAGCACACGATCACGCGTATTGAGAAGTCTTGAGACGTCGCTTTGGATGTTCATATAAATTTGGCGACGATCTCCATAACTGCGCTCACAAAGGGTTAGTTCACGATATATTTATGTTTGTTCATCATCAAAACCAAATCCGGGGAATCAATACTCAACATTCTCCCCCTTTTTGGTGATGACAAACCAACATAAATAATAATAAAAAATAATGAATCAAATGAAATTTACTTACTCCCCCTGCATTGATGACACGTTAATTCCAAATTAAATAATAATCATATGCATCAAGCAGACGAGTAAAGTATAAAATGTGAATCAAATATTGAAATTTAGGAATTGAAATCCATTTTTATATCTTAACTCCCACTGAATCTAACATATCAAATTAGATTCTTGGAAAAATGCTTTAAATTATCATTTAGCTCATCGTCATTATTATATCTCTCCCCCTTTGGCATTAGCAAAAAGAGTGGGAGGAGATCAACGACACCAACAATGGCTTCAAATAAAAGCACGGGAGTCGTAAAATACGACCACGGTCCAAATGACACCAAAGTAAAATACGAATTAAATCAAAGCGTGTCAATGAGACCAAAGTCGAAAATCGATAAATAAAATCATCAAAACTCAAATCAATTTCACGAATTGAGTTATGGAATATACTCTCCAATATCAACATTCTTAGTTAATTTAGTGCATGGAAAACAATTCTATGTTTTCATAGAAATAATTTCTATTTAACCAAGTTATTATCATCGAATGACGAAATCAATCATCAGAGACACAAAAAGAATATAATGTGCACAAGAGAATGAATGTCAACATCGATGTATATATATATATATATATATATATATATATATATATATATAATAATATATATATATATATATATATATATATATATATATATAAACCATGGGTACATCAAAAGGGTACATCGCCAACATACATAAAAGCGATCCTCAGATCGAGTCACATCATACAACATGTATCACAAAGGATATCGGAGTATCACAAAACATACAAAAATCTCAAAACTCCATAAGAGATACATCAAAATACATCCAAAAATATCAAAAATCTTAACCACCCAAACTATCCTAACCCACACTCTCACTACAAGATCTATTATCCAAAGTGCACATGAGAGTCCTCCAAAGAAGCTCAGGAGGCAGCGGGAGGATCTGCAGCAGCAGCAGGTCCAATAAGCTCCTTGAGCTCAGCATCATCCATCTCCTCATCGTCAGAAACCGACAGAGGAACCTCAATCCCTAAGTGAGATGCGATGCGAGCGAGAATCTCCTCAGATAGAGCACAACGAGACTCTACACGTTTCAACGAACGTGCAAGCTCAGCAAGAGTAGGAGAGGGAGCAGGAGCAGCAGAGGCAGAGGCTGAAGCTGAAGGGGTCGTCCTCTGAACATGACGAAGCGCCGCAAGAGACTTCTTGACGCCGTCGCATTCAGAGGGGGACCGAGGGGACGCTCATCATCAGGAGGAAGAGTGACACGGAAGTGACAGAAGACGAGAGTCAATAGGCACGGGTACGGAATGTGGGCTGACTTGGTGGACTTTCGAATACATTCGAAGGAGTCCATCTTGTCAAGAATGATCCGTGCCCAATTGATCTCACTCCCCATGAAGATGGCATAAATGAGTTTGAGGAATGGCTGGGAAGGCAAGGAAGATGAGCCGTACTTCGGAAGGAGGCACGACTTCAAGATAAGGTTAAGCACCCAAGCAATCGGCTTGAAAGACTTAGAAGGGACGCCAATCATGGCAGGAGGGATGACATGGAAAATCTCGGCGAGCATCACCTGATCAAGCTCAGAAATATCATCGACAGAAATATCGGAAGGAAGAAGGCCAGACGAGGAGACACCTATCAAATCCCCCAAGATTTCTGCCGTGAGGACAATCGGTGTCCCCAAGACAGACGTCTCAATGGAATGGGTCTCATCGTACTGACCGCGAACACGGTTCGCATAGAAAAGCTTGACTAGACGGGGGTATGGATGTGGATTCACCTTAGGGTCATATCGAAGATAATCGATAAGACCACTAGACGAAAGAAGATCGGCTAGGTGAGGGAAGTCGGAGAACTGAACGAAGTTCTCCAATAATAGAGGACAGTGCTCTATATGGTTGTAAGCCGCGAGACACAACGGGTCGTCGCGACACAATGATATTCGACACCGCCAACTGGCATCGGAGCCTTCCCCTTAGGCTGACGAGTGCTAGATCGATGTGGAGGACTAGGATCCCGAGCGGTATGCTCGGTCTCCGGAATATATTCCGTGTCGGAATCAGAAGGAGGAGTGGGTGCACGGAATGAAGCTGGAGACACGGGCTGTTTCCTAGGCTTAGGTTGAGATCTAGGCTTGGCGGTCGCCGTCCTCTTCTTCTTAAGTGGAGGCGAAGACGACGAAGGATGGGTGGTCTTCGATCGGCGTTTGGGTTGCGGGGGGGTCCGTAGAAGGAGATTCGACGGTCATAGGAGACGGACGCGAGGGATCGATCGGAATACGTGTTCTCGCCATAATCGAGACGAGACACGCACGAAATCGAAAGTAGGAACCCTAGAACAACCCTGGGCCAAACCCTAGAAACTGAAATCTACAAACCCTAGACAACCCTAACTCTAGAAGCTGAAATCTAGCCCTAGATGCATAGAGAGAGAGATAGATACCCTAGGATGATCGTCACGGGCAGAGATGGCCGGAGATGGCCGGAAAATGGCGATCGACGACGGAGGAGATGAAGGGTTTCGGGGGTTTTGGGCTGAGAGATGATTTTCGGATCGACTAGAAAGGGAAATAGTCGGTTAAGTGAGCTTTAAGTCGATTGGAAGACGAAAAGACACAACAGTCCCCGATGCATTTAGTCGGTCACAGTTCAAGCGCTGACTGACTAGATGACGATCTAGTCGGTCGGCCAATGAGCTTGTACCGACTAAGTGCAAACAGTAACTGAAGCCAAATTTAGGGCTCGAGTTAGTCGGTCTGAGTTCATTCACTGACCAACTAGAACGCAATCTAGTCGGTCGGTCAATGAACATGAACCGACTAACAGAGTTCAAAAGTCTTAGAATTTGAAATTTTGAGTTCTCTACTAATCGCACTTGGACGAAACAGCGAAATACTCTCACTAATCATTATACTACCCCATTAAACATCGAAAATCTTAAATTTGACGTTCATGAATAATTTGAGCGTAAATTCCGAAAATTCAACTAAAAATCCAGAAAATCGCAATAAATCTAGCATGAGCAAATATAACGTGATTGAATAGCATGCAAGATTATTGAACAAAATATGAATCCTAAATCTCGGATTCACCCATAATCCCCAATTCTCGACGCAACCGCACAAAGGAGTCTTCCTTTAGGGGTTTCGTGAAAATATCGGTGATTTGCTTCTGGGTTTCAACGTACACTAAAATGATGTCCTTTTTAGCAACATGATCATCTAAGAAATGGTGACGGACATCTATGTGTTTAGAACGGAAATGGTGTATCGGATTCTTAGAGAGACATATTGCACTTTGGTTGTCCACCATGATAGGGCAAGTATCACAGTTTATACCAAAGTCTTTAAGAGTGTGTCTCATCCAAAGAACCTGAGCACACGTGGCACCGGCGACAATATATTCCGCCTCGGTGGTTGAAAGTGATACGGAATTCTGCTTCTTGGAAAACCAAGAGATACGAGAATTTCCTATAAAATGGCAAGTGCCACTAGTACTTTTCCTGTCGGATTTGCATCCCGCATAATCTGCGTCACTATATGAGATTAACTCATATGTGCTAGATTTTGGATAAAGTAATCCAAAATCAAGTGTGTAACTTAAATAACGGAAAATACGTTTTACCGCTACTAAGTGAGATTCCTTAGGTTGAGACTGATAACGAGCACATACACATACGGCAAACATTATATCGGGCCTACTTGCGGTAAGATATAGTAAACTACCTATCATACCTCGATATAGACGAATGTCTACATTTTTACCGTCCGCATCCTTATCAAGATGTGTAGTAGTGCTCATTGGAGTCTTCTTCCCGGAGGCATTCTCCATTCCAAATCGCTTTAGCAACTCCACTGTGTACTTGGTTTGGTGGATGAAGATTGCATCGTTCATTTGGCGAATTTGGAGACCTAAGAAATATTTGAGCTCACCCATGTGGCTCATCTCAAATTGATCCTTCATCACATTAGAAAACTCTTCGCAAAGAGTGAAGTTAGTAGCACCGAAAATGATATCATCAACGTAAATTTGAACTAAAATTATATCATTATTCGAATACTTAACAAATAATGTGGAATCAACTTCTCCCATTTTAAAACCTAAATCCAAAAGAAAATTCTTTAGACGGTCATACCAAGCTCGAGGAGCTTGTCTCAAACCGTAAGTGCTTTCTTAAGTTTGAAAATATGACTTGGAAATTTTTCATTTATAAAACCCGGAGGTTGAGAAACATAAACTTCCTCAACAACATCTCCGTTTAAAAACGCACTTTTAACATCCATTTGAAAAAGTTTAAAATCTTTATTGCATGCAAAAGATAACAATAATCTAATAGATTCTAATCTAGCTACCAGAGCAAAGGATTCTTCGAAATCAATACCTTCCTCTTGCCGATAGCCTTGAGCTACTAACCGAGCTTTGTTCCGTACGACGATTTGGTTTTCGTCGGTCTTGTTCTTGAAAATCCACT
Source organism: Scilla litardierei (assembly GCA_030789695.1). Taxonomy (NCBI): domain Eukaryota; kingdom Viridiplantae; phylum Streptophyta; class Magnoliopsida; order Asparagales; family Asparagaceae; genus Scilla; species Scilla litardierei. The sequence continues at coordinate 33,384,385 of CM061131.1, read as the reverse complement.
TCGTTCCTATAACGGTGTGGTTCTTCGATGGCAATGGAACAAGCTCCCAAACTTCATTCCTCTCGAATTGAATGAGTTCCTCCTCCATGGCTAAGATCCAAGCACTATCTTCGCACACTTCGTTAATATTCTTTGGCTCTATCGAGGAGGCAAAGGCACAATGAGCGAAGCAGTTGACTTGAGATCTTGTCTTGACACTATCAAGGATATTGCCAATGACTTGCTCATGAGGATGGTCACGAACGATATGAAGCCGTTTGGGAATTCCCTGAACACTAGGAACATTCTCAAAAGATTCATTAGTCGGGTTAGTAACATTAGAATCAATAGAATTAGAATTACCAATTGAATCACATAAGACATCTATGGAGTCATCATCATTAGTAATTCTAGTCGGGACAAATCCTTCATTAAATGAAACATGAAGTGATTCCTCGATCGTTGAGGTTCGTTTGTTGTATATCCGGTAGGCTTTGCTACGGGAGGAATATCCAACAAATATCCCCTCATCGGATCTTGGATCGAATTTGTCCAAACTACCATACGTGTTTTTAATAAAACATTTTGCACCGAAAATACGAAAATGTTTAACTTGAGGCAACCTACCAAATAACGATTCATAACAGGTTTGTTTGGTGTCGGGCCTCAAAAGTATCCTATTAAACACATAGCAAGCGGTATGTACCGCTTCCGCCCAAAATTGATGGCCAAGTTGGCTATCATCAAGCATAGTGCGAGCACATTCCACTAGCGTCCTATTCTTTCTCTCAACAACACCATTTTGAGGAGGTGCGCGAGGGAATGAAAAGGTGTGAGTAATACCAACTTCATCACAAAAAGTTGAGAAAGACTCATTCTCAAATTCTCCTCCATGATCACTACGAATAGTGACAATGGTGGTTCCAATGAGATTTTGTACTTTCTTAACAAAAATTGTGAAGTTTTCAAAAGCATCATTTTTATTACTTAAGGAAAATACCCAAGTAAATCTAGAAAAGTCATCAACGATGACAAGTCCATATCGTGCATTTCCTAATGAAGCAACTCTAGTTGGCCCAAATAAATCTAGATGTAATAGCTCTAGAGGCCGCTTAGATGAAATGCTTTTCTTAGGTTTAAATGACGATTTTGGAAGCTTGCCTCGTTGACACGAGTCACAAAAGCTTTTCTTTTGAAAGACAAGCTTAGGGAAGCCTCTAATAGAATTTAACTTGGAAAGTTTAAAGAGTGTTCCAAAGTTCACATGACCAAAACGTCGATGCCATAAGTGTTGTTCACTTGTGTTGGCAATGAGACATTGTTCATGTGATCTTGGAAGATCTAGGATATATATATCCTTATGGCGTGTGCCGAAAAACAATAATTCATTATTATCTTTTCTTAAAATATGGCACATTCCTTTCGCAAAGCTAACTTTGTAACCTTTGTCACAAAGTTGGCTTATTGAAATAAGATTGTGGTTTAATCCTTTAACAAGGTAAACATCACTTATAAGTGGTTTAGAAGGATTACCCACTTTTCCAACACATATGATGGTTCCGCTCTCGTTGCCTCCAAAGACTACCCGGTTTCCATTTGCAATGGGCACCACTCCGGAGAGCAATTGAGTATCACCCGTCATGTGTTTTGAACACCCGCTATCGAGTATCCAATTATTCTTGGAGCTAAATTTTGATTTGATGCTCCGTTTCTTTTTCTTGAGTACCTAAAGATAGAAAATATCGTATCATGGTACCCAAGGTCATTGGGTCCTAAAAGATTAGACCTTTGGAAGCCAAGTCCAATTGGACTTAGACTTCCCCACATAATTATCACTATGCACGACATTCATAAAATAAGAATTCATATAAACTTGTTTTTCGTTCATGTTTGTGTCCTTTGGGCTCCAAATAGTGAAGATTTTGGGAGCCCTAATCCTATTGGGAGCATGCATGCGTTGTTGATTTCTACGTGATGCATGTCGTGGATAGGCATAAGGCACATGATGAAATGGTGCATGATGATATTTATTCATATGATGATGTGGGTGAACATATGCATGTGGAGGAACACGTGCGTGAGGGTGTCTCACATGGTGTGCACGTGCCCGTGGATGTGGTGCATAGAAATCATCATATGTGTGAGCATGTGGAGTAGGATGTGTGTTCCTACGTGGCATGGTATTGGTGTACATATAAGCATGACCCTTCTTTGGAGGTCCACCCAAATTGGGTTTCTTTCCAAACGAGGGTGTGTACGAGGAGGAAGCACCATTAGTAGATGAACTACCAATAGAGTGTTTGCTTCCACTCGTTGAAGCATCGAAAGTTGGCCTAACAAAGGTAGTGGCCGATTTGGATGAATTTCCCATCTTATACCCCAAGCCAATGTGGTGATTGGCCGGAAGTAAGTCATTTAGGATTTTATCCAAATGGTCCTTACCTTTATTGAATTTGTTAATTCGGCCTAATGTGCACTCATACTTCTCGGTGAGAGAATGCATAGAAGCATCCAAAGTGGATACTTGCGATGTGAGTGCATAAACACGAGATTTGAGATTCTCATTCTCAATACTCAAAGTTGAGTTTCGAGAAATTAAATCCGCCATCTCATGTTCATCCGATTCCTCAATATGAACATGTTCAAGTTGAGACTTGAGATTTACAATCTCATTTCTTAACTCTTCAACAACGGTGTCGTTGTTGGTGATGATAGGTTTAGGCGAGGTTTGGATGCTAGCTAAATCATCTTTTACTTTAGTATATCTATTTACTAATTTAGTGTATTTAGACCATATTTGCTCATTAGCATGTCTAAGGTCATCCATTATTACCTCATCGTCGCCTTCACCGTCGCTATCATCGGAGGAGGAATCTTTATCTTGCTCCTCTCTAGCCATGAAGCACATGTGTGCTTGCTCCACTTGCTCATCATCCGACTCTCCACTTGAGGAATCCTCGGAGTCGGTGAATGTCCCGACAAGCCCTTTCTTGTACCCTTTCTTGTACTTCTTTGACTTGTCGAACTTTGGCGCCTTCCATTTCTCCTTGTGCTTGTTTTGAGGACAATCCGCTTTCATGTGTCCTGGCTTATTGCATTTGAAACACAAAGGAGAGGAGGCGTTAGTAGAACTAAACTTCGATTTGTTTTTGAAGTTACCTTTCCAGAAGAACCGGTTGAACTTCTTTGCCATGAGGGCAATAGATTCCAAGTCCAACTCGTCTTCCGAGTCTTCATCATTGGTAGATGTGGATGTGGATGGAGTGACCTTGAACGCAATCGCCTTTTTCTTTGGCTCGTCTTGCTTCAAGTAGGACTTCATCTTGTCCTGCAACTTTAGTTTGCTATCCTTGCGTACCTCATAAGACATTAAGGTACCCATTAGTTGAATGACGGTATACTTACTCATGTCATTACCTTCCTCGATGGCGAAGGTACGTTTCTCCCAACAAGAAGGAAGTCCGTCAATGATCTTGGAGACTTTCTCCTTTTGGGTGTAGGTTTTCCCAAGAGCCTCCATCTCGTTGGTGATGTCGACAAAACGAGCATAATACTCCTTCATCTTCTCACCCTGTTGAATATGAAATAATTCGTAATCTTTATTCACAACAACGAGTTTAGAGTCTCTTACCCTACTCGTTCCTTCATGCAAGATGAGGAGGGAGTTCCATATTTGATATGCACTCTTACATGTGCATATCTTGTTGAAGTCCTCGGGCTCCAAAGCACATTGCAAGGCGTTCATTGCCTTGGCATTGCTTACCTCCGCGGCGACCTCCGCGGTAGTCCACTTCGCGAAATCTTCTTCTTCGGGCTCGACGTACTCCGTCAACGTGGCTCTCCATAATGAAGCACTCCGGGGGAAAGTTTCCGTCCGGCATTTCCAGTACCCATAGTTGGTACCATTGAAGAAGGGAGGCCTCGTCGAGGAGTGTCCTTCCATCACCGAAGACGCTCCTTCACGGTTCCTGAAGGTGCTGTAATCTGAAGGTGGACGAACAGTCTTGTTGTCGTTGGCAGACATAGCTAGGTACTTGGCTCTGATACCAAATGTAATGCCCTACGAAGCTACTGCACAAGTACTAGAGGGGGGGTGAATAGTACTTTAAAATAATTAAGAAGATAATTCCTAACTATCTTGCAAACTCTACCAACAATGCGGAAATGCGGAAATGTAAATATAGACAACAAAGGAAACAATCGCAAACAAGCAATTTAACGGGTTCGGATCCACCCAAGTCTCCCCGACTTGTTCCCGGTGATCCTACGTCCCAACCACCCGGATCCCCTCCGGATACTTGAGTTAGAAACTTCTAACTCAAATTTGCACTATGAAATACTTGTAGAAACCTCTACAAGATCAAATCATACACAAATCGAAATGTGACTCCCACAAACCGGGATCACAAACAAACTCTCACAACCGAGAGTAAAACACTTACAATATCAAAGTAAATTGAAATAGAAATGCTTACCACAAAATACATATGCCTTGAGTAAACTTACGAATTAGGGCAAAGATGATTTTGGGGAAGATGAAGGCACCAAACCCTAGCTCCAAGATATTGACCAGCAATGGAGTCCTAGGTGGATGTTGGTGACCTTGGATCAAGCTCTTGGCTTGGAAGGCTCACAATCAATGAATCTCTCTTTTGAAATAAGAGTGAGGGAGAGATTCAAGATGAGAAATGAATGAGCTTTGAATGAGATTTAATGCTTCTCTTTTGATCTCTAAATATCAATTAATATCAGCCTTGAATGCTATGAATGCAGCACTCCAAGTATATATAGGATAGAGGAAAGAGAGAGCAAAAATCGTGGCATTTAATGCTCCAACGGCTCTATTCTGAAGCAAACTAGTCGGTCAAGGAAGGACCACTGACCGACTAGTTCATCAACTAGTCGGTCGGTGAAACAACATGAACAGACTAAGAGGTGAACAGTGAATAGATGAAGTTCAGACTTAAAGAACTAGTCGGTCCAAGGAGCCTTGCCAACCGACTAGTTTCACAACTAGTCGGTCGGTGAGTGATCATAGACCGACTAACAGAAGAAATATACTAGTCTGAATAGAAGTTGAATTAGTCGGTCTAAGAACAAATGTTGACCGACTAGTTCATCAACTAGTCGGTCGCCAAATGTACATAGACCGACTAACGATAAACAGTAACTTAGGCTGTACAGTAGAAGCTCAACTAGTCGGTCTAAGAAGGATTCCTAACCGACTAGTTTCACAACTAGTCGGTCGGTGAACCTTCTTTGACCGACTAACTGTAAACAGTAAGTGAGCTAGAATTGAAGGAGGCAAACTAGTCGGTTTAAGAAGCTTTGCCGACCGACTAGATCACCATCTAGTCGGTTTGTTCTTCTTCTTGAACCAACTAACATGCACAAGAAGTTGCGAAACGAAGCGCGAAGCTTCGGGAAAGTTCGTATGGACTTCTACTAAGATACTAGCTCTAAGATTTGAGCGTTATGAAGATTAAAACATAAGACCTACTCAAGGCTAAATATTCTACGAAATGAAGCTAGAAGACATTAAATAAGCTTGACGAACCGTCTTCAAAAGCTTCAATCGAATCTTCATGACTTCAATAATGGTCCTTGAGCTTCAACGAAGCTTCAAGCACACGATCACGCGTATTGAGAAGTCTTGAGACGTCGCTTTGGATGTTCATATAAATTTGGCGATGATCTCCATAACTGCGCTCACAAAGGGTTAGTTCACGATATATTTATGTTTGTTCATCATCAAAACCAAATCCGGGGAATCAATACTCAACATTCTTCCCCTTTTTGGTGATGACAAACCAACATAAATAATAATAAAAAATAATGAATCAAATGAAATTTACTTACTCCACCTGCATTGATGACACGTTAATTCCAAATTAAATAATAATCATATGCATCAAGCAGACGAGTAAAGTATAAAATGTGAATCAAATATTGAAATTTAGGAATTGAAATCCATTTTTATATCTTAACTCCCACTGAATCTAACATATCAAATTAGATTCTTGAAAAAATGCTTTAAATTATCATTTAGCTCATCGTCATTATTATCTCTCCCCCTTTGGCATTAGCAAAAAGAGTGGGAGGAGATCAACGACACCAACAATGGCTTCAAATAAAAGCACGGGAGTCGTAGAATACGACCACGGTCCAAATGACACCAAAGTAAAATACGAATTAAATCAAAGCGTGTCAATGAGACCAAAGTCGAAAATCGATAACTAAAATCATCAAAACTCAAATCAATTTCACGAATTGAGTTATGGAATATACTCTCCAATATCAACATTCTTGGTTAATTTAGTGCATGGAAAACAATTCTATGTTTTCATAGAAATAATTTCTATTTAACCAAGTTATTATCGTCGAACGACGAAATCAATCATCAGAGACACAAAAAGAATATAACGTGCACAAGAGAATGAATGTCAACATCGATGTATATATATTTATATAAACCATGGGTACATCAAAAGGGTACATCGCCAACATACATAAAAGCGACCCTCAGATCGAGTCACATCATACAACATGTATCACAAAGGATATCGGAGTATCACAAAACATACAAAAATCTCAAAACTCCATAAGAGATACATCAAAATACATCCAAAAATATCAAAAATCTTAACCACCCAAACTATCATAACCCACACTCTCACTACAAGATCTATCTTCCAAAGTGCACAGGAGAGTCCTCCAAAGAAGCTCAAGAGGCAGCGGGAGGATCTGCAGCAGCAGCAGGTCCAATAAGCTCCTCGAGCTCAGCATCATCCATCTCCTCGTCGTCAGAAACTGACGGAGGAACCTCAATCCCCAAGTGAGATGCGATACGAGCGAGAATCTCCTCAGATCGAGCACAACGAGACTCTACACGTTTCAACGAACGTGCAAGCTCAGCAAGAGTAGGAGAGGGAGCAGGAGCAACAGAGGCAGAGGCTGAAGCTAAAGGGGTCGTCCTCTAAACATGACGAAGCGCCGCAAGAGACTTCTTGACGCCGTCGCATTCAGAGGGGGACCGAGGGGACGCTCATCATCAGGAGGAAGAGTGACACGGAAGTGACGGAAGACGAGAGTCAATAGGCACGGGTACGGAATGTGGGCTGACTTGGTGGACTTTCGAATACATTCGAAGGAGTCCATCTTGTCAAGAATGATCCGTGCCCAATTGATCTCACTCCCCATGAAGATGGCGTAAATGAGTTTGAGGAATGGCTGGGAAGGCAAGGAAGATGAGCCGTACTTCGGAAGGAGGCACGCCTTCAAGATAAGGTAAAGCACCCAAGCAATCGGCTTGAAAGACTTAGAAGGGACGCCAATCATGGCAGGAGGGATGACATGGAAAATCTCGACGAGCATCACCTGATCAAGCTCAGAAATATCATCGACAGAAATATCGGAAGGAAGAAGGCCAGACGAGGAGACACCTATCAAATCCCCCAATATTTCTGCCGTGAGGACAATCGGTGTCCCCAAGACAGACGTCTCAATGGAATGGGTCTCATCGTACTGACCGCGAACACAGTTTGCATAGAAAAGCTTGACTAGACTGGTGTATGGATGTGGATTCGCCTTATGGTCATATCGAAGATAATCGATAAGACCACTAGACGAAAGAAGATCGGCTAGGTGAGGGAAGTCGGAGAACTGAACGAAGTGCTCCAATAACAGAGGACAGTGCTCTATATGGTTGTAAGCCGCGAGACACAACGGGTCGTCGCGACACAACGATATATCGACACCGCCAACTGGCATCGGAGCCTTCCCCTTAGGCTGACGAGTGCTAGATCGATGTGGAGGACTAGGATCCCGAGCGGTATGCTCGGTCTCCGGAATATATTCCGTGTCAGAATCAGAAGGAGGAGTGGGTGCACGGAATGAAGCTGGAGACACGGGCTGTTTCCTAGGCTTAGGTTGAGATCTAGGCTTGGCGGTCGCCGTCCTCTTCTTCTTAAGTGGAGGCAAAGAAGACGAAGGATGGGTGGTCTTCGATCGGCGTTTGGGTTGCGGGGGGTCCGTAGAAGGAGATTCGACGGTCATAAGAGACGGACGCGAGGGATCGATTGGAATACGTGTTCTCGCCATAATCGAGACGAGACACGCACGAAATCGAAAGTAGGAACCCTTGAACAACCCTGGGCCGAACCGTAGAAACTGAAATCTACAAACCCTAGACAACCCTAACTCTAGAAGCTGAAATCTAGCCCTAGATGCAGAGAGAGAGAGAGAGAGAGAGAGAGAGAGAGAGAGAGAGAGAGAGACCCTAGGATGATCGGCACAGGCAGAGATGGCCGGAGATGGACGGAAAATGGCGATCGACGGCGGAGGAGATGGAGGGTTTCGGGGGTTTTGGGCTGAGAGATGATTTTTGGATCGACTAGAAAGGGAAATAGTCGGTTAAGTGAGATTTAAGTCGATTGGAAGACGAAAAGACACAACAGTCCCCGATGCATTTAGTCGGTCACAGTTCAAGCGCTGACCGACTAGATGACGATCTAGTCGGTCGGCCAATGAGCTTGTACCGACTAAGTGCAAACAGTAACTGAAGCCAAATTTAGGGCTTGAGTTAGTCGGTCTGAGTTCATTCACTGACCGACTAGAACGCAATCTAGTCGGTCGGTCAATGAACATGAACCGACTAACAGAGTTCAAAAATTGTAGAATTTGAAATTTTGAGTTCTTTCCTAATCGCACTTGGACGAAACAACGAAATACTCTCACTAATCATTATACTACCCCATTAAACATCGAAAATCTTAAATTTGACGTTCATGAATAATTTGAGCGTAAATTCCGAAAATTCAACTAAAAATCCAGAAAATCTCAATAAATCTAGCATGAGCAAATATAACGTGATTGAATAGCATGCAAGATTATTGAACAAAATATGAATCCTAAATCTCGGATTCACCCATAATCCCCAATTCTCGACGCAACCGCACAAAGGAGTCTTCCTTTAGGGGTTTCGTGAAAATATCGGCGATTTGCTTCTGGGTTTCAACGTACACTAAAATGATGTCCTTTTTAGCAACATGATCATCTAAGAAATGGTGACTGACATCTATGTGTTTAGAACGGAAATGGTGTACCGGATTCTTAGAGAGACATATTGCACTTTGGTTGTCCACCATGCTAGGGCAAGTATCACAGTTTATACCAAAGTCTTTAAGAGTGTGTCTCATCCAAAGAACCTAAGCACACGCGGCACCGGTGGCAATATATTCCGCCTCGGTGGTTGAAAGTGATACGGAATTCTGCTTCTTGGAAAACCAAGAGACAAGAGAATTTCCTATAAAATGGCAAGTGCCACTAGTACTTTTCCTGTCGGATTTGCATCCCGCATAATCTGCGTCACTATATGAGATTAACTCATATGTGCTAGATTTTGGATAAAGTAATCCAAAATCAAGTGTGTAACTTAAATAACAGAAAATACGTTTTACCGCTACTAAGTGAGATTCCTTAGGTTGAGACTGATAACGAGCACATACACATACGGCAAACATTATATCGGGCCTACTTGCGGTAAGATATAGTAAACTACCTATCATACCTCGATATAGACGAATGTCTACATCTTTACCGCCCGCATCCTTATCAAGATATGTAGTAGTGCTCATTGGAGTCTTCTTCCCGGAGGCATTCTCTATTCCAAATCGCTTTAGCAACTCCACTGTGTACTTGGTTTGGTGGATGAAGATTGCATCATTCATTTGGCGAATTTGGAGACCTAAGAAATATTTGAGCTCACCTATGTGGCTAATCTCAAATTGATCCTTCATCACATTAGAAAACTCTTCGCAAAGAGTGAAGTTAGTAGCACCGAAAATAATATCATCAACGTAAATTTGAACTAAAATTATATCATTATTCGAATACTTAACAAATAATGTGGAATCAACTTCTCCCATTTTAAAACCTAAATCCAAAAGAAAATTTTTTAGACGGTCATACCAAGCTCGAGGAGCTTGTCTCAAACCGTAAAGTGCTTTCTTAAGTTTGAATACATGACTTGGAAATTTTTCATTTATAAACCCGGAGGTTGAGAAACATAAACTTCCTCAACAACATCTCCGTTTAAAAACGCACTTTTAACATCCATTTGAAAAATTTTAAAATCTTTATGGCATGCAAAAGATAACAATAATCTAATAGATTCTAATCTAGCTACCGGAGCAAAGGATTCTTCGAAATCAATAACTTCCTCTTGCCGATAGCCTTGAGCTACTAACCGAGCTTTGTTCCGGACAACGATTTGGTTTTCGTCGGTCTTGTTCTTGAAAATCCACTTCGTTCATATAACGGTGTGGTTCTTCGATGGCAATGGAACAAGCTCCCAAACGTCATTCCTCTCGAATTGAATGAGTTCCTCCTCCATGGCTAAGATCCAAGCACTATCTTCGCACGCTTCGTTAATATTATTTGGCTCTATCGAGGAGGCAAAGGCACAATGAGCGAAGTAGTTGACTTGAGATCTCGTCTTGACACTATCAAGGATATTGCCAATGATTTGCTCATGAGGATGGTCACGAACGGTATGAAGCCGTTTGGGAATTCCCTGAACACTAGGAACATTCTCAAAAGGTTCATTAGTAGGCTTAGTAACATTAGAATCAATAGAATTAGAATTATCAATTGAATCACATAAGACATCCATGGAGTCATCATCATTAGTAATTCTAGCCGGGACAAATCCTTCATTAAATGAAACTTGAAGTGATTCCTCAATCGTTGAGGTTCGTTTGTTGTATATCCGGTAGGCTTTGCTACGGGAGGAATATCCAACAAATATCCCGTCATCGGATCTTGGATCGAATTTGTCCAAACTACCATACGTGTTTTTAATAAAACATTTTGCACCGAAAACACGAAAATGTTTAACTTTAGACAACCTACCAAACAACAATTCATAACAGGTTTGTTTGGTGCCGGGCCTCAAAAGTATCCTATTAAACACATAGCAAGCGGTGTGTACCGCTTCCGCCCAAAATTGATGGCCAAGTTGGCTATCATCAAGCATAGTGCAAGCACATTCCACTAGCGTCCTATTCTTTCTCTCAACAACACCATTTTGAGGAGGTGCGCGAGGGAATGAAAAGGTGTGAGTAATACCAACTTCATCACAAAAAGTTGAGAAAGACTCATTCTCAAATTCCCCTCCATGATCCCTACGAATTGTGACAATGGTGGTTCCAATGAGATTTTGTACTTTCTTAACAAAAATTGTGAAGTTTTCAAAAGCATCATTTTTATTACTTAAGGAAAATACCCAAGTAAATCTAGAAAAGTCATCAACGATGACAAGTCCATATCGTGCATTTCCTAATGAAGCAACTCTAGTTGGCCCAAAAAGATCTAGATGTAATAGCTGTAGAGGCTGCTTAGATGAAATGCTTTTCTTAGGTTTAAATGACGATTTTGGAAGCTTGCCTCGTTGACACGAGTCACAAAAGCTTTTCTTTTGAAAGACAAGCTTAGGGAAGCCTCTAATAGAATTTAACTTGGAAAGGTTAAAGAGTGTTCCAAAGTTCACATGACCAAAACGTCGATGCCATAAGTGTTGTTCACTTGTGTTGGCAATGAGACATTGTTCATGTGATCTTGGAAGATCTAGGAGATATATATCCTTTTGGCATGTGTCGAAAAACAATAATTCATTATTATCTTTTCTTAAAATATGTCACATTCCTTTCGCAAAGCTAACTTTGTAACCTTTGTCACAAAGTTGGCTTATTGAAATAAGATTGTGGTTTATTCCTTTAACAAGGTAAACATCACTTATAAGTGGTTTAGATGGATTACCCACTTTTCCAACACATATGATGGTTCCGCTCTCGTTGCCTCCAAAGACTACCCGGTTTCCATTTGCAATGGGCACCACTCCGGAGAGCAATTGAGTATCACCCGTCATGTGTTTTGAACACCCGCTATCGAGTATCCAATTATTCTTGGAGCTAAATTTTGATTTGATGTTCCTTTTCTTTTTCTTGAGTACCTAAAGATAGAAAATATCGTATCATGGTACCCAAGGTCATTGGGTCCTAAAAGATTAGACCTTTGGAAGCCAAGTCCAATTGGACTTAGACTTTCCCACATAATTATCACTATGCACGACATTCATAAAATAAGAATTCATATAAACTTGTTTTTCGTTCATGCTTGTGTCCTTTGGGCTCCAAATAGTGAAGATTTTGGAAGCCCTAATCCTATTGGGAGCATGCATGCGTTGTTGATTTCTACGTGATGCATGTCGTGGATAGGCATAAGGCACATGATGAAATGGTGCATGATGATATTTATTCATATGATGATGTGGGTGTACATATGCATGTGGAGGAACACGTGCGTGAGGGTGTCTCACATGGTGTGCACGTGCCCGTGGATGTGGTGCATAGAAATCATCATATGTGTGAGCCGGTGGAGTAGGACGTGTGTTCCTACGTGGCATGGTATTTGTGTACATATATGCATGACCCTTCTTTGGAGGTCCACCCAAATTTGGTTTCTTTCCAAACGAGGGTGTGTACGAGGAGGAAGCACCATTAGTAGATGAACTACCAATAGAGTGTTTGCTTCCACTCGTTGAAGTATCGAAAGTTGGCCTAACAAAGGTAGTGGCCGACTTGGATGAATTTCCCAACTTATACCCCAAGCCAATGTGGTGATTGGCCGGAAGTAAGTCATTTAGGATATTATCCAAATGGTCCTTACCTTTATTGAATTTGTTAATTCGGCCTAATGTGCACTCATACTTCTCGGTGAGAGAATGCATAGAAGCATCCAAAGTGGATACTTGCGATGTGAGTGCATAAACACGAGATTTGAGATTCTCATTCTCAATACTCAAAGTTGAGTTTCGAGAAATTAAATCCGCCATCTCATGTTCATCCGATTCCTCAATATGAACATGTTCAAGTTGAGACTTGAGATTTACAATCTCATTTCTTAACTCTTCAACAACGGTGTCGTTGTTGGTGATGATAGGTTTAGGCGAGGTTTAGATGCTAGCTAAATCATCTTTTACTTTAGTATATCTATTTACTAATTTAGTGTATTTAGACCATATTTGCTCATTAGCATGTCTAAGGTCATCCATTATTACCTCATCGTCGCCTTCACCGTCGCTATCATCGGAGGAGGAATCTTTATCTTGCTCCTCTCTAGCCATGAAGCACATGTGTGCTTGCTCCACTTGCTCATCATCCGACTCTCCACTTGAGGAATCCTCGGAGTCGGTGAATGTCCCGACAAGCCCTTTCTTGTACCATTTCTTGTACTTCTTTGACTTGTCGAACTTTGGCGCCTTCCATTTCTCCTTGTGCTTGTTTTGAGGACAATCCACTTTCATGTGTCCTGGCTTGTTGCATTTGAAACACAAAGGAGAGGAGGCGTTAGTAGAACTAAACTTCGATTTGTTTTTGAAGTTACCTTTCCAGAAGAACCAGTTGAACTTCTTTGCCATGATGGCAATAGATTCCAAGTCCACCTCGTCTTCCGAGTCTTCATCATTGGTAGATGTGGATGTGGATGGAGTGGCCTTGAACGCAATCGCCTTTTTCTTTGGCTCGTCTTGCTTCAAGTAGGACTTCATCTTGTCCTGCAACTTAAGTTTGCTATCCTTGCGTACCTCATAAGACATTAAGGTACCCATTAGTTGAATGACGATATACTTACTCATGTCATTACCTTCCTCGATGGCGAAGGTACGTTTCTCCCAACAAGAAGGAAGTCCGTCAATGATCTTGGAGACTTTCTCCTTTTGGGTGTAGGTTTTCCCAAGAGCCTCCAACTCGTTGGTGATGTCGACAAAACGAGCATAATACTCCTTCATCTTCTCACCCTGTTGCATATGAAATAATTCGTAATCTTTATTCACAACAACGAGTTTAGAGTCTCTTACCCTACTCGTTCCTTCATGCAAGATGAGGAGGGAGTTCCATATTTGATATGCACTCTAACATGTGCATATCTTGTTGAAGTCCTCGGGCTCCAAAGCACATTGCAAGGCGTTCATTGCCTTGGCATTGCTTACCTCCGCGGCGACCTCCGCGGTAGTCCACTTCGCGAAATCTTCTTCTTCGGGCTCGACGTACTCCGTCAACGTGGCTCTCCATAATGAAGCACTCCGGGGGAAAGTTTCCGTCCGGCATTTCCAGTACCCATAGTTGGTACCATTGAAGAAGGGAGGCCTCGTCGAGGAGTGTCCTTCCATCACCGAAGACGCTCCTTCACGGTTCCTGAAGGTGCTGTAATCTGAAGGTGGACGAACAGTCTTGTTGTCGTTGGCAGACATAGCTAGGTACTTGGCTCTGATACCAAATGTAATGCCCTACGAAGCTACTGCACAAGTACTAGAGGGGGGGGGTGAATAGTACTTTAAAATAATTAAGAAGATAATTCCTAACTATCTTGCAAACTCTACCAACAATGCGGAAATGCGGAAATGTAAATATAGACAACAAAGGAAACAAGCGCAAACAAGCAATTTAACGGGTTCGGATCCACCCAAGTCTCCCCGACTTGTTCCCGGTGATTCTACGTCCCAACCACCCAGATCCCCTCCGGATACTTGAGTTAGAAACTTCTAACTCAAATTTGCACTATGAAATACTTGTAGAAACCTCTACAAGATCAAATCATACACAAATCGAAATGTGACTCCCACAAACCGGGATCACAAACAAACTCTCACAACCGAGATTAAAACACTTACAATATCAAAGTAAATTGAAATAGAAATGCTTACCACAAAATACATATGCCTTGAGTAAACTTACGAATTAGGGCAAAGATGATTTTAGGGAAGATGAAGGCACCAAACCCTAGCTCCAAGATATTGACCAGCAATGGAGTCCTAGGTGGATGTTGGTGACCTTGGATCAAGCTCTTGGCTTGGAAGGCTCACAATCAATGAATCTCTCTTTTGAAATAAGAGTGAGGGAGAGATTCAAGATGAGAAATGAATGAGCTTTGAATGAGATTTAATGCTTCTCTTTTGATCTCTAAATATCAATTAATATCAGCCTTGAATGCTATGAATGCAGCTCCAAGTATATATAGGATAGAGGAAAGAGAGAGCAAAAATCGTGGCATTTAATGCTCCAACGGCTCTATTCTGAAGCAAACTAGTCGGTCAAGGAAGGACCACTGACCGACTAGTTCATCAACTAGTCGGTCGGTGAAACAACATGAACAGACTAAGAGGTGAACAGTGAATAGATGAAGTTCAGACTTAAAGAACTAGTCGGTCCAAGGAGACTTGCCAACCGACTAGTTTCACAACTAGTCGGTCGGTGAGTGATCATAGACCGACTAACAGAAGAAATATACTAGTCTAAATAGAAATTGAATTAGTCGGCCTAAGAACAAATGTTGACCGACTAGTTCATCAACTAGTCGGTCGCCAAATGTACATAGACCGACTAACGATAAACAGTAACTTAGGCTGTACAGTAGAAGCTCAACTAGTCGGTCTAAGAAGGATTCCTAACCGACTAGTTTCACAACTAGTCGGTCGGTGAACCTTCTTTGACCGACTAACTGTAAACAGTAAGTGAGCTAGAATTGAAGGAGGCAAACTAGTCGGTTTAAGAAGCTTTGCCGACCGACTAGATCACCATCTAGTCGGTTGGTTCTTCTTCTTGAACCAACTAACATGCACAAGAAGTCGCGAAATGAAGCGCGAAGCTTCAGGAAAGTTCGTATGGACTTCTACTAAGATCCTAGCTCTAAGATATGAGCGTTATGAAGATTAAAATGTAAGACCTACTCAAGGCTTAACATTCTACGAAATGAAGCTAGAAGACATTAAATAAACTTGACGAACCGTCTTCAAAAGCTTCAATCGAATCTTCATGACTTCAATAATGGTCCTTGAGCTTCAACGAAGCTTCAAGCACATGATCACGCGTATTGAGAAGTCTTGAGACGTCGCTTTGGATGTTCATATAAATTTGGCGACGATCTCCATAACTGCGCTCACAAAGGGTTAGTTCACGATATATTTATGTTTTTTCATCATCAAAACCAAATCCGGGGAATCAATACTCAACATTCTCCCCCTTTTTGGTGATGACAAACCAACATAAATAATAATAAATAATAATGAATCAAATGAAATTTACTTACTCCCCGTGCATTGATGACACGTTAATTCCAAATTAAATAATAATCATATGCATCAAGCAGACGAGTAAAGTATAAAATGTGAATCAAATATTGAAATTTAGGAATTGAAATCCATTTTTATATCTTAACTCCCACTGAATCTAACATATCAAATTAGATTCTTGAAAAAATGCTTTAAATTATCATTTAGCTCATCGTCATTATTATCTCTCCCCCTTTGGCATTAGCAAAAAGAGTGGGAGGAGATCAACGACACCAACAATGGCTTCAAATAAAAGCACGGGAGTCGTAGAATACGACCACGGTCCAAATGACACCAAAGTAAAATACGAATTAAATCAAAGCGTGTCAATGAGACCAAAGTCGAAAATCGATAACTAAAATCATCAAAACTCAAATCAATTTCACGAATTGAATTATGGAATATACTCTCCAATATCAACATTCTTGGTTAATTTAGTGCATGGAAAACAATTCTATGTTTTCATAGAAATAATTTCTATTTAACCAAGTTATTATCGTCGAACGACGAAATCAATCATCAGAGACACAAAAAGAATATAACGTGCACAAGAGAATGAATGTCAACATCGATGTATATATATTTATATAAACCATGGGTACATCAAAAGGGTACATCGCCAGCATACATAAAAGCGACCCTCAGAACGAGTCACATCATACAACATGTATCACAAAGGATATCGGAGTATCACAAAACATACAAAAATCTCAAAACTCCATAAGAGATACATCAAAATACATCCAAAAATATCAAAAATCTTAACCACCCAAACTATCATAACCCACACTCTCACTACAAGATCTATCATCCAAAGTGCACAGGAGAGTCCTCCAAAGAAGCTCAAGAGGCAGCGGGAGGATCTGCAGCAGTAGCAGGTCCAATAAGCTCCTCGAGCTCAGCATCATCCATCTCCTCGTCGTCAGAAACTGACGGAGGAACCTCAATCCCCAAGTGAGATGCGATACGAGCGAGAATCTCCTCAGATCGAGCACACCGAGACTCTACACGTTTCAACGAACGTGCAAGCTCAGCAAGAGTAGGAGAGGGAGCAGGAGCAGCAGAGGCAGAGGCTGAAGCTAAAGGGGTCGTCCTCTAAACATGACGAAGCGCCGCAAGAGACTTCTTGACGCCGTCGCATTCAGAGGGGGACCGAGGGGATGCTCATCATCAGGAGGAAGAGTGACACGGAAGTGACGGAAGACGAGAGTCAATAGGCACGGGTACGGAATGTGGGCTGACTTGGTGGACTTTCGAATACATTCGAAGGAGTCCATCTTGTCAAGAATGATCCGTGCCCAATTGATCTCACTCCCCATGAAGATGGCGTAAATGAGTTTGAGGAATGGCTGGGAAGGCAACGAAGATGAGCCGTACTTCGGAAGGAGGCACGCCTTCAAGATAAGGTTAAGCACCCAAGCAATCGGCTTGAAAGACTTAGAAGGGACGCCAATCATGGCAGGAGGGATGACATGGAAAATCTCGGCGAGCATCACCTGATCAAGCTCAGAAATATCATCGACAGAAATATCGGAAGGAAGAAGGCCAGACGAGGAGACACCTATCAAATCCCCCAATATTTCTGCCGTGAGGACAATCGGTGTCCCCAAGACAGACGTCTCAATGGAATGGGTCTCATCGTACTGACCGCGAACACAGTTTGCATAGAAAAGCTTGACTAGACTGGTGTATGGATGTGGATTCGCCTTATGGTCATATCGAAGATAATCGATAAGACCACTAGACGAAAGAAGATCGGCTAGGTGAGGGAAGTCGGAGAACTGAACGAAGTGCTCCAATAACAGAGGACAGTGCTCTATATGGTTGTAAGCCGCGAGACACAACGGGTCGTCGCGACACAACGATATATCGACATCGCCAACTGGCATCGGAGCCTTCCCCTTAGGCTGACGAGTGCTAGATCGATGTGGAGGACTAGGATCCCGAGCGGTATGCTCGGTCTCCGGAATATATTCCGTGTCAGAATCAGAAGGAGGAGTGGGTGCACGGAATGAAGCTGGAGACACGGGCTGTTTCCTAGGCTTAGGTTGAGATCTAGGCTTGGCGGTCGCCGTCCTCTTCTTCTTAAGTGGAGGCAAAGAAGACGAAGGATGGGTGGTCTTCAATCGGCGTTTGGGTTGCGGGGGGTCCGTAGAAGGAGATTCGACGGTCATAAGAGACGGACCGTTCAGATCTTGATCTAAACGGTCGTGTCAAGCAGTCGTTTGGGTTGAGCTTCATCTGGATCGATGTGACTGTGTGGCTATGACTGACTTGACCGCGTCGCTGAGGATTTCTCTTCCTTTATCTTTGGTGACACGGTCATTTGGCTCGTTGGTGACGTGGCCGCGTGGAGCGAGGTTGCCACAGCTTCGGTGTCATGGCAAGCGGACGTTTGGTCTGACGACGCGACCGCGTGACGTGCGTTTATATTTCATATATTCACGCACGTTTTCTTTTGCGTTTCTCCGTGTTTTTCGCCGTCTTTTATTCGTTTTCTCGTGTTTTCTCGTTTTCTTTCACTTCTCTTTGTTTCTCCATGTTTGCAGGAGATTGACCGCGTAGGGGACGTTTAACGACGATATCTTAAGTCCCCGGAGCAACGGGAGGAGTCACGCGTGATCCAGGGGGTCAAACGTCAAAGAATACATCTTTCAGCCCCTCACCCGATCGGTTGGACACAGCCAACCGATCGGGTGATGCACGCGTGCACCACCCGGTCTCAGCCGGAGCCCAAGTGGAAGTCACCCGACCGGTTCACAGGCTGGTTCAGCGGGGGCCTATTCTCTGTCTTTTCGAGCCAAATTCCAACCGATCGGGTGACTCTCACCTGATCGGTTCATTTGTAGCTGATGCTAAGGAGCTGAAGACACGGGCACCCAACCGATCACTTCACCCGATGGCGCCAAGATCCAACCGGTCACTCCAAGAACTCACCCGATCGGTTCATATGACCGGGTGAAAGCTCGCCGTTTTCTATTATTATCTGTAACGGATCACCCGATCGGTTGACTTGTCAACCGATCGGGTGATACGAGAGTCTATAAATAGAACCCCTAGGGTTCCAGAAACGGGAGAGCTGCTAGTTTTTACTGTTTTCTCCCATTGTGACGGCTGTAATTACTGTTCTTTTGTAAGTTTTCGGATCTTTCTCAAATTTTAGTATTGTCTTAATTACTCTATTACTTCCGCATTCCAATCGTCCGATTATGATTCCAACGGTTCATTTTCATTTAGATCGCTTTTTAATGAATTTTTGTGAGTAGTTCCCAAATCTGGGATTTTGGCGGAAACCCCTTCGGGGGCTCTTCCCGATGCGTCCATAGGGTTAGGAAATCGATAGGGATTAGGATTCTAATGGTTACGCGGGGTGTTTCATTGTCATCGGCGGGAAAAAGAACGCCTTTGACCGTTGGGCCAAGGGGGAATAAACTTGGCGGTTGACTCCCTAGCCATAGCTCACGCCCTTAGCGTAGACGCCGAATCCTAGCACGCGGGAGCGGCAGGATGAGACGTTGGGAGTTATAGTTGCAAGCTTAGTGTTCCCGGAATCGATCAGTGTTAATGGACACGGGAGTGCCCACTGATCGAATCCGGGAAGTCCGGTGTATCATCCTGGGCACCGACCGGAATATCGGGCCCATGGGATGCCGGTACCACTTTCAGAGGCAACGTCTCACCATTAGACCCTAATTCCGATCGCTATCCCACCCGTAGGCTGTATCGGCGAGAGTCGCTCGTTGGAGTGGAAACCAAAGTCCCGGGTTTATTTTCTTATTGTTCATACCCTTCATTCCTTTCCGTGACAACCATTTACCGATTCGGGCTAGCTCGCTCACGGGGTGATTTTGGTCCTCCTTGACACAAGCACATCCTAGCCTCCCTGTGTTCGACCCCCAAGCCACACTACAACACCGTGCGCTTGCGGTTACAAATTTCTAAACCCCCACGCGGGTCCCCCGGCCATTTGCGGATAGCAAGCCGGGGCACACGTCAAGTTTATGGCGCCGTTGCCGGGGAGGCAACGTGCTTGTTATTCTAGGATCTCTTGAACCCTAGTGTCTAGCTCTCATCCCTACCTCGCGATAATTTTCGCATTCTCCTTTTTCCTTTTTATTTTTCTTATTTTTATTTCTTATTTTATCTGTTTCTTTCCCACTTGTCGCTTCACGGGTGTTTGTTGTTTTTCATGCGCAGGAGTTCAAGAAGTCTCGACGACTTGATTCCCGTTGATCCAGAGATTAACGCCACCCTTAGGCGTTTGGCCGCCGAGAAGCGAAGAAGAGAGGATCCCGAATCCATGGAGGAGAACACCCTGCCTCACAAGTCCCTGTTGGAGTACTCGATGCCATCTATCGAGTCCACTTCCGCCATCCGTTCTCCAGCTATTGCGGCCCAAAGCTGTGAGCTAAAGCCGTCCTTGGTGACATGGATCCAGCAGGACCATTTTTCGGGTGCGCCCATGGAGAGCCCGATCGAGCATCTAGATCCTTCTTGGAGAAATGTGACACCTTCCGGATTAATGGTGTCACGACTGAGGCGATCCGTCTGAAGCTGTTCCCCTTCTCGTTGCGAGACAAAGCCAAGCAATGGCTTAGGGGGAAGGACCCCAACACTTTCAATACCTGGGAGAAGCTCTCCAACTCTTTTCTGACGAAGTTCTTTCCTCCGGGGAAGACCATGAAGTTGAGGAGTGAGATCTCCTCCTTCTTCCAGGCCAGCCACGAGTCCTTGCATGAAGCTTGGACGAGATACAAGGAGATGTAAAGAAGATGCCCTCACCATGAGCTTCCGAAGTGGCAGATTATTAATCTGTTCTACAATGGGCTGAGGGATGACCTGAAATCTTCTATGGACGCCGCGGCTGGGGGTTCCTTCATGTCAAGGAGCGAGGAAGATGCCGGACATATTCTGGAAAATATGGCATCCAACAATGAGCGGTGGTGTGACGAGAGAGCCACACCCAGGTCTGGGGGTATACACAGAGTCGAGGACGTCGACAAACTTTCAAGCAAGTTCGACTTGCTTTTGACCCAGATCTCCGCACTAATGGTAGGAGCCGGTGGGGCCGGTACACAGCAGATTTCAGCGGTAGAATCCGAATTCTTTGGGGAATTCGACGGTGGTGACGTCTCACCACCGTTGGACCAGGCGAGCGCACTATTTTATAACCCCACGGGAAATGCGCCGTATCCGCCAAGAACCAATTCCAACCCGGCCTACTCTCCAAACAACCGGAACCACCCTAACTTCGGTTACCGGCCACCATTTCAGCCCTCGCCACCTCAGCAGCCGCAGCAACAAACATATCAGCCGGCTAGACCACAGCAGAGTCAGATTCAGCAGCAACAATATCAGCAGCAACCTCAGCAACAATTTTATGCCCCCAGGAATCAGCAGCCAATCCAGCAGCAGCAGCAGTATGGCCAACAGAGGGCCGTCTCTCCGGTTGAGTCTCTCTTGACTCAATATATAACCAACCAGGAGAAGATCAATCAAAAGCTGGAAATGGGTCAGCGGGCCCTCACGGACCAAGTAACCCAGCTGGGGTTACAAGTGGCGAACCTTTCGAGGTCACAAAACCAATTGCCGCCACAACCGGAGGTGAACCCGAGGGGAGCAACCCAAACGTCGGCACTCGTGCACGAGCACGCAAATGTGTCCGCTATTGTTCTGAGAAGCGGGACACAAATTCCTACTAGAGTGCCCCCTAACAGACCGGAAGCACTGTTGGTCGTTGAGCGACCGATCGAAAAATCAAACGACGCCGGTGCTTCGTCATCAAATCCTACGACTCCGGAGGGAGTCTCTGAAGAAGAGAAGAAGAAGAACGAGGAAGGGAGCCCGAAAGTGTTCAAACCCGTTGTGCCATTTCCACAACGGTTAGCTCAGGCCAAAATCGACGAGAAATATGGCAAGTTCTTCGCCATGGTCAAGGACCTGAGCTTGCAAATCCCCTTCCTAGAAGCAATCGAAAAAATCCCCTCCTATGCGAAATTCCTGAAAGATTTGGTGACTAGAGGGTCTAGAAAGGAGAAAATAGTGTTGACGGCGGAGTGTAGCGCTCTTATCCAGAGGGCAAATCCACCGAAACTTAAAGACCCGGGGAGCTTCTCAATTCCTTGCACGATCGGGACAGTAAAGATTCATCGTGCACTCGTCGATCTCGGAGCGAGTGTAAGTTTGATGCCCTTGTCGATGTATAAAAGGATAGGAATGGGTGATCTGGAGCCCACCGGTATGACCCTCCAACTTGCTGACCGGTCGGTCAAATATCCGGTGGGGATTGTGGATGACCTCCCCGTTAATGTAAAAGGGGTGCATGTGCCAGTGGACTTCGTAGTCATGGACATGCCTGAAGACGCACACACCCCCATCATCCTGGGACGGCCTTTCATGGCCACAGCTGGCGTTTTGATTGATGTGAAGAACGGAAAACTTTCTCTAAACGTCAGCGGAGAAAAAGTTGAATTTGATCTGGGGTTGTCCATGAAGTACTCCGATCCCCCAGACGACCCTCGGTGTAATTTGCTGGAGGTGGAAGAAGAAAAAGCTGTTGAAGAGAGCTCCTGGGAGATTCTCTTAAGAAACCCTCCCGATGACTTGGAGGATTCAGAAGACCGAGACGGCCCCAAGAACGATGATGCTGCTGGGAAAACGAGTGCAGCAAGAACGACCCCTCCCGGGTTCCCCAAAGCTCCTCCTGCGAGGAAAGCGGGGAAAGAACTCATGGGCCTCACCAAAGACGAGGTCCGGATCCTTAAGAAGATGGCGGTAAGCGCCAATACGAAAGAGAAGCCCCCGGATCCTAAGAACAAGGAGAGGGTGGTCGAGCAAATCTTTCTCCAACCGCTGACTACTCCAAAGGCCTTAAGCTCCGATGAAGAAGAGATGCCGAACTTCGGGCATCACCCGTATCAACCACCGTGACCATCTCTTGCGGGCATCGAGCCAATGACGTTAAACAAGTGCGCTTCATGGGAGGCAACCCATGTTCTAAACTTTTGCCCCACTTTTTAGTATTATTTTTGACTTTATTTTATCTATTTTTATAAATAAAATCAGCCGCGAGAACATCCGTTCAGGGACTTAGACAATCTGTTGGTTTTTGCAGGAAACAAAGCCCCAACCAATCGGTTGATAACTCACCCGATCGGTTGGGATGTATCAGATACAAGCCGAAATCTGTCCCCAAATGAACCGATCGGTTGAAGAATGGAGAGACCGGGTGACAGACCGGGTGATCTGGGGAGAATTCTCGGGAAATTTTTGGGGAATATCAACCGATCGGTTGAGTTTGAGCGCGATCGGTTGAGGCGACCGGGTGAGCAGCCCTCAATTCTCAGGAAAATGAGTGGAGCGGCCAACCGATTGGTTGACAAGTCAACCGACCGGTTCGCCTGTAGCACTTCTTCGGCAAGAATTTTTGACCTAACCGTCAACCGATCGGGTGACAAGTCACCCGATCGGTTCGACTTAAAACCCTATATAAACCCCCGACCACCCGTTCGATTTCACCCTCGCCCGATCGCCATTATCGTCGTCGTTTCGCCTGCCTCTCCTCCCCAACAGCCGATTCTCACTCCCCCACATCCTCCACTCCTCCAATACTCCTTCTCTCCACCTCCTCCATCAATCATTCCATCATATTCTCTCTCTCTCTCTCTCTCTCCTCCTTCCATTTCAAATTTCTGACCTAATTCCCCCCAAACAACGCCCATTTCGAAAATTCTTGCTGAAAGAGGTCGCCGCGGCTCCACTCTACTCTCATTGCATAGTGTGGGGACATCTACGAGCAAGCTTCGCCATTTCGCTTGGGTACACTCGCTCCTACGCTCATATTTCTATTTTTTGCCCTATAAATTGTGCTTGCTCATTTTGCTTGTGTTAGTGTGCATTCATCGCTTTTGCACTCATTCTTACATGCACACTCACGCATGGCTAAGGATAAAGACAAGGGGAAGGGAATTATGCGGGAAGAGGAACCGTCTCGAAAGAGACGAAAACAAACACGTCCCCCTTCCCACACACGAGCACTTACACTTGGCCCTCCCCCGCCTGTTATCCCCCCTGTGGACCCAATGTTGGGCCCGCATGGGTATATCTTTAGGAACCAGGAGCACAAGGATTTTTACCGTAGGCTCGATGCTCGGGGGCATCTATCTACTAAGTTCCCGCACACACAAACACTTGTCGATCTCGGTGTCTACACCGAGATCGAATCTCTTTTCGCTAACTTAGGATGGTTGGCCTTTCTTAATACATCTGCTGTATCCTACCCGGCACTCACCCTCGAATTTCTCTCTACACTTGTTTGGGAGTCCGGGTCGATCATTAAATTCCGGGTGCGTAACAGGAGTGTCACCACGAATCTGAACACAATTAACGATATATTTGGTTTCCCCAATCTTGGGGATGACTCCATCCGACACTACGGGTACACGCCCGAGTTTAATGTCGATCAATTCTGGTTCCGCCTCACACTGTCCCATGACTATCCCCGAGGAAGGGCCAAGGCCTCCTCCATCATTCATCCCGTGTTTCGTTTGGCCCACAGGATCATATCATCTGTATTTTTTCCCAGGGACGAGTCCAGCACCGTGACTATCCCTGACCTTTTTATCCTCTGGGCCATGACATTCCCTTTTGTCCGGGACGATGATGGAATTAGCTTCAGGGCCCCTACCGTCCCCATCCATGGCGGCGATTGGCTTGTTTACAAGCTACTCAAGATCAGCCGGTCCGGTAAGGGGAAGTTTTGTTGTGGGGGCATCATTTGCTCTTTTCCCCAATTTAATATTCACATCCCCAATAATCTTCCCGCTGCCGCAGGACCCTCACAGCTAGATATTGATGTCCTGCGGCACATTCGCATGATTAGACCCCACTCCGATGGCCGCTTCATCTTCAATTATGGACATCCCCCAGCCCCTTACACCATTCTCCCCAACCCCGCTCGCATGACCATTGCTCTTGTGGGAGATTGGACCTTCCCACCTGATCCCAACTTCATTGCGGGGTTGAACCTTCCTTTCCTCCCCGCGGACGCACGCAGACCACCGTCCCATGCCGCCCACTTAGGCGAGCAGGATATCCCTACGTCTCGGGGAGATATAGGGGCTGGCCCGAGTCGTCCTACTTCTGCTCCGGGACCCATCACATCTGAGCACCTCTTTGCGGCCATTTCTGGCCTTGTCTCCTGTACCAGCATGACCACCGCCGCCGGCACCACTTCCACCTTACCTGGCGGCACCACTTCTGGCACACGTCAGTCCACATCTTTTGGTCGCCGTCAGGTCTCTGCCCGTCTAGGTCTTGAAAGGGAGGTCGCTGCCCTTCGTGAGCTCGCCATGTCCTCTGCCTCCTTGGACCCATCACCGTCCTCTTTTCTCACTCACCCACGTTTCCTCGCACTTGAGAGGAACGTGCCGCCATTCTTCGCCTTCTCACTCACATCCACGGTCCACCTCCACCTTCACCACCTCCACCTTCACCACCTCGGCGATCTTCTCCTCCACCCTCCCACACATCCCCACATCCATTACCTCCCTCACCACATTCTTCTCCTCCCTCATCTATTCCCATCCCGGTATCCACTTCCCCCCTCCCGACCACTTCCATCGCACCCTCGCTACCTCCTCCCTCCTCTTCCATCACTGCATACGTGCGTCGGAGGAAATTGCCGGTGCGCTCCAGATCTCTTCCACCACCACATCTTCTTCCCCCATTTCTATTCCTCTCACCACCGCCTTGATCGCCTTCCTACCACCACCACCCACCTCCACCGACACTCCTTCTATCGTTCACACCACCGCTGCCCCTATTCCTCCACCTCGTTCCCCACTTCTCCGTACACCCCCAGCCTCCCCCGACCACCCATCCACACCCTCTTCCGAGGAGGACGAGGACTCACCTCCTCATGCTTTCTGATTTCACCTTGTTTGTTTTTGACTCCCCCTTGCATCTCTGCATTTCACTGATCATATCATTTTGCTAGCACTGTCAGGTCTAGCTTGGGGGACGTCTATCTTGGTTTGTTGTCGTGTTTTGTTGTTTTTCCCATTTTTGTTTGTGTGCTTGTTTATCCCCTTTTGAGTGTCGTGTCGTGTGGTTTTATTTCTATTTTTGTGTCGTTTGATTTTGATTCTGATCTTTCTTTATTTTCAGTTTCATCTCTGTGTTTTCCTCGTTTTTATTTCTTTTTGTGTCGGTGCGTATCCCCCCCATCTTCATTGCCCTCCCGTACTCACTCATATTGCATTGAGGGCAATGCAAGCTTCAGCTTGGGGGAGTCGCACTGTGTGCGTCATTTGAGTCCTTCTTTTTCGTTTTTGTGTCGTTTTCATCGTATTTTTTATTTTTTCTTCTTTTTTCTCTCTTCTCTTCTTTTTATCTCTTTCTCCTAGAAATGAACCCTATGATGAATCGCCACAAAATCACACACACCTAGCATGGCATCAATAATCACACTCACTGACCCTAGGATTTCGAGTCCTCTTGCATTTCACGCATCGTGGGTCCACTTAGCTTTTTGTGAGTCGTGCATCGTGCCTAGCTATTTGGTGTGCTTCTACTTTGTGATTTTATTTTATATACATGTCCAGGAATGACCCCTAGATTATCATGCTTCGATTTGAATATGCGGTACTTGCTTCCACTATATGCATGCTATATTTATATCGTATATTTCAATTCGCATGCGTCGGGATTCCACAATTAAGGACTAGGATAACCCATTTAGCCTATGCTCTATTTAGCGAGAATAGTTTCCTTTGCCCAAGTGTTTAGATTTCGACTTCTTTTTTTGTTTTACATGGTGCAAATCCCCTCGTCGTGTACCGTTCTCCCACTTGGAAGAGTACACATGTGTATAGCCAAAAACCCAAAAATCCAAAAAAGGAGAAAAGAAAAGAAAAAAAACCCAAAAAGAAAAGAAAAGAAAAGTTTTGTATAGCCAAAAAGCCAAAAAAAATACAAATACCCAAAACCCAAAAAAATTCTAGTGTGAATATTTTTCCTACCTACCGAGAATAAAGGGAAGGCGAGAATTTGCACCAAGTGTTCTACTCCACATCATCTCAACCCCCATCGTTTTCGAAAACACTTGGCTTAGGAACTTTTTAGCTAGTACCTAGGCTATAGTGGCGTGATTTCCTTAGCCCTAGTTGTGGAGTCCCCGATGCATGATACGCTTCTATTCTTATACTCTTCTCATGCATGCTTGAACTAATATTCACCGCAAATTTCAAATTCGAATCGGTATTTGGGTCATTTCCTGGATTTGCGTATATGAGCTCATAGCACATTGTAGAAAGCGACACCATTTGCTAGCACACGACCGCGCTCACAGCGCTTCACCGCGTGGGTCCACGACACTTGTTGGGACTTGTTTTCCTAGGTTTAAGTGATGTGACTTGACGTTTGCTTGCTTGGTGTGTCGTTTTTGATTTTGTTGGCTCTGACGGACGATCTAGGATATATAATTTTCTTTTTTTCTCTCTTTCTCTCTATTTTCCCCCTCCGAGCTCCTACTCTCACTCGTCTTCCTCGAGGACGAGGAAGAGTTCAGCTTGGGGGATTTTGACGTGCGTTTATATTTCATATATTCACGCACGTTTTCTTTTGTGTTTCTCCGTGTTTTTCGCCGTCTTTTATTCGTTTTCTCGTGTTTTCTCGTTTTCTTTCACTTCTCTTTGTTTCTCCATGTTTGCAGGAGATTGACCGCGTAGGGGACGTTTAACGACGATATCTCAAGTCCCCGGAGCAACGGGAGGAGTCACGCGTGATCCAGGGGGTCAAACGTCAAAGAATACATCTTTCAGCCCCTCACCCGATCGGTTGGACACAGCCAACCGATCGGGTGATGCACGCGTGCACCACCCGGTCTCAGCCGGAGCCCAAGTGGAAGTCACCCGACCGGTTCACATGCCGGTTCAGCGGGGGCCTGTTCTCTGTCTTTTCGAGCCAAATTCCAACCGATCGGGTGACTCTCACCCGATCGGTTCATTTGTAGCTGATGCTGAGGAGCTGAAGACACGGGCACCCAACCGATCACTTCACCCGATGGCGCCAAGATCCAACCGGTCACTCCAAGAACTCACCCGACCGGTTCATATGACCGGGTGAAAGCTCGCCGTTTTCTGTTATTATCTGTAACGGATCACCCGATCGGTTGACTTGTCAACCGATCGGGTGATACGAGAGTCTATAAATAGAACCCCTAGGGTTCCAGAAACGGGAGAGCTGCTAGTTTTTACTGTTTTCTCCCATTGTGACGGCTGTAATTACTGTTCTTTTGTAAGTTTTCGGATCTTTCTCAAATTTTAGTATTGTCTTAATTACTCTATTACTTCCGCATTCCAATCGTCCGATTATGATTCCAACAGTTCATTTTCATTTAGATCGCTTTTTAATGAATTTTTGTGAGTAGTTCCCAAATCTGGGATTTTGGCGGAAACCCCTTCGGGGGCTCTTCCCGATGCGTCGATAGGGTTAGGAAATCGATAGGGATTAGGATTCTAACGGTTACGCGGGGTGTTTCATTGTCATCGGCGGGAAAAAGACCGCCTTTGACCGTTGGGCCAAGGGGGAATAAACTTGGCGGTTGACTCCCTAGCCATAGCTCACGCCCTTAGCGTAGACGCCGAATCCTAGCACGCGGAGCGGCAGGATGAGACGTTGGGAGTTATCGTTGCAAGCTTAGTGCTCCCGGAATCGATCAGTGTTAATGGACACGGGAGTGCCCACTGATCGAATCCGGGAAGTCCGGTGTATCATCCTGGGCACCGACCGGAATATCGGGCCCATGGGATACCGGTACCACTTTCAGAGGCAACGTCTCACCATTAGACCCTAATTCTGATCGCTATCCCACCCGTAGGCCGTATCGGCGAGAGTCGCTCGTTGGAGTGGAAACCAAAGTCCCGGGTTTATTTTCTTATTGTTCATACCCTTCATTCCTTTCCGTGACAACCATTTACCGATTCGGGCTAGCTCGCCCACGGGGTGATTTTGGTCCTCCTTGACACAAGCACATCCTAGCCTCCCTGTGTTCGACCCCCAAGCCACACTACAACACCGTGCGCTTGCGGTTACAAATTTCTAAACCCCCACGCGGGTCCCCCGGCCATTTGCGGATAGCAAGCCGGGGCACACGTCACCGCGTTGCCACCTCAATCTGCCCTGTCTACTTGGATGTTTTGGTCGACGCGGTCGCGTGGGATAATCCACACAACCGCGTCGGGCTCTTTTCAGCTCATTTCATTGGTTTTGATATCCAATCCCTTCTCACTTCATCTCATTTTCGTTTCTGCCCTCCTTGAGCTCAAAGATCCTTGATTCCTCCTGCAACACATGAGGAATACCAAATGCGTAAAGGGGAAACAAGAAAATGGGAAAATAGCACGAAATGAGGGATGGAGTGATATGAAATGCACGTGATATGAGTGTAATATATGTATATATATGGCACACATCGGGTTCCTTTCTTCCTTCTTGCGATCTCCCAGCTCTTGGCGTGTGCCTTCCTTGCGCTTGGCCTCCTTGGGATCGGTAGAATTTTTAAAGGGACCTACCTCTTGGCGGACAGTGCTTCCTCCGCTAGCATGAACCGTTCTGCCCGAGCAAGGAGCTGGTCTAGGTCTATGGTTGGGTCGTGGTGTAAGGATTTATTGAGGTCCTCATCAAATTCCCTTCTTCAAGGCAGCAATGACAATTTCCTTACTGCAGCTTTCCATGCTCATTCTATGGGAGTTAAAGAGCAATATGAAGTTCCTCAGTGTTTCGCCTTGCCTTCGTTCCAGATCGAATAGGTGGTCCGAGCTCTTCTTCCTTCTCCGTCTCACCATGAATTGTCGACAGAAGGCCTGGGCGTGGTCTCGGATGCTCCCAGTGGATCGGCTGGGGAGCCCGTTATACCACTCCCTCGCCGACTTCTTAAGGGTGGTATGGAATTCTTGATAGAGCAGCACATCATTGGCCCCTGGAACTCCATGATCCACTTATAGTTCTGGACGTGCTCTAGGGGATCGCACGTGCCATCATACTTCTTTAGGTTAGGGAACATAAACTTAGACTGCACCCGAGAGGAGGTGATCCTCTTTGCCAGTGGGTTGCACTCTTCTTCTGTGCTCACCGAGGAAGAGCGGTGTGGCTGGTCATCCCTCCGACGTTTGGATCATTGGGCCGGTCATTGGAAGTACGGGAGGAATCGCCTCCGTAACCTCCTGCGTCGGGAACTGGGGTCGGTCATTGGGAGGCATCCCTTTGGGGTTTCCTTTCATGGATAGCCCGAGACCTTCGATGCGAACTCATAGTCCGTGCAGGTCGGCTCCTCGGGAGCTAGTCGTCGTCGCGGGTGGTTTAGCGGTTGCTCGATTGCTCGAGGGATGGCCGTGATCGTCTGGAAGTGGCTGCAGACGGGTCGTCTCTGGTCCGCTCACTACTTCGTCTCCCCTCGTCTCGGGGGGAGATGGGAGTTCATGATCACAGAGGAGACAAGGGCATCCCGAACCACTGCTCTAGGTTCGGGGGCACTTCTCCTTGGTTCGCAACCATGGTTGCACGTATTATGGGGCGCTATCAAGGGTGGCTTGGGAAGTCGTGCGAACTTCCTGTTGGCTGGCATTGTAGGCCAGTGAGTCATTGCACGACCGTCACTAGCGCTTGGATGTTGGTGTTCACCTCTGTGGTGAACATGTGAAATTTCTCTAGGGTCACTAGGTGTGACGCAGGTGTCTCTTCAGAAGATGGGCCGAGGTCCATGTCGGGCGGCAAATAGCTATCCTTCTCCATAATAGTTGGCATGTAAGGCCCCCTATTGATGGGTTGATCCATGTCGGGTGTGGAAGATAACGTGGGTGTTGATCTCTTTCCCACAAACAGCGCCAAATGTTTCGGGATGTTTTATCCCCACAGATATGAAGTAGGTCAGTCTGAAGGTCATAGCTGACTAGGTGGATGAGGATTACTTTAGAGACTGGTTGGCCGAGGAAACTCTGGAGTGAGCATGCTCGGGGCCGAACAATGGGTTGCCGAATATGGCTTCGGTCGAACGATCTCCTCTATGATCTTCAAGGTAGGAAGCTCGTCACTGGGTCATATTTAGGTTCCGACCAAATTCCATCTGATGCTTAAGTCAGATTGTGACAAAAGATGCTCGGTGGAACTGATTCCGACCCGTTGGGGGATCGTTCACTAGTTCTCGGACCGAGCTACAGGGAGGAAGAAATTTGTAAGGTGGAAGCAGATCTAAAGTGTAGGAGTACCATAGTGTCAGATATCCAAGATTCGTCCTTTGGTTTTCCTTTTATTGGGCTATTTATAAGTAGGCGTTTTGTCAATGCCCTCCTTTTCTTAAGCTCACACATTCAGGGCATTTATGGCCTCCCCACTGCGTTATTCGTATTGATGGCGGGTTGAATGTCAATTATTGTTGGCTCGGTTTAAGGAACAGTCTCCTTAATCACGGAGATCTGGCAGTCAATCGGGCCTTCGTTGTGAGTGGAGAGATCATGACCCATATGTGAGGGT
Source organism: Scilla litardierei (assembly GCA_030789695.1). Lineage (NCBI taxonomy): Eukaryota > Viridiplantae > Streptophyta > Magnoliopsida > Asparagales > Asparagaceae > Scilla > Scilla litardierei. Next base: position 33,352,710 of record CM061131.1, on the reverse strand, counting down.
CCCTGGGCTAGAGTCCAGGGCCGTGGTGGGCCGAGTAATCAGTCGCTTTTGACTTGATATCCTTGGGCAATTAGGGGTTGTTAGCTAACACTATTATTGTTGATGCCAAAATTGACGTCAACAGTTGATTGGGCTGAAGAAGGCCTCTTTGTCGGGATGGAACCTCGTCAGCTATTGAACTGGGACCCGCGAACGAGCGTCTCCGGGTCGAGATGAGCCAGAATCGGACTCCACGGATGGATGTTTCCCTATCTTTGTGATATCTCCATAATCCTACATCATGATAAGATCGTTAGGGGGTCGGGGTTGGGGCCCGACCGGTTCCCCTCCGACGCTCAAGTTAGTCTTACATGGATGAAAGCATATAGAGCGATATCAAAAAGAGGAGATGAGAGAAGGAGATGAAAGTATAATTTTGTGGATGTCACTTAGCCTTGGTTGGAGATCTGATGTTGAAGATCCGGCCTCCCTTTTCCTCATTCTCCCTATAGATATTTATTCTCTCTCCCCTTGTCTCCTAACTTCCATCCACCTTAAGTGACAAATAATTGCCCCATTAGTGGGCTTTGAATTAGTTATCCAAGGGTGTAACTCCCTCCCGCTTATTCTAGCTATTAACTCCCCCAATTAAGGCTATGGGAGTGGGCCATCAAGAGGATATTTGACTTATTACACCCAAGTGTAGTGGGTTACAAGGGGAGTTGGGTTGACTTATTCAACCCAAACGCTATGGGCCAAGGGCCGTATTCGTCTAGCCGGTAGAATTTATCTACTTACTTAATGGGCTGGGCCCATGTATTCAACAAAGGCCCCCATCACCAGAGTTCATCCGATTGTGAAGGTTGAGGTCAGGTGATGTGTTCAATCGAGAGAAAGAATAAACTTTGGTCGATCAGTCGGGTAAAGAAATGTCATTTGGTGACGAGGGGATTGCCCCTTTGGCTTACGGCCGATGATGATGATCGTCGTTTGGTTGCGAGGGATATGGCTCTTCGTCTTATGGCTAACGACAGACGTCGTTCGGTTGCGAGGGACATGGTCCCTTCAGCTTACGACCGACGACAAAAGTTGGTTGACGTTCAGTTGCAAAGGGCGTGGTTCCTTCGGCTTATGACCAATGACAAAGTTGGTCGTCCAATGGCGAGGGGTTGGTCCCTCGGCTTACGGCTGACGATGAAGTTACGTCAGTCGGTAGCGAGGGGTACGACCCCTTCGACTTACTACCGACGACAAAGCTTACGTCGGTCGATAGCGAGGGGTACGACTCCTTCGACTTACTATCGAAAACGAATGTTGAGTCGTTCAGTGGCAAGGAGTTGGCCCATCGGCTTACGGCTGACGATGAACGTCGAGTCGTTCAGTGGCGAAGGGTTGGCCCCTCGACTTACGGCTGACGACGTATGTCGTTCAGTGGCGAGGGGTTGGTCCCTCGGCTTACGGCTGACGATGAAGTTTCGTCAATCCGTAGCAAGGGTACGGTCCCTTCGACTTACTATCGACGACAAAGTTCGTTCAGTGGTAAGGGGTTGGTCCCTCGGCTTACAGCTGACGACAAAGTTACGTCAGTCGATAGCGAGGGGTGCTGCCCCTTCGACTTAATACCGACGACGAAGTTATGTCGGTCGGTAGCGAGGGGTATGGCCCCTTCAGCTTACTGCCGACGATGAATGTTGAGTCGTTCAGTGGCAAAGGGTTGGCCCCTCAACTTACAGCTGACGATTTTTGTCGTTCAGTGGCGAGGGGTTGGCCCCTCGGCTTACAGCTGACGACAAAGTATAGTTGTGGAGAGTCGTTCGGCTGCGAGGGGTATAACCCCTTTGCCTTATAACCGACGACTAGGTGGAGTCGTTTAGTTGCGATGGCATTTAAGCCATCGACTTATGACTGACGACGATGAGAGTCGTTCGATTGCGAGGGGTATGGCCTTTTCTTCTTATGGACGACAACTAAGTGGAGTCGTTCAGTTGTGAGGGCGTTAGACCATCGACTTACGATTGACTACAAGGATAGTCGTTCGGTTGCGATGGGTATGGTCCCTTCTTCTTATGGCCGACGACTAAGTGGAGTCGTTCAGTTGCGAAGGCATTAAACCATCGACATACGACTGACGATGAGGACAGTCATTCGGTTGCAAGGGGCATAGACCCTTCGTCTTATGTTCGAAGACTAAGTGGAGTTGTTCGGTTGCGAGGGGTATGACCCCTTCGTCTTATGACCGACGACTAAGTCGAATCATTCATTTGCGAAGGGTTTGGCCCCTCGGCTTGCGGCTGACGACTAAGGAGAGTCGTTCGGTTGAGAGGGGTACTGCCCCTTCGTCTTACGACCGACGATTAAGTCGAGTCGTTCAGTTGCGAGGGGTTTGGCCCCTTGGCTTATGGCTGACGACTAAGGAGAGTCGTTCAGTAGCGAGGGGTACGGCTCCTTCGTATTACGGTCGACGACTAAGTCGAGTCGTTCAGTTGCAAGGGGTTTGGCCATCGACTTACGACTGACGATGAGGACAGTCATTCGATTGCGAGGGGTATGGCCCATTCGTCTTATGGCCGACGACTAAGAGGAGTCGTTCAGTTGCGAGGGCGTTAGACCATCGACTTACATCGGACGACTAGAACAGTCGTTCGATTGCGATGGGCATAGCCCCTTCGTCTTATGGCTGACGACTAAGTGGAGTCGTTCGGTTGTGGGGGGTACGGCCCCTTCGTCTTACGGACGACTACTAAGTCGAGTCATTCAGTAGTGTAACGGCCGGTATTTCTAGGCATATTGATTATTGTGTGTGTCGTATTTTAGTTTTGATCGTTCGGATATTTTTGTGCGCGAATTCTTTTGTGCGTCGACGCGAGCGCGTCTATCTCTTTATATTTCTTCCATGGCACAATTATAAAATTTTAACACTAATCACATCACACTAATTAATTACCCAAATTAAATTGTTCCTAATCAAATATTGATTAACTTTAATCCTAATTAAGTTGCTAATTAATTAACCCTATTGACTTCCACCGTTTGGGTGGCTGAGATCCAGCAGGCCTCATCAAAAATCTCCCCCACATCCAGCTCCTCCCTCCATCAAACTGTCTCCCACACTGTTCTTATAACAGTATCACCGTCAACAATCATCTCTTCTCCTGCAAACATTTCTGCAAACCCTCTTCCTCCCTGCAAAATTCTCCAAGCCAAAACAAACAAAACCAGAAATCAAATTCATCCCAAACCAATTCTCCAAATCAGTCTATTCATCCATTCCAAAAAAGAAGGCAACAATTTCATCAACCCAATTTATCAAGCCCAAATTCGAAATCAGCCCCTCAATCATCCACCCAAACTGAAACCCAAAGTGAAATCAAAATTTCAGATCCAACAAACCATTCCAGATTCAAAATTAAACCCAAAGAAATCAAATCTGAAAATATACCTCAGATTCATTACAACAAAAACAAAAACAACAAAATCAAATCCAACCCCCAAACCTCCATCTTTTTCCCTTCTTCTTCCTCCTCCTCACTTGGCCGACCACCCCCCAGCCCTAGCCGCCACCGCCGGAGCTCAGCGCGCGCCGCCGCCCTTGCGCCGCCGTCGACTGTCGCCTGGAGCCCGGAGCCGTCGCCGACCGCCTCCCGAAGCCACCTACCGCCGAGCTCTTCGCGTGCGTCCCCTCCGTTCTTCCCCCCCCCCCCCCCCCCCCCCCCCGAGCGCGCAAAGGTGAGATCTCCTCTAGTTTTGCTTGCGTAAGCTCCGTTGCCTGCAAGTTTTGAAATCACAAAAAAAAAAACACAAGAGAAAGCAAGGAGCAAACGAATTGAAGAGTTACTGTGCAAAGAGAGCTAGCCTTATTTAATAAGAATGTTACTTAATAAATGAAAGAGGGAGAGAGCCTGAGTGTTTGAGATGGGTTATTAAAGAATGAAAGAAAGGGGTTGTGGGTGACAGTAGTTGTGTAAGGAACAAATTGATGAATTGGATTGAATGAATAAACAATGAGATATTTCATGTTGACAGCCTTAATAATAATAGAATAGAGGGAGAGAGTTAAGAGTATGACAAAAGACAGTGAGAGAGTTAATAAGGACATCCTATATGTAATATTAGAAATGAAAGAGAGAATTATTTATTTGGGTATTGAATAATGTTAGGGTTATAATTTTAACATGTTATCTTATCACCCCATAGTCAAAAGTCGGTAGGTGGACCTATAAATGTCATGTCACCCTTGTAATTAGCCTAGTAGAGTTAATTAGTAGGTTGTTAGTATTAATTAGTGTTAGTGTTAATTTAAATGACGATTTGTTAAGATGTTATTTGATTTCATCATGTTAGTATAATTAACTAATGTTAGGATAATAATACTGGTATGTAATAAGGCGTACCCTGTTAGCGTAACACCATATAGACATTACACTAGCCGGAGAACCCGATAAAATTAACCGAACTCACTTTAGAGATTAATTTAATAATGTGTTTGTTTCACGAAATATCTAATTCATTGAATTGTTTAACCGAAACAGAGATCCGGACATACCGACACGTAGTACCCGTCCAGACGAACCCACGAAAACCGATACCACCGGAAACATGCAAGTGAAACTTGCACAGTAACTTGTTTAGGCCATGTTTTAGGCCATTTTGTAAAATTGCGTAAAAGAGACTAGGCGGTGAAATGATAGTCGCCTAGACGCCCTTACTAGATCTAGCTTGACAACGAAGCTAGATCCGACACTTTTATCATGCTTTCATTCATGCTGCCATGTCACGTTTAATTTCAATTAACGGTACGCACTTTAACTGCTTATTGCCATGTCATGTCATGCATCAAAATGTTTCATCGTGATTGCGTAACACACGCTACAATAATTGTAACAATTGAGGCTTGGCACATGCTTTGCGGGCACAACCCTATGCCATATTGAAAAACACTTCCTGGCTCGTGATCCAGAAGCGAGCTCAATGTTGTTGGGAAACCAAAGCTCGATACACGTGGAGGGGTAGGGTTAAGCGACCACTCAGCGTAGAAGTGTGCCCGTACATCCACTTCAGCTGTAAGGCGTAAACTCTGGGATTGGGGTAGGGTTAAGCGACCACTCAGTGTAGAAGTATGCCAGATCAGCAACTTCAGCTGTAAGGCGTAAACCCTGTGCACAATGTGAATGCATGTTTTCATTGTGAAATCGTGATATCTTGTTTTGTAGCTTTTGCTACAACCTGTCGTGCAAATGTTAACTTTCATGTTCATCTTAAACTGCTACATTCAAGCTCATGTTTAACTGCTGCATTCATTAAATAACATGTCATGTCATCTCTATCATTTTAGAACTGCTAGTTGTACCTTTTTTTGCTCTTATATTTCCTTGCACAAAAGTCTCCCTTCCTTTTGGAGAATTTTACTGACATGTGCCCTTTTCTCTTTGGGTGTCACATGTCAGGTTTAGAGACAAAGTCAGTTACAGGGGACGAGCAGTACGCGGACGTAGAGTTCGAGGTTCCTGCATGGACTGAGTTTGAGGACACTGGTGACCTGTCCTAGACTCACTTGGAGTTTCCCTTAGTTATTGTTGCTTTTAGTAGCTGCTGTTAGGATTCGGTGCGTAGCACCTATCTCTCTCTGTTTATGTTTCGGCCATGCCTTAGGCCTTTGTTCAGACTTTGCACTCTTGTGACTTATCTCTGTGATGTTGGAATATTTGTTGGATGTTGATGTTGGTGGATATTTTTTTATCTGCTCTTTTTATTATCATTGTTGTTGTTTCGTCGCGATGCAAGGACCTGCAATTTGTATTTATTTATAAATGCTTATCGGACTGCAGCTTCACAGCTCCAAGTCCGAGCGGACCTTCTCACGTCTCGCCTTCCGTACTTGGAAGCGGAGCGTGACAGGTTTTAGTGGTGGCCCATGCAGATCCTCTTTGCATCTGCGAAATATCAGAACAACAATGATGATAACAACATCCACTTAAATATTCGGAACATTCAAGTCATAAATCGAGTCTAATCTAAACGTTTCCTTGTCTTAGATGGCTGGGAGACGCGTTACCCGAGCTATGGTTAGACCTGCATTGAAGTCTAATCCGTCTGCACAGTTTAAGAGGCCAGGTGGGCCTAGTCGGAAGATGTGCCATTTTTGTGGCAAGGCTGGTTATGTGAAGGAGCAGTGCAGGAGGTTTCTCGGCCAGTGCTTGATTTGTGGCGGCACTTCCCTTACCTCGAAGGGTTACCCGCTTGCTAGTCAGCAGCAGTGAGCTCCAGTAGCAGGGCCTAGTCGGAAGGTATGCTATCATTGTGGAAAGACTGGTCATGTGAAGGAGCAGTGCAGGAGGAAGATGGGCCAGTGCTTGATTTGCGGCGATGCTTCGCATACCTTGAAGGACTGTCCGAGAGCTAAGCATCCGTGGAAAGCATCAGTGGGAGTTCAACTACGGAGAGCACCAGTAGCTGCTGGACGTGGAGCGCCTCTCATTCCCCAGAAGCAGGCTTTCCAGCAGGCCGTTCGGCCTAGGAGGCAAGCCTTCACGATGACTGCAGTAGAGGCGGAGACTGAGGATGGAGTTATTGCAGGTAACCCTAAGACTAGTCTTTACTTTTCATTAGTTGAACATGCATGTTAGATTGGATCTTGTTTGCTAGAATAGGTTTTGATTGCTAGTTTGTTTGTTAGGGATTATTCTTGTTTGTGCTTGTCCCGCTCGGGTTCTCTTCGACTCCGGTGCATCCATATGCATCTTATCCCAAAGTTTCGTGGACAAGCATTCTCTGTCGACTTTCCCTCTTTCCAAGAGTTGGGATATCGCTACGGGGAATGGTATGATCTCGGTATCTCTTGGTTGTCAATCTTGTCCCCTGGTTGTCTGTGGACTCGAGCTTTATGCCGATTTTATCATCCACGACATTACCAATTATGATGCCGTTCTCGGGATGGATTGACTTAGTTGCTTCGTCGCTACGATCGACTTTCGACGGAAGAAGGATGGTTCGCGTCGGATGTGCGTGGACTCCAGAGAGTTGAATGTCGTCACCATCAAGAACAAGTATCCGTTGCCACGGATAGACGACATTTTTGATCAGCTTAGAGGATCGAGGGTATTCTCTAAACTGGATCTCTGGAGCGGATATCACCAGCTGAGGGTGAAGAAGGATGATGTGCAGAAGACATCGTTCAGAACGAAGTATGGACACTATGAGTTCGTGGTTGTGCCTTTCGGTGTGACCAACGCACCTGCAGTTTTCATGAACCTGATGAACCTGATATTTTACGACTTCTTAGATAAGTTCGTCGTTATCTTTATTGACGACATCTTGATCTATTCGAAGTTAGACGAGGAGCATGCTGAGCACTTGAGGACAGTTCTGGAGATTTTTGAGGAAGCATCGTTTATATGCAAAGTATTCCAAGTGCGAGTTTTGGCTGGATAGAGTTGCCTTTATTGGACATGTGGTGTCAGGAGATGGCATAGCCGTGGATCCGGAGAAGATCAAGGCTATCAGAGAGTGGCCGATTCCGCAGACAGCGTCTGAGATCAGGAGTTTTCTTGGGCTAGCAGGATATTATCGGCGCTTCATCAAGGATTTCTCTCGGATTACCGAGCCGATGACTAGACTGACAAGGAAGGATATACTGTTTGTTTGGTCCGATGCTTGTGAGGAGGCTTTTCTATTCTGAAGGAGAGATTGACGTCTGCACCTGTTCTAGCTGTGCCCGATTGGAGTGGAAGTTTCGAGATCTTTTGCGATGCTTCTGGCAAAGGTCTCAGATGTGTTTTGCATCAGCATGGACATGTGGTCGCGTACGCTTCTCGGTAGCTTAAGGCTCATGAGAAGAACTACCCGACTCACGATTTGGAGTTGGCTGCAGTCGTATTTGCGCTCAAGATTTGGAGGCATTTCTTGCTGAGTGAGAAGGTGAAGATTTTCACTAATCACAAAAGCTTGAAATATATCATTACACAGAAGGAGCTCAACATGCGACAACGTCGATGGTTGGAGCTCATGGCGGATTACGAGATCGATTTGCAGTACCATCCTGGCAAGGTGAATGTGGTTCCTGATGCGCTGAGCAGACTCCCAACGGTTATGATGTTGACTTCACAGTGGAGGTTGCAGCAGGATTTCTGTGAGTCAGGTATTGAGATTGTGCTTCCTGGAGAGGTTTCGTCGTTGATGTGTATGCAGATACAGTCGACGATCGTGGATCGGATCAAGGCAGGTCAGGCTGGAGATCCGAAGCTGAGGAAGATCCGTGAGCAGGTAGAAGCCGGTCTGCGGATTGACTTTCTAATTCATGAGGATGGCTCGCTGAGGTAAGGAGCCAGAGTTTGTGTGCCAGCTGGAGATGTTAGAGAGGAGTTGCTTGTTGAGGCACATAGTTCGTCGTATTCTGTACATCCTGGTGGCACCAAGATGTATTAGGACCTTCGCTTGAACTACTGGTGGCATGGCATGAAGCGGAGTGTGGCACGGAGCGTTGCCAAGTGTTTGGTATGTCAGCAGGTTAAGGCGGATCATCATCGTACAGCAGGGTTGCTACAACTGCTTCCGATTCTGGAGTGGAAGTGGCAACACATCACTATGGATTTCGTGACTGGACTACCTCGGAGTCCGAAGCAGAATGACGCGATTTGGGGAATCGTAGACCGATTGACCAAATCTGCGCAATTTATTCCTTTTCGAGTAGGACAGTCGACGGAAACGCTAGCAAGAAGATACATGGAGGAAAATTCTTTTACTCTCCGTTCTATTCCATTTCCCGAGTTTAGATAGTGATGTAACGTAAGACGTGTAGGAGATCGTGCGACTTCACGGAGTCCCCGTGAGTATCATGTCGAACAGAGACACGAGATTCACATCTCAGTTTTGGCAGAATCTGCAGAAGAGTCTGGGTACGAGTCTGAGTTTCAGTACCGCGTACCATCCGCAGACAGATGGCCAGTCCGAGAGGACGATTCAGATTTTGGAGGACATGCTGAGAGCGTGCATGTTGGACTTCAAGGGTTCATGAGAGGATCATTTGCACCTGGTGGAGTTCTCCTACAACAATAGCTATCAGGCGAGCATTGGCATGGCGCCTTTTGCTGCTCTCTACGGGAAGAAATGTCGATCGCCACTGAGTTGGGATGACGTAGGTGATAGAGAGCTCTTGGGACCAGAAATGATAGTGGAAGCAGTTGATATTGTGTGAGATATCAGAGACAAGATTCGGATCGCCCAGGACCGTTATAAGTATTGGACAGATGCTAAACGACGTCCTCTAGAGTTTCAGCCGGGAGATCACGTGTTTCTGAAGATCTCACCGTATCAAGGAGTGATCCGATTTAGGAAGAGATGCAAGTTTAGTCCGAGACTTATTGGACCTTTCGATGTGCTAGAGCGAATTGGAGAGGTAGCATATCGCTTAGCTTTGCCACCGTCCTTAGAGGGAGTTCATGACGTCTTCCATGTGTCCCAGCTCCGTCGTTATATCAACGACCCTTCTCATGTTTTGGACTACTCTGAGATTACAGTTCGACCGGATCTGACGTATGAGCAGCAACCAGTGAAGATCCTAGATCGACGCCAGAAAGTCTTCAGGAACAAGGCTGTTGATCTAGTCAGGGTGATGTGGCGTCGCGACTCGCCAGGAGAGTCTACCTGGGAGCGGGAAGACGAGATACGAGAGCGTTATCCATATTTGTTTCCTGCGCCTTATTTGATAAGAAATTCGAGGACAGAATTTTTCTTAAGGTGGGTAGAATGTAACGGCCGGTATTTCTAGGCATATTGATTATTGTGTGTGCTGTATTTTAGTTTTGATCGTTCGGATATTTTTGTGCGTCGACGCGAGCGCGTCTATCTCTTTATATTTCTTCCATGGCACAATTATAAAATTTTAACACTAATCACATCACACTAATTAATTACCCAAATTAAATTGTTCCTAATCAAATATTGATTAACTTTAATCCTAATTAAGTTGCTAATTAATTAACCGTATTGACTTCCACCGTTTGGGTGGGTGAGATCCATCATGCCTCATCAAAAATCTCCCCCACATCCAGCTCCTCCCTCCATCAAACTGTCTCCCACACTGTTCTTATAACAGTATCACCGTCAACAATCATCTCTTCTCCTGCAAACATTTCTGCAAACCCTCTTCCTCCCTGCAAAATTCTCCAAGCCAAAACAAACAAAACCAGAAATCAAATTCATCCCAAACCAATTCTCCAAATCAGTCTGTTCATCCATTCCAAAAAAAGAAGGCAACAATTTCATCAACCCAATTTATCAAGCCCAAATTCGAAATCAGCCCCTCAATCATCCACCCAAACTGAAACCCAATCTGAAATCAAAATTTCAGATCCAACAAACCATTCCAGATTCAAAATCAAACCCAAAGAAATCAAATCTGAAAATATACCTCAAATTCATTACAACAAAAACAAAAACAAAAAAAATCAAATCCAAACCCCAAACCTCCATCTTTTTCCCTTCTTCTTCATCCTCCTCACTTGGCCGACCACCCCCCAGCCCTAGCCGGAGCTCAGCGCGTGCCGCCGCCAGAGCTCAGCGCGTGCCGCCTCCCTTGCGCCTCCGCCGACCGTCGCCTAGAGCCCGGAGCCGTCGCCGACCGCCTCCCAAAGCCACCTACCGCCGAGCTCTTCAAGTGCGTCCCCTCCGTTCTTCCTCCCTGAGTGCGCAAAGGTGAGATCTGTAATGCCCTACAAGCTACTGCACAAGTACTAAGGGGGGGTGAATAGTACTTTAAAATAATAAGGAGTATGATTCCAAATTAAAATGCAAACAACTACCAAATCAATTTGCGGAAGCTAAAATTGAATGACAACACAAAATTAACAACGCTAACAAGAGATGTTACTGGGTTCGGATCCACCCAAGTCTCCCCGACTTGTTCCCGGTGATCCTACGTCCCAACCACCCGGATCCCCTCCGGATACTTGAGTTAGAAACCCTAACTCAAGATTTCCACTATGAAATACTTGTGAAAAACCTCCACAAGTCAAATCATACAAAATGTAAATTGTGACTCCCACAACCCGGGATCACAACCACACTCTCACAACCGAGAGTGAAACTTACAAATCAAATATGAATTGAAATAAAGAAACTTCTTACCGAACAAAATACCTATGCCTTGAGTATTGCTTACGAATTAGGGCAAGGATGATTTTGAGGAAGAAGTGGCACCAAACCCTAGCTCCAAGATGTAGAACAGCGATGGAGAGCTTTGGGGATGTTGGTGACCTAGAATCAAGCACTTGGCTTGGAAGGCTTCACACTCAATGAATCTCTCTTTGGAAGTAAGAGTTAGGAGAGATTATTGAATGGAGGGAATGAGCTTTGAATGAGCTTGGATTGATTTCTCTTGAACTCTAAACTTGCATTAATATCAGCCTTGGCAGCAATGAATGCAGCCCAACAAGTATTTATAGGAATGAAGAGAGAGAGAGAGAAAAACGTTTCAATTAGGGCTCCAACGGCTCTTTTCTGAACCCAACTAGTCGGTCAAAGAACAATCACCGACCGACTAGTTTATCAACTAGTCGGTCGGTCACTGAACGTAAACCGACTAATGAGTAAACTGAGAAAAGATCAAAGTACAGACTAAGGAACTAGTCGGTCTAAGAAGAGTAGCTGACCGACTAGTTTCACAACTAGTCGGTCGGTTACACAACATGGACCGACTAACAGATAAAACTGAAGTCTGAGAAGAATTAGACTTAGTCGGTCCAAGAACAAATGTTGACCGACTAATTCACTAACTAGTCGGTCACCAAATGAACATAGACCGACTAACAATAAACAGTAAGTATGGTGAAAAATATGGCATGTACAGTAAACTAAACTAGTCGGTCCAAGAAGGAAAGTTGACCGACTAGTTCATCAACTAGTCGGTCGATCAATGAGCACAGACCGACTAATGATAAACAGTAGCTCAAGTGAAAATGTGCATGTTCAGGGAAAGCTCAACTAGTCGGTCACAGAAGCATCACTGACCGACTAGTTCACAGACTAGTCGGTCGGTGAGTCAACTTAGACCGACTAACTGTAAACAGTAAAGAGCTAAGAATTAACTGACAGAAACTAGTCGGTCCAAGAAGCTTGGCTGACCGACTAGATCACCATCTAGTCGGTCAGTTCTTCTTCTTGAACCAACTAACATGCACAAGAAGTCCCTAATCGAAGCGCGAAGCTTCGGGAAGAATTGTATGGACTTCTACTAAGATCCTAGAGCTAAGATATGAGCGTTATGAAGAATTAAAACGTAAGACCTACTCAAGGCTTAACATTCTACGAAAGAAGCTTAAAGACTATTAAATAAACTTGACGATACCGTCTTCAAAAGCTTCGATCGAATCTTCATGACTTCTATTTAGGTCCATAAGCTTCAACGAAGCTTTAGGCATACGATCACGTGCTTTGAGAAGTCTTGAGACGTCGTTATTGATATTCATGTGAATTTGGCGACGATCTCCATACTGCGCTCACAAAGTGTTAAATCATATTATATTTATGTTTGTTCATCATCCAAAACCAAATCCGGTGAGTCCAATATCCAACAAGATCTCCTCTCGTTTTGCTTGCGTAAGCTCCGTTGCCTGCAAGTTTTGAAATCACAAAAAAAACATAAGAGACAGCAAGGAGCAAACGAAATGAAGAGTGACTGTGCAAAGAGAGCTAGCCTTATTTAATAAGAATGTTACTTAATAAATGAAAGAGGGAGAGAGCCTGAGTGTTTGAGATGGGTTATTAAAGAATGAAAGAAAGGGGTTATGGGTGACAGTAGTTGTGTAAGGAACAAATTGATGAATGGGATTGAATGAATAAACACTGAGATATTTCATGTTGACAGCCTTAATAATAATAGAATAGAGGGAGAGAGTAAGAGTATGACAGAAGACAGTGAGAGAGTTAATAAGGACAGCCTATAGGTAATATTAGAAATGAAAGAGAGAATTATTTATTTGGGTATTGAATAATGTTAGGGTTATAATTTTAACATGTTATCTTATTACCACATAGTCAAAAGTCGGTAGGTGGACCTATAAATGTCATGTCACCCTTGTAATTAGCCTAGTAGAGTTAATTAGTAGGTTGTTAGTGTTAATTAGTGTTAGTGTTAATTTAAATGACGATTTGTTAAGATGTTATTTGATTTCATCATGTTAGTATAATTAACTAATGTTAGGATAATAATACTGGTATGTAATAAGGCGTATCCTGTTAGCGTAACACCACATAAACGTTACACTAGCCGGAGAACCCGATAAAATTAACCGAACTCACTTTAGAGATTAATTTAATAATGTGTTTGTTTCACGAAATATCTAATTCATTGAATTGTTTAACCGAAACAGAGATCCGGACATACCGACACATAGTACCCGTCCAGACGAACCCACGACAACCGATACCACCGGAAACAAGCAAGTGAAACTTGCACAGTAACTTGTTTAGGCGATGTTTTAGGTCATTTTGTAAAAATTGCGTAAAAGAGACTAGGTAGTGAAATGATAGTCGCCTAGACGCCCTTACTAGATCTAGATTGACAACGAAGCTAGATCCGACACTTTTACCATGCTTTCATTCATGCTGCCATGTCACATTTAATTTCAATTAACAGTACGCACTTTAACTGCTCATTGCCATGTCATGTCATGCATCAAAATGTTTCATCGTGATTGCTAGCACACGCTACAATAATTGTAACTATTGAGGCTAGGCACCTGCTTTGCAGGCACAACCCGATGCCATATTTAAAAACACTTCCTGGCTCGTGATCCAGAAGCAAGCGCAATGTTGTTGGGAAACCAAAGCTCGATACACGTGGAGGGGTAGGGTTAAGCGACCACTCAGCGTAGAAGTGTGCCAGTACATCCACTTCAGCTGTAAGGCATAAACTCTGGGATTGGGGTAGGGTTAAGCGACCACTCAGTGTAGAAGTATGCCAGATCAGCAACTTCAGCTGTAAGGCGTAAACCCTGTGTACAATGTGAATGTATGTTTTCATTGTGAAATCGTGATATCTTGTTTTGTAGCTTTTGCTACAACGTGTCGTGCAAATGTTAACTTTCATGTTCATCTTAAACTGCTACATTCATGCTTATGTTTAAACTGCTGCATTCATTAAATAACATGTCATGTCATCTCTATCATTTTAGAACTGCTAGTCGTACCCTTTTTTGCTCTTATATTTCCTTGCACAAAAGTCTCCCTTCCTTTTGGAGAATTTTGCTGACATGTGCCCTTTTCTCTTTGGGTGTCACATGTCAGATTTAGAGACAGAGTCAGTTACAGGGGACGAGCAGTACGCGGACGTAGAGTTCGAGGTTCCTGCAAGGACAGAGTTTGAGGACACTAGTGACCAGTCCTAGACTCACTTGGAGTTTTCCTTAGTTGTTGTTGCTTTTAGTAGCTGCTGTTAGGATTCGGTGCGTAGCACCTATCTCTCTCTGTTTATGTTTCGGCCATGCCTTAGGCCTTTGTTCAGACTTTGTACTCTTGTGACTTATCTCTGTGATGTTGGAATATTTGTTGGATGTTGATGTTGGTGGATATTTTTTTATCTGCTCTTTTTATTATCATTGTTGTTGTTTCGTCGCGATGCAAGGACCTGCAATTTGTATTTATTCATAGACGCTTATCGGACTGCAGCTTCATAGCCCCAAGGCCGAGCGGACCTTCTCACGGCTCACCTTCCGTACTTGGGAAGCGGGGCGTGACAAGTTGCAAAGCGTTTGGCCCCTCGGCTTGCGACTGATGACTAAGGAGAGTCGTTCGATTGCAAGGGGTACGGCCCCTTCGTCTTACGGCTGCTGACTAAGTCGAGTCGTTCAATCACAAGGGGTTTGGCCCCTCGGCTTACGACTGACGAGTCTGCGGCTCGAATGCATGTTTATTTGTGTTATTTGAGTTATTTCTCAATGAATTTATATTCATATTCCTTACGATCACCATGTGTTTGTGAAAATGCCCAAGTGGAGGCAAATGCAAGAAATGTGAGAAATACTCATTTCTATAGTTATGATATGAGATATGTTATAAACATGTGATGTTGGGGGCATGTCTTGCATGGTTCGATATGTGATGTGATGACGAGTTGTTATGGCTAGGATGAAGGGCGTGTCACTTAGGTGCATGTCCCAAATTGTTATGAAAAGAAGATATGTTTCAGAAAATGAGTACAATGATGAATGTGGCAAACCATGCAACGTGTCCCCTTCAGTACTAAATATAATGTTAAATGAGGTTTTTGGAACATCTCAATCCCCTCTAAAGGGGTGAGCTGCTCATGCTGGGGTTTGGGGGGAAATTTGAGTAAAGTGTGGATATAAGACCTGGACTATGAAGGTGGGAAGGAGGAGATGTGAATTGTGATGATTATTCCCACTCGCCTTTACATGGAGTGGTGGTTACTTGGTGCTTGTGATGATGTGGTTTCGGTGTGGAGAGGTGTATGTGTAGATCCTCACTCTCGCTACCGTCCAGGAAGGAGGCGGAGAGGCCCGATTTACAGTGTCAGTGCCCACTGCACAGTGTGCCATACTCATCCCAATCTTTGGGTGGGGCCCGTGAGGCAGGTCCCCTGACGGGGCAGAGTGAGAGGCCCGGTGTACAGTGTCCGTGTCCACTGTGTCGAGTGCGTGTGACACTGTGTTATACATATGGCACTTGTAATTACTTTTCCAGATTATGTTTGCTTGAACACTTGTATTGTTATTCATGCTAACACTTTTCCTTGCAGTAGCTTGATACCAAACCGCATGTATGTTCCCTTACTTGACAAATTACTTTTACCATATTATTTTGGTTGCATGCCTTATACCCATGCCTTGTTTAGTGGTTGATGACCTTAAAATGGTGTTCCAAATCCAAGTTGATTTCCTACTGGGGCACGCATTGACGTGCTCCTCCCCATTTTTCAGGCACCAGCTAGTTGCAGCCTCAGGGAGTTTAAGTTTTGGAGGTGGTCAGGGTATAGAGAGGGAGTTGTTGGGTTGAGTTACGTACTGGTTTGTCTCATGTAGTGTTGTATCAATGTATATGTGTAAGTTGTACTTGTGAGTTGGGCATTGGAGTTGTACTCTTGGGCTTGGACTTGATGCATGCTTGGAGTTCGGTGTTATGTGTGTATGTGATGTTGTACCTTGTAGAGATGATTGTTTGACTTGTATCTGGTGTTCTCTTTCTCTGTGGTTGTTTTGTGGAGCATTATATGTACTATCCTAGCATATGTGCAATGGCATGCCTCTATTTCTTTCTCGAGATCTTTTGCGATGCTTCTGGCAAAGGTCTCAGATGTGTTTTGCATCAGCATGGACATGTGGTCGCGTACGCTTCTCGGCAGCTTAAGGCTCATGAGAAGAACTACCCGACTCACGATTTGGAGTTGGCTGCAGTCGTATTTGCGCTCAAGATTTGGAGGCATTTCTTGCTGAGTGAGAAGGTGAAGATTTTCACTAATCACAAAAGCTTGAAATATATCATTACACAGAAGGAGCTCAACATGCGACAACGTCGATGGTTGGAGCTCATGGCGGATTACGAGATCGATTTGCAGTACCATCCTGGCAAGGTGAATGTGGTTCCTGATGCGCTGAGCAGACTCCCAACGGTTATGATGTTGACTTCACAGTGGAGGTTGCAGCAGGATTTCTGTGAGTCAGGTATTGAGATTGTGCTTCCTGGAGAGGTTTCGTCGTTGATGTGTATGCAGATACAGTCGACGATCGTGGATCGGATCAAGGTAGGTCAGGCTGGAGATCCGAAGCTGAGGAAGATCCGTGAGCAGGTAGAAGCCGGTCTGCGGACTGACTTTCTAATTCATGAGGAACAAATTGATGAATGGGATTGAATGAATAAACACTGAGATATTTCATGTTGACAGCCTTAATAATAATAGAATAGAGGGAGAGAGTAAGAGTATGACAGAAGACAGTGAGAGAGTTAATAAGGACAGCCTATAGGTAATATTAGAAATGAAAGAGAGAATTATTTATTTGGGTATTGAATAATGTTAGGGTTATAATTTTAACATGTTATCTTATTACCACATAGTCAAAAGTCGGTAGGTGGACCTATAAATGTCATGTCACCCTTGTAATTAGCCTAGTAGAGTTAATTAGTAGGTTGTTAGTGTTAATTAGTGTTAGTGTTAATTTAAATGACGATTTGTTAAGATGTTATTTGATTTCATCATGTTAGTATAATTAACTAATGTTAGGATAATAATACTGGTATGTAATAAGGCGTATCCTGTTAGCGTAACACCATATAAACGTTACACTAGCCGGAGAACCCGATAAAATTAACCGAACTCACTTTAGAGATTAATTTAATAATGTGTTTGTTTCACGAAATATCTAATTCATTGAATTGTTTAACCGAAACAGAGATCCGGACATACTGACACGTAGTACCCGTCCAGACGAACCCACGAAAACCGATACCACCGGAAACAAGCAAGTGAAACTTGCACAGTAACTTGTTTAGGCCATGTTTTAGGTCATTTTGTAAAAATTGCGTAAAAGAGACTAGGAAGTGAAATGATAGTCGCCTAGACGCCCTTACTAGATCTAGCTTGACAACGAAGCTAGATCCGACACTTTTACCATGCTTTCATTCATGCTGCCATGTCACATTTAATTTCAATTAACAGTACACACTTTAACTGCTCATTGCCATGTCATGTCATGCATCAAAATGTTTCATCGTGATTGCTAGCACACGCTACAATAATTGTAACTATTGAGGCTAGGCACCTGCTTTGCAGGCACAACCCTATGCCATATTTAAAAACACTTCCTGGCTCGTGATCCAGAAGCGAGCGCAATGTTGTTGGGAAACCAAAGCTCGATACACGTTGAGGGGTAGGGTTAAGCGACCACTCAGCGTAGAAGTGTGCCAGTACATCCACTTCAGCTGTAAGGCGTAAACTCTGGGATTGGGGTAGGGTTAAGCGACCACTCAGTGTAGAAGTATGCCAGATCAGCAACTTCAGCTGTAAGGCGTAAACCCTGTGTACAATGTGAATGTATGTTTTCATTGTGAAATCGTGATATCTTGTTTTGTAGCTTTTGCTACAACGTGTCGTGCAAATGTTAACTTTCATGTTCATCTTAAACTGCTACATTCATGCTTATGTTTAAACTGCTGCATTCATTAAATAACATGTCATGTCATCTCTATCATTTTAGAACTGCTAGTTGTACCCTTTTTTGCTCTTATATTTCATTGCACAAAAGTCTCCCTTCCTTTTGGAGAATTTTGCTGACATGTGCCCTTTTCTCTTTGGGTGTCACATGTCAGGTTTAGAGACAGAGTCAGTTACAGGGGACGAGCAGTACGCGGACGTAGAGTTCGAGGTTCCTGCAGGGACCGAGTTTGAGGACACTAGTGACCAGTCCTAGACTCACTTGGAGTTTCCCTTAGTTGTTGTTGCTTTTAGTAGCTGCTGTTAGGATTCGGTGCGTAGCACCTATCTCTCTCTGTTTATGTTTCGGCCATGCCTTAGGCCTTTGTTCAGACTTTGTACTCTTGTGACTTATCTCTGTGATGTTGGAATATTTGTTGGATGTTGATGTTGGTGGATATTTTTTTATCTGCTCTTTTTATTATCATTGTTGTTGTTTCGTCGCGATGCAAGGACCTGCAATTTGTATTTATTCATAGACGCTTATCGGACTGCAGCTTCATAGCCCCAAGTCCGAGCGGACCTTCTCACGTCTCACCTTCCGTACTTGGGAAGCGGGGCGTGACAAGTTGCAAAGGGTTTGGCCCCTCGGCTTGCGACTGATGTCTAAGGAGAGTCGTTCGGTTGCAAGGGGTACGGCCCCTTCGTCTTACGGCTGACGACTAAGTCGAGTCGTTCAATTGCAAGGGGTTTGGCCCCTCGGCTTACGATTGACGAGTCTGCGGCTCGAATGCATGTTTATTTGTGTTATTTGAGTTATTTTTCAATGAATTTATATTCATATTCCTTACGATCACCATGTGTTTGTGAAAGCCCAAGTGGAGGCAAATGCAAGAAATGTAAGAAATACTCATTTCTATAGTTATGATATGAGATATGTTATAAACATGTGATGTTGGGGGCATGTCTTGCATGGTTCGATATGTGATGTGATGACGAGTTGTTATGGCTAGGATGAAGGGCGTGTCACTTAGGTGCATGTCCCAAATTGTTATGAAAAGAAGATATGTTTCAGAAAATGAGTACAATGATGAATGTGGCAAACCATGCAACGTGTCCCCTTCAGTACTAAATATAATGTTAAATGAGGTTTTTGGAACATCTCAATCCCCTCTAAAGGGGTGAGCTGCTCATGCTGGGGTTTGGGGGGAAATTTGAGTAAAGTGTGGATAAAAGACCTGGACTATGAAGGTGGGAAGGAGGAGATGTGACATGTGATGATTATTCCCACTCGCCTTTACATGGAGTGGTGGTTACTTGGTGCTTGTGATGATGTGGTTTCGGTGTGGAGAGGTGTATGTGTAGATCCTCACTCTCGCTACCGTCCAGGAAGGAGGCGGAGAGGCCCGATTTACAGTGTCAGTGCCCACTGCACAGTGTGCCATACTCATCCCAATCTTTGGGTGGGGCCCGTGAGGCAGGTCCCCTGACGGGGCAGAGTGAGAGGCCCGGTGTACAGTGCCCGTGTCCACTGTGTCGAGTGCGTGTGACACTGTGTTATACATATGACACTTGTAATTACTTTTCCAGATTATGTTTGCTTGAACACTTGTATTGTTATTCATGCTAACACTTTTCCTTGCAGTAGCTTGATACCAAACCGCATGTATGTTCCCTTACTTGACAAATTACTTTTACCATATTATTTTGGTTGCATGCCTTATACCCATGCCTTGTTTAGTGGTTGATGACCTTAAAATGGTTTTCCAAATCCAAGTTGATTTCCTACTGGGGCACGCATTGACGTGCTCCTCCCCATTTTTCAGGCACCAGCTAGTTGCAGCCTCAGGGAGTTTAAGTTTTGGAGGTGGTCAGGGTATAGAGAGGGAGTTGTTGGGTTGAGTTACGTACTGGTTTGTCTCATGTAGTGTTGTATCAATGTATATGTGTAAGTTGTACTTGTGAGTTGGGCATTGGAGTTGTACTCTTGGGCTTGGACTTGATGCATGCTTGGAGTTCGGTGTTATGTGTGTATGTGATGTTGTACCTTGTAGAGATGATTGTTGGACTTGTATCTGTTGTTCTCTTTCTCTGTGGTTGTTTTGTGGAGCATTATATGTACTATCCCAGCATATGTGCAATGGCATGCCTCTATTTCTTTCTCTCCATTTTCTGCCATTTCTTCACCGCCCTTCGCCTCTGCAGAATACTTGTGATGGATTCGTACTTTCCGGGTTTTCGGTGGAGTGGGGCGTGACATTTTCATTACAAGATGGAACATGCTTGCTCACACCGCTTGCCAGTTTCTAATGACTCGATACTCCTTAATAAACTTCATGCTTTATGCTCCCTTGTATCCAAACTTTACACCTCGTTTTAAAATCCGTCTTTCTATAAAGACATGTGAAAAATGATGAACGTAAGCTTGATGACTTACAAATGATAGATCATTTCATTAGGATGCCTAAATAATTACACAAGTAAGAAATAAACACACAAAAAAGGAAAAGCTGACATAACAACTACTACAAAGATCACTAGAGATGCTAGGATTAGATTAAGAACCGATGCATTGAAATCATTTGTAAAAGCAAGATGCAACCCAACAAATCACAAGATAGCAAGCATACAAATATTGAACACAAATCATATACCAATACCAATACTAATCTCGGTTACACACAAATCACACACATATGCATGTATACATATTTAACTACAAATCTCTGACAGCTAAAGGGAAACATCAGAAACATATACTGCTTATGCATAGTATACAGGCAGATCCTCAAATTATATAAGATTTTTCTCAAACTAACTAACCCAGTAGCTTCTTATTTTGGCAAGATTGATTGCCACAGCAATATCCAGCCGGCCGATCAACTTATCTATAAAGCGAAAAAATGCAATACTCCATTTTCTGTTAAGCAGCAGGGTACCGCAAAAAGCCCAAAATCCAAACACAAATCCAAGTGACATGCTCATATAGAACCACGGGATTTCAGACTCATTATGTCGATCTTCTCCATCATCATCTGCCTGAGGTGCTCCACCACCACCATCATTACACTTCACACTCAAAGGATAACCACAAAGATCAGGGTTGCCTATGTAAATGGATGGATCTGGAAGTGCCTGGAACTGACCTCCGAAAGGAATCTGCCCAAACAAGTTGTTGAATGACAAGTTGAGGTGGTTTAGAAAGGACATAGCAGTCATGTCTGCGGGAATCGAACCTGAGAGGGCGTTGAAAGACAGATCAAGAGACTCCAGTTGTCGCAACATGCTGATCTTTGTTGGGATGTTTCCTGTCAGATGATTTCCAGATAAATTCAAGTTCTGCAGGAGATAAAGAGTGGCAATTTCCTCAGGGATTACGCTGTATAGACTGTTGCCGGCCAGATCTATGGTTGCAGGAGCATTAAAATATTCATCTTCTCTTCCTCTAAAATCCAAGGTGACGCTAAACCGATCCTCAAAGTATTCGTCAGATAAATACTTGTGTGCAAATCTAATCCCAGTTAGATTACCAAAACTACGAGGTATTGCTCCCGAGAGATTGTTAAGTGCAAGGTCTATGACAAAAAGAACGGCAAGGCTACCGAGTTCATCGGGAATAATGCCAGTAAACATATTTGCTCGAAGGCTGAGAATGCGCAGCTCCTTCAATTCTTTTCCAATCCAGAATGGAAAATTTCCACTGAATTTATTATGGCCAAGGTCAAGAACAGTCAAAGAAGTGCAATTTAGCAAAGGCAGTTCTCCCGATAGACCATTGTTGCGAAGCTGTAAGACATGCAAGCCGGAGAGAGAGCCAATTGACTTCGGAATGCTTCCCGACAGGTGGTTGTTGTCTAAATTTATTAATAGCAACGTTGAAGAATCATTCCAACAATCAGGGATCTTGCCTGATAAATGATTTTGTGAGAGGTCAAGCACCTGTAGAAGATTTAGTTTGCATGCCAGACGATGAAAGCCACCGCTCATGTTGTTTGTCGACAAATCGAGCACCATTAGGCCAGATGATTTCTTCCAGAATTTTGGAGGAATTACCCCGGAGAATGAGTTATTTGATAAATGCAAAAATTGCAGTCTCGACGAAAATAGCGGCAACGGTCCCTCCAGCCGATTGTCCCTCAAATCAAAAGATTCGAGGTCGAGGTGCTCAAGTGAACCGGGGAGTTGCCCTCTGATCTCATTTTCCGACATGTCGATGTCTCCCATCACCGAAGAGAAGTTCCAGAACCCATCAGGCATTACGCCAGAAATCCCAGTTCGTCGCAGATTGATGTGTGACACGTTCTTCAGCTTTTGCAGCCATGTAGGCAATTGAGGGCCCAAATTGCAGGATTCGAAGCTGATCCAGGTTAGAAGAGGAGGGGGAGACCAATCAGACTCCACACTCAGCGAAAGATTGTTGTAAGAAACATCCAAGTGTTCAAGCCTGGCGAGGCCTGCAAAATGCGCTTCGACTAGCTCGCCTTGCAGATTGTTGTCACTGAGATCCAAATGCACGAGCCCGGGCAGCACTTGTCCCAGCCTTTCCGGTACTGTTCCATTGAGTTCATTTGCAGAAAGATCGAGCTTCTTGAGATTCTTAAGCATCCCCAACCATTCTGGAAGATGACCTCCAAGATTAGCTTCTTCCCAGATTAGAGTTTCCAGGCTACCGCTGATGCATCCTGAGAAAGCTTGTCCGAGATCACGGAAATTGTAAGGATAATTACTGAATGTAAGGTCCAATTCATTTAACCTGCAGAGGTTGCGTAGAGCGGCAGGTACTCTTATTTCAGCTCCTTCGCCACCGTCTCTCATCAGCAAGATCTTCAAGGAAGTCAAATTCCCAATGGCTTCGGGAATAAGGTCCTGAAAGCTATTAAAGGCGAGATTCAAGTGCTCGAGGCTTTTCAGCTCGAACAACCATGGCGGAACACTGGAGTTGAAGCCATTGTATGAGAGGTCAAGAAGACGAAGGGAGGTGGAATTGAAAGGCAGAAGAGGTGGCAGAGTGCCTATGAAACAAGCAGACAGGTGCAACTCAACTAACGAAGGGATCATGCTTAATGACTGGAAAAAGGTTGATGCGCTTCTCACTCGTACGGCACCTAAGTTGAGGTGCTGGAGCGAAGAAAGCCGAGAAAGCCATTGATCGCTTTGTATGAAGACCCCGCAATCGTCCCAGTCAAAAGGGCGGGATAAATCGAGGAATTGCAGTCGCGAGAGGTTGCCGATCTGATGAGGCACCTCCGAATGGAAACAGTTCGAGCTCAGGTCGAGGTGTCGCAGTCTTTTCAGGGAGCCGATGAAGTCGGGGATGGGAGTGCCTCCGAAGGAATTCATGCTCAGGTCAAGGTAATTCAAACGTTTCAGGCCCAGCAAAGATTCGTTGATCTCACCGCCCAAGTAGGCGCTGCTGCTGAAATCATACAAGTCGAGGTTTACCTCCGCGTTTGTTCTTCGAAGGTCGAGCCGGACGACGTGGCCGGTCCTCCTGCTGCACCGCACGCCCTCCCAGCGGCAGCAATCGCGGCCGGTCCAAGAAGAGAGGCGGCCGGAAGGGTTGTGGAGACCGGCCTTGAAATGGAGGAGGGCGTCCCTCTCGCCCTCAATGCAAGTACGATTGCAGAGCGCCAGCGGGATGCACAAGGACAGCAGAAGCCACAACGCAGGCTGGGGTCTGATCCGGGCCTCCATGGTCTTGAGAATTTTCTTTCTTTCTCGTTTCTTCACCAAGCACCCTCGCTGCTTCTCCATTTCTTATAGAGCTTCTACTCAGTGCTTCTCCCTTCTTAACCCCTGGTCCGTTCACATTTTGATGGTCCACTTTGGATGCCGAAGTCTTCGTAGCTGTTTTGATGGACCAGCGCAAGCAATGAATGGACTTCATTGACTCATAGCTTAATTTAACGCTGAAAGTCCTTATTAATCTGGAGTCCTTCCAAATGTGAGTGGGCTAATTTATTCTTTTTAGGAAGCGACTGCTGGAGTCTGGACTCTAAAGTCTTTGCCGATCACTGGTTGCTTAAACTTCGATGAAACCCGATGCAATCAACTACTCTTTGAACCGTTCAAGTCTTTGCTGATGACTGGTTGTGATGGATATGATGCAAGCTGTTAGGTCAGCTATTTTGTCATTAGTGGCACAATAGGTCTATTGGTTATGTTGAATATTATGTCATATATTATGTTGAACATAATGTTCAACATTTGAGATCAGTTTTTGAAGCAGTTTCATGATGCTGATCGTATAGCTGTTATTGAAGATAAGACGTTTTCTTGGCTGTTGACTATAGCTGTCAAAGTTGTTGGGAGTGTTTCATTTACTAAAGAACCGCTGCAATGTCTGTTTGGATTGAGTTGCAGTATTCTGTTAGAGACGGTTGTTGAAGGTTGTTGGGTTTCGCTCAATAGTCGATTATTGCTGTGTATGGCAGTTGTGGCGAAAATAACAACCACATTTCCTAGCATGGCTTCGCTTGTGGCGGACGGCCTGATCTTCTGAGATTTGAATGGATGTACCTTCTTTAACAGCTCAATATTTTTGACGGGGGTGTTTCTATTAAGGAGATAGGTGATCGGCGGCTAGGAGAAGAACTTGGAGATAGAGCTTTTGCGAAAGCTACAAGGAGCTCCGAGAGGAGGCTTACTACTGAGGTAGGGATCAAGGGAGTTGATCTTTGTCAGTTTTGCAAGGGGAGCTTGCTCGCAAGGGGAGCTTGCGCAAATTACTCTATGGGGTTGATTGAGATCACCCCTAGCGGTTTGTATTGAGGGGGAGTTTGTTCTCCCTAATATCACGTACTAATGGTGACTATAATTGTCAATATTTAGTGGAGTAATTTGATTTTCTGGGCGAGGCCCCGCAGATGTAGGTGTGCGCACCGAACTGTGTTACCAATGTCTTTGTGCAATCGTGTGTTCTCTATTGTTCCGGTGTGTTTAATTGTTTAAGCTTGTGTACTAAACTTCAATTGGTATCAGAGCAGGTCATCTGTTTTACTTTGTTTGTCAAATGGGGTGTGATTTTGCTGTTTGGTACGACAATCATGAATACGGAGGAAGGAGCTTCTGTGACTCGGCCTCCGCTGCTCACTGGTACTAACTACACATACTGGAAGTCTCGGATGCGCACGTTTATAAAGTCTCTTGATGAGAAGGCTTGGGTGGCAACCATAAAAGGATGGACTCCTCCAATTGAAGACGACAAAGAAGGAAATGAATACATCAAGCTGGCTAAAGACTGGAGTCTCGAAGAAGAACGTGCGGCACTAGGAAATTCGAAGGCTGTGAATGCTATCTTTACTGCAGTAGATGAGGAGCAGTTCAAATTAATCTCTACATGTGAGTATGCTAAGGAAGTGTGGGACATCCTTCAAAATATTCATGAAGGGACAAGTACTGTAAGAGCTACTAAACTTCAAATTCTCGCCTCTCAATTTGAAAATCTTAGAATGAATGATGTTGAATCTGTGGCTGAATTCAATGGAAGATTACGTGATATAGCAAATCAGGCTTTTCAATTGGGGAAGAAGTACTCCCAAAAGAAGTTAGTAGAGAAAACTCTCAAATCTTTACCTGACAAATTTTCGGCAAAGATTGCGACTATTGAAGAGTGAGGAACACATCCAATATGAGATTGGATGAACTGACGGGGGTCTCTTCAGACCTACGAGATGAATTTGAAGCAAAATAAAAGGGAAAAAGGAGTGGCTCTAAAGGTGGAGGCTACTGAAATATCACAAACAGGAAATGACACTGAGCTTGAAGATGACATCGCCTTGTTAACTAAAAACTTTAGCAAGATGATAAGGAAGATCAGCAATAGGGGCCAGAATTTCAGAAATGTCAACAAGGAAGTGCGTCCTAGTTCTCACACTGCAGGAAAGGGTGTCAGCCGCCCTATACAGAAGTATGAACCTAAGAGTAAAGGCAAGGGAATTCAGTGCAGAGAGTATGAGGGCTTTCATCATATACAAGCCGAATGTGCAAATACTCTCAAGAAACAAAAAGAAAAATCTCTAGCCAGTTCCTGGAGTGATGATGAGTCCGAAGGAAGTGCTGGAGATGAAGATATCATCAGCAATTACGTTGTGTTTACTGCCATTCTGAATGATCAACCAAATTGTGACATCTCTAGTAATGTTGGACCAAGTGTTGTTACAACTTGTACAACATGGGAAAATAAACTTGGAAATGTCAAGAAGAATGTTATAACATATAGTACAACATCTGACAGTGTCTAGTTCAGATGTGGGTGATGATGAGGAGGTTGATGGAGTTGATATTCGGTCTGCTTACCAAACTATTCGTTTTCTTGTATTTTCCTGTTTTCTTTCACTTTTCTTTGTTTATCCATGATTGCAGGGGATTGACCACGTAGGGGACGTTTAACGATGATATCCCAAGTCCCCGGAGCAACGGGAGAAGTCACGCGTGATCCAGGGGGTCAAACGTCGAAGAATTCATCTTTCAGCCCCTCATCCGGTCGGTTGGTCATCTCCAACCGATCGGGTGATGCACGCGTGCACCACCCGGTCTCTGCCGCAGCTCATAAGGAAGTCACCCGACCGGTACACAGACCGGTTCAGCGGGGGGGCTGTTCTCTGTTTTCTCGAGCAAAACGCCAACCGATCGGGTGACTCTCACCCGATCGGTTCATCTGTAGCTGACGATGAAGAGCTGAAGACACGGGTGCCAAACCGATCGCTTCACCCGACTGCTCCAAGATCCAACCGGTCACTCAAGAACTCACCCGACCGGTTCACACCCGATCGGTTCATCTGTAGCTGACGATGAAGAGCTGAAGACACGGGTGCCAAACCGATCGCTTCACCCGACTGCTCCAAGATCCAACCGGTCACTCAAGAACTCACCCGACCGGTTCATGTGATCGGGTGAAAGCTCGCCGTTTTCTGTTATTATTTTGTAACGGATCAACCGATGGGTTGACTTGTCAACTGATCGGTTGATGCGAAAGTCTATAAATAGAACCCCTAGGGTTCTAGAAACGAGAGCTGCTAGTTTTTTACTGTTTTCTCTCATTGTGACGGCGGTAATTGTTACTCTTTTGTAAGTTTTCAGATCTTTCTCAAATTTTAGTATTGTCTTATCTACTCTATTACTTCCGCATTGCAATTGTCCGATTATGATTCCAACGGTTAATTTTTATTTAGATCGCTTTTTCATGGATTTTTGTGAGTAGTTCCCAAATCTGGGATTTTGGTGGAAACCCCTTCGGGGCTCTTCCCGATGCGTCCATAGGGTTAGGAAATCGATAGGGATTAGGATTCTAACGGTTACGCGGGTGTTTCATTGTCATCGGCGGGAAAAAGACCGCCTTTGACCGTTGGGCCAAGGGGGAATAAACTTGGCGGTTGACTCCCTAGCCATAGCTCGCACCCATAGCGTAGACGTCAAATCCTAGCACGCGGGAGCGGCAGGATGAGACGTTGGGAGTTATCGTTGCGGGCTTAGTGCTCCCGGGATCGATCAGTGTTAATGGACACGGGAGTGCCCACTGATCGAATCCGGGAAGTCCGGTGTATCATCCTGGGCACCGACCGGAATATCGGGCCCATGGGATGCCGGTACCACTTTCAGAGGCAACGTCTCACCATTAGACCCTAATCCCGATCGCTATCCAGACCCGTAGGCCGTATCGGCGAGAGTCTCTCGTCGGGTTGGAAACCAAAGTCCCGGGTTTTCTTTCTTGTTGTTCATACCCTTTATTTTCTTTCAGTGACAACCATTTACCGATTCGGGCTAGCTCGCCCCTCGGGGTGATTTAGGTCCTACCTGACCCAAGCACAACCTCGCCTCCCTGAGTTCGATATTCCCGCACCCTACACTAACCGTGCACTTGCGGTAAACCGACACCGCGCCCATCTACCGCTTAGAGCGTGGGGGGGCGCCGGTCAAGTTTATGGCGCCGTTGCCGGGGAGGCAACGTGCTTGTTATTTTAGGATCTCTTGAACCCTCGTGTCTAGCTCACATCCCTACCTCGCGATAATTTTCGCATTCTCCTTTTTCTTTTTTATTTTTCTTATTTTTATTTCTTATTTTATCTGTTTCTTTCCCACTTGTCGCTTCACGGGTGTTTGTTGTTTTTTATGCGCAAGAGTTCAAGGAGTCTTGACGACTTGATTCCCCTCGATCCAGAGATTAACGCCACCCTTAGGCGTTTGGCCGTCGAGAAGCGAAGAAGAGAAGATCCCGAATCCATGGAGGAGAACACACCACCTCACAAGTCTCTGTTGGAGTACTCGATGCCATCCATCGAGTCGACTTCCGCCATCCGTTCTCCAGCTATTGCGGCCCAAAGCTTTGAGCTAAAGCCGTCTCTAGTGACATGGATCCAGCAGGACCAGTTTGCGGGTGCACCCATGGAGAGCCCGATCGAGCACCTAGACTCCTTCTTGGAGAAGTGTGACACCTTCCGGATTAATGGTGTCACGACAGAGGCTATCCGTCTGAAGCTGTTCCCCTTCTCTTTGCGAGACAAAGCCAAGCAATGGCTAAGGGGGAAAGACCCCAACACTTTCAACACCTGGGAGAAGCTCTCCAACGCTTTTCTGACGAAGTTCTTTCCTCCGGGGAAGACCATGAAGTTGAGGAGTGAGATCTCCTCCTTCTCCCAGGCCAGCCACGAGTCCTTGCATGAAGCTTGGACGAGATATAAAGAAATGCAAAGAAGATGCCCTCACCATGAGCTTCCGAAGTGGCAGATTATTAATTTGTTCTACAATGGGTTGAGGGATGACCTGAAATCTTCTATGGATGCCACGGCTGGGGGTTCCTTCATGTCTAGGAGCGAGGAAGATGCCGGTCATATTCTGGAAAATATGGCATCTAACAATGAGCGATGGTGTGACGAGAGAGCCACACCAAGATCTGGGGGTATACACAGAGTCGAGGACGTCGACAAACTATCAAGCAAGTTCGACTTGCTTTCGACCCAGATTTCCGCACTAATGGTAGGAGCCGGTGGGGCCGGTACACAGCAAATTTATGCGGTAGAGTCCGAATTCTTTGGGGAATTCGACGGTGGTGACATCTCACCACCGTTGGATCAGGCGAGCGCACTATTTTACAACCCCACGGGAAATGCGCCGTATCCACCAAGGACCAATTCCAACCCGGCCTACTCTCCAAACAACCGGAACCACCCCAACTTTAGTTACCGGCCACCATTTCAGCCCTCGCCGCCTCAGCAGCCGCAGCAACAAACTTATCAGCCGCTAGGCCACAGCAGAATCAGGTTCAGCAGTAACCATTTCAGCAACAACCTCATCAACAATTTACGCCCCCAGGAATCAGCAGCCATTCCAGCAGCAGCAGCAGTATGGCCAACAGAGGGCCGTCTCTCCGGTTGAGTCTCTCTTGACTCAATATATTACCAACCAGGAGAAGATCAATCAAAAGCTGGAAATGGGTCAGCGGACCCTCGCAGACCAAGTAACCCAGCTGGGGTTACAAGTGGCGAACCTTTCGAGGTCACAAAACCAATTACCGCCACAACCGGAGGTGAACCCGAGGGGAGCAACCCAAACATCGGCACTCGTGCACGAGCACACAAATGTGTCCGCTATCGTTCTGAGAAGCGGGACACAAATTCCTACTAGAGTGCCCCCTAGCAAACCGGAAGCACCATTGGTCGTTGAGAGACCGATCAAAAAATCAAACGACGCCGGTGCTTCGTCATCAAATCCTATGACTCCGGAGGGAGTCTCTGAAGAAGAGAAGAAGAAGGAGGAGGAAGGGAGCCCGAAAGTGTTCAAACCCGTTGTGCCATTTCCACAACGGTTAGCTCAGGCCAAAATTGATGAGAAATATGGCAAGTTCTTCGCCATGGTCAAGGACCTAAGCCTGCAAATCCCCTTCCTAGAAGCAATCGAAACAATCCCCTCCTATGCAAAATTCCTGAAAGATTTGGTGACTAGAGGGTCTAGAAAGGAGAAAGTAGTGCTGACGGCGGAATGTAGCGCTCTTATTCAGAGGGCAAATCCGCCGAAACTCAAGGACCCGGGGAGCTTCTCTATTCCTTGCACGATCGGGGCAGTGAAGATTCATCGTGCACCTCGTCGATCTAGGAGCGAGTGTTAGTTTGATGCACTTGTCGATGTATAGAAGGATAGGAATGGGCGATCTGGAGCCCACCGGTATGACCCTACAACTAGCTGACCGGTCAGTCAAATATCCGGTGGGAATTGTGGATGACCTCCCCGTAAATGTAAGAGGGATGCATGTGCCAGTGGACTTTGTAGTCATGGACATGCCTGAAGACGCACACACCCCCATCATCCTGGGACGGCCTTTCATGGCCACTGTTGGCGTTTTAATAGATGTGAAGAACGGAAAACTCTCTTTAAACGTCAGCGGAGAAAAAGTTGAGTTTGATCTGGGGTTGTCCATGAAGCACCCCGATCCCCCTGATGACCCTCGGTGCAATTTGCTTGAGATAGAAGAAGAAAAGGCCACTGAAGAGAGCTCATGGGAGATTCTCTTAAGAAACCCCCCCGATGACTTGGGGGATTCAGAAGATGGAGATGGCCCCAAGAACAAAGAAGCTGTTGGGAAGGCGAATGCAGCAAGAACGACCCCTCCCGGGTTCCCCAAGGCTCCTTCTGCGAGGAGAACGGGGAAAGAGCCCATGGACCTCACTAAAGACGAGGTCCGGATCCTAAAGAAGATGGCGGGAAGCGCCAACACGAAAGAGAAGCCCCCGGATCCCAAGAACAAGGGGAGGGTAGTCGAGCAAGTATTTCTCCAGCCGCTAACTACTCCAAGGGCCTTCAGCTCCAATGAAGAAGGGATGCCGAACTTCGGGCATCACCCGTATCAACCACCATGAGCATCTCTTGCGGGCGTCGAGCCAACGACGTTAAACAAGTGCGCTTCATGGGAGGAAACCCATGTTCTAAACTTTTCCCCATTTTTTAGCGTTATTTTTTTACTTTATTTTATCTATTTTTATAAATAAAATCAGCCGCGAGAACATCCGTTCGGGGACTTAGACAAATCTATTGGTTTTTGCAAGAAACAAGCCCCAACCGATCGGTTGACAACTCACCCGATCGGTTGGGATGTATCAGATACATGCCGAGATCTGTCCCCAAATGACCCGATCGGTTGAGTAATGAAGAGACCGGGTGGTAGACCGGGTGAGCTGGGGAGAACTCTCGGAAATTTTTGGGGAATATCAACCGATCGGTTGAGTTCGAGCGCGATCGGTTGACGCGACCGGGTGAGCAGCCCTAAGTTCTCGGGAAAATGAGTGGGGCGGCCAACCGATCGGTTGAAAAGTCAACCGACCGGTTCACCTGTAGCATTTCTTCAGCAATAATTTCGACCTAACTGTCAACCGATCGGGTGACAAGTCACCCGATCGGTTCGACTTAAAACCATATATAAACCCCCCGACACCCGCTCGTTTTCATCCTCGCCCCCGATCGCCAAAAACACCGTCGTTTCGCCTTCCTCTCTTCCCCAACGACCGATTCTCACTCCTCCACGTCCTCTACTCCTCCATTACTCCCTCTCTCCACCTCCTCCATCAATCCCTCCATCATCTACACCCTCTCTCTCCTTCCATTCCAAACTTCTGACCTAGTTTTCCCCCAAACCACACCCATCCGAAAATTCTTGCCGAAGGAGAACGCCGCGGCTCCACGCTACTCTCGCTGAACAGTGTGGGGACATCTACGAGCAAGCTCCGCCATTCCGCTTGGGTACACTCGCTCCTAAGCTTATATTTATATATTTGCCCTATAAATTGTGCTTGCTCGTTTGCTTGTGTTAGTGTGCATCCACTGTTTTTGCACTCATTCATACACGCACACTCACACATGGCTAGGGATAAGGACAAGGGGAAGGGAATTATGCGGGAGGAGGAGCCGTCTCGAAAGAGACGAAAACAAACACGCCCCCCTTCCCGTACACGAGCACTTACACTTGGCCCTCCCCCGCCTGTTATCCCCCCTGTGGACCCAATGTTGGGCCCACATGGGTATATCTTTAGGAACCAGGAGCACAAAGATTTTTACCGTAGGCTCGATGCTCGAGGGCATCTATCTACTAAGTTCCCGCATGCACGAACACTTGTCGATCTCGGTGTCTTCACCGAGGTCGAATCTCTTTTC
Organism: Scilla litardierei; assembly: GCA_030789695.1. Lineage (NCBI taxonomy): Eukaryota > Viridiplantae > Streptophyta > Magnoliopsida > Asparagales > Asparagaceae > Scilla > Scilla litardierei. Next base: position 33,320,453 of record CM061131.1, on the reverse strand, counting down.
GCTAACTTAGGATGGTTGGCCTTTCTTAATGCATCTGCCAGATCCTACCCGGCACTCACACTCGAATTTCTCTCTACACTTGTTTGGGAGTCTGGGTCGATCATTAAATTCAGGGTGCGTAACCGTAGTGTCACCACAAATCTGAACACGATTAACGATATATTTGGTTTCCCCAATCTCGGGATGATTCCATCCGACACTACGGGTACACGCCCGAGTTTGATGTCGATCAATTCTGGTTCCGCCTCACATTGATCCGTGACTATCCCCGAGGAATGGCCAAGGCCTCCTCCATCATTCATCCCGTGTTTCGTTTGGCCCACAGGATCATTTCATCTGCATTCTTTCCTAGGGACGAGTCCGGCACCGTGACTATCCCTGACCTTTTTATCCTTTGGGCCATGACTTTCCCTTATGTCCGGGATGTTGATGGAATTAGCTTCAGGGCCCCTACTGTACCCATCCATGGCAACGATTGGCTTGTTTACAAGCTACTCGAGATCAGCCGGGCTGGTAAGGGGAAGTTTTGTTGTGGGGGCATCATCACGATCATCTGCTCTCACGCCCAATTCAATATTACCATCCCCAATAATCTTCCAGCTGCCGCATGACCCTCACATCTTGATATTGATGTCCTGCGGCACATCCACATGATTAGACCCCGCTCAGATGGCCGCTTCATCTTTAATTATGGCCACCCCCCAGCCCCTTACACCATTCTGCCTAACCCCGCTCGCATGACCATTGCTCTTGTGGGGGATTGGACCTTCCCTCCTGATCCCGACTTCTTAGCGGGGTTGAATCTTCTTTTCCTTCCCGCAAGCGCACGCAGACCACCGTCCCCTGCCGCCCACTTAGGCGAGCAGGATATCCCTGCGCCTGGGGGAGATTTAGGGGCTGGCCCGAGTCATCCTGTTTCTGCTCCTGGACCGATCACGTCTGAGCACCTCTTTGCGGCCATTTCTGGCCTTGTCTCCTGTATCGGCATGACCACTGCCGCCGGCACCTCTTCGACCTTACCTGGCGGCACCACCTCTGCCTCGCGTCAGTCTACATCTTTTGGTCGCCGTCAGGTATCTGCCCGTTTAGGTCTTGAGAGGGAGGTCGCTGCCCTTCGTGAGCTCGCCATGTCCTCTGCTTCCTCGGACCCATCACCATCCTCCTTTCTTACTCACCCATGTTTCCTCGCACTTGAGAGGAACGTGGCCGCCATTCTTCGCCTTCTCACTCATATCCACGGACCACCTCCACCTTCACCACCTCCACCTTCACCACCCCGACGATCTTCTCCTCCACCCTCCCACACATCCCCACATCCATCACCCCCCTCACCACATTCTTCTCCTCCCTCTTCTAATCCCATCCCAGCATCCACTTCACCCCTCCCGACCACTTCCACAGCACCCACACTACCTCCTCCCTCCTCCTCCGTCACTCCATACGTGCGCCGGAGGAAATTGCCGGTGCGCTCCAGATCCCTCCCACCACCTCCCACTACCGTCACCACCGCATCTTCTTCCTCTATTTCTATTCCTCTCACCACCGCCTTGATCGCCTTCCTACCACCACCACCCATCACCATCGACACTCCTCCCATTGTTCACACCACTGCTGCCCCTATTCCCTCGCCTCATTCCCCACTTCTCCGCACACCCCCAGCCTCCCCCGACCACCCATCCACACCCTCTTCCGAGGAGGACGAGGACTCACCTTCTCCTGCTTTCTAATTTTTCCTTGTTTGTTTTCGACTCCCCCTTGCATATCTCTGGATTTCATTGATCATATCATTTCGCTAGCACTGTCTGGTCTAGCTTGGGGACGTCTATTTTGGTGTGCTGTCGTGTTTTGTTTGTTTTTCTCATTTTTGTGTGTGTGTGTGCTTGTTTTTCATTTTCTGAGTGTCGTGTCGTGTGTTTTTATTTTTATTTTCGTGTTGTTTAATTTTGATTTTGATCTTTCTTTCTTTTTCAGTTTCATCTATGTGTTTTCCTCGTTTTTATTTCTTTTTGTGTCAGTGCGTATTCCCCCCCCATTTTCATTGCCCTCCCGTACTCACTCATATTGCATTGAGGGCAATGCAAACTTCAGCTTGGGGGAGTCGCACTGTGTGCGTCGTTTGAGTCCTTCTTTTTCGTCTTTTGTGTCGTTTTCATCGTGTTTTTATTTTTTCTTTTCTTCTTTTTAGCTCTTTCTCCTAGAGATGAATCCTATGATGAATCGCCACAAAGTCACACACACCTAGCATTGCATCGATAATCACACTCACTAACCCTAGGATTTCGAGTCCTCTTGCATTTCACGCATTGTGGGTCCACTTAGCTTTTTGGGAGTCGTGTGTCGTGACTAGCATTTGGTGTGCTTCTACCTTGTGATTTTACTTTATATACCTGTCCAGGAATGACCCCTAGATTATCATGCTTCGATTTGAATACGCGGTATTTGTTTCTACTATATGCATGCTATATTTATATCGTATATTTCAATTCGCATGCGTCGGGATTCCACAACTAAGGACTAGGATAACCCATTTAGCCTATGCTCTATTTAGCGAGAATAGTTTCCTTTGCCCGAGTGTTTAGATTTCGACTTCTTTTTTGTTTTACTTGGTGCAAATCCCCTCGTCGTGTACCGTTCTCCCACTTGGGAGAGTGCACATGTGTATAGCCAAAAACCCAAAAATCTAAAAAAAATTATAGAAAAAAGGGAAAAGAAAAGCCCAAAAAGAGAGAAAAGAAAAAAATATTTTGTATAGCCGAAAAGCCAAAAAATATACAAATGCCCAAAACCCAAAAAAAATTTTCCGTGTGAATATTTTTTCCTTCCTACCGAGAATAAAGGGAAGGCGAGAATTCGCACCGAGTGTTCTACTCCACATCATCTCAACCCCCTTCGTTATCGAAAACACTTGGCTTAGGAACTTTTTAGCTAGTATCTAGGCTATAGTGGCGTGATTTCCTTAACCCTAGTTGTGGAGTCCCCGATGCATGATACGCTTCTATTCTTACTCTTCTCATGCATGCTTGAACTTATATTCGCCGCTTAATTCAATTCGAATCGATATTTGGGTCATATCTTGGATTTGTGTATATCGAGCCTCATGGCACATCGTAGAAAGCGACACCATTTGCTAGCACACGACCACACTCACTCGCGCTTCACCGCGTGGGCCCACGACACTTATTTGGACTCGTTTTCCTAGGTTTAGTGGTGTGATTTGGCGTTTGCTTGCTTGGTGTGTCGTTTTTGATTTTGGTGGCTCCGATGGACGATCTAGGATTTAGAGTTTTCTTTTTTCTTTCTTCCTCTCTATTTTTCCCTTCCGAGCTCCTACTCTCACTCGTCTTCCTCGAGGACAAGGAAGAGTTCAGCTTGGGGGATTTTGACGTGCGTTTATATTTCATATATTCACGCACGTTTTCGTTTGTGTTTCTCCGTGTTTTTCTGCCGTCTTTTATTCGTTTTCTTGTATTTTTCCGTTTTCTTTCACTTTTCTTTGTTTATCCATGATTGCAGGGGATTGACCACGTAGGGGACGTTTAACGATGATATCCCAAGTCCCCGGAGCAACGGGAGAAGTCACGCGTGATCCAGGGGGTCAAACGTCGAAGAATTCATCTTTCAGCCCCTCACCCGGTCGGTTGGTCATCTCCAACCGATCGGGTGATGCACGCGTGCACCACCCGGTCTTTGCCGCAGCTCATAAGGAAGTCACCCGACCGGTTCACAGACCGGTTCAGCGGGGGGCTGTTCTCTGTTTTCTCGAGCAAAACGCCAACCGATCGGGTGACTCTCACCCGATCGGTTCATCTGTAGCTGAAGATGAAGAGCTGAAGACACGGGCGCCAAACCGATCGCTTCACCCGACTGCTCCAAGATCCAACCGGTCACTCAAGAACTCACCCGACCGGTTCATGTGATCGGGTGAAAGCTCGCCGTTTTCTGTTATTATTTTGTAACGGATCAACCGATCGGTTGAATTGTCAACCGATCGGTTGATGCGAAAGTCTATAAATAGAACCCCTAGGGTTCCAGAAACGAGAGCTGCTAGTTTTTTACTGTTTTCTCTCCTTGTGACGGCTGTAATTGTTACTCTTTTGTAAGTTTTCAGATCTTTCTCAAATTTTAGTATTGTCTTATCTACTCTATTACTTCCGCATTGCAATTGTCCGATTATGATTCCAATGGTTAATTTTTATTTAGATCGCTTTTTCATGGATTTTTGTGAGTAGTTCCCAAATCTGGGATTTTGGTGGAAACCCTTCGGGGGCTCTTCCCGATGCGTCCATAGGGTTAGGAAATCGATAGGGATTAGGATTCTAACGGTTACGTGGGGTGTTTCATTGTCATCGGCGGGAAAAAGACCGCCTTTGACCGTTGGGCCAAGGGGGAATAAACTTGGCGGTTGACTCCCTAGCCATAGCTCGCACCCATAGCGTAGACGTCAAATCCTAGCACGCAGGAGCGGCATGATGAGACGTTGGGAGTTATCGTTGCGGGCTTAGTGCTCCTGGGATCGATCAGTGTTAATGGACACGGGAGTGCCCACTGATCGAATCCGGGAAGTCCGGTGTATCATCCTGGGCACCGACCGGAATATCGGGCCCATGGGATGCCGGTACCATTTTCAGAGGCAACGTCTCACCATAAGACCCTAATCCCGATCGCTATCCATACCCGTAGGCCGTATCAGCGAGAGTCTCTCGTCGGGTTGGAAACCAAAGTCCCGGGTTTTCTTTCTTGTTGTTCATACCCTTTATTTTCTTTCAGTGACAACCATTTACTGATTCGGGCTAGCTCGCCCCTCGGGGTGATTTAGGTCCTACCTGACCCAAGCACAACCTCGCCTCCCTGAGTTCGATATTCCCGCACCCTACACTAACCGTGCACTTGCGGTAAACCGACACCGCACCTATCTACCGCTTAGAGCGTGGGGGGCGCCGGTCACTTACCAAACTATGTTGACAAATTGGATGAAGATTTGTGAGATAAATAAATCTTTGAAGAAAGAAAATGTCAGACTGAAAGGAGAAAAGGATGAGGTTAGTGCTCAGCTACTAATGACCGAGCTCAATTTCAAAAATCTCGAAAGTCAACTCAGGAGAACTCTTCTTAGAGCCGAGAAGGTGGAAAGCATCCTCAACAAATGGAACTCCGGAAAGGCAAAGCTCGATGACATACTGATCATGGGGAAAGTATCTGGAGATCGTATAGGCGTAGGGTACAATAGAGGAGGCTACCTTCACACATCCAAGGAAAGACATGTTCGTATTACCGAAGGTCAGAAGAAGAAAAAGCACTTCAAGCAAGGTGGTCAGAAGGAGGAACAGAAGAGGAGTGCTACATTCTGGCATTCCATGTGCAATTACTGTCAGCTTAAAGGTCACACTAACAGGAACTGTTTTAGTCGTATAAGACACCATCGTGAAGGAAGAAACACTGTACATCCAGGGAAAAGTCTCATGAAAAAGCGGGTTAGGAAATCTGAACTTCTCAGTTTGGTTGCATACACCTCTATGATTGCTTTCTTAGAAAACATGTGGTATTTCGACAGTGGGTGTTCCCGAAACATGACATGAAATCGAAGTCTTCTCACTGAATATAGTGTGGGCAATAAAGGCCATGTTACCTTTGGTGATGGACAAAGGAGCAAAGTCATTGGGAAGGGAGAGCTGAAGATGAGTGGATCTATTACTCTGAAGGATGTGATGCATGTAGAAGACTTGAAGGCTAATCTGATTAGCATAAGCCAACTGTGAGACCAAGGTTTATTCGTTCAGTTCACCAAAAACAAGTGTGTGGTTCTCAATGAAGCAGGAACCTACATTTTAACTGGGAAAAGATCTGCTGACAACTGCTATTTACTTCAGGAAGCTAACAGTTGTCTCAATGTTATTGTTGATGTCTCTGAACAGTGGCATCAAAAGCTAGGGCACCTCAACTACAAGACGTTGTTGGAGATATCCAGAGTGAGAACGGTTCGAGGGATACCTGCCATAATCAAGAGAAGAGAAGGTGTTTGTGGTCCTTGTCAACTTGGAAAACAAAAGAAGACTAGTCATAGACAACTTCAGACTATCACCACTTCTAAACCATGGAGCTGCTACACGTGGATCTGATCGGACCCATAACAGAAGTCAGCATGGGAGGTAAGAAATACATCTATGTTTGCGTTGATGATTTCTCACGTTTTACTTGGGTAGATTTTCTCAAGGAGAAGTTGTAACGCCCCGCTCCCTGGGGTACCCCAAGAAGCAAGTGTTACGAAATGAAAAGGGAATTATGATACGAATACGTGCAGGTCCACCGTGCACGTGCTAGGCAGCACACGTAATGCTCCATAAATAAATACAACACCAAGGGAATCAGTGTACAACTAACATCATTCGTTCAACAACATAAAGGAATAGTATGCAACAAGGGATATCTCATACATGAATAAGAAAGATTACTTACCAAAGGAAAACATCATTCATCTATATTATAATAAAGGTTCAATTACAACTTTACATACAACCTCCCATTATACAACTCATACACCAACCCACATATACAACACCACCTTATCTCTCATCCCAAATACAACCCAATACCCTCACTACCCAAGGACTCCATATCCATCCCCAAAGATATCCAAACTGTCTACCACCTGTAAAATAACAACGGGACACGTCACAACGTGACCCAGTAGGAATATCCAACTCCTTATAGTATGTTGTCTATGCATTATGACATGTTATCAAATGGCATATTTTTCCAACTACATGTGACACGTTATTCCATGATGTAATGCAAGCATCAATAGCATTATGAGATGGAATTGCATTAAACATAAAGCATGGCATGGCAAGACGTGCTAGACATAAAGGTAAAATAGCATTTACCATGGGCAATTACCACAAGCTAACTACAAAATGAACGTGACATAAGGGTAATGTACAAACTACCAAGAGCAACTAGTTCAGCAAGCTAGTAATGAATGTGATGCCATAAGGGGAAAAGAACTACAACATGCCATCAACATAGTGAATGTAACTTAAATACCATGGCAAGTACCAAAGTGTCATATAGCATTAAACATGAAGTTACACATGCCATAAGGGAACAACTACAACAAGTCAACCATTACACATTGCGTTGAATTTCACAACTTGCTTTAGGCATGGTGAAGTAAAAAGAAACATTCTTCGCATAGTGAAAGCATTGAAGTACTTAATTAAATTGTTTGGATACTTGGATATCGAATATGCATATGGGTATGGACCTCGCCCGGTAAAGTGGGTGGAATGCTACGACTTCCCGAGACAAGCTCTTACGAAAGAAGCCATTCATCAACACAACCAACACTGCCAAACTGCTCCAACACAACTGTCCTCCACGTGCGACCTCCTGAGTCTAGCTCTTACAAAAGAGGCCGCCCACCACATTAACAGTCCATCCTATATGACTGCTTGGTACCCGAGTTTCCCCCATCCCCGTGTCATCCTCATTTAAGAGGACCTAATCATGTTTGCACTTAAGTCAAGTAACTAACAACAAGCATTTTAAATGTGAATTACCATACCAAAGAATATGAACCACATTAAATAACAAGGGGTGACATGTAGTAGAACGGAAGAACTAAATTACAACTTGAATCATTGTCAATTCAAAAGACTAGTAACAACATGAACCAATACCCCACCAACATAACCTTCCAACATAAGCTCCCAATATTTTCCACTATACCATCCCATAAATCATACTCCAAAGCACCACCTCATGGGACATACCCATTCTCTATGAACACCAAATTAGGTGGCTAGCATGCCACCTAGCATTTACATGCTAACAACACCATGATAACATGAAGCATTTCCATGTAACTTCCTTAGCAATTGCCATGCAAAACTTTAAATACAATTCATGCATTCCTTTACCAAGGATTCGACATAAAAGAGCTACTGACTTTAGCTTTAAGGCAAGCCAAGAGACTACCAACATAAGTTGTTACATTAGCATACAACATTAGGTACAAATTTAGGCCCAACTTGAAAACTACTAATTTGGGGGGGGGGATGAAAATCCACTAACTTTAATTAAGCTACACCAAAATTGTCACTATCTTCTTTTAAGAATGCAATCTCATTAAGTGTGCCCAATTAAATGCAACTAATTAACAACTTTGGCACCACCCATTTTGGCATGTTACTACAACAACCAATTAGAACCACGGGCTTGGTGATATAACAAATTAACATCAAATTGGCAACTTAGTCACAATGCATAGGAATGAGGCTAACTTTAATGGAGAAAATCCATAGAGGCATTTTTACAAACACTTGTCATGCATGATCATTCTGGCCACAAAATGAAACCTTTAATAGCAATTTCAACTCTATTAGCATCAACAACAACTAACAACAACACTTAAGTAGTAAAGACAACATCTTTGCAACCTTACACAAAATGGCATAATGACAAATCCATTTACAACAATCAAAAATAACAACAACAATTTTCATTAGCAACTATCATGACAACACATCATAAGATAATGCAATATTGACTAACACCTAACACCATGGCATGAAACTCCTTATCATGAAATAAAGATGACATTTTTATCATGCAAGAGTTACCAAAATAACATAAGTGCAACTTACTACAAGTAGTTGGAAATCCTATCAAATAAGGATGAAGTCTTCATTGCTTTTAAATCATCTCATTAAATCATGAATCCTCCATTAAAAGCCTTCTTTCCTTATCTTCCCTTTCCTCTTTCTCTTGGATTTCCTTTTTCTTTCTCCTCTTTATTTCCTTCCTTCCTCTCTTTCTTTCCTTCTTTCTCCTCGCTTTCTCTCTCTAAAGAGGAATTCGGCCAAGCATGAACAAATGAAGGAGAGAAAAAGATGGATGACAACTTAAATGAAAAAGATAAGAAATAATATAAAGAAGAGGAGAATGAGACATGGCTTCATTTAATGAAGCATGGTTCAAAGTGATGGATGAAAAGAAAACAAATAAAATCTCCTTTTCTAGAACCCTTTCAATTTACAAGAATGTCACTCTCTACAAGCTTCATCTTACTCTACACACAACCCAAATCTAATTACTAGTATGCCATCCCTACACATGACTTGCTACAACACACCCATTCCCTACAACTTAATTACAAAAAAATGTCATTCTCATATTCCCCTCACTCTTCTCTCTTTCAAGCCCAACCACAAGGCCCAACATCTTACTAACATTAATCTACTAGGCCCAATCAAAATTATAATAATATTATTAACATCAACAATGACAACAATAATAAATAATAATGATAATAACAACACCATCAACAATAATAAGCAATAACAATAACAACAATCATACCTCAAGCCCAAACATCAAGGCCAACCCAATAATAATAATAATAGGCACCATCAATGATAATAATAATAATAATAATCAACATCCAATAACAACATCAATAATAACATCCTCAACAATAATATCAATACTAATAATAATAACAACACCAACACCAACAACAATATTCTTAATAATGTTACCCTTAATAAACATTACTAATACTCCCAATATTAATACTATCAACAACCAATATTAATACCAATACCACCAATAATAATACCAATACCACCAACATTAACACTTCTATTAACATTTACAACAACATTACTATTAATAAACATAATAATAGCACCATGATACTATAATTTATAATACATCACTACCTATACACAAGGCCATCCAATAATACTTAGTACTAACAACAATAAGAAATACATCCACTATTAGCACTTAGTACTAATACTCCATTTACTAACTTATAAACCAATACTCATAATTAACACCACACCAATACTCATACATCAACACCATAATAACACCAATATTCATACATTCATATATTCACCACGTAACTTTAATCCAATATACATATCTATTATATAAAAGAGGGATGTTATCAAGAGAAATTGGACAAGAGAATTGAGATAAGAGAATTTGGATAAGAGAAATTGGATATCTATTCTATAAAATAGGGATGTTATCAAGAGAAATTGGATAAGAGAATTTGGACAAGAGTATATACATACATATATATATATACACACATATATACACATACATACATATACATACATATACATACATCTATTCTATAAAATAGGGATGTTATCAAGAGAAATTGGACAAGAGAAATTGGAAATATAAGAGAATTTGGACAAGAGTATATACATCTATTATATAAAAGAGTGATGTTATCAAGAGAAATTGGACAACAGAATTGGGATAAGAGAATTTGGATAAGAGAAATTGGATATATATTATATAAAAGAGGGATCTTATCAAGAGAAATTGGATGAGAGAATTTGGACAAGAGTATATACATACATACATATATATAATTTGTTTTTCACACATATATATACATACATATACATACACATACATACATATACATACATATACATACATCTATTCTATAAAATAGGGATGTTATCAAGAGAAATTGGATAAGAGAAATTGGACAAGAGAAATTGTATAAGAGAATTTGGACAAGAGTATATACATCTATTATATAAAAGAGGGATGTTATCAAGAGAAATTGGACAAGAGAATTGGAATAAGAGAATTTGGATAAGAGAAATTGGATATCTATTATATAAAAGAGGGATGTTATCAAGATAAATTGTCTATTCTATATTTGATGAAGATTTTGAATTATGTCCTACTAGGACAAACATACATGATCACTAGGACAAACAAAAATGAGTTGGAATTTTGGAATTTTGGGAGAAACCTTGGGGGAAGTTTGAATTTTAGTGGGAGTTTTGAAATTTTGATGTGAGTTTGAAATTTGATGTTTGAAAGATATTTTATCATCATGGCACCAAAGGTTTGAATTTGAAAAATCTATGAAACAATTGGGGGAAAGTTTGTATTTTAGGGGGGAAGTCTTGGTGGGGAGAAAATGAAATCATTTATTTTTTGGGGGGAACTACATAATAATTATTGTGCTTTAATTTTGGGAGGAACTAAAATTTTGAGGATGTGAATATCTTAAATAAACCGTGTCCTATGGACACGGGTAATGACTAGTACTTCCATATGCAACACATATAACATATACATTCATACACAAGGACTTCTACACTCAATACATATATTCAACCAAATATAGATATCATTCACACCATTTTATACACTCTACTACATACTTCTCACATCATACGCATATCCAGTCACACAATTATAGTATAGCATACATAGGGCATTACAGAAGTCAGACGCATTTGATGCATTCAAGAAGCTATGCACTCGTCTTCAGAATGAGAAAGGAGTCACCATTGGAAAGATTACCAGAATTTGAAGTGACCACGGCAAGGAGTTTGAGAATCATTTCTTTTTTGATTTTTGTGGAGTGGAGGGAATAGCTCATGAGTTTTCAGCTCCTAAACTCCTCAACAGAATGGAGTTGTTAAGAGGAAAAATCGTACACTACAAGAAATGGCTCGTGTGATGCTAAATGCCAGGAAGGTCAGTACTAAATGGTGAGCAGAGGCTGTCAACGCTACATGCTACACCATAAATAGAGTGTACCTGAGACCCAGAATGGAGAAAACTCCTTATGAGATCTGGAAAGGTAAAAACCCCGATGTATCTTATTTTCATGTATTTGGAAGCAAGTGTTACATTTTGCAGGATCGGACTCCTAAAGGAAAGTTTGATGCTAAGAGTGATAGTGGGATATTTCTTGGATACTCTACTACCAGTCGTGCTTTCAGGGTGCTAAATCATCGCACTAATGTCCTGATGGAGTCAATCAATATTATTGTAGATGATTTTAAGCAGGGTGAAGCTGTTATAAACGAAAGGCATGTTCCTCAGGAAGAAAGTAATGAAGAAGAAGATTGTATTGAACAAAATGTTACGACATTGGATTCAACACAAGGTAATGTTGAACAGGATGCTGTATCTCAGGGGTCTACATCCATAGAGGAACCACTGTCAGAGGGAAATGAAATTCATTCCTCGAGAGGGATCACAAAAGTTATACGAAATCACCATGTCAAACTTGTTATTGGTAATGTTGAAGATGGTCTTCAAACAAGAGGTACTAGTCAAGTCAACTACCGTGATCTTGCCAGGTATATATGTTTTCTTTCAAGTGTTGAGCCAAAGAATGTAAAGGAAGCTCTACTTGATGATTTCTGGGTGTTAGCCATGCTAGAAGAGCTGAATCAATTTCAGCGTAATGATGTCTGCAGTCTAATAGAGAGGCCGAAAGGGTTGAATGTCATTGGGACAAAGTGGATATTCAAGAATAAAACCGATGAGAAAGGCAATGTCACGCGTAACAAGGCTCGTCTAGTGGCTCAGGGCTACACTCATATTGAGGGTATTGACTTTGATGAGACGTTTGCACCTGTAGCTCGAATGGAATCTATCAGATTACTTCTAGCAGTAGCCTGCAACTTTAATTTCAAGCTCCATCAGATGGATGTGAAGAGTGCATTTCTGAATGTGATATTAAATGAAGAGGTGTATGTCGAACAGCCGAAGGGATTTGAAGATCCATTTCTGCCTAACCATGTCTACCGACTGAAGAAAGCTCTCTATGGTCTGAAACAAGCACCAAGAGCATGGTATGAGAGGTTGACCAAATATCTTCTCCAAAAAGGGTATAAACGAGGGGGAGCAGATAAAACATTATTTGTCCGAAGAACCAGATCAGCGGTTATAGTTGCTCAGATTTATGTGGACGACATAGTTTTCGGCTCTACTTCACAACAACTGGTACGTGAATTCATTGTCCTTATGCAGAAAGAGTTTGAAATGAGTATGGTTGGTGAATTAAACATGTTTCTTGGTCTTCAAGTGAAGCAATCTAGTGATGGATTGTTTGTTTCTCAAAGTAAGTATGCTAAAAACCTTGTTAAGAGGTTTGGTCTGGAAAATGCTTGGCAAGTCCGCACCCCTATGGCCACAACTGAGAAGCTATCTAAGGATGATGGTGGGAAACAAGTAGAGGTCACATTGTACAGAAGTATGATAGGAAGTTTACTGTATCTGATAGCGAGTAGGCCAGACATCAGTTTTAGTGTTGGGGTATGTGCTCGCTACCAACCTGTCCTAAAGAATCTCACATCACTGCTGTGAAACGTATAATCAGATATATAAGCGGGACGGCTGACTATGGTATTTGGTATTCAAAAGACACTAATACCTTACTATCGGGTTACAGTGATGCTGATTGGGCAGGAAATGCAGATGATAGAAAAAGTACCACATGAGGATGTTTCTATGTTGGAAACAACTTATTTTCCTTGTACATTAAGAAGCAGAATTCTATTTCCCTATCCACTGCTGAGGCCGAATACATTGCAGAAGGAAGTTGTTGTACTCAACTCCTATGGATGAAACAGACGCTGACAGACTACGGTGTAGAGCAAGATGTCTTGACTATTTTGTGTGATAACCAGAACGCCATAAATATATCCAAGAATCCCATTCAACATTACAGGACCAAGCATATCGACATTCGACATCATTTCATCAGAGAACTGGTGGAAAAGACGATTCTTTTCATGGAATATATAGCTACTAACAGTCAGTTAGCTGACATCTTCACAAAACTCTTGGACTCCGGCAGATTTGAAGAATTACGACAAGCTCTTGGGCTGTCTCGTATCTAATGTTACACATAATGTTGCACATTATGTTGCAACTTAGAGAGGGGTCCGAGTGTTTTTATATTGGTATTTTTGGTTTTTCCTTTACTATCTCTGCAATTATTATTCTTGGTTGATTCTCTCAGCGCTCTTCACTTCTCTATAGCATTTCAAAAAGGGGCTGCTCAGTGTTTCTTAGGGTTCTTGATTTTTCTCTCGACAAAGGAAATTCTTGTCTTTCTTGAAGAATGGGACGTGCACAGAGTCAGAAACCCTCTCCGAATCCTCGACGCTCCTCTCGTCAGGCTGCATCGTCTCAGAATGCTTCAGCGTCGTCCTCGTCTTCTCGTATCAAAAGAAAGGGGACGATTCCTCGTGCCTCTAAGGCTTCCTCATTTGGTATTTCTCCTCTTACCTCATCCTCAATGTCTAATGATAACATGCATTCTTGTTCCATTTCGAAATCGGCTGTGGTGGTTTTCTCCCCAATTTTTGTTATTCCATGTTTACCGATAAACCCTCAATGTCTGAATCTGAAGAAGGTGAAAGGGTTCCCCATCCTAAAACTGTACAAGATTGGTTCTGGTATCTCCGATGAACTGGGCGCAAATTAGATGTTTCTTGGTTGGATCTGTTTGGAGTTCGGTTTGGTTCTCTTGAACTTAAAAATGTGGATGGTAAATTGGTGAGCATGCAAGTGCCGTTTGATGACTTGATCATTCTCAAAACCTGGAATCCCTGTGAATCATCAGTGAAAATCTCAGAAATTGTGGTTTTAGATAGCTCCGACTCTGAATCTTCTTTGTCTGCAGATATCCCCAACATAGATATTGATGAGGGTGATGTATCTAGTCATGCTAATATGTGTACTGACGACCAAATTGGGGATCCCTCAGATTGTGGAGCTCATGGTGATGCTCACAATGATGGTGGTAGTGATGACATGAGTATTTCAGATACGAATGTTGATGGAAAGACTGATTCATTGGCTGATATGGATGATGATCTTATATCAAATGATGTGGATAATGGCAATCGTATTGCTCCAGAAAAGGTGGTTTTGTCTGACGTGAATCTAGGTGCAGGACCATCAAATGTTGTGATTGATGCTACTCTCCCCAAAGAAACCCCAGTGTTGGTGACTCCAGTCTTTCAATCTGAGTCATATGCGGCTTCTGCTCATGAAGAAGATGCTCATGTTGGAGTACCTGTGTCAGTCCAAGTAGAGGAGATTGACCATTCTGCTCGGTATGTTTCTACTCCATGTGTCAATGTTGGACCTAGTACTAATGTTGCATCTAATGTCAGACCTTCTGTAAATGTTCAAGAAGAGGAATTCTTAGTGGCTGATACTCCTAGTATGGATCCATTTATCTCTCACCCTCGTAAAACTAGATCTGGATCCCACACGCGTGTTGCCTCATCAAGGTTGTGTACCCCTTCTCCTTCTAAGAAATCAAAAGGTTCTGGTGTTTCAGGTTCTTCTTCCTCCTCTACTATTTCTGCTTCAAATGCCTTGTCGAAACAATTTTTTGACAAGTCCTGCCAGAAAAGATGGCCCACATACTCTAAGAGATGGAGAAAAATCTCTTGCTCTTTCTTCATTTGCCAAGATTCATTTCATATCGTTTCTCAAGGAGATTGACCTATTTCAAGCAGCAAGCTGTTTCAAGACATTTTATCACGTATTAGTTCGAGAATTTTACAGCAACCTTCACAAATCCTCTAGGGATTCTGCCTCTATACGTGCCTTCATGACATTCATTAGGGGCAAAGTAGTTCCGTTCTCCCCTTCTGTGATCAACAAATTTCTGAAGTGGCCCTGTGCTCAGAATCTTCCTGCCTATGGTATTTTTGTTGGTGACGACTTTGATTTGTTTATAAAGACTGTCACTGGAGGGTAGTACAAATGTTGGCCAAAATCTTTTTCCCTTCCTCAGCTCCGACTGCCAAATTCTTCTTGCTTTATTGCATTGCCACTCGTAATTGGCTTCCTACATCAAATATGTTTATTGTCACCAAGGCCATGTGTAAACTACTTTTTGCTGTCGGAACAAAGAAGCCTTTCAATCTAGGTCGGATCATATTTGACTCCATCCTCTCACTTTCAGAGTCCGCTGCACCATCTTCCTCTCTTCCTCATGCCTCCCTTATTTCCATGGTGCTTTTCTCTCAAGGTATTGTTCCTGACTCATCTGACCTGGCCATGACATGTGAAGGAATCAGCTTTATGACCAAGTCAGTAGTGGGTAAAATTGACGATATATCTGCTGTCTATGCTCCTCTTCAGTCGTCAGTGCCTTCTTTACCTATTTCCCCTCCATCTGCCTTGGCATCAGATGTTAAAGGGTCTTCATCCTCATCTGTCTCCATGCAAGACATTCTGGATGATATTCTGGTGCTTGAAAGGGGTGTGAAAAATTTAGATGATCAACTGACCCTTCTTCACAGTCAGAGGGCTTTACTTGAGTCTCATAAGGACCTGCTTCAGGATAGGATTTCTCAACTCAAAGCGAAACTATCTTCAGACAGAGGTGCCCCGTAGGGTATGTGCTTTGTCTTTTTGTGACACAAAAGGGGAGAGTAACAGTAAGTGGGTGATGTTTTGTTTTGGTGATGTTTTGGTGGTGGTTTTTGAAGCTGTTGAAACTATATGAAGCTATGTATGTGTTGGTGGGGTATACTGTATGGTCTCTTTGTTGGAAGTATGGTGTATGTTATCTCTCTGATGTTCATCTGGATGACTGGTATGTCTGCAACTTGCCCTTGATATCTCAGCATGTTCTTTGCATCTTGATCTCATCTATATTCCTTTTGATTGTGCCACTAAAAGCCAAAGGGGGAGATTGTTAGGTCAGCTATTTTGTCATTAGTGGCACAATGGGTCTTTTGGTAATGTTGGATATTATGTCATATATTATGTTGAACTTAATGTTCAACATTTGAGATCAGTTTTTGAAGTAGTTTCATGATGATGATCGTATTGCTGTTATTGAAGATAAGACGCCTTCTTGGCTGTTGACTATAGGTGTCAAAGTTGTTGGGAGTGTTTCATTTACTAAAGAATCGTTGCAATGTCTGTTTGGATTGAGTTGCAATATTCTGTTAGAGACGGTTGTTGAAGGTTGTTGGGTTTTGCTCAATATTCGGTTATTGCTGTGTATGGCAGTTGTGGTGAAAATAACAACACATTTCCTAGCCTGGCTTCGATTGTGGCGGACGGCCCGATCTTCTGATATTTGATTGGATGTACCTTCTTTAACAGCTCAATATTTTTGACGGGGGTGTTTCTCTTAAGGAGATTGGTGATCGGCAGCTAGGAGAAGAACTTGGAGATAGAACTTTTGCAAAAGCTACAAGGAGCTCCGGGAGGAGGCTGACTACTACTGAGGTAGGGGATCAAGGGAGTTGATCGTTGTCATTTTTGCAAGGGGATCTTGCTCACAAGGGGAGCTTGCGCAAATTACTCCATGGGGTTGATTGAGATCACCCCTAGCGGTTTGTATTGAGGCGGAGTTTGTTCTCCCTAATATCACGTAGTATTGGTGACTGTAATTATCAATATTTAGCAGAGTAATTTGATTTTCTATGTGAGGCCCCGCAGATGTAGGTGTGCACACCGAACTGCATTACCAATGTCTTTGTGCCATCGTGTGTTCTCTATTGTTCCAGTGTGTTTAATTGTTTAAGCTTACGTACTAAACTTCACAAGCAATTAACCAAGATACATTGACAGGTAACCACCTTAACCCCACTTAAATGTATTAAGAATTGTTGGAGTTATTTGAATTTTTCAAATGAATTTGGTCTTTTAGTTTTCCCTCCAAAAAAGTTTAGTCCCACATTGCTTGGAAATAAAACTGTGGAGGAGTATATAAGGATTTTGATTAGCGTTGGGGACCCCCAAGGGGCATGACTCTTTTGTGAAGGTGAGATGACTTACATGAACTTGAGTCCAACACGTGCGCTGCCGCGGTCGGACGTGACGTGCGTGCGATGATTATTATTTTTGGATAAAATAACTATTTTGAATAACTAGTTTGAAACTGAATTTCACATTTCAAACGTTTTCATTATTAAACGTTTTCAAAATTCAAACGTTTTCATTAAACGTTTCAGATCTAAAATGTACTCACCATTTATTTCTCGGATCCAGAATTTTCTCTCCATTAACGTTTCTTTACATCTTCTTCCCGTTTTATTTTTTCCTTATAAAATATCTGCGTGGTTTTCATTTTAATGGGTGCGAAAACAAAGCTTTTCCTCTAAGTTCAAAAACAACTTATTACAATCTTCTCTGTTTGTTTGTTTATGCAAATTTCTTTCTTCAAAATTTTCCTTCCCAATTCCGAGCAGTTCGTCTTTGTTGGGTGGTTTTATTCTTACCGATCACCTTCCAGTGCAGAGGTGGTCGTTAACAGAGGTGATTCTAGGCTATTTTATCCTGGGGACAACGGGGCTGTAAACTGCTTGCACAAACTTGGGTAGAGTCGCAAAACGTCTTAAAGAGAGCGACCTCGTCCACGACTCAGCCCATCTCATTTGGTAACTTCGTTCTTGTTTCTTTTCAGTATCTGTAGCAACAATTTTAAGACGTCTCTCTGCCATGATTACCGAATCCGATGAAGTCATTGTTACTTATGACCTTAACAAACCCTTCCGTTTTGAAGGCTCATATTTTAAACATTGGAGGCAAAAGATGTTGTTTTTTCTTATTATGAAAAATGTTGCATCTGCATGTACTTCTGATAAACCAGTTTTTGTTCTTCCCGAAAACCTTACTGAAGCTCAGATTAAGGAATCCCAAACCTGGGATGAAACGGATTTCCTCTGTAATAATTATATACTTAATGGATGTAAGGAACCCTGCGGGGCTACACACACACTAGATGGGGGTGAATAGTGTAACGGTAAGCAAAGTGCTTAATTAAAAGTTATTAAAATTAAAGCACAATAAACAGCGGAAATTAAACAGAGTGCTCAACAACAACAATCGCAAACACAAGGATTTTACCCTGGTTCCCCAAAACTTGGGTACGTCCAGCCACACCAATATTCACTATAATCCCACAAAGAGAAGTGAATACAATCTCACATAGAGATACCTCACACAGAGGATTTAGGATTCCCACAAAGAGATATCCTTACTCTCACACAAAGAGACCTCACACAGAGGATTTGTTCTTTCACACAGAAAGAACCAAACTCTCACACAAAGAGACCTCACACAGAGGATTTGTTCTTTCACACAGAAAGAACCAAACTCTCACACAGAGAGACCTCACACAGAGGATTTAGGATTCCCACAAAGAGATATCCAAACTCTCACAAAGAGAGTATCTAATTCCCACAGAGAGAATTAGGGGTAACACAAATGTGAAACGAAATAACACTTACCTATGCCTTGATATGATCTTACCAATGTGAAGAAGACGGCATGCAAGTGAAACTCAAGTGCTTGAGATGCGGCTTTGATTGCACTTGATGATCTTTCTCTCTTCTAGGAATGAATCCTAACACTTCTCACTTGAGTGTATAAAATGAAGAGAAGAAAGATGTTCTCCAAGAAAGGAATGAGAATTAGATCTATTGGAGAATTTTCCTATGAGCTAGCTTCAATGCATGAAGAGAAATATGCTTATGAGAGGAAAATGGGAGAGATTAGGAGTGGCTATTGATTCTCTAATACATTCAATAGTAACCAAGAGTTCTAAATGAACTAAGCCAACTCCTATATATAGGAAGCCAAGAAGAGCCCATAAAACCAGCCAAAAACCCAAGGAAAGAAATCTGCAACGGCTAGATTTTGGCAGTTTACGACACAGACAGTCGACTGATGAACAAAGGACAGTCAACTGTTTAACGGCTAGAAAAATCCCAACGGCTAAAATCTGAGCCAGGACAGTCGACTGTAGAAGACTACAAAGGCGACTGAAAAACAGACAGTCGACGGTATATCCTTCATCAGGCGACTGCTACAGGGGATGGAGAAAAACAGAGAGTTGCACCATTCTCCCAGTATGCATACAGACGACTGATGACCAGAGTACAGTCGACTGTAAAATAGACAGGCGACTATATAACCTTCATCAGTCGACTGCTGCAGTGGATGGAGAAAAACAGAGAGGGATGCATTTTTCGCACTTACGCCTTTCAGACGACTAATGGCCATTTCACATGCGACTGTAAAAACAGCAACATGTGACTGTCTTGCAAATTGGGATGAAACCTAGAAAATGCAAGAAGCGCACAGTCGACCGTCGACCAATTCACAGGCAACTGTAAAAACACAGGCGACTGTAAATTGAACATCAGTCGACTGATGCGAAAAGCTCAAGAAGAGTCAATAGAAATGTTGACTTGAGCTATGCATTGGTCGCACCCCGGCGTACACGTCCCGGGACGACGGTTGTAGTTTTACCGCAAGCGCACGGTATAGCGGCGAGCGGGTTTCGAACACAGGGAGGACGAATGACCGTGCTTGCTCCTAATCAACCTGGCTATTTAGAGGGATAATTGCCTTGGGCGATCCTGTCACAATCGTCAGACAAAAGTGCGAAATATCAAATCAAATAGAGAACGCCTAGGGAATGGGGAATCCCCACTACTCACCGTATTTCACAATTGTGGTTCGCCGGTATCGAAATCGCTAGGATGAGAATTTGGATGAACTAGTTGCAACTAAATGTGAAACCAAGCTCACGCTCTCGCGCTGTTGCCGGTCTATAGCTATCCTAGGTTTGGGTCCAATCTCTTGCAAACCCTAGCCTAGGGAAGCTAGCATTGGGATCAACATCATCGTCCAATTGCGCACCGAGTCCAATCTCTTGCAAACTCGGTCCACAATCTAAATTAGGATAGTTCCTACCCGTCCAATCTCTTGCAAACGGGTATCGGCACGGAATTGCAACCGGAGATCCTAGCATCGGTCCAATTTCTTGCAAACCGATACTTCGAAAATCCGACTCCAACCCAATTCGGATTTCTAGGGCTTCCTATCGAATTGGGATCCAATCTCTTGCAAATCCCAATTGATGTGAATACCTAGCTATCCGTAGTAGTTCGATCCCAATCTAATCCCTAATAACAATCCTAGCTCAATTTCTACCGGTTCAACACAAATACGAAATTGGGCTTGTAGGGTTCATCCCCACGCCCCAAGACGTGGAGACTACTCACTAATCATAGCAATAGCACAATAATTGGCAAAGAAATAGACAATGGAATTCATCACAACAATGATATAAACAATAAAAAATAGAGTTTTTGTGGAAGAGAAGTGCAAACCAATGTAGATCTTCAATCAACCCAACAAAAATCCAAGTTTTTCTCTTCACCAATCACAATTAATAAAGCTAAAAAGTAGACTCAAAAAGCTGCAAAAAATCTGAGAGGAGGCTCCCAAAACTAGGGTAAAAACAGAGCTTAAATAGCCCCAAAAATCGTCTAAAAATCCTGACCAAAACGCCCCTGCACAGCCTGTTTTCCGCAAATTTCGCTACATGCAGCGCATCGCACTCGGCCGAGTGACAAAAGTCGCTCGGCCGAGTGAAAACCCTGTCAATTTCCAGTAAGTCGTGGGCTTCAGGGGTCTTCAGTTCGGGGGCGGCTCGGCCGAGTGAGTTGTCGTCACTCGGCCGATGGCTTCACTTCACTCGGGCGGACGGGATTTGCCACTCGGCCGAGTGGGTCTTCTGAAGCTCAGATGGCCGAAAAACAGTAACTTCGGTCTTTTTGAGAGCCTTCGTCTGGGCGCCACTCGGGCGGACGTGGTTTCGTCACTCGGCCGAGTGGGTCTTCTGTGCTCGGTCGAGTGCACAGGTAACTCGTGTCTGAATTGGTCGGCCGAGCAGTGTCTCGCTGGTCGGCCGAGTGGCTCCTCCACTCGGCCGAGTGGGACACAAAAAATGCCCAAACTGGTCGTTTTGGCCTCCTCGTCGCTCCGGCGACGTCCATTCTTCTTCCGCTCCTCTCCAACAGCAAAGTACCCCTCGGGGAGGTCGTCGGTGGCCGTCTAGATTACACGCATCTCGAGATCACTCCTAATCGCGCCAAATCACCTGAAATGCGACAAAAACAACAAATCGTGAAAAGCATCGCAATATCGTCGATATATCGTGAAAAACATGATTTGGGCGATCAAAATGGCATGCAAACATGCGGGAAAAGGGTGTAAAATAAGGAGTGATCAAAATCCCCCAAGCTTGCCTCTTACTCGTCCTCGAGGAAGATAAGTAAAAAGCGAACCCGGTGGATTCGGAAAACGAAAACGGCGAAAAACGAAAAAAAATGAAAAACGAAGAAGAATGAAAACCAAACGAAAATAAAGGAAGAAAGAAAGAAGAGGTAGGATGCTAGATCATTTTCTCAGGACGTGGGTTTCACTTACTCTTATGGCATGCACCGAGTGAGAAATACATGTCAAAGAATCTCATTTTGATATCATAGTAGAATAGTGCAAGTAGAAAATAGAAAACCCACGAACAACGGTATAATCATGAGAAACGGAATGATTTTAAAATTAACATCGCCTGAATCATCTAAAGCGGTATACAAGTCTCAGATCACACACTTTTCAATTGAACGCTTTCTATCTGGAGTATAAGAGTATCACATCATAGAATAGAGAGAATAGAAAAGTATGGGTTTCATGAAATGAATGCTAGGCTTAGATTTCTGGATTTCGTAAAGCTAGAAACAATCTCACCGAGTATAGAATATCACTTAGCCTAGGTTGTCGTGCTATGTCAAGTAGTCGCTCTCTCACACATCAATGGATCTCCTCCCCCAAGCTTATCTATAAGCGTGGTGGCACAAAAATATTTACATCCCCATTTTTATAAAGCTCCAAAGGCAAAGAAGAGAAAGAAGAAAGAAAGAAAATAAGCGAGATGGGATCTTTTATTGAGGATTTTTTTTTTTATATATCATATATACAATGATCCCAATTCAAAGAGAGATAATGATATACGAGAATGTTCTTCTCTCTTTTATTATATATATTTTTTTCTTTTTTTTTTTTGGAATAAGAGATTTGGAGCTAGGAATTAATAACGGGGGAAATGCCATAAAATAGAATCACTAAGGGGAGATTCACCAATGATTTTAAAAGTAGAGAAATGTTGTTCAAGATTTGTGGAGAAAGAAATAAATATAACTCTCGGCTCACTCTATAAGACATGCACGACAACTTCAGCAGGGTGATCTAATCTACTCAGTTTCGATCGCAAAAAAGCTAACTAATCCAGATATATCATAGCTAACAATCATTCAATCATCCGGAAGTGAAGTGTACAATTCATGCATATAGAAGTGATAAAGGAAAAGAAGTCAGTACTCCAGATATAGGCATTCAATGCGTGAATCTTGGTGTGTTTTCTGTGATAGCATACATATGAATATTCAGGCTCAGCTAATAATAAAATTTCATCCATTTTCATGAGGAAAAAGTGTGGGCTCCTATTTCTAAATGCAAGCGAGTCATAGCATATGATATCAGAAATGAAATCTAAGACACGACAAATATAGCATGCATATAGAATAAGCTAACTCCACGTAGACATCATCACAGAAAATTCATCTCTAGCATGAGATGAAAAATAAGGAAGAAGTAAAGATAAAAGGAAAATAGAACCATGCAATGCGGCACACAGGTAAGTAAGGAAAACGTGATGCATGGCGAAACAAAAGGAAAATAACGAAAAATGAGTGCAAAAGTGAAAAGCGGTGTGAAAAACTGAAAATAAAGGTGGCAAATCGAAAAAAAAAAGAACGTGAAAGCTCACTCCCCCAAGCTAAACGGCACAGTGTCCTCAATGTGCAAAGTGTGGCACATAGAGAGACAAGCAATGTGAGGGGCAAGTGAGGATGGATGCACGATGGGAAGAAAAAATATAAAAAAGGAAAAGTAAGAAATGAAAATATGATGCGGAAATGATGCATGCACAGCTAGGAGTGATACGAAAATAAATATGGCACCCAGAACTCTCCCTCTCTCCCAAAAAAGATATATATAGATGTGATCAAAAATGATAATCCCAAGTAGATATGATATGATATGCACAAATAGATATGATCAGAAATATAATCCCAAAATAAGTGAGGGGAGGGGGGTGGACAAAAGTGCATCAGGACCCAGCAGAGACGGGCAGCACAACGACAGGAATGGATCAAGGCATCAAGAGTGCCTAAGAAGGCGGTGCCGCGCCGTCTCCGTCCTGAGGCGGAGGTGGTGGTGGTGGTGGTGTAGGCTGCTGAGCTGGGGTGGGCGTGGGAGTGGAAGCAGGTCGAGCGTGTGTGGGTGTGTGTGTGGGAACCGGCGGGGTGGGTGGGGGTACGCGCGGGAGACGCTCTAAGATCTGCGTCAGGCAGTAGTGGATCTGAGGGATCAGGTCAAAGCGTCCAGACAGCGTAGAGACGGTGGAGGACAGGCTCCGAAGGTCTCCTCTAAGACCACTCACCGCCACCTCAAGAGCACGTATGCTCTGCAGTACGGTGTCGGGCGGGGGTGGTGCAGAGGGACGCACCGGTCTAGGCTGTGCAGGGCGAGGCTGGCGTACGCGTGTGGAGTATGTAACGGGCTCAGCAGGGAATGGGACAAAAGGGGCCGCGCCTGGAAAAGTGGGCCTGGCCTCGGTGTGAGGCCGGGACGCCGGCTGGCGAGGAGTGGAGGCAGCGGCAGCAAAGGAGGCGTGCAAAAGAGGTAACGAGGTGGCCAGAGAGGTCCGTGGCACAGACGTGTGGACAGACGCCACGACGCTCTCGGAGAATAAGGCGGCGGTGGAGACAGAGGAATCTCCCGCTGGGGCAGAAGTGTGCGGTCCAAAAGGTGTAACCCCAGCGGAGATCATGCTAACCATGGTCTCCACGACCGAAGTGAACGAGGGCTCTCCGCACTCGACTATGGTCGGCGGGCGCTCGGGGAGTGCGGAGCAAAGGGGCTCCACGGACAGAGGGCCTGAGGTGGCAGAGGGAGTGGTGGGGACAGCCTCGGAAGTGGTGACAGTGGTGGAGGTGGGCTCAGCAAAAGTACTCTCGACACAGGCAGAGGTAGGGACAGAAGTGTGAAGAGCAGTGGAAACGTCAGGAACAGGCTGAGAGGCCACAGGGTCGACGGGGTGGGCAGCAGGCTCGGCAGGGTGCGCAGCAGGGTCTGCGGGAGCAGCCTGGGCAGCGTGGGCAGCGGGGCCCTGCTCGGCCTCCTCGGCCTCGAGCACGTAGGCGGCGGGGATGAGGACATCCATCGCCGGAAGCCAGTCAACGTGGGCTGGTGCAATCAGAGTCCGAGCAGGGCTCGGGAGAATCATGTAATCGGCCCCATAGGGGCCGTGCAACCAGACCCAGTGACGCTCGCCGTGCGGACGCAGCATCTTCATCCGGGCCATAACGTCTATCGACAAGGAAGTGGGGCCCGGAACGCGTCGCAGGTCGTCGGGGAAATCCTCGCCGGTCATAAGAGCCAGCAGGGTAATCAGGCCGCCGCAGCATATCGGTGAGCGAGCGCCCACCGATACAATGATGCGGTCTAAGTACCATGCCGCGATATCGATCACGACGGCGGGGACAAGCTCGTCTCCATACCTAGATAGAGCTCTGGGACGTGTCATCGCATAGAGCATGTAAAGCTCTGGCGTAGACATCGTGCCCGGCTCATATCTGGCCAAAAAGGTAGTCGCCATGAGGCGCTGGGCAATGCGTAGGCAGGGATGTACGATGGCCGAGGCCTTGGCCCTACTAGGGTCAAAGGCGGCGTGGAGACCCGTGATACGTGCCCAGAAGGCACCGGCGTCGAAAGAGGGTGGAGGGATATGTGTGGGGCCATAACCGCGATCGGCTCCGGGGACTGCGGGCCAAGAGAAAAATGCTCTCATCATATCGAGAGTGACCTGGCACTCTCGATCCATGAACCGGAATGAGCATCCCTCATCGGTCCGGGCGATAGAACTCAAAACCTCAAGTGTCGGACGGGTAAAAGTATCCGCCGACACCTGGAAAAAATCTCGCCAGCCCACGTTGTCGTACAACGTGAGCATCCCCTCAAGTACCCCCAGGCGTCCTAGGTCAGCGAGGTGTGCGAACCTGGAGGGTACGATCGAGCGCTGGGAGATACGCTCGAAGACGGCGCGGTGTGCGTCGTCTCGGAACGTAATCCCGAGCGGCCCGACCAGTGGAGCCGGTGGTGGTGGCTGTGGATCGGCGGGGAGAGGCTGTGCGGGCTGTGGGTGCGCTGCAGGCTGTGCGGGGTGTGCGGGGCCTGCAGGCGGTGCGGGGTGTGCGGGGGACGGTGGAGGAGAGTCCTCCAACTCGTGGGAGGGGCCGGCATCATCCGACCGCTTCCGCTTGGCGGAAGCTCTCTTCGACCGCGGCCGTGTCCGGGGCGGCATATCTGCCCCGAGCGCGCGCCGAAAAAGTGAAAAGTGCGGCGTGTGCACAAGAGTGGAAAGAGTTTACCCAAACACGCCGCGAGTGCTAAGTAGTGGAAGCGTGCGAAGTCCGCGCCTCCACGAAGTCCTGAGCAGCCCGTAGAAACTCCCCTGAGCTCCCCTAAGCTCCAAAAAGCAACCTGCGCATGGAAAAGCGATATCAGCGAGTAATAATCAAAATGTATGGAGCAATAGAGGTATAACAGATAGATATAGGAATTGATTTGGGTTAGGGGGGCGTTTAGCACATGGATCCTCAAAATATACACGAGGAGAGGAGAAAACGGTGAAAATAAGCGAACCGGAGGTGATCGGAGGCGGGGCGGCCGGCGGCGACTCGGGCGGAGTCCGGCGACGGGCGGCCGGCGACGGCAGGCCGAGCGGCGGCGCGCGCGGGCGAGTGGGCGAGCGGCGAGGCGAGATCGGGCGAGGGAGCTGAGGGGGCGCGGGCGAAGGGGTTTTTTTTGTTTTCGAAAACCGTGCCCCCCCTCGGTTTTATATAAAAAAGTTACGACTCGGCCGAGTGACTTTACTCACTCGGCCGAGCGAGGCAATTAAAAATTTCTCCCCGATGTCGCTTCGGCCGAGTGGCTTTGCCAGCCTCGGCCGAGTGGAGTAAGTCCATTCGGCCGAGTGACTCAAGCTACTCGGCATGACTCGCCCTAGGAGGGTATCCGTTTTACTCGGCCGAGTGAATATATGTACTCGGCCGAGTAGCAGTTCTTATGAAATGAGGAAAATAGACAGAGAGTTGGGTACAGCAGACTTCCCTCGTTCGTGAGCGGCTCGGCCGGACGAACTTCTTGACTCGGCCGAGTGATTAGTATACTCGGCCGAGTGAGCCTTAATTTCTGCTGTTTATCTTCGTTTGGACTCTAAACTCCGTCTTTCTTCCTCCAGTCGATTTCATGCTCCTCCTAAGCGTCGAACGCCTTCTTGGGGCGCTCCTCATCGTCTCGTTCATCCTCCTCATGATGATCTACCTATCTTCTCTCCTGTCAAGAAAAATAGGACCCGTTATCACAAAATTTTTGGTCGGGTGACTCAAAATACTAAAAATTTCTAAAACGAAAATAAAGAAAAACGAATGAAAATAAAGCAAAAACCGTCGGGTTGCCTCCCGACAAGCGCTCGTTTTAGGTCGTGAGCTTGACCCCCTATAATTTTCAATCAATGCGGGATGTTTGGTGCACATGAGATGCACCCGTCAAACTTTCCGGGGAGCGCGCTTGGATTCGGACGTGGCGGCGTAGCGGTCTCCCTCGGAGGTCTCCTATCTCGAATAGTGTTGGGGGGAGGCTCCCCCAAGCTAGCATTTGCCCCGGTCAACGGCTTAGCCGGCGATGCCGATTTCCGTACCGGCGGAGCTTTCTTTGGAGACTTTGATTTCGAGAGCTTGCAGAGCTCTCGAATCCTTGCGACATCAGCGTCGCCTTCATCTTCATCAGTGGAGAAGTCTGGGGAATCATCATTATTGTCCTCATGGCCTAAATCCGGGCTTTCATCCAATTCTTCATCAAAAAGGGCACCAATTGAGTGAGGAATCGCCTCCTCTATCACCTCATCAAGGAGGTCCATATAATCGAGCTCCTCATGGTAAGGCATGTGCTTCATTGCCTTGGGAATGTGGAGTTCCACCTCGATGTTTCCGACGTTTAAGGTTAAGGTACCTTCACGCACGTCGACGATGACTCCGGCGGTGGCGAGGAATGGGCGCCCAAGTATCAATGAGGTGTCTCCCTCCTCCTTAATGTCCATGATGACGAAGTCACATGGCAAGCATATTCCTCCCGGGACTTGAAGTGGGATGTCTTCGGTGATCCCCACCGGCCTTGTTATCCGTCCATCGGCTAATTGAATGCGCATGTCGGTGGGTTTCAACGTTGTCCCGGTGTTAAGCTTTAAGAACATGGAGAGGGGCATGAGACTCACACTAGCCCCAAGATCTACCAACGCCTTTTGAAGAGGCACACCGCCCAAAGTGCAAGGAATCCGAAAACTCCCCGGATCTTTGAATTTTGCCGGCTCCTTTTCTCTCTTGGTGAACCAAGAGCCCTCCTCGGCTAGCATGATCTTCTCCTTCCTCTTTCTCCCCGAAATCAAGTCCTTCAAGAATTTGGCATATGTGGGGATCTCGATGATGGCGTCAAGGAAGGGAATATTTAGGCTAACTCCTCTTAGATACTCGAGGAATTTCGCTAGCCTTTTCTCCATTTTCGCTTTCGCTAGTCTTTGGGGGAATGGGACCGGTGGCATGAAGCGCCTCTCCTCTATTAATAGCTCCGCCCTAGATTTCTCCTTGTCTTGTGGCTCCTTCTCCTTATCGACCTTAACTACCGGCTCAACCGGCTCCAAGCTTTCCTCCACGGCCTCCTCAATAGGAATCATGGCGGGGGTGGTGTCCTTCCCGCCTCTAGTTGTGACGGCAACTACGGCGTTGATGTGGCCCGTGTTGCCCCGTGGGTTTTGCTCCGGTTGCGCCGGCAATCTTTGAGTGTTCCGGTTGAGCACCGCTAATTGTTCCGAAATTTGAGCCACTACGGTATTGAGAGAATCTTGTCCCGCCTTCAAAGTAGCATTCACCTTGTTTTGCTCGACCATGAACGCCTCCACTCTAGTTTCGAAATCGGATCTTTGTGGAGCTTGTGGAGGGTTTTGGTTTTGATTCCTCCACCCTTGGTTGTATCCGGGAGGCCTATAAGGTGGGACTTGTTGCTTTGGTTGGAAGTTTTGTTGTGGAGGCCCCCTCGGCGGATAGTATTGTTGTTGGGGTGGTGGTGGTCGAGCTTGATTAGGCGGTTGTTGTGGCGGGTTCAAAGCTCCTTCATTGTTGGCGTAGGAGAATCCCGGGTGATTTCTTGCGGCCGGATTAGACCAATACCCTTGGTTCCCCGCAACATATTGCACTTGCTCCAAGGATCCTTCTCCTTGCTCTCCTCCCGAATACATGGCTTGAGATTGGTCTTGCCAATCACTCATTTGGCTTGCCGGCGTGGAGGTGGAAGGGCTTCCTTGAGGCTCCGTTATGAATTTCTCCAATCTCTCCACCACCTTGTGGAGAGAATCGAATTTGCTCGTAAGCTCCGCTACGGCCTTTGCCTCGTAGATGCTAGTCGGCTTTAAGGAGGACGTAGAGTGTCCTCGCTCATCGCCCCATTGTTGGTTATTAGAGGCCATCTCCTCAATTAGGGCCGTAGCTTCCTCGGGAGTCTTTGACAAGATTGCACCATTCGCCGCGGCATCAATAATTTGTTTGGTCCCCGGTTGGAGACCGTTGTAGAAGCTGTGCACTAACTCCCAATCTTCTATACTGTGGTGCGGGCACTGGTGCTGCAAATCCTTAAATCGCTCCCAAGCTTCATAGAGCGTCTCGTGTGGTCCTTGCTTGAAGGACATGAGAGCGCTCCGGATCTTCACCGTCTTGGATGGTGGATAGAATTTATCAATGAATGCATCCGCCAACCCGTCCCAAGAGGTGAAAACTCCGTCAGCTTGCGTCCTCAGCCAATAGAGTGCTTTGTCCTTTAGCGTGAAGGGGAAGAGGCGCAGTCTGATGGCATCAATCGGGACCCCCGGCATTTGGAAAGTGGCGCACTTCGACAAGAAAGATTGGATGTGGTAGTGGGGGTTCTCGTGAGCGTTCCCATGAAAGGGGTCTTGTTGCATCAAAACCACCAACCCCGTCTTTAGCTCGAAGTTCTTGTCGGCCGCCAACTCCGGCACGGCGATGGATGACGTAGTAGAAGAGGTTTTAGGCCGAAGCCTATCGCGAATAGATATTATTCTCGCCATTCTCGCCGCCAATTCTTCAGGAGTTTCCCGGTTGGTCATAAACCCCCCTTCCGGATATTGTCTCCTTTCCGCTCTGAGTCTCCGCGCGGTACGTTCGATCTCGGGATCGAATAATAGGGCTTCGGGATCCGCCGTAGATCTCGTGTACATGCACAGTGAAAGCAGAGTTTCAAAGAGATGATTAGTACCGTGGAAGGGTTAGGTAGAAATAGCAAAGGAAATAATAATGGTAAAAGAAATAAAATAAAAAGAAAATAAAAGAAAGAAATAGCTAGGTGAAAAAAGAATCAAACGCAATCGCCTCCCCGGCAACGGCGCCAAAAACTTGGTCGCGCCCCGGCGTACACGTCCCGGGACGACGGTTGTAGTTTTACCGCAAGCGCACGGTATAGCGGCGAGCGGGTTTCGAACACAGGGAGGACGAATGACCGTGCTTGCTCCTAATCAACCTGGCTATTTAGAGGGATAATTGCCTTGGGCGATCCTGTCACAATCGTCAGACAAAAGTGCGAAATATCAAATCAAATAGAGAACGCCTAGGGAATGGGGAATCCCCACTACTCACCGTATTTCACAATTGTGGTTCGCCGGTATCGAAATCGCTAGGATGAGAATTTGGATGAACTAGTTGCAACTAAATGTGAAACCAAGCTCACGCTCTCGCGCTGTTGCCGGTCTATAGCTATCCTAGGTTTGGGTCCAATCTCTTGC
Source organism: Scilla litardierei (assembly GCA_030789695.1). Taxonomy (NCBI): domain Eukaryota; kingdom Viridiplantae; phylum Streptophyta; class Magnoliopsida; order Asparagales; family Asparagaceae; genus Scilla; species Scilla litardierei. Next base: position 33,289,867 of record CM061131.1, on the reverse strand, counting down.
AAACCCTAGCCTAGGGAAGCTAGCATTGGGATCAACATCATCGTCCAATTGCGCACCGAGTCCAATCTCTTGCAAACTCGGTCCACAATCTAAATTAGGATAGTTCCTACCCGTCCAATCTCTTGCAAACGGGTATCGGCGCGGAATTGCAACCGGAGATCCTAGCATCGGTCCAATTTCTTGCAAACCGATACTTCGAAAATCCGACTCCAACCCAATTCGGATTTCTAGGGCTTCCTATCGAATTGGGATCCAATCTCTTGCAAATCCCAATTGATGTGAATACCTAGCTATCCGTAGTAGTTCGATCCCAATCTAATCCCTAATAACAATCCTAGCTCAATTTCTACCGGTTCAACACAAATACGAAATTGGGCTTGTAGGGTTCATCCCCACGCCCCAAGACGTGGAGACTACTCACTAATCATAGCAATAGCACAATAATTGGCAAAGAAATAGACAATGGAATTCATCACAACAATGATATAAACAATAAAAAATAGAGTTTTTGTGGAAGAGAAGTGCAAACCAATGTAGATCTTCAATCAACCCAACAAAAATCCAAGTTTTTCTCTTCACCAATCACAATTAATAAAGCTAAAAAGTAGACTCAAAAAGCTGCAAAAAATCTGAGAGGAGGCTCCCAAAACTAGGGTAAAAACAGAGCTTAAATAGCCCCAAAAATCGTCTAAAAATCCTGACCAAAACGCCCCTGCACAGCCTGTTTTCCGCAAATTTCGCTTCAGGCAGCGCATCGCACTCGGCCGAGTGACAAAAGTCGCTCGGCCGAGTGAAAACCCTGTCAATTTCCAGTAAGTCGTGGGCTTCAGGGGTCTTCAGTTCGGGGGCGGCTCGGCCGAGTGAGTTGTCGTCACTCGGCCGATGGCTTCACTTCACTCGGGCGGACGGGATTTGCCACTCGGCCGAGTGGGTCTTCTGAAGCTCAGATGGCCGAAAAACAGTAACTTCGGTCTTTTTGAGAGCCTTCGTCTGGGCGCCACTCGGGCGGACGTGGTTTCGTCACTCGGCCGAGTGGGTCTTCTGTGCTCGGCCGAGTGCACAGGTAACTCGTGTCTGAATTGGTCGGCCGAGCAGTGTCTCGCTGGTCGGCCGAGTGGCTCCTCCACTCGGCCGAGTGGGACACAAAAAATGCCCAAACTGGTCGTTTTGGCCTCCTCGTCGCTCCGGCGACGTCCATTCTTCTTCCGCTCCTCTCCAACAGCAAAATACCCCTCGGGGAGGTCGTCGGTGGCCGTCTAGATTACACGCATCTCGAGATCACTCCTAATCGCGCCAAATCACCTGAAATGCGACAAAAACAACAAATCGTGAAAAGCATCGCAATATCATCATGCATCACAGTCGACTGTAGAAGGCTCGACAAGCGACTGGAATCACCCAGTCGACTGTAAAACCTTCATCAGGCGACTGTTGGAGAGCCAGAGACTCTAAATGAGTCTTTGGGCTAGATGAACGTATAGGGTTGGATTCTATGATAATCCTAAGGCTCACTAAGATGGTGAAATGCATATGCATGAGAGTAAGACCATCTATCAAGGTATTACAATAATCCTAGACTCAAAAAGAGAAATTCAAGTAATTGAAATTACATGGATTACATATTGCATCTCCTAGAGTCTAAGTCTTCAAGCTTTTGATACCTTGATGCTCCCCATCATCTCCAAACTTTGGCACTCCTTGATGAGCTTTCCTTCATCAAGCTCCAAGCTTTGGCAATGCTCCTCTAGATGTCCATCCATCATCATGCTCCACGTTTTGGCTTCATTAGATGATCTTCATGACTTCATCCAAGCTTGAGCACCCCATCACTCTTGGAGGTCTTTAAGATATCCCTCGTAATATCCTCCAAGCATTATGCTTTGTCTTATCAACATATAATCATTAAAATAAACTGAAACTAAAACATACGATTGATTAGCACACTAACATAATGTATGATCATCATCAAAACAACGTTAGTCTTGAAACCAAGAACTAACAATCTCCCCCTTTTTGATGATGATAATCCATTATATCAAAATATAATAAACATTGAAATAAACAATGTGTGCTAACAAACTCCCTCAATCAATATGCAAATGTGCACAAAATATACACATATAAAGCACAGAACATATTGATGGTTGTTATGCAAAAACACACCAATTGATAATAATGTATAAACAAGCATAATGTATATTTTTACATAACCTATTTCTCTCCCACATTGACCTATTTCTCTCCCCCATTGGCATATCAAAAAGATGGGTAATAGCCAAATAGGAAAACCAAGGGCAAGAGAAATAACCATCACATTTGCACAAACATAATGTGAATGAAATACAATGTGCCATATGAATGAAAAAATATTGCTAGCAAGAGAAAATTCCATACTCCCCCATAATCATACAAAACATGCAAACATGGGAGTAATAGACACACTCACAAAAATGTGGTACAAAATGTAAACGTACAAGCATGGTACCCAAGCAATGAATAACAATATGAGTGAGCTAGCAAGTTGAAAACCAAACAAAAGTAGAGTTTGGTTTCCGTATGTAGTCATATGAAAATATAACATGATGAACATGTGATTCTATATACACATTCCTATCAAGCCTAGAAACATTCTTAGGAATCCACAAAGAAAGTGATTTGGGATTCTTAAGAAGAGGTTTGGTTAAGGCATGAGTAGGAGGTGAGGGTGCACGCTTATGAGGTGGAACATAAACATTGGCATGTCCCGTGTGTGAAACATGAGATCTATCATTAGATGCATTCACACAAGCAATTCTACCATGCATAGGAACATGAGAAGCATGCAAAGATTTATCATCAACTTTAGCATGCAAGCAATAATAAGATTTCCTATGAGTAGAAACATCATGCATAGCATTCAAAGAAGAAGCATTCATATCAACATGTTTTTGAATATGCTTCTTAATATATGCAAGACCGTAATAAAAAATGCATGATTTCTCTTTGGCTTAGAAATAATAGTAGATTTTAGACCAAAAGAGTTGGATGTGACTTTCTCATTAGAATGCTCCCCCATAAAATTTATTTGGGTGCTTCTAAGAGAAGAGCTTGGTTTGTTCACCTTCAATGAAGAGGATCCCAAAACCGTGTCCTTACTCAATTTGAAATTTTCAATTTGAGTAGACAATAGCTCATTTCTTCAAAAGTGAAGAAATGTTGTCATCCCTCTTGGATAGACATGAGATAAGCTCACAACATTTTGACTTGAGAGCCAATGTCTCATCTCTCAAAATGTTGTAATCACACTCCGAGTGCATCTTCTCCATTTGGAGTTTAAGAGAAGCATTCTCATCTCTCAAGGCACTCAATTTAGAAAGAAGAGTATCTTTCTCTGTATGTAAAGAATTAAGTTCAACATTATGCGATGCATACAGACTCTCTTTCACAGATTTGTGAAAATCACGATCAAACTCAATATGAGCTTTAAGAGAGTCATTCTCTTTGCTCAACATGCACACATGAGAATCAAGAGCACTTTTCTTGATTCAATGCAATGGTTTGTGTATCATCACGATGTTTGGATGATAAAGAAGTGTGTGTGAGTGTGAGCATCTTTCTCAAGCTTGTTATTATTCGCATTGAGAGAGTTCATAAACAACGCATTATCATTTTCAATAAAATTAGCGCATTGAATGAGAGAGTTACGAGATACCTCATTACCACCGATGCTCTCATTATCGCCAGATTCCTCTCCACCATAATTTTCATCAAGATAATTCCATATCTTCTTGGCCGTCTTGAAACCACTTACTTTCTTAGCAATATTCGGAGAGAGAGCATTGAGCAATGAATTCCAAACTCGAGCATCCGAGGTAATATGCCCTGACTCCTCATGCACATCAAGCCAGTGGAAAATGTTCTTCCTCCATTTTGAGAAGTGTTTGCCTTTGAAGACGGGAGGAAGGGAGAGGGGTTGTTGAGACTTAGAAGTCATGCTTGCAAAAGCCACCAAACCACAGCTTTGATACTAAATGTAAGGGACCCTGCGGGGCTACACACACTAGAGAGGGTTGAATAGTGTAATGGCAAGCAAAGTGCTTAATTAAAAGTTACTAAAATTAAAGAAAAATAAGCATCGGAAATTAAACAGAGTGCTCAACAACAACAATTGCAAACACAAGGATTTTACCCTGGTTCCTCAAAAGTTGGGTACGTCCAGCCACACCAATATTCACTATACTCCCACAAAGAGAAGTGAATACAATCTCACACAGAGATACCTCATACAGAGGATTTAGGATTCCCACAAAGAGATATCCTTACTCTCACACAGAGAGACCTCACACAGAGGATTTGTTCTTTCACACAGAAAGAACCAAACTCTCACACAGAGAGACCTCACACAGAGGATTTAGGATTCCCACAAAGAGATATCCAAACTCTCACAAAGAGAGTAACTCTCACAAAGAGAGTAACTCCCACAAAGAGAGTATCTAATTCCCACAAAGAGAATTAGGGGTAACACAAAGGTGGAATGAAATAACACTTACCTATGCCTTGATATGATCTTACCAATGTGAAGAAGAAGGCATACAAGTGAAACTCAAGTGCTTGAGATGAGACTTTGATTGCACTTGATGATCTTTCTCTCTTCTAGGAATGAATCCTAACACTTCTCACTTGAGTGTATGAAATGAAGAGAAGAAAGATCTTCTCAAAGAAAGGAATGAGAATTAGATCCCTTGGAGAATTTTCCTATAAGCTAGCTTCAATGCATGAAGAGAAATATGCTCATGAGAGGGACATGTGAGAGATTAGGAGTGGCTATTGATTCTCTAATATATTCAATAGTAACCAAGAGTTCTAAATGAGCTAAGCCAACTCCTATATATAGGAAGCCAAGAAGAGCCCATAAAACCAGCCAAAAACCCAAAGGAAAGAAATCTGCAACGGCTAGATTTTGGCAGTTTACGGCACAGACAGTCGACTGATGAACAAAGGACAGTCGACTGTTCAACGGCTAGAAAAATCCCAACGGCTATAATCTGAGCCATGACAGTCGACTGTAGAAGACTACACAGGCGACTGAAAAACAGACAGTCGACTGTATATCCTTCATCAGGCGACTGCTGCAGTGGATGGAGAAAAACAGATAGTTGCACCATTCTCCCAGTATGCATACAGGCGACTGATGACCAGAGTACAGTCAACTGTAAAATAGACGGCGACTGTATTACCTTCATCAGTCGAATGCTGCAGTGGATGGAGAAAAACAGAGAGAGAGAGAGAGAGAGAGAGAGAGAGAGAGAGAGAGAGAGAGAGAGAGAGAGAGAGAGAGAGAGATGCATTTTTCGCACTTACGCCTTTCAGACGACTGATGGCCATTTCACATGCGACTGTAAAAACAACAACAGGCGACTGTCATGCAAATTGGGATGAAACCCAGAAAATGCAAGAAGCACACAGTCGACTGTCGACCAATTCACAGGCGACTGTAGAAACACAGGCGACTGTAAATTGAACATCAGTCGACTGATGCAAAAAGCTCAAGAAGAGTCAATAGAAATGTTTACTTGAGCTATGCATCACAATCGACTGTAGAAGGCTCGACAAGCGACTGGAATCACCCAGTCGACTGTAAAACCTTCATCAGGTGACTGTTGGAGAGCCAGAGACTCCAAATGAGTCTTTGGGCTAGATGAACATATAGGGTTGGATTCTATGATAATCCTAAGGCTCACTAAGATGGTGAAATGCATATGCATGAGAGTAAGACCATCTATCAAGGCATTACAATAATCCTAAACTCAAAAAGAGAAATTCAAGTAATTGAAATTACATGGATTACATATTGCATCTCCTATAGTCTAAGTCTTCAAGCTTTTGATACCTTGATGCTCCCCATCATCTCCAAACTTTGGCACTCCTTGATGAGCTTCCCTTCATCAAGCTCCAAGCTTTGGCAATGCTCCTCTAGATGTCCATCCATCATCATGCTCCAAGCATTGGCTTCATTAGATGATCTTCATGACTTCTTCCAAGATTGAGCACTCCATCACTCTTGGAGGTCTTTAAGATATCCCTTGTAATATCCTCCAAGCATTATGCTTTGTCTCATCAACATATAATCATTAAGATAAACTGAGACTAAAACATAAGATTGATTAGCACACTAATATAATGTAATGATCATCATCAAAACAACGTTAGTCTTGAAACCAAGAACTAACAATGGACTGTCTGATGATCTTTATGATTATTACAGTTCTTACAAAACAACTAAAGAAGTTTGGGAGGCTCTTCAGAAGAAATACGACACCGAGGAAGCTGGGTCAAAAAAGTATGTAGTCAGTCGCTATCTGAAATTTCAAATGACAGACGATAAATCTGTGGAGGTTCAATCTCACGAGCTACAGAAAATAGCTCATGAGATTGTTTCTGAAGGTATGTCTCTGGATGAACAATTGCAAATTGATGTTTTGATAGACTAATTGCCCCTAGTTGGAAGGATTTTAAGAGTACCCTTAGACACAAAACTAAGGAATTTTCTTTAGAAAGTTTGATAACTCGTCTTCGAATTGAGGAGGAAGCTCGTAAACAAGATAAAAATGATGAAATTAAAACTGTTTCAAACAGTAGGAAATCTGCTTCTGTTATTCTGAAACCTAAAGGAAAACCTATAAAGAATCAGAATCAGAATCACAATCGTAATCGCTATAACTAGACTAAGAAAGGTTCTCAGATTCAAAAAGGACCGAAACCCCCTTCAAGAAATGATACGGTATAGTTTGTATGCTACAACTGTAACAAGCCTGGCCATTTAGCTCTGAACTATCGGAATAAGCAACCTCCTGCTCCGTAGGCAAATCTCACCGAAGAGGAACTGGTTGCAATGATTTCTGGAGTCAATGTAATCGGAGGATCCGAAGGGTGGTGGATAGACACTGGTGCTTCATGCCATGTCTTCTTTGATCATAGTCTATTTAAGTCATATTCTGAAACTAAGGACAAGAAAGTGTTGTTGGGAGATTCCCACTCCACTATTGTAGCTGGTATTGGCGATGTGGAAATAAAGTTTACCTCTGGAAAGATTATCACTCTCAAAGAAGTTCTACATACTCCAGAGATGAGGAAGAATCTAGTTTCGGGCTATCTTCTCAACAAGGCTGGGTTCACTCAAACTATTGGGGCTGATTCGTATACAATTTCTAAAAACAATGTATTTGTTAGGAAAGAGTATGCCACTGACGGAATTTTTAAATTGAATGTTGATGCTAATAAAGTTTCATCTTCTGCTTATATGCTGTGTTCTTTTAATATTTGGCATGCTAGACTTTGTCATGTTAACAAACGCATTATTAACAATATGAGCAACTTAGGACTTATTCCAAAAATGTCTTTAGATGATTTTAATAAATGTGAATTCTGTAGTCAAGCCAAAATCACCAAAACCCCACATAAATCAGTAGTTAGAGAATCTGAACCTCTTGATTTAATTCACTCTGATATATGTGAATTGATGGTGTTTTGACTAGGAAAAGTAAACGTTATTTTATCACAAGGAAAAGTAAACGTTATTTTATCACATTTATTGATAATTGCTCTGATTATACTTTTGGTTATCTCATGAAAAATAAAAGTGATGCTTTTGATATGTTTAAATTATTTGTGACTGAAATTGAAAATCAATGTAATAAGAAGATAAAGAGATTACAAACCGACAGAGAAACTGAATACGTCTCTGATATCTTTATTGATTTTTATAATTCTCATGGCATAATTCATGAGAAAACTACTCCGTATTCACCTGAAATGAATGCTAAAGCTAAAAGAAAAAATAGAACTTTTGCCGAATCTGTAGTTGCTATTTTACTTAACTCTGGTGCTGCTTCTCATTGGTGGGGAGAAATTTTATTGACTGTTTGATATGTGCTTAATAGAGTTCCTAAGTCTAAAAGCAAGATTTCTCCGTATGAAGTTTTTAAGAATAAAAACCCTAATCTGTCATACTTTAAGACTTGGGGTTGTTTAGCCTATGTTAGGATTCCTGATCCCAAGAGGAAGAAACTTGCTAGTAGGGCATATGAATGTGTTTTTATTGGTTATGATATAAATAGCAAAGCATATAGATTCTATGATCATGTTGTTATTGAATCTAATGATGCCGACATTTATGAAGATAGATATCCTTTTAAGTTGAAGAATAGTGGGGGCTCAAGTTCTAGTAATTTTCCTATCACTAGTATTCATGCATTTGATACGATATTAGAAATTGTACCTAGGCGGAGTTAACGTGCTAGATTATCAAAAGATTTTGGTTCTGATTTCTATACATATACCTTAGAAGTAGATCCTAGCACTATTAAAGAGGCCTTGTCCTATGTAGATGCCAACTTGTGGCCAGATGCTATAAATGATGAGATGGACTCTCTTGAGTCAAATAGAACTTGGCACCTAGTAGATCTACCTCCTGGTTGTAAATCAATAGGATGTAAGTGGATACTTAAGAAGAAGTTGAAACCTGATGGAACTATTGATAACTATAAAGCTCGTCTGGTTGCCAAATGATTTAGACAACGAGAAAATACAGATTTTTTTGATACTTTTTCACCTGTGTCTAGAATTACATCCATACGTGTGCTTTTGGCTCTTGCTGCTATACATAATTTAGTTATGCACCAAATGGATGTTAAAACAGCTTTATTAAATGGTGAATTAGAAGAAGAAATCTACACATACTAGTGTGAAAAGATGCAAAATATGGACACATCAAAATCTCCCAAGCTTACCTCTTACTCGTCCTCAAGGAAGACGAATACTAGGCTCACAGAGCGATAAATGAAAAAATAGAAGAGATAGGAGATGGAGAGGGGTGCTAAAATGTTTAGTCAGATCTCAAGCCCAAGCGACATATCATAATGCTTCGAATAACAAAACACATGCTAATAGTATTTTCAAGTCTTACTAATCATATGGCTTGCATGCAATAAAGGCAAAGGTAGGGATCCTCTAAAATCATGCCGTCAACTCATATCAACATCATGCAATCCATAGAGTCTAGTATGAAAAGAGTTGGCAACACACTTTTCATTTAATAGATATAAGTGAAGCACAAAGAGATCACACCAACATGCAATAGAGAATGGAAAGAGGTCATGGCATCCAAATATTCATTTCAAGTCATGAAAAATCTCCGAAGCTAAAATACTTATTAAAGTTTAAGTATTATCGAATCTCCCCATTGTGCACCATCTCCACTCTAATGCCATACTCACTCATATAATCAAATGGTTCACCCCCAAGCTTAGCTTGAGGCGTCGCATATAGGAATAGGATGTGGAATTTTTGTCTTTTCCCAAGTATTTGTAGTAGCTTCTAATAAAGAGATATGAAACATTTTTTCTTTTCTTTTTTTTCTTTTTCTCTTTTTTTGATATTTTTGGATCTTTGGAATCTATCTTTTTCTTTTGGGATTTTTGGAAGGTAAGTGCGGTAAAAGTAGCTGTAAGGGGTGAAACCAAATGATATGTAGAGAATCATAAAGATATATGGAGAAGGAAGATAATATATCACTCGGTTCACTCATCAGATGTGCACAACAGTTCAATGGGATAATACTCTAACTAAACTCATAGCTAGCATGGATATTTTCATTCATCTCAACGAATAATGAAATCATGAGGTATAAAGCACAATAATATCAGGCATGCAAACAGAAGTGGATAAGATAGCAAACAGAAGTGGATAAGATAACAAACAGGTGTTCCAAATATTCTAATGATGCTTGAACCTTGGTGCATTACCCAACAAAGAACGTACTAGATACTATTTCATGCATTTGGTTTCAATTCATATCAGGCATTAAAACAGAAAGATCAGCAAGAGAATATGCAAGCATATAGATAGTAAGACTGAGATTACTCTAAATAGCATGTTAACAGATATAATCATCGTGAGTAGCTACTGAGGGCTATAAGAGATATCATCATTTAGAACAATTCTAGCAAAAGGGAAAAAAGGGGGCGAGAAAGTAAGAAAATGAAAACAAGCATGCAGACATGGCAAAAAATGGAAAACGTGATGCTGAATGTGAAAGAAAATAAAGGTGGAAGAATGGGTGGAAAATGAAAATAAAGAGGTGTAAAATGAAAGAAATTAATAGTAAAAGAAAGAAAAAAATAAAAATAAAAATAAAAGCGGTATCGCTCATCCTCCAAGCTAAACGCAGCAGTGTCCTCACTGCTGAGAACACGTTGGCATGCGGGAAATGCGGCTAGGGTGGGTGGGTGATAAGGAGATAGAAAGTGAATGGAAAATAAAACTGTGTAAATGAAAGAAAAAGTGATATGATGCAAGGATAAAGTGATGATGCAAATGCATGGAATGATGCATGGTGGGTCCTCCCCTAAGTTGTGTATGACTGCGGCCCCGAAAAAACAGATGGGCACAAAATAGGATGAGCGAGGGACATAGACAAAAAGTGATGGGGGACAACATCAAGCAGGGGCACCACCCTCTGTGGGTGGTGATGGGTCCCTCTGTTGTGGACCAGAAACTATGGCAGTGGGCTATGTCTGTACAAGTGTGTCGACAGGGAGATCAGAGGCAGTGGTGGGAGGGTCAGGCTCGACAACTGGATCGGCCTGTGGGTAAGCGAAAGAGGTAGCAGGCTCAGCTAAAAATGGGACAATGGCAGTCTCAACTAGTGTGGAAGTGTGTGTGTCGATGACTATAGTGCCCACTACCGTGGCTACCAACTCATGTGTAGAAGTGGCAGGCCCTGCAGAAACCTGAGAGTGTGGGGCACTGAGTGGTGCGACGGACGAGACAGGGGCTGGCCTGGGGGAGGGGCGTGAGCAAGGATCACGGGAGGTGGGCCCCATGTCCGCAGCAGGTCTATAATCGAAGCGAGGTCTGCCTCGACTCTCTGCTAATGGGTGGCGGTTGAGCGGGTAAAGTTGTTGAAATCTCGCTGAAGGAGAGAAGTCACGTCCTCCACCACTGTCAGACCAGCATCGGTGGTACAGGAGTCGAGGGGAAGATGGGAACTGTGAGACACCACTCTCGTAAAACGGCCCCGTGGAGCGGATCCATGGTGCCTAGGCTAAAAGGTCGGAGAGGGTGAACTTGCAGGGATCTCGGCGGAGGTAGTGTGTAGTGTAGTGTGGCCGAGATCCAGAGAAGCGGTGGAAGCAACATCAGCACCGACAGTAGAAGAAGGAGCTGTCGTCGACACAGACGTGCAGACAGAAGTCGAGACGCTCTCGGTGAGGATGGCTGCTGCTGGTATGGTGGGGGTGCCAGTGAATGGTGTAGGGGACCCTAAGGAGATAGGCAGAGAGGCTAGAAGGTTCCTAAGTAGTGGATGGGTGCTGGCTGGGTCCTGCTCTGGAAAGTGTAGAGCAGTCGGCTCGGGAGCAGACGGGACGTCTGTGCCCTCAGGGACAGGCACAGAGGAGACAATAGCAGGGGCCTCGGGGCAGAGGGTGGTGCCAATCCCTGTGGTCCCTACGGTGGTGGTAGCGACGGCGGTGGTACCAGAGGTGGAGACGGCTGTGCCTCCTGATGGCAGCGGGTGCGTAGGCTGGGCTGCCACAATAGTAGCCAGGTGGGGTCCTCATCCTCAGAAGAGCTGAGCACCCAGTCGTCAGCATCGATGTCGACGGGCGCTCGGGGGGCTCAAAGACGTGGAGGGCTGGGAGTGGGTGGACCCTATCGATTATCCAGCTCTGCTGGACTTGAGCTATGGTGGTGAGGTGAGGGGCGGATAGGACAAAGTGGGGTGAGTGATGGGTACCTAAAAGATAGGCCCAGTGACGCGCCCCATGTGGCCTGATGATGTGCATGTGCTCAAGCACACTCAAAGTCAAGCGCGTGGGGCCGAGGGGTCACTAGGCCATCAGGAAGATCCAGGCCCAGCATCCGTGCGAAGATAGTGAAAAATCCACCGCAGTAGATATCAATGGCGAAGCGGGTGTGGGCAGTCTGTAGGAGGGGGTAACACAGCCAGTGGGCTACGTCGAAAAGGACGAATGGGTGGAGAGAGCCGTCAGGGTGGTAGCGTAGCAGTCGGGTCATTCCCATGAGATGGGAAAGCTCGGGTAGGGACATGGTCCCGACTTCTGGCCGACAGAATATGTACGACCCGCTCCCGGAGGCCAGTTACTTATTTAATATTTGCGCAGGTTCTGCAGGTTACCAGTGAAATCAAAATAGCCACGATGCAGAGATGTACAAAAATACTCAAATAGTGTCCAATTATTACAATCCATGCTATACAAAATGTTCCAACAAGAATACATGAAAGAAAGAAAGTACATAAGTAAAAATAAAACTGAAAGCTGCGGTCTCATGGTCGAACTCTGGCTCTGCAACTCAGGAACATCTACCTCAACATGTACGTCGTCTGCGGTAAAAGCTGTGTACAAGCATGGGAAAGAACAGACTATGGAACTAACTACGTGCGTAAAGTAAAGGAACAGCAGTCATATATGCAAGTTCAATAAGTAAAGTATGAGAGCAACAATGATGACATGGCATATATGACATGGTAATAAAGCAGGTAAAGTAACAACAATAGTAACGTAAATAGGCATGTGGAGTAACAATAATAAAACAAACAGGTAGCAAGGTAGTAAAGCAGGCTAAGCATGTGAAGTAAAGTACTGGTGACTGTACAAGTGTAGTAGGTAAAGTGTGTGTAATGCGTAAAGTAGAGGTGATCGTGCAAGCTACACTAGAACTACGTGACTCAAGTCAGAGAGTATGATATGCAACCATTGAGTTCATCTCTTGCAAGGGACTGTTTTTCTGACGTAGGCAGACCTTGTAATTTTGCCACTCAGGCAGACCTTGTAATTTTGCCGACGCAGGCAGACCTTGTAATTTTGTCGACGTAGACATACCTTGTAATTTTACCGACACATGCATGCAAGTAGATGAACCCCGGATATAGCTCCCATACTCTCTCTACAATGAGTTACTCCAAACCCCAGTGATGTGTCATGTGAATTAGGTTCATGTTCCTTACAGGATGTTCCACGAGATGTTCCACAAGATGTTCCATAAGATATTCCACAAAATATTCCACAAGATCTTTCACAAGATATTCCACAAGATGTTTCACAAGATGTTCCACACATGACATTCCTTATGAGCATTCACTGAGTAATAAATGGCATGCAACAGGTGACGTGTTCATGAGCAATCGTTCAACGAGTGTATACAAAGTGTATGCGTAGTTTTTCAAGTGATAAGAATCGAAACATGGTAGACAAGTGTGAATGAGAGTTATAAGTTTACGTGCAATGAAAGGTGTTGAAGAAACTCATTTGAAGTTATTTAGAATCAATGGTTGTTCTGAGACTATTTATTGGCATCCTAAGTTCACGTTTGTACACTTGCTTTACTTCTAAAACTAGAATTAGAGTGACTTACTGTTATCGAGATTGTCGTAGTAAGACGAGATTGGAGCTAGAGCTTCCAAGGATGCTGCTGCACTAGAATCGACACCTGTAACACAAGAAACCATTAGTTACAGACTACACTACTTTCTATCTACTTATCTTGATCGTTTTGATTTTATAATCGATTTGAAACGTTGACGAAAGACGTTATAAATTTTTATATATGCTAGATATGATGAAAATGATTTTACTGGAGGAGGAAATATTTTTCTAAAGCTTATAGTAATTTTTATAATTTTCAAAAGCTTAAAAATCAATTTAAAACTAATTTTAATTAAGTAACATATTTATTCAATAATGTATTCTGGATGCAATCTGCATCGAAAAGTTGCAAGTGAGCTGTCAAAATGACTCTCGAATAGTATTACAACATATATTTTTCTCACGTATCAGTTAACGTGAAAATAACAAGTTACGGATGTTTAATTGAAAAAGACGTATTTAAGATTTAGGGTTAAAAATTAATTCTAGAAAAACTAAGCGTTAGATTGAGATGAAACTAGTGCCATTGGATCCAGAACACCATTTTTGATTTTCTGGGTCTAGTCTTGTATTTTTCTGATCTGTATATTATTTATTATCAATTTTAAACTAGTAAAGCCATATTATTTAATTAATAAGATACAAAAATACACGTATTTACGAGTTTATACATATTCGTTTATAAAGAATACGTTGCACTTACCCACGTTCTCCTCCGTGCATGCAGCGAAGGGTTTCCTCCGACGATCCGAGGAGGAGCAGTGGCGGGGCGTGGTGGCGGGTTGTCGGGGCGAGGTCATCGAACGGCGGCGAGGGTCAGGCGGCGGACGGCGGTAAGGAGAGGCAGCGACAGCAGAGGCATCGAGGCCACCGAGGGCTAGGGCAAAGCGCCTGTGCCGGGATGCTGAGGGAGCGGAGCTCATCATACGGCGGGAGGCACTGGAGCGGAGCCAGCCATGTCGGTGGGGGGTTTAGGTCGAGACAGTGGCTCGGTGGCGATTTACAGAGGCCGGAGTAGGGCGGGGCACGAAGAGGAGGCGGGCACGTGCGTGGAGTCTTCGTCGACGTCGGGGGAGAGCGACAATGGGCGTAGGGGAGCTGTGCGAAGGGAGAGGGTGGAGGATGGGTTCGATCGGAGGGGGACGGGGCTCCGTGGCAGTCGGAGAGAGAGCGGGGAGCAGCGGTCGACAGGGTTGAGTCCGAGGCTCGCCGGCGGTGGCGTGGCGATGCCGTACGAGGGCGAGCATGTGTTTTTGAACGAGGAAGGGGGAGAAGGAGATGGGTTACTTGAGTTGGAGTTGGAGGGGCCTCGGGTGTGAGCTAATGGAGGAGATGTGAGTGTTTGGGCCTTTGCATGAAGGAACGAGAGGCTGGGGAGAGAGACTAAAGAGGGGAGGGGTTTTTGTTTGCCTGGGTGTTTGTGAGAGAGAGAAGAGTAATTAGAGGGGGTTTAAATAATAATTGATAATTATTATTATAATAAGATATTTAATGTGTTAGTTGGGTGACTAAGACAATGTGTAAAATTTTAGGGCTAATGCTGACTAAGTGTAGAAAAAGGGGATCATCATTTCCTCGTGGGCTGCTTAGGATGGATGGGTATGTGATTAGATTAGGTAAGTAGGGGTGGTAATTAGAATAGTTAGAAAGGTAAAACGTAATTAGTAAAATACAGTTAAATAAAAATTACGATTTTGCCCATACTAGTAAACGTGTCCAAAAAATTACGAAAACACACCCACGGGTTCGTATTGTCACAAGGATCACGGGATATGAGTTTTAGGCCAAAACGTTTACGAAGCGGGTTTTTTGGTTCTCTATTGATTTGACTTTAGAAAATTACGAAATTAATATGGGGTGCCCTAAATGATCATAGAAGACTACTGTAAAAGTTTGAAAACATTTTGATGATGTTTGTATAGAAAATTAATTCATTAAGCCAAAACAGTAATAATTGAAAATGAATTTTTATCAAAATTGTTTAGAGGTATTTGATGAAACCCGAACTTATTAAAATGCTTCATAACTAGTCTGATACTTCAAAATATTTTTATGAGAAATTTTGAAATCACTTAAAAATTCTGACGAACCATTATAAAATAGTTTAAAAGAAATTTGAAAATAGGTTAAATGCGTAAATAGTTGTCTTAATGAAAACATGCCGTTACATTCTACCATCCTTAAAATAATTCCGTCCTTTGAATTTAAAGACATTTCTGATACAAATAATTGATGTTATGAAGAAGCTCAAGCAAATAAATGATGATAAATATCTAATAAATTAGGTTGTAAATAGCATGAAATATAATGTGATATCATAGCATCAAAAAACAAGAGATGGTGTTTATGAATACTTACTATTGACATCATCATAGCTTCCGTAACTAGTCAAAATAGGCTCAGCTAGAAGAAGGAAGACGAGTTCAAGAAAGACGAAGGAGTAGCAGTATCAGCTTGCACGTCTCGGTTTGGTTCGTCTCAATTTCTCTAGCACCATCCCCCAATACTTCTGAGCGTCCTTCGATTCGCTTTCGTTGTCGAACTCGAACTTCTGGTGATCGAAAAGTCAAACGCTACCCTCCTTAAAATAGACGTAGCTAGAGTTCAAGCGTACTAAAAATAGAAATATTCTAAGAAGGTCAATCGAAAGGTCATCAAGCTAAAGGAAGGGTGATAGTGATGAAGATCGATGGCGTTACATAATCATGATTCATGTCCTTGAGGTCCAGCGGACACGGCCAGGGAAGTGACTAAGCCAGGATTGCTTACCCCCAGCTAGCTAGGGTGATCCAACAAATTTAGCCAAGCACATTGACCGGATCATGGTCCATTGAAGGAAGCTTATCATTTATATGCGTGCCATCAACAAAAAGGCTTTTATTAACAACTAATTAATCCTATCAACTAGTTGAATCCTAAAAATTAAAAAATTTAGGTTATGTTAATGACTTTTTATTAAGGCTTTATCAATTATACGGTTTCATTTGTATCGAAGATAACTTGGATTATCAACGAAGGAGGTTATTAGCAAAAGTAACTCGAAAGAATGGAACACAAGTTCCTAGACAAGGGTTAAGAGTTCAAAGGAGAAGAAGATGATGAAGTGAATGAATGGTTTCCACCTATGGAAGGTCAATCTAGTAGAAGAGTGTATAATGATACACTGAGAGGATGGAACAAGAGTTCAAGGGTTCAAAGAAGTGAATGATAGCCAAAGAAGATGGGTAATAAGGGCACTTCATCTGTACGTCCCGTACAGGTGAAAACTCGAGGCGTTCTATACTCGAGAGTTCAATTTGAGTATTTTATATTGTACACCCTGATCTTGCTATATTGTTTACGAGGTAGTTAGCGCGGACCTGCACGGGCCACCAAAACTGTAACGACCCGCTCCCGGGGGCCCGTTACTTATTTGATATTTGCGCAGGTCCTACAGGTTACCAGTGAATTCAAAATAGCCACAATGCAGAGATGTACAAAAATACTCAAATAGTGTCCAATTATTACAATCCATGCTATACAAAATGTTCCAACAAGGATACATGAAAGAAAGAAAGTACATAAGTGAAAATAGAACTGAAAGCTGCGGTCTCATGGTTGAACTCTGGCTCTACAACTCAGGAACATCTACCTCAATATGTACGTCGTCTGCGGTGCCATGAAGATGGAACCGTAGGTAAGTCACAACAATTCTAGCAATAGTAGTAAAAGCTGTGTACAAGCATGGGAAAGAACAGACTATGGAAGTAACTACGTGTGTAAAGTAAAGGAACAACAGTCATATATGCAAGTGCAATAAGTAAAGTATGAGAGCAACAATGATGACATGGCATATATGACATGGTAATAAATCAGGTAAATTAACAACAATAGTAAAGTAAACAGGCATGTGGAGTAACAATAATAAAACAAACAGGTAGCAAGGTAGTAAAGCAGGCTAAGCATGTGAAGTAAAGTACTGGTGACTGCACATGTGTAGTAGGTAAAGTGCGTATAATGCGTAAAGTAGAGGTGATCGTGCAAGCTACACTAGAACTATGTGACTCAAGTCGGAGAGTATGATATGCAACCATTGAGTTCATCTCTTTCCAGGGACCGTTTTACCGACGCAGATAGACCTTGTAATTTTTTCACTCAGGCAGACCTTGTAATTTTTCTGACGCATGCAGACCTTGTAATTTTGATGACACAGGCAGACCTTGTAATTTTGTCGACGCAGGCACACCTTGTAATTTTACCGACACATGCATGCAAGTAGATGAACCCCCGGCCATAGCTCCCACACTCTCTCTACAATGAGTTACCCGAAACCCCAGTGATGTGTCATGTGAATTAGGTACATGTTCCTTACAGGATGTTCCACGAGATGTTCCAATAGATGTTTCACAAAATATTCCACAAGATCTTTCACAAGATATTCCACAAGATGTTTCATAAGATGTTCCACACATAACATTCCTTATGAGCATTCACTGAGTAATAAATGGCATGCAGCAGGTGACGTGTCCATGAGCAATCGTGCAACGAGTGTATACAAAGTGTATGCGTAGTTTTTCAAGTGATAAGAATCGAAACATGGTAGACAAGTGTGAATGAGAGTTATAAGTTTACGTGCAATGAAAGGTGTTGAAGAAACTCATTTGAAGTTATTT
Organism: Scilla litardierei; assembly: GCA_030789695.1. Taxonomy (NCBI): domain Eukaryota; kingdom Viridiplantae; phylum Streptophyta; class Magnoliopsida; order Asparagales; family Asparagaceae; genus Scilla; species Scilla litardierei. The sequence goes on along the minus strand of CM061131.1, from coordinate 33,271,788 downwards.
AGAATCAATGGTTGTTCTGAGACTATTTATTGGCATCCTAAGTTCATGTTTGTACACTTGCTTTACTTCTAAAACTAGAATTAGAGTGACTTACTGTTATCGAGATTGTCGTAGTAAGACGAGATTGGAGCTAGAGCTTCCAAGGATGCTGCTGCACTAGAATCGACACCTGCAACACAAGAAACCATTAGTTATAGACTACCCTATTTTCTATCTACTTATCTTGATCGTTTTGATTTTATAATCGATTTGAAACGTTGACAAAAGATGTTATAAATTTTTATATAGGCTAGATATGATGAAAATGATTTTACTGTAAGAGGAAATATTTTTCTAAAGCTTATAGTAATTTTAATAATTTTCAAAAGCTCAAAAATCAATTTAAAACTAATTATAATTAAGTAACGTATTAATTCAACAATGTATTCTGGATGCAATCTGCATCGAAAAGTTGCAAATGAGCTGTCAAAATGACCTTCTCGAATAGTATTACAACATTTATTTTTCTCACGTATTAGTTTACGTGAAAATAACAAGTTACAGATGTTTAATTGAAAAAACGTATTTAAGTTTTAGGGTTAAAAATTAATTCTGGAAAAACTAAGCGTCAGATTGAGATTAAACCAGCGACATTGGATCCAGAACGTCATTTCCGATTTTATCGGGCTAGTCTTGTATTTTTCTGATTTGTATATTATTTATTATCAATTTTAAACTAGTAAAGCCATATTATTTAATTAATAAAATACGCAAATACGCGTATTTACGAGTTTATACATATTTGTTTATAACGAATACGTTGCACTTACCCCGCGTTCTCCTCCGTGCATGCAGCGAAGGGTTTCCTCCGGCGATCCAAGGAGGAGCGGTGGAGACGCATGGTGGCGAGCTGTCGGGGCGAGGTCATCGGACAGCGGCGAGGGTCAGGCGGTAGACGGAGGTAAGGGGAGGTGGCGACAGTGGAGGTGGCGAGGCCATCAGGGGCTAGGGCGAAGCGTCTGTGGTGGGATGCTGAGGGAGCGGAGCTCGTCATACGGCGGGAGGCGCTCGAGCGGAGCCGGCCATGGCAATGGGGGTTTAGGTCGAGACAATGGTTCATTGGCAATTTGTAGAGGCCGGAGTAGGGCGGGGCATGAAGAGGAGATGTGCGAAGGGAGAGGGTGGAGGATGGCTTGGATCGGAGGGGGACGGGGCTCCGTGGCAGTCGGAGAGAGCACGGGGAGCAGCGGTCAACAGGGTTGAGTCAGAGGCTCACCGGCGGTGGTATGGCAATGACGTACGAGGGCGAGCATGGGTTTTTGAACGAGGAAATGGGAGAAGGAGATGGGTTACTTGAGTTAGAGCTGGAGGGGCCTCGGTGTGAGCTAATGGAGGAGATGTGAGTGTTTGGGCCTTTGCATGAAGGAACGTGAGGCTGGGGGAGAGAGACTGAAGAGGGGAGGGGTTTTTTTTTCCTGGGTGTTTGAGAGAGAGAGAAGAGTAATTAGAGGGGGTTTAAATAATAATTGATAATTATTATTATAATAATCTATTTAATGTGTTAATTGGGTGACTAAGACAATGTGTAGAATTTTAGGGCTAATGCTGACTAAGTGTAAAAAAAGGGGAACATCATTTCCTCGTGGGCTGCTTAGGATGGATGGGTAGGTGATTAGATTAGGTAAGTAGGGGTGGTAATTAGAATAGTTAGAAAGGTAAAATGTAATTAGTAAAATACAGTTAAATAAAAATTACGATTTTGCCCATACTTGTAAACGTGTCCGAAAAATTACGAAAACATACCCACGGGTTCATATTGTCACAAGGATGGCGAATACGAGATCCGTTTCAGGGTTCGAGCTATGTGAATATGAGTTTTAGGCCAAACTGTTTAGGAATCGGGTTGCGGGTTCTCTACTGACTTGACTTCAGAAAATTACGAAATTAATATGTGGTGCCCTAAATGATCATAGAAGACTACTGTAAAGTTTGAAAACGTTTTGATGATGTTTGTATAGAAAATTAATTCATTAAGCCAAAACAGTAATAATTGAAAATGAATTTTTATCAAAATTGTTTAGAGGTATTTGATGAAACCCGAACTTATTAAAATACTTCATAACTAGTCTGATACTTCAAAATATTTTTATGAGAAATTTTGAAATCACTTAAAACTTCTGACGAACCATTATAAAATAGTTTAAAAGAAATTTGAAAATAGGTTAAATGTGTAAATAGTTGTCTTGATGAAAACATGCCGTTACAGAATATGGTGGTGGCAAGGTGACGCTGGGCATAGCGAAGGCAAGGGTGCACAATGCACGATGCCTTCGCCTGACTGGGGCAATAGCGGTCCAGACCGGTGATGCGATGCTAGAATGCAGTGTCATCGAATGTGGCCAGCTCGTAGTTTGGGGAGAAGGCAATGCGGGGATCAGGGACGGCTAGGAAGTGAAAGTGAGCACGGATCTGGGCGTACGTGACCAGTATGTCAGGGTCCAGCAGCCTGAAGCTGATTCCATCACCCGTCGGTGTGCGGGCAATGGAACTCAACGCCTCTAGAGTGAGGCGAGTGTAGGTGGGAGTGTGGAAAGCAAGGAATCGGTCAAAACCGATGGTGCGGTAAAGCTAATGAACCCCCTGCAGGAGTTCTAGGCATCGAAGGGTAGGGAGGTAGATGAATTGTGTGGAAACGATCCTCCACTGCGACAGCGCGACGAAGCGGTCGCGGTGCGCATCGTCCCAAAAGGTGATGCCGAATGTCTGCACTTGCGGTGGCAGAGCGACAGGAGGGGCCAGTGGTGCAGTATTGGGGATGGGGGCAGAAGTGGCAGGGATGTGTGGGCGAAGTGGCGGGTGATCGTAGGCGGGAAGTACGGCTAGTGGAAGGGTGGTAGCGTAGTCTGAGGAGTCGGACGAGGATGATGAATCGCCCACGTACTCCTCCTCGGTGGTGGGGCGCGACAAGCACGGTGGGCGGGCCGAGAAGAGGAGGCGTCAGTGGCCTTCCTCTTCCCCCGCCGTGCAGTTGTGGGCTTCCTCGGCCTAGTGCGAGGAGGCATCGTGCTACGGGCACGCAGAGAGTGTCGGAATAAAAATAAAGAGAGGGTAGAGTTTATTGACATGACAGTCGTGGCAGGAGCGATTTGAGGTGTGGCAATTCGGTCTGGCCCGGTCTTATCGGGCCGTGCCGGCCCGGTCCGGTTTTCTTAAAGGATTGGGTCGGTACGGCCCGATAAGACTTTGGGCCATTCCGGAGAGGCCCAGGCACGGTTCGATAAAAATTCGGGCCGCCCGGCCCGATCCGATAGGGTTGAATGAATTATGTATTGTGACAATATTTTATCATATTTTTAAACACAAACTTATCTCATATGCTTAAAGCTGCATCGAAATGGAGCACGAAAGAAGAGGATTAAGTGGGTTGCATAAGGTGATGTGTCCTACATTGTTTTCATTTATTTGGCAAGATGAAGTAACATGTTTGGTGGTTCTTTGTCTCTTCTCGGAAACTGAGATCGACCCTCAAGATCCGAAGACATCAAAGTTGGCACTGGCCGGAAGTTGTTAAAATTTATGATATTTGGACCTTGGTCTGATAAGATTCATGACATTGGACTCAACACCATAAATGAATGCACATTACTGAAATCCATTTTTGATCAGTGTGTGGTCAAATTGAAGTGGGGCGATCAAATGCTTTTCATGCAGTGCCGCCCATGGGCTGAAAAGCTTGGCCCGGGTCCGACCCGAAAATGAACTGGGCTGGGCCGGCCCGATCCGATAAGGATTTCGGGCCAAAATTGTTGGCCCAAGCACGGTCTTATCGTGCCGGGCCCGTGTCAGGCTATTGTGCTGGGCCGAAAATTACCACCCCTATCGTGCACATGCATGTCTGTGAATCCGAGGTATCCCCCAAGCTGCTCCTGGACGTGTCCTCCTCTGTAAGCGCAATGTACCTGAAATAGAAAGAGAAAATAATATCAGTGGGAGCAAAAGTAGCATGTAGGGGGAGACGGGTGTGGAAAGATGCGGGCATAAGAGGGATGGGTGCTGACCGAGCAAAGGCCGTGGTCGGTGGAATAAGGCGGGTGGCAACTTGGATGGGAGTGGGGAACTCAGCCGAGCACAAGCTATGCTCGGTCGAGTATGTCGGGCTGGGGGTGCCGTGATGGGAGGGTTACTCGACCAAGCACTAATTGTGCTCGGTTGAGTAGGTCAGACAGGGAGGGGGTGCGCTGAGGGGTGGGGTACTCGACCGAGCACTAAATGTACTCGACTGAGTACGTCAGGATGCCCTAGGGAAGTTGGAGGGTGGGGGGAAGCGTGGGGGGTCTAATAGGAGAGGTGGGTAGGAGGGGGGAATTGAAGGTGGTGGGGTGGGGCGGCACTGCCGGTACTGGGCGGTGTCGGCAGCATTGCTCCGGTGATCAGCGGAGCGGAGAGGGAGATAAATTGAGAGGGAGATAGAGAAATTGGGGCAGATAGGCGGAGGAAGAGAGATGAGGGCGGACCGGAGTGGTGGTGCGGCCGGCGGCGTGGACAACGGAGGAGACTGCGTCGGTAGCAGGTCGGGTCGAGTAGGTGAGGGGGTTGGGGGTGCTCAGGTAGCGAGATTTGAGGGAAAGACACATAGGATCAGGGTACTAAAGTCGAGTTGGGTTTTAATAAACCCGACTCGATCAGAATGTGGGCCCAGCTCACATGTCAGCTGCTACTCAGACCGAGCAGAACCGCCTGCTCGGTCGAGCCAAATAATCAAAAATATATAGAAAATTAGGTTTAGAATACTCCCTCAGCTGCTCGACCGAGTAGGGGTTACTCGAGCCGCGTAGACAGAACGACATCTTTCACCATTCTTTTGCTTCCTTGGGTGCTCGAACGAGTATGTGGATATTCAACCGAGTAGGTGGCTATTCGACCGAGTAGGGTATACTCGGGCCGTGTAGGCAGAACGCTGTTTTCTTTGCTTTTCCTGCGCTCTCTTCTACTCGACCAAGTAGGTGCCTACTCGGTTGAGTCACATGTATCTCGTTTTCCCTAAGCTTGTTCTTCTATTGGCTGCTCTTCTCCTGGCTTCCTTGTCCTCAATACATCGTTTTGCATGATCCCCTCAATGTTCGACCTGTAGGAAGAAAGAATTTGTCAGATTTTTACAATCTTGTATTTTTATGGAATAGAAAGCATTTTTACTTGGTTTTTGGGATAGATAAAGAAAAAAAATTGAAAAAAATCTAAGATATAGAAAGTCGGGTTGCCTCCCGATAAGCGCTCGTTTTGAGTCATGAGCTCGACTCCCTCAAGTTCTTCAACGGATGTTGGGCACGTAAGAGATGCGGGCATCATGCTTGCCAATGATACCGTGCGGCGGTATTTGGCGTGCTTCCATTCCGTGGTCCCCTTCTTGCATGCAGAGAATGTCTTCTTGCTCTTGCTAGTGCAATGAGTCATCCGGGGGCTCCTCATCAAGCACACGTAGATAGGCGGCAACCACCTTATTGTAGATGGAGTCGCCATCGTCATCAACGCTTGTCTTCATCGGGTCCTTCATGACCCCTTCAGTAGTGTACTCCCCTATAGAATCATCTTCTAAGAGCTCAAGATAGCTCGCTCATTCTTCTTGGACATGCTCCTTCATGGATTTTTTTTATCCGGAATTGAGCTTCAATATTACCCACATTCATTAAGAGAGTCCCTTCGCAAACATCTATCAAGACACCGGCCGTCACCATGAAAGGACGGCCTATTATGAGTTGGGAACTCCCTTTTGTAATGCCCTGCTAAGCTACTGCACAAGTACTAGAGGGGGGGTGAATAGTACTTTAAAATAATTAAGAGGCTAATTCCTAATTACCTTGCAAACTCTACCAATTTATGCGGAAATGCGGAATAGTAAATAATCGACAACAAATAAGACAATCGCAAACAAGCAATATTACTGGGTTCGGATCCACCCAAGTCTCCCCGACTTGTTCCCGGTGATCCTACGTCCCAACCACCCGGATCACTTCCGGATACTTGAGTTAGAAACCCTAACTCAAGATTTCCATTATGAAATACTTGTGAAAAACCTTCACAAGTCAAATCATACACAAATGAAAATTGTGACTCCCACAACCCGGGATCACAAACACACTCTCACAACCGAGAGTGAATCACTTACAATATCAAAGTAAATTGAAATAGAAATTGCTTACCGACAAAATCATATGCCTTGAGTAAAACTTACGATTTAGGGCAAAACAGATTTTGGGGAAGATGAAGAGGCACCAAACCCTAGCTCCAAGATGAAGATCATCGATGGAGAGCTATGGGGTTGTTGGTGACCTAGGATCAAGCACTTGGCTTGGAAGGCTCACAATCAATGAATCTCTCTTTTGAAATAAGAGTGAGAAGAGATTCAAGATTGGAATGGAAGAGCTTTGAATGAGGAATGAATGCTTTCTCTTTGATCTCTAAAGTTCTCTTAATATCAGCCTTGAGTGCAATGAATGCAGCTCATCAAGTATATTTAGGTTAGAGGAGAGAGAGAGAGAAAAAAACGTTTCAATTAAAGCTCCAACGACTCTATTCTGAACCAAACTAGTCGGATAAAGAACTACCACTGACCGACTAGTTCATCAACTAGTCGGTCGGTCAATCAACATGAATCGATTAAGTGGTGAACAGGGAATAGGTCGAAGTTCAGACTAACAGAACTAGTCGGTCAAAGAACACTTGCCAACCGACTAGTTTCACAACTAGTCGGTCGGTGAGTAAACTTAGACCGACTAAGAGATAAAACAAATAGTCTGATTACAAATTGATTTAGTCGGTCCAAGAACAAATGTTGACCGACTAGTTCATCAACTAGTCGGTCGACAAACGTTCTTTGACCGACTAACGATAAACAGTAACTAGGCATGTACAGTAGAAGCTCAACGAGTCGGTCTAAGAAGCATCACTGACCGACTAGTTCACAAACTAGTCGGTCGGTGAGTCAACGTAGACCGACTAACTGTAAACAGTAACTGAGCTAGAATTGAAGGAGGCAAACTAGTCGGTCCAAGAAGCATTGCCGACCGACTAGATCATCATCTAGTCGGTTGGTTCTTCTTCTTGAACCAACTAACATGCACAAGAAGTCGCGAATTGAAGCGCGAAGCTTCGGGAAAGTTCGTTTGGACTTCTTACTAGTTCCTAGCTCTAAGATAGGAGCGTTATGAAAATTAAAATGTAAGACCTACTCAAGGCTTAACATTCTATGGAACGAAGCTAAAAGACAATAAATAAAACTTGACGAACCGTCTTCGAAAGCTTCGATCTGAATCTTCATGACTTCTAAAATGGTCCAAAAGCTTCAACGAAGCTTTAGGCATACGATCACGTGCTTTGAGAAGTCTCGAGACGTCGCTTTGGATGTTCACATGAATTTGGCGACGATCTCCATAACTGCGCTCACAAATTGTTAGTTCACGATATATTTATGTTTGTTCTCATCCAAAACCAAATCCGGGGAGTCCAATATCCAACATTCTCCCCCTTTTTGGTGATGACAAACCAACATAAATAATAATCAAAAATAATGATTCAAATGTAATTTACTTACTCCCCCTGCATTGATGACACGTTAATTCCAAAATGAATAATAATAATACGCATCAAGCAGACGAGTAAAGTATAAAATGAGAATCAAATATTGAAATTTAGGAATTGAAATTCCATTTATATATCTTAACTCCCCCTGAATCTAATATATCAAATTAGATTCTTGGAAAAATGCTTTAAATTATCATTTAGCCATGTCATTATTATATCTCTCCCTCTTTGGCATAAGCAAAAAGTGTGGGAGGAGAACAACGACAACAATAATGGCTTCAAATAAAAGTACGGGACTCGTAGAATACGACCATGGTCCAAATGACACCAAAGGAAAATACGAATTAAATCAAAGCGTGTTAATGAGACCAAGGTCGAAATCGATAAATAAAATCATCAAAACTCAAATTAATTTTACGAATTGAGTTATGGAATATACTCTCCAATATCAACATTCTTGGTTAATTTAGTGCATAGAAAACAATTCTATGTTTTCATAAAATGAATTCTATTTAACCAAGTATTATCGTCGAGCGACGAAATCAAAACATCAGAGACATATAAAATATAAAATGTGCACAACATAATGTAAAAGTCAACATCGATGTATATATATAAATGAAGCATGAGTACATCCAAAAGATACATCGCCGACATACATAACATCGATCAAACGATCGGGGCACAAAATACATCAAAATATCACAACATATAACATATGTCACATCGGACATCAGAGTATCACACTACATCAAAAAGTCCAAAATATCATCAAAATACATCAGAGATACATCAAAATGATCCCAAAAACATAACCACACTCTATCCTACCCAAGCTCTCTCACAACTAGATAAATCATCCAATGTGCATCGGGAGAAGCCTCAGAGAAGCTTAAGAGGCAGTGGAAGGATATGCCGCAGTAACAGGCTCTGCAGCAGGAGTGGTGGTCACCGGATCAGCTGAAGTGTCCACGGGAGCGACGATAGTGGCCTCGGGAGCACCAGTGGTAGTATCCACCGCAGGAACGGTGGCAACAGGAGTACTCTCGGGGTCACCAGCAGAAGAGGCAACAGCAGCACCAGAAGTGCACGCAGGGGCATGAGCAGCAACACGAACAAGCTCCTCAATCTCCTCCTCATCCAACTTCTCCTCGTCAGAAACTGACGGAGGGATCTCAACACCCAAACTGGAGGCGATATGAGCAAGTATCTCCTCAGTACGAGCATAACGAGACTCCATACGTCTCACTGAACGTGCGAGCTCGTTAAGAGTGGTAGAGGGAGCAGGAGTAGCTGAGGCAGAAGCAGACGCTGAAACAGAGGGGGTCGTCCTCTGAACATGACGGAGCATCGCAAGAGACTTCTTGACGGCCGTCGCATTCAGAGGGGGACCGAGAGGACGCTCATCATCAGGTGGAAGTGTGACACGGAAGTGGCGAAAAACAAGAGTCAACAAGCACGGATATGGGATATGCACAGACTTCGTGGACTTCCAGATACACTCGAAAGAATCCATCTTATCGAGTATGATCCGAGCCCAGTTAATCTCGCTCCCCATAAAGATGGCATAGATCAACTTCATGAATGGCTGGGAAGGCAAAGAGGAGGAGCCGTACTTAGGAAGTAAGCACGACTTCAGAATCAGGTTAAGGACCTAGCCATTGGGCTTGAATGACTTGGATGGCACGCCAATTATGGCGGGGGGAATCTCATGGAAAATCTCAGAAAGGATGACCTGATCGAGGGAAGAGATGTCATCGACGGAAATATCTGAAGGGAGGAGGCCAGACAACGAGCAACCGATCAACTCTCCTAAGATTTCTGCCGTGAGGACTATCGGAGTCCCCAAGACAGTCGTCTCAATCGAGTGGGTCGTGTCGTATTGACCCCGAACACGGTTGGCGTAGAAAAGTTTCACTAGGCGAGGGTAGGGATGAGGATTCGCCTTAGGGTCATATCGAAGGTAATCGATAAGACCCGAAGACGACAGAAGATCTGCGAGGCCTGAGAAGTCTGAAAACTGAATGAAATGCTCCAGAAGCAGTGGGCAGTGTTCGATACGGTTGTAAGCCGCGAGACACATAGGGTCATCGCGACACAACGAGATATCGACACCGCCAACCGGCATCGGAGCCTTTCCCTTAGGCTTACGTGTGGAAGTACGGGGTCTAGAACTAGACTCAGGTTGCCTAGGAGGAGGTGAGGGATCCCTATGGGTCTCAGTCTCGGGAATGTATTCCGTGTCAGAATCGGATGGAGGAGTAGGGGCACGGAATGAAGCTGGCTTGGGCTTGGGCTGAGATTGGGATCGGGGCTTCGCTGTCGCCGTCCTCTTACGCTTAAGAGGAGGCGAAGACGAAGAGGGTTGGGTGGTCTTCGATCTGCGTTTAGGAGGGGTTCGCGAAGGTTGATTGGGATCCATAGGGGATGGCTCTACGGTCATAGGCAAAGGGCTCGAAGGACGGATCGGGATACGGGTTCGTGCCATAAGCGCGACACGACACGTACGATAAATCTAAAACTAGAACCCTAAAAAACAAGCCCTAGCCGAAATGAAACCCTAGCCGAGATTAACCCTAATCCTAAGAGCTAGAAAAAGAACCCTTGAGAGGGATGGGAGAGAGGGGGGTTTACCTAGGAGGAGGTCGACAGCCGGGAAAAGGTCAAGATGGCCGGAGAGATGGCCGAAATTGACGGAGGAGGGGTGGAAGACCAAGCGGCACAGGAGGTTTTTGAGCTGGAGAGGAATTTCGATCGACTAGAAAAGAGTTTAGTCGATCGGATTGAGTTATAAGTCGATTGGAAATCGAAGAGACGCAACTGTCCCCGTCACAATTAGTCGGTCACAGTTCAAGCACTGACCGACTAGATCACGATCTAGTCGGTCGGTCAATGAGCTTGAACCGACTAATTGTAAACAGTAACTGAAGCCAAAATTTAGGGCATGAGTTAGTCGGTATAAACTCATTCACTGACCGACTAGAACTGAATCTAGTCGGTCGGCCAATGAACTTGGACCGACTAAGAGAGTCCAAAAATTGAAAATTTTGAAATTTTGATTTCTCTCCTAATCGTACTTGGACCAAAAATCGTTATACTCTCATTAATCATTATACTACCTCATTAAACATCGAAAATCTGAAATTTGACGATTACGCACAAATCGAGCATAAATTCCGAAAATTCAACAAAAATCCAGAAAATTCCAATAAATCTAGCATGTGCAAATATAACGAAATTTCATAGCATGCAAGATTATTGAATAAAAATGAATCCTAAATCTCGGATTCACCCATAATCCCCAATTCTCGATGCAACTGCACAAAGGAGTCTACCTTTAGGGGTTTTGTGAAAATATCGGCGATTTGCTTCTGGGTTTCAACGTACACTAATATGATGTCCTTTTTAGCAACATGATCATCTAAGAAATGGTGTCGGACATCTATGTGTTTAGAACGAGAATGGGGTACCGTGTTCTTAGAGAGACATATTGCACTTTGGTTGTCCACCATGATATGGCAAGTATCACAGTTTATACCAAAGTCTTTAAGTGTGTGTGTCTCATCCAAAGAACTTGAGCACACGCGGCACCGGCGGCAATATATTCTGCCTCGGTGGTTGAAAGTGATACGGAATTCTGCTTCTTGGAAAACCAAGAGACAAGAGAATTTCCTATAAAATGGCAAGTGCCACTAGTACTTTTCCTGTCGGATTTGCATCCCGCATAATCTGCGTCACTATATGAGATTAACTCATACGTGCTAGATTTTGGATAAAGTAATCCAAAATCAAGTGTGTAACTTAAATAACGGAAAATACGTTTTACCGCTACTAAGTGTGACTCCTTAGGTTGAGACTGATAACGAGCACATACACATACGGCAAACATAATATCGGGCCTACTTGCGGTAAGATATAGTAAACTACCTATCATACCTCGATATAGACGAATGTCTACATCTTTTCCGCCCGCATCTTTATCAAGATGTGTAGTCGTGCTCATTGGAGTCTTTTTCCCAGAGGCATTCTCCATTCCAAATCGCTTTAGCAACTCCACCGTGTACTTCGTTTGGTGGATGAAGATTGCATCGTTCATTTGGCGAATTTGGAGACCTAAGAAATATTTGAGCTCACCCATGTGGCTCATCTCAAATTGATCCTTCATCACATTAGAAAACTCTTCGCAAAGAGCAAAGTTAGTAGCACCGAAAATGATATCATCAACATAAATTTAAACTAAAATTATATCATTATTCGAATACTTAACAAATAATGTGGAATCAACTTCTCCCATTTTAAAACCCAAATCCAAAAGAAAATTCTTTAAACGGTCATACCAAGCTCGAGTAGCTTGTCTCAAACCGTAAAGTGCTTTCTTAAGTTTAAAAACATGATTTGGAAAATTTTCATTTACAAAACCCGGAGGTTGAGAAACATAAACTTCCTCAACAATGTCTCCGTTTAAAAACACACTTTTAACATCCATTTGAAATAATTTAAAATCCTTATGGCATGCAAAAGATAACAATAATCTAATTGATTCTAATCTAGCTACCGGAGCAAAGGATTCTTCAAAATCGATACCTTCATCTTACCGATGGCCTTGAGCTACTAACCGAGCTTTGTTCCGGACGACGACTTGGTTTTCGTCGGTCTTGTTCTTGAAGATCCACTTTGTCCCTATGACGGTGTGGTTCTTCGATGGCAAAGGAACAAGCTCCCAAACCTCATTCCTCTCGAATTGAATGAGTTCCTCTTCCATGGCAAGGATCCAAGCGCTATCTTCACATGCTTCATTAACATTCTTTGGCTCTATCGAGGAGGCAAAGGCACAATGAGCGAAGTGGTTGACTTGAGATCTCGTCTTGACACTATCATGGATATTGCCAATGACTTGCTCATGAGGATGGTCACGAATGGTATGAAGCCGTTTGGGAATTCCTTGATCACTAGGAACATTCTCAAAAACTTCATTAGTAGGGTTAGTCTCAATAGAATCAATAGAATTATTAGAATTAGAATTGCCAATTGAATCATATACGACATCCATAGAGTCATCATCATTAGTAATTATAGTTGGAACAAATCCTTCATTAAATGAAACATGAAGCGATTCCTCGATCGTTGAGGTTCGTTTGTTGTATATCCGGTAGGCTTTGCTACGTGAGGAATATCCAACAAAAATCCCCTCATCGGATCTTGGATCGAATTTGTCCCAACTACCATACGTGTTTTTAATAAAACATTTTGAACCAAAAACACGAAAATGTTTAACTTGAGGCAACCTACCAAACTGTTCATAACAAGTTTGTTTAGTGCCGGGCCTCAAAAGTATTCTATTAAACACATAGCAAGCGGTGTGTACCGCTTCCGCCTAAAATTGATGGCCAAGTTGGCTATCATCAAGCATAGTGCGAGCACACTCCACTAGCGTCCTATTCTTCCTCTCAACAACACCATTTTGAGGAGGTGCGCGAGGGAAAGAGAAGGTGTGTGTAATACCAACTTCATCACAAAATGTCTCAAAAGACTCATTCTCAAATTCCCCTCCATGATCACTACGAATAGTGACAATGGTGGTTCCAATGAGATTTTGTACTTTCTTAACAAAAATTGTGAAGTTTTCAAAAGCATCATTTTTATTACATAATGAAAATACCCAAGTAAACCTAGAAAAGTCATCAACGATGACAAGTCCATATCGTGCATTTCCTAATGAAGCAACTCTAGTTGGCCCAAATAAATCTAGATGTAATAGCTTTAGTGGCCGCTTAGAAGAAATGCTTTTCTTAGGTTTAAATGAAGATTTTGGAAGCTTTCCTCGTTGACACGAGTCACAAAAGCTTTTCTTTTGAAAGACAAGCTTAGGGAAGCCTCTAATAGAATTTAACTTGGAAAGCTTAAATAGTGTTCCAAAGTTCACATGACCAAAACATCGATGCCATAAGTGTTGTTCACTTGTGTTGGCAATGAGACATTGTTCATGTGATCTCAGAAGATCTAGGATGTATATATCCTTATGGCGTGTGCCGGAAAACAATAATTCATTATTATCTTTTCTTAAAATATGGCACATTCCTTTCGCAAAGCTAACTTTGTAACCTTTGTCACAAAGTTGGCGTATTGAAATGAGATTGTGGTTTAATCCTTTAACAAGGTAAACATCATTTATAAGAGGTTTAGAAGGATTACCCGCTTTACCAACACCTATGATGGTTCTGCTCTCGTTCCCTCCAAAGACGACGCGGTTCCCATTTGCAATGGGCACCACTTCGGAGAGCAATTGAGCGTCACCCGTCATGTGTTTTGAACACCCGCTATCGAGTATCCAATTCCTCTTGGAGCTAAATTTAAATTTGTTGCTCCGTTTCTTTTTCTTGAGTACCTAAAGATAGAAAATATCGTATCATGGTACCCAAGGTCATTGGGTCCAAAAGATTAGACCTTTGGAAGCCAAGTCCAATTGGACTTAGACTTCCCCACATAACTACTACTATGCACAACATTCGAAAAATAAGCATTCATGTAAACTTGTTTTTCATCCATGCTTGTGTCCTTTGGGCTCCAAATTGTGAATATTTTGGGAGCCCTCATCCTATTGGGTGCATGCATGCGTTGTTGGTTTCTACGTGATGCATGTCGTGGATAGGCATAAGGAACATGATGAAATGTCGCATGTGGATAATTATTCATACGATGATGTGGGTGTACATATGCATGTGGAGGAACACATGCATGAGGGTGTCTCACATGGTGTGCACGTGCCCGTGGATGTGTAGCATAGAAATCATCATATGTGTGAGCATGTGGAGTAGGACATGTGTTCCTACGTGGCATGGTATTCGTGTACATGTAAGCATGACCCTTCTTTGGAGGTCCACCCAAAGTGGGTTTCTTTCCAAATGAAGGTGTGTACGAGGTGGAAGCATCATCGATAGATGAACTACCAATACAGTGTTTGCTACCACTCGTTGAGGCATCAGAAGTTGGCCTAACAAAGGTAGTGGCCGCTATGGATGAATTTTCCATCGTATACCCCAAGCCAATGTGGTGATTGGCTGGAAGTAAGTCACTTAGGATTTTATCCAAATGGTCCTTACCCTTATTGAATTTATTAATTCGGCCTAATGTGCTCTCATATTTCTCGGTGAGAGAACGCAAAGAAGCATCCAAAGTGGATACTTGCGATGTGAGCACATAAACACGAGATTTAAGATTTTCATTTTCAATACTCAAAGTCGAGTTTTGAGAAGTCAAATCCGCTATCTTGTGTTCTTCCGGATCCTCAATGCTAACATGTTCAAGTTGAGTCATGAGATTAACAATCTCATTCTTCAACTCTTCAACAACGGTGTCGTTGTTGGTGATGATAGTTTTAGGCGAGGTTTGGATGCTAGCTAAATCATCTTTTACTTTAGTATACCTATTTACTAATTTAGTGTATTTAGACCACAATTGAGAATTAGCATTTCTAAGGTCATCCATGGTTACCTCATCGCCTTCGTTGTCGCTATCATCGGAAGAGGAATCTTTATCTTGCTCCTCTCTAGCCATGAAGCACATGTGTGCTTGCTCCACTTGCTCATCATCCGACTCTCCGCTAGAGGAATCATCGGAGTCGGTGAATGTCCCGACAAGCCCCTTTTTGTACCCTTTCTTGTACTTCTTGGACTTGTCGAACTTCGGCGCCTTCCACTTCTCCTTGTGCTTGTTTTGAGGACAATCCGCTTTCATGTGTCTTGGCTTGTTGCATTTGAAACATAAAGGAGAGGAGGCGTTAGAAGAATTAAACTTCGACTTGTTTTTGAAGTTACCTTTCTGGAAGAACCGGTTGAACTTCTTGGCCATGAGAGCCATGGACTCCAAGTCCAACTCGTCTTCCGAGTTTTCATCATCGGTCGATGTGGAAGTTGATGGAGCGGCCTTAAAAGCAATAGCCTTCTTCTTTGGCTCGTCTTGCTTTAGGTAGGACTTCATCTTTTCCTGCAACTTCAACTTGCTATCCTTGCGTACCTCATAAGACATCAAGGTACCCATTAGTTGAACAACGGTATAAGTTTTCATGTCATTACCTTCCTCGATGGCGAAGGTACGTTTCTCCCAACTAGAAGGAAGTCCATCGATGATCTTCGAGACTTTCTCCTTTTGGGTGTAGGTCTTACCGAGAGCTTCCAACTCGTTTGTGATGTCGACGAAGCGAGCATAGTACTCCTTCATCTTCTCACCCTGTAGCATATGAAATAACTCGTAATCTTTATTAACTACAACGAGTTTAGAGTCTCTTACCCTACTAGTCCCTTCATGCAATATGAGGAGGGAGTTCCATATTTGATATGCACTCTTACATGTGCATGTCTTGTTGAAATCCTCGGGCTCCAAGGCACGTTGCAAGGCGTTCATTGCCTTAGCATTGCTTACCTCCACGGCGACCTCCGCGGGAGTCCACTTCTCGAAATCTTCTTCGGCGGGCTCGACGTACTCCTTCATTGTGGTCCTCCATAGTGAAGCACTCCGGAGGAAAGTTTCCATCCGGCATTTCCAGTACCCGTAGTTGGTACCGTTGAAGAAGGGAGGCCTCGTTGAGGAGTGTCCTTGCATCACCGAAGACGCTCCTTCACGATTCTTGAAGGTGCTATAGTCGGAAGGTGGGCGAACGGTCTTGTTGTCGTTGGCAGACATAGCTATAGACTTGGCTCCGATACCAAATGTAATGCCATGCTAAGCTACTGCACAAGTACTAGAGGGGGGTGAATAGTACTTTAAAATAATTAAGAGGCTAATTCCTAATTACCTTGCAAACTCTACCAATTTATGCGGAAATGCGGAATAGTAAATAATCGACAACAAATAAGACAATCATAAACAAGCAATATTACTAGGTTCGGATCCACCCAAGTCTCCCCGACTTGTTCCCGGTGATCTTACGTCCCAACCACCCGGATCACTTCCGGATACTTGAGTTGGAAACCCTAACTCAAGATTTTCACTATGAAATACTTGTGAAAAACCTTCACATGCCAAATCATACACAAATGAAAATTGTGACTCCCACAACCCGGGATCACAAACACACTCTCACAACCGAGAGTGAATCACTTACAATATCAAAGTAAATTGAAATAGAAATTGCTTACCGACAAAATCATATGCCTTGAGTAAAACTTACGATTTAGGGCAAAACAGATTTTGGGGAAGATGAAGAGGCACCAAACCCTAGCTTCAAGATGAAGATCAGCGATGGAGAGCTATGGGGTTGTTGGTGACCTAGGATCAAGCAGTTGGCTTGGAAGGCTCACAATCAATGAATCTCTCTTTTGAAATAAGAGTGAGAAGAGATTCAAGATTGGAATGGAAGAGCTTTGAATGAGGAATGAATGCTTTCTCTTTGATCTCTAAAGTTCGCTTAATATCAGCCTTGAGTGCAATGAATGCAGCTCATCAAGTATATATATGTTAGAGGAGAGAGAGAGAGAGAGAGAGAGAGAGAGAGAGAGAGAGAGAGAGAGAGAGAGAGAGAGAGAGAGAGAGAGAGAGAGACGTTTCAATTAAAGCTCCAACGGCTCTATTCTTAACCAAACTAGTCGGTCAAAGAACAACCACTGGCTGACTAGTTCATCAACTAGTCGGTCGGTCAATCAACATGAACCGACTAAGTGGTGAACAGGGAATAGGTCGAAGTTCAGACTAACAGAACTAGTCGGTCAAAGAACACTTGCCAACCGACTAGTTTCACAACTAGTCGGTCGGTGAGTAAACTTAGACCGACTAAGAGATAAAACAAATAGTCTGAGTACAAATTGATTTAGTCGGTCCAAGAACAAATGTTGACCGACTAGTTCATCAACTAGTCGGTCGACAAACGTTCTTTGACCGACTAACGATAAACAGTAACTAGGCATGTACAGTAGAAGCTCAACTAGTCGGTCTAAGAAGCATCACTGACCGACTAGTTAACAAACTATTCGGTCGGTGAGTCAACGTAGACCGACTAACTGTAAACAGTAACTGAGCTAGAATTGAAGGAGGCAAACTAGTCGGTCCAAGAAGCATTGTCGACCGACTAGATCACCATCTAGTCGGTTGGTTCTTCTTGAACCAACTAACATGCACAAGAAGTCGCGAATCGAAGCGCGAAGCTTCGGGAAAGTTCGTATGGACTTCTTACTAGTTCCTAGCTCTAAGATAGGAGCGTTATAAAGATTAAAACGTAAGACCTACTCAAGGCTTAACATTCTATGGAACGAAGCTAAAAGACAATAAATAAAACTTGACGAACCGTCTTCGAAAGCTTCGATCCGAATCTTCATGACTTCTAAAATGGTCCAAAAGCTTCAACGAAGCTTTAGGCATACGATCACGTGCTTTGAGAAGTCTCGAGACGTGGCTTTGGATGTTTACATGAATTTGGCGACGATCTCCATAACTGCGCTCACAAATTGTTAGTTCACGATATATTTATGTTTGTTCATCATCCAAGACCAAATCCGGGGAGTCCAATATCCAACACCCTTTTTTGGCATATCTATTATAATAAAATCCACCGGTACACATAATCCAGGCGGTATTTGTAGAATGATATCTCTAGCAATACCTACCGGATATGTAATTGAGTGATCCGCCAGTTGTATAGACATGTTGGTAGGTTCCAGCTCGCTTTCGGTTTGTTGCCTTTTGAATATGGAGAGCGGCATCAAACTGATGCTCGCTCCCAAGTCGATCAATGCACGGTTAATAGGTGTACCTCCAATAGAGCATGGCACTGTGAAGCTTCCCGGATTCGGTAATTTCTTTGGGAGGTGGTTCTTTATGATGGAAGTTGAATCCTTCAAAAGCTTCACTTCTTTGTGTTTCCCCTTTCCCGTGATGAGGTCTTGCAAAAAATTTGCATATATAGGAATATCCCTTATTGCATCCATGAAGGGGATATTAAGTCGGATACCCTTTAGGAGCTCCGTAAATTTAGCGTACTTTTTCTCTATTTTTGCTAAAACTAGCCTCTGTAGATACGGCGGAGGGGGTCAGCTTCCCTTATCCTTGGCGACGTCCTTAGGAGTTGGCTTATTGGAAGTGGTTGCATCGTCCTTTGGTGTCGGTGTGATGGTGGGTAAGGTGGAAGGCGAAGCCTCCCTCTCTCTGTTCATGATAGGATCATCCGTAGCCTCTTCCTCATCATTACCAATAGGGACATCCTAAGTTGCAACTTGTTCCTTGATTGTAACTGACACCATCACAGCGTCGGTTATCCTACCTCCTTGCGTAGTGACAGCGACCACAACGTTTGCTTGAGATCTTGGATTCGGCTCCGGTTGCGAAGACAACCTCCCTTGATACTTCAGTATTTAGGACATCTGACCTGTTAGCTCGTCAAGTGATGTGTTCATGTTCTTGAATTGAGCAGACGTGTCTTGATTGAACTTTACTTGTCCACTCATAAACGATTCTAAGGTAGCCTCCAAACTAGAATGTGGTGGCGCTGGTGCATAGTTTTGCTGAGGCGGGCGATTGAATTGGTAGCCCGGTGGTCGATATGGCCCAGATGGCCTAAATCTGTTCTACTGCTGATGTTGCGGCGGTCCTTGTTGTTGAGGAGGATGGAGCGGTGGCCTCTGAAACTGTGGAGGTTGCTGCCCTCCACTTGGATTTCCATAGGACAATACGGGGTGATTCCTTGCGACCGAATGTTGCCACTGATTGCGCCCATCTCCTTGTACATATTGTATTTGCTCGGATGTTAATCGGCTCTGCCATAAGGCCCTTCATTGGGAACATAGATTTTCTCCCCGTATTCTTCTTGAGGATGATAAGATGGAGCACTGGTGGTTGTTGGAATATCATCCAACCGTTGTTCGATCCTTGCCACCTGTTTACAGAGGGTTTCAATATGAGTATCAAGGTGGCAAACAACTTTTACCTCCGGAGTCCTGGTGATAATGGTGCGCTCCTCGCTCCACTGTTGGTTGTTTGTCGCCATATGTTTAAGCAGGTCATTTACCTCATCTGCTGATTTATCTAGAAGGGCGCCTTGTGTGGCAATCTCATGTCCTATTTTGTACTATACGTGTATTCTACTGTATACACGTGGTATTTCTACTTACTATGCATACGTGGACATGCAGTAGTAGTGTGTGTTGATGTATATATCATAGTGCATGAGGGTTGTACCGTAATATGTGGCTAAGAGAAGAGAATGCGAGACGTGAATGCGGGAGAAGTGTGAATGACGTCGTGTGTATTATATAACACGTATTTATTAGACACGTGTGTGTGATGCATGTATGCATGCATGGATGTGTAGGATCCTGTCCAAAACAGAGTTAGGATCGATAAATGAAGTTGAGACTTACGCTTGCGTACGCGGCACGGTAGTCTACGAACTTCGCCTTCGGATTCACCACGACGGATCGAGTCTACTCACAAACAGAGTAAGGCTACTAAATCCATAATCTAAATCTCTACTTTAGATTAAGAACTTGGATAAGAGGGAGAGAAAGGATTTCTGCAGAGCTTCGCTAGAATGAAGATGCATGCATGAATTTCATGCAAAAGGTGTAAGGAAATGGCTAACCCTTGGGTCTTATTTATAGCCCCCAAGGTAGTTATTTTAGGATAAATTGTTCCTTTGGAACAATTTAACTAAGGTGTACCATCGTACATGGCATATTATAAGCTTAAGTTGTACCATATGCATGGTATAATATAAGCTTAAGATATTACCCCTTTATTAGCCATATGTCGCATGCACTTATGCACATATAATGCGACTTTCCCATCAATCTAGAGATCCTCTCCGCAAGGGAACATATTCCCTTTGCGTACGACTTCGTGTACGCGACGTTCGAGGTCCGTATTCCCTCATACATCCCCTACAAGGGTGTACTAACGTCTTCCATATCCAACATCTCCCACTCACACTTGAGGGGATTGTAAGAGAACGTCTTTCTCTTAGTTCTTTCATCTATCATACCGAGAAATAGACCGTGAGACCGTCATGCGCATAGAGTCTGTTGTTGTGCACTTGTTAGAGATACACAACGACCTCGAAGGTGCAAAGTTGAGTAGTTCAACGCATGCTTTACCCTAGATTATTTCTTCACATTTCTTATACATTATATTCAACAATTGAATCCCATCTGGATCACAATTGGCTGGCCAGCTTTGAATCATTAAAGTCCAAATGTGAATATGAAATCAATCTTCCTCTTCTTGCGAACCTTCTGATCTTGACTTGACTCGCTTTTCTAACGTGCCCCGCCAAGCCGAATTATCATAGCCCATAAGTAACACGCTAAGATAGCGATCATCTCGTCAAATCTAAAGGAACCAATTGGAGTCCTTGAGGGTAAGAGTTAAGGCCCATATGGCCTTTGAGTCTCACATAATAGCAAACACTATTGCTACTAACTCAGTGGTCGAAATGCATACGTGGTATGAACACGTATTACAACATCGCTCCTTTCCCAGGGAGTGTATGTCTCAATGATGTTGTAAGGATGATGATCAGACACCACAATGTCTGACTTTGAGTCCCTTATTCTACTCAAATAATCCTTTGGACTCACATCCCGCATTTAGACAGATAGGATTAAAAAAAAATCCTCTTAGATCTTTTGTAAGCATCCATATGATGCAGATCTTTCATGCGACCATTTTGTTTAAGTCATGACTCTCAAATCATCCGTCTGATGATTTTGACTTTTAACAGGTCTCATCTCTATTCCATCCGTCTGATAGAATAAGGCGGTTGCTCATGTGAGAGAGCCAACCTCAATCTGTCCGACATACTAGAATTCAGCTGAGATTTCAAAATGTACACAAAACATTTCTTAAGAGATTCATATGCAATGTTTGAAAAAGAACTTATTCTTTTATCAAATTTGATCTTCCTCAGACATGGGAATATATATTGGTACAACTCAGCTCTTTACGCAATGCTTGGGATGATAAGTGTTTATAAAACACATTTCTGGGGATCGCTTTCGTAAGCGAATCCTCTATCATCTTATGCGTAGATATGTACCTTATGTCTACCTTCTTGGTTTTATCATAGTCTTTGCAAATTCGTATCGGATATCAATGTGTTTGATCTTACAAGACACATTATCCTCTTAACCGCTTTCCAGTGTACTTGCCCTGTATTGGATTGGTAACAGCTTACCATTTCCAACGGTAAAACAGATGTCCGGTCTCGTACACACCATAGCGTACATAAGACTATCAACTGTACTGGAATATGGAACTTTTTCCATAATTTCCTTTTCCTTTTGGTTCTTTGGACACGATTCCAGATATAAATTATCGCATATGCTTATATGTATATCAATGGACTTGCAGTCCTGCATATTAAATCGTTCTGGAACCTTCTTTATATAAGTCTCCTGTGAAAGAGAAAGAAGTTTCTTCGAATGATTCCTTGAAATCTTAACTCCAAGGATATATGCGGCTTCTCCCATGTCTTTCATCTCAAAAACTGACGAAAGCCAAGCCTTGATATCCATCACAAAGCCCTTGTCATTTCCGGCTATTAAAATGTCATCTACATATAGAGACATGATAATATACTTGCTTTTAATCCTCTTGATATATACTCAGTTATCTTCATCAAGCATGGTAAAACCATTTGATAACTTTATGAAATCGTATATACCATTGCCTCGAGGATTGTTTAAGATCCTATATGGACTTATGAAGTTTACAAACCTTATGTTCGTTTCCTTCTTTTACAAACCCTGTTGGTTGTTCCATATAGATCTCCTCGTCCAATTCTCCATTGAGAAAGACAGTCTTTACATCCATTTGATGTAATTCGAGGTCTAAGCAAGCTACCATTGCCAGAATCAGTCGAATCGAGGTAAAACGCACAACAGGTGAGAAGGTCTCTTTGTAGTCTATCCCTTCCTGTTGCGTAAAACCTTTCGCGACAAGTCGAGCTTTATATCTATTTATAGAGCCATCAGCCTTATGCTTGATCTTGAGAACCCATTTGTTCCCAATTGCTCTATGTCCTCTGGGTAAGTTAACTAAGTCCCAGACTTGGTTAACTTTCATGGATTTCAATTCCTCCTTTATCGCTTCTATCCATTTGTCTTTTGCAGGGTATGATACGGCCTGTTTGAAAGTAGCAGGCTTGTCATCATCTTGTAGTAAAGTCATAAAGGTTTGCGGAAATTCATCCTCAAATCTTAGAGGAGCCAACCTTGTATGACTACTACGTCGTATTTGAGATTCTTCAAGTCCTTGTTGACTCGAATTTAGATCAATTCTAATATCACTCCCACTTGGAATGTCGTTAGAATTGCTCCCACTTGGATCATTATTCCCGTATGGAATAGGATAATCGTCATTCGTATAATCCATTGGTGAAGGTTGAAACGTATTTTCGTTTTCACCAAGAATTCTCCCACTCGAATGAGGTAATCCTCCTTGATCATAAATCTCAAAATAGAGATAAGTCCTGACTTATCTCGCACTGTCTTGGAAACTCGTTTTCCAAGAAAGAGACATCCCTCGACTCAAACTCAATTAGCCCACCATTGTCTTCCTGACTAACAAAAACATAACCTTTGGAGTTTTCTGCGTATCGTATAAAGATACATTTCCTTCCCCTTGGCCCAAGTTTGCCATACTTATGGGAGGAAATATGTGCGTAGGATGCACAACACCAAGGTTTCAAAATGTTTAAGTCAGGAGACCTTTGGTTCCACAACTCATAAGGAGTGGAGCTAACTGATTTCGAGGGTACGCAGTTCAAAATGAAAGCGGCCGCCAATAATGTATCACCCCAAAAGGTGATTGGCAAGTTAGCTTGCGTCATCATTGATCGGACCAATTTTCATTAAAGTCCTATTCCTCCTTTCTGCAACACCAATTTGTTGAGGAGTATAAGGCATAGATACCTGATGTACTATGCCTTTTTCATCACAAAAGTTCCTTTAAACTCGTTGATTGATATTCACCGCCCCTATCGGTTCGCACGACCTTAATCTTGCGATCTAATTGATTCTTCACTAAACTCATATAGTTTTTAAAGCAGGTTTAGTGCTTTCACTTTTGTGGGATATCAAATAGATATGACCGAATCGGGTGAAATCATCAATAAAAGTGATGAAAAATAGGACTTCCCGCGTCTTGTCTTGACATTCATCGGACCACATATGTCCAAATGGATAAGCTGTAATGGAACCTCGGCCCTTGTGCCGGTTCCAAACGGCTTGCGACAAGATTTCCTCACAAGGCAATGTTCGCATGTCGACATTTCAACCTTTTGATGCATTGGATAGAAGGCCACGTTTGGCAAGTCTATCTATACGCATTGGTCCAATATGACCAAGCCTTGTGTGCCAACAAATTATATTAGACTCATTAGTCAAAGAATTTGTCACAAGGAAATTTTCATTACATGAGGAAATACATTGTACTTATTACAATAAATCCTTTGAAATACAAACCCAGTACCAATAAAGGAATTATTACAAAATAGGTCCATATTACAATCATGAAGGAACCAATAACCAAGACCCATTAAATTGACCACAGTATTAATATTCCTTTGAATATATGGAATGAAGAGAACATCATAAAGTAGGAGAGTGTGGCCGTTGTCCAAGCCTAGCTTGCAATTCCCAACGCCTTTCTCTACAACACGTGTGTTGTTTCCTACATTGATCCACTTCATTCCTTGGGGTATCCGGTGATACTCCACGAAGGACCGTCTGTCCTTTGCTATGTGGTCGGTGGCACTTGAATCAATTATCCCAAAATGGATTAGATTCCACAAGAAATATTGAACTAGAAACACATATGTAACTAGTATTACAAGTTACCTCGTCACTTCCACTCGTACACGAACGAGCATAGTGACCGAGCTTGTTGCACTTGAAGCACTTGATCCTTTTCAAGTCTTTCTTCTTGTGCCATTTCTTGTGCCCACCTCAGGTTGCTTATTACGTTCATTAGAAGACTTCGAACGATCTTTACGTTTCTTTCCCCCGTGTGAGGAACTAGCAACCATGTGCACTTCTGCACTTGGCTTGGCAGCTGCAAGCCGCTCTTCCTCTAATTCGAGGTGCTTGGTGTTGGATCCTGTCAAAACAGAGTTAGGATCCATAATATGAAGTTGAGACTTACGCTTGCGTACGCGGCACGGTAGTCTACGAACTTCGCCTTCGGATTCGCCACGACAGATCGAGTCTACTCACGAACGGAGTAAGGCTACTAAATCCACAATCTAAATCTCTACTTTAGATTAAGAACTTGGATAAGAGGGAGAGAAAGGATTTCTGCAGAGCTTCGCTAGAATGAAGATGCATGCATGAATTTCATGCAAAAGGTGTAAGAAATGGCTTACCCTTGGGTCTTATTTATAGCCCCCAAGGTAGTTATTTTAGGGTAAGTTGTTCCTTTGGAACAACTTAATTAAGGTGTACCATGATACATGGCACATTATAAGCTTAAGTTGTACCATATGCATGGTACAACATAAGCTTAAGATATTCCCCCTTTATTAGCCATATGTCGCATGCACTTATGCATATATAATGCGACTTTCCCACTCATCCAGAGATCCTCTCCGCAAGGGAACAGATTCCCTTTGTACACGACTTCGTGTACGCGACGTTCGAGGTCCGTATTCCCTCGTACATCCCCCACAAGGGTGTACTAACGTCTTCCATATCCAACATCTCCCACTCACACTTGAGGGGATTGTAAGAGAACGTCTTTCCCTTAGTTCTTTCATCTATCATACCGAGAAATAGACCGTGCGACCGTCATGCGCGTAGAGTCTATTGTTGTGCACTTGTTAGAGATACACAACGACCTCGAAGGTGCAAAGTTGAGTAGTTCAACACATGCTTTACCCTAGATTATTTCTTCACATTTCTTATACTTTATATTCAACAATTGAATCCCATCTGGATTACAATTGGCTGGCCAGCTTTGAATCATTAAAGTCCAAATGCGAATATGAAATCAATCTTCCTCTTCTTGCGAACCTTCTGATCTTGACTAGACTCGCTTTTCTAACGTGCCCCGCCGAGCCGAATTATCATAGCCCATAAGTAACACGCTAAGATAGCGATCATTTCGTCAAATCTAAAGGAACCAATTGGAGTCCTTGAGGGTAAGAGTAAAGACCCATATGGCCTTTGAGTCTCACATAATAGCAAACACTATTGCTACTAACTCAGTGGTCGAAATGCATACGTGGTATGAACACGTATTACAACATCACTCCTTTCCCAGGGAGAGTATGTCTTAATGATGTTGTACGGATGAAAAGATCAGACACCACAATGACTATCTTTTTGAGTCCCCTTACTACTCGTGAAATATTCACGGACTCTCATCCTGCATAAGACAGATAGGAAAAAATCCTATGAGATCTCTTTCAAATATCCTTGTGATACAGATCTCAGATCTTTTGTAAGCATCCATATGATGCAGATCTTTCATTCGACTATCTTGTTTAAGTCATGACTCTAAATCATTCGTCTAATGATTTTGACTTTAAACTAGTCTCATCTCTATCTTATCCATCTGATAAGATAAGGCGGTTGCTCATGTGAGAGAGCCAACCTTAATCTGTCCGACATACACACAATTCAGCTGAGATTTCAAAAATGTACACAAACATTTCTTAAGAAATTCATATGCAATGTTTGAAAAAGAACTTATTCTTTTATTAATTTTGATCATTTACAGACATGGGAATTTACATTGGTACAACTAAGCTCTTACGCAATCCTTGAGATGATAAGTGTTTGTAAAACACATCTCTGGGGATCGCCTTTGTAAGCGGATCCGCTATCATCTCATGCGTAGATATGTACCTTATGTCTACCTTCTTGGTCTTATCATAGTCTTTTGCAAATTTGTAGCGGATATCTATGTGTTTGGTCTTACAATGGAATTTCGGATCTTTGACATAGGCTATAGATGCTTGATTGTCGCTGTGTATAGGTACAGCACCTGAGTCACTTGCATTAATTAGCCTGTTTAAGAACTTCCTAAGCCAAACAGCCTCTTGAACTGCCATGCTAAATGCTACAAACTCGGCTTCCATGGTTGAAAGTGCGATGCAGGATTGTTTCTTGCTACTCCAGGATATTGCACCAGATCCGAGTAGAAAAACATATCCTGAGGTCGATCGTCGCTCATCGAGATCACCCGCCCAATCAGCATCAGTGTAGCCTTCGAGCCTCAAGGCATCTCCTTGATAGCATAAAGCAAAGTCTGCAGTTCCTTTGAGATACCGCATTATCCTCTTAACCGCTTTCCAGTGTACTTGCCCTGGGTTGGATTGGTAACGACTTACCATTCCAACGGCAAAACAGATGTCCGGTCTTGTACACATCATAGCGTACATTAGACTACCAACTGCACTGGAATATGGAACTTTTTCCATAATCTCCTTCTCTTTTTGGTTCTTCGGACATGATTTCAGACATAAATTGTCGCACTTGCTTATTGGAGTATCAATGGACTTGCAGTCCTGCATATTAAAACGTTCTAGAACCTTCTTTATATAAGTCTCCTGTGAAAGAGAAAGAAGTTTCTTCGAACGATTCCTTGAAATCTTAACTCCAAGGATATATGCGGCTTCTCCCATGTCTTTCATCTCAAAAACTGATGAAAGCCAAGCCTTGATATCCATCACAAAACCCTTGTCATTTCCGGCTATTAAGATGTCATCTACATATAGAGACATAATAACATACTTGTTCTTATTCCTCTTGATATATACACAGTTATCTTCATCAAGCATGGAAAATCCATTTGATAAGACAACCTCTTGAAATCGTATATACCACTGCCTCGAGGATTGTTTAAGACCATATATGGATTTAAGAAGTTTACAAACCTTATGTTCGTTTCCTTCTTTTACAAACCCTGTTGGTTGTTCCATATAGATCTCCTCGTCCAATTCTCCATTGAGAAAAGCAGTCTTTACATCCATTTGATGTAATTCGAGGTCTAAGCAAGCTACCATTGCCAGAATTAGGCGAATTGAGGTAAAACGAACAACAGGTGAGAAGGTCTCTTCGTAGTCTATCCCTTCCTGTTGCGTAAAACCTTTCGCGACAAGGCGAGCTTTATATCTGTCAATAGAGCCATCAGCCTTATGCTTGATCTTGAGAACCCATTTGTTCCCAATAGCTCTACGTCCTCTGGGTAAGTCAACTAAGTCCCAGACTTGGTTAACTTTCATGGATTCTAATTCCTCTTGCATCGCTTCCATCCATTTGTCTTTAGCAGGGCAAGATACGGCCTGTTTGAAAGTAGCAGGCTCGTCATCTTCTTGTAGTAAAGTCATAAAGGTTTGCGGAAATTCATCCTCAAATCTTAGAGGAGCCAACCTTGTACGACTACTACGTCGTATTTGAGATTCTTCAAGTCCTTGTTGACTTGAATTTAGATCAATTCTAATATCACTCCCACTTGGAATGTCGTTAGAATTGCTCCCACTTGGATCATTATTCCCGTATGGAATAGGATAATCGTCATTCGTATAATCCATTGGTGAAGGTTGAAACGTATTTTCATTTTCACCAAGAATTCTCCCACTCGAATGAGGTAATCCTTCTTGATCATAAATCTCAAATAGAGATAAGTCCTGACTTATCTCGCCCTGTCTTGGAAACTCGTTTTCCAAGAAAGTGACATCCCTCGACTCAAACTCAATTAGCCCACCATTGTCTTCCTGACTAACAAAAACATAACCTTTGGAGTTTTCTGCGTATCGTATAAAGATACATTTCCTTCCCCTTGGCCCAAGTTTGCCATACTTATGGGAGGAAATATGTGCGTAGGATGCACAACCCCAAGGTTTCAAAATGTTTAAGTCAGGAGACCTTTGGTTCCACAACTCATAAGGAGTGGAGCTAACTGATTTCGAGGGTACACTGTTTAAAATGAAAGTGGCCGTCAATAATGCATCTCCCCAAAAGGTGATTGGCAAGTTAGCTTGCGCCATCATTGAACGGACCATTTCCATTAAAGTCCTATTTCTCCTTTCTGCAACACCGTTTTGTTGAGGAGTATAAGGCATAGTTACCTGATGTACTATGCCTTTTTCATCACAGAGTTCCTTAAAACTTATTGATTGATATTCACCGCCCCTATCGGTTCGCAAGACCTTAATCTTGCGATCTAATTGATTCTCCACTAAACTCATATAGTTTTTAAAGCAAGCCAAAGCTTCACTTTTGTGGGATATCAAATAGATATGTCCGAATCGGGTGAAATCATCAATAAAAGTGATGAAATAGGACTTTCCGCGTCTTGTCTTGACATTCATCGGACCACATATGTCCGAATGGATAAGCTGTAATGGAACCTCGGCCCTTGTGCCGGTTCCAAACGGCTTGCGACAAGATTTCCCCACAAGGCAATGTTCGCAGGTCGACATTTCAACCTTTGAAACATTGGATAGAAGACCACGTTTGGCGAGTCTATCCATACGCGTTGGTCCAATATGACCAAGCCTTGCGTGCCAACAATTCACATCAGACTCATAAGTCTTAGAATTTGCAATAAGGAAATTTTCATTACATGAGGAATCATACATTGTACTCATTACAATAAATCCTTTAAATACAAACCCAGTACCAATAAGAGTATTATTACAACTTAAGTCCACATTACAATCATGAAAAAACCAGTTATAGCCAAGACCCATTAATACAACCACAGAAATTATATTCCTTCGAATATCTGGAGCGAATAGGACATCATGAAGTAGGAGAGTGCGGCCGTTGTCCAAGACTAGCTTGCAAGTCCCAACGCCTTTCACTTCAACACGTGTGTTGTTTCCTACATAGATCCACTTCGTTCCTTGGGGTATCCGGTGATACTCCACGAAGGACCGTCTGTCCCTTGCTATGTGGTCGGTGGCACCTGAATCAATTATCCAAAATGGATTAGATTCCACAAGAAATATTGAACTAGAAACACATATGTAACTAGTATATTTACAAGTTACCTCGTCGCCTCCACTCGTACACGAACGAGCATAGTGACCGAGCTTGTTGCACTTGAAGCACTTGATCCTCTTCAAGTCTTTCTTCTTGTGCCATTTCTTGTGCCCACCCTTATGTTTGGGTTTCTTGGTAGACTCAGGTTGCTTATTACGTTCATTAGTGAACTTCGAACGATTTTTCCTTTTCTTTCCCCCGTGTGAGGAACTAGCAACCATGTGCACTTCTGCACTTGGCTTGGCAGCCGCAAGCTGCTCTTCCTCTAATTCGAGGTGCTTGGAAACATCGCTGAAGGTCTTGATGCTCTCATTGTGAGTGAGATGCATCTTCATTTGGTCCCACCCATTTGGTAGGGAACGTATGACTGCTTGGATTTGTTGCTCATCTGTGAGCACATGACCTGCGTCCTTTAACTCTGATATAAGGTTCGCCATATGTCGCAGATGTTTCCCCATGGAATGATCTGGACGTTTCTTATATGTATCGAACTTTATAGTTAAGGCGCGAAGTTTGGACACCGATGTGCCACCGAACTTCTCCTCTAGCTTGGACCATATGTCCATGGCTAGGTCATGTTCTCGGAAGATGCGCATTATGTCATCAGCCATACTGCTTAATAACGTAATGCGCGCTATCTTGTTCTTCCGAGACCAAGCATCAAAAGCTTCCTTGTCTCGTCGGTGTTGGGCCGTAGTGCCCAACTCAGGTTCAATCATAACGTTCTTTAGAGTTTCGAGCACTTCTTGCTCCTCTAGAACGTATTGTATCTTGATGGACCAAAGTTTGTAATTATCGCCGTTGAGTTTTTCACCTTTGTTTAACTCAGCGACGATATTCTTTGAAGCGGAAGACATTTTACTTTTAAAATGCTGCAAAAGACATAAAAAACCGAAGATTCGATCAAAAACATATTGCATAAAATTCTTAAAATATAACTCCCACTTGAAATTATATTATATTTGATAAGTTACTTTCGAAAAATATTGAAGATGTTGTTCTAGAATCGAAAAGGTCTCTTTGATTCCAATCACCATCTAGAACAACCTTCAATATTCCCCCATCACTTATCAAACAATAGTACTATTATAGTACTAGCAGCGGAAAAACGAGTTTGAAAACGTATTTTTCAAATATAATTCACACTTGAAATGATAATAAAATATCCCATATGGATAGTTCTAAAATCAACTCCCACTTGGAATGATATTCATAATTTGATAAGTTACTTTCGAAAAATATTGAAGATGTTACTCTAGAGTCGGAAAGGTCACTATGTTTCCGATCACCATCTAGAGTAACTTTCAATATTTCTCCCTCACTTTATCAAATGTTAGTACTCTTATAGTACTTTGCAGCGGAAAAGCGTTTTTGAAAACTTATTTTTCAAAACGTATGAAAACGTATTTTTCAAATAAAATATATTTCAACTTAGTACCCTTATGATACTAGTGAAATATTCGGCACTTCCTGACCATTTGTCGGGAATGAGCCGTAGCCGTGCCTAGGTCGGATCCCCCTTTTGGGGATTTTTCTGCAAATTATCGTCGCCGGCTCCCATATGGATCCAGGCGTTTCCCCCCGTATGAGAGAAATTTGATGCAGACGACTGTCGTTTGGCCCCGTATGGGCTAGTTCGACCAAGGCCTTTGCCGAATTGGTCTGAAACTTCCCCCGGCCAGTGCCGATCAGTCCGGCACCCGGCCAAGGACGGCCTGCGGCAGCCCTGGCCACTGCCAGGGCCGGCCTGGCCACTGCCAGGGCCGGCCTGGCCACTGGCCTGGCCTAGGCCAGAGGCCGGCCAGGCCTCTGCCTGGCCTGGCCTAGGCTAGAGGCCGGCCAGGCCTCGGCCAGGGCGGCCAGGCCCTGGCCTGAGGCCAGGGCGCTGCCGTGGCCTCTGCCAGGGCGGCCAGGCCCTGGCCTCGGCCAGGGCGGCCCTGGCTTGAGGCCAGGGCGGCCGGGCCCTGGCCTGAGGCCAGGGCGCTGCCCTGGCCTCTGCCAGGGCGGCAAAGCCCTGGCCGGGGCCAGGGCTCCTGCCCTGGCCTCGGCCAGGCCCTGACTGGGGCCAGGGCCCCTGCCCTGGCCCCGGCCAGGGAGGCCAGGCCCTGGCCTGGCCGCGGCCAGGGCCTTCTGGCCCTGGCCGTGGCCGGCTAGAGCCGGCCGGCCATGGCCATGGCCGGCCATGGCCGGCCGGCCATGGCCCGGCCATGGCATTTTTGCCTTGACCGGCCATGGCATTTTGGCCATGGCCGGTTTCCCCTTTCATGGGTGGCCGCACACCCCCGCCGGAGGGGGTTGCCGCGGTGGTTACGGATCGAGTCTACTCACGAACGGAGTAAGGCTACTAAATCCACAATCTAAATCTCTACTTTAGATTAAGAACTTGGATAAGAGGGAGAGAAAGGATTTCTGCAGAGCTTCGCTAGAATGAAGATGCATGCATGAATTTCATGCAAAAGGTGTAAGAAATGGCTTACCCTTGGGTCTTATTTATAGCCCCCAAGGTAGTTATTTTAGGGTAAGTTGTTCCTTTGGAACAACTTAATTAAGGTGTACCATGATACATGGCACATTATAAGCTTAAGTTGTACCATATGCATGGTACAACATAAGCTTAAGATATTCCCCCTTTATTAGCCATATGTCGCATGCACTTATGCATATATAATGCGACTTTCCCACTCATCCAGAGATCCTCTCCGCAAGGGAACAGATTCTCTTTGTACACGACTTCGTGTACGCGACGTTCGAGGTCCGTATTCCCTCGTACATCCCCCACAAGGGTGTACAAACGTCTTCCATATCCAACACTTGGAAACATCGTTGAAGGTCTTGATGCTCTCATTATGAGTGAGATGCATCTTCATCTGATCCCACCCATTTGGTAGGGAACGTATGACTGCTTGGATTTGTTGCTCATCTGTGAGCACATGACATGCATCCTTTAACTCCGAGATAAGGTTCGCCATATGTCGCAGATGTTTCCCAATGGAATGATCTGGACGTTTCTTATATGAATCGAACCTTATAGTTAAGGAGCGAAGTTTGGACACCGATGTGCCACCGAACTTCTCCTCTAGCTTGGACCATATGTCCATGGCTAGGTCATGTTTTCGGAAGATACGCATTATGTTATCAGCCATACTGCTTAATAACGTAATGTGCGCTATCTTGTTCTTCCGAGACCAAGCATCAAAAGCTTCCTTGTCTCGTCGGTGTTGGGCCGTAGTGCCCAACCTGGGTTCAATCATTACGTTCTTTAGAGTTTCGAGCACTTCTTGCTCCTCTAAAACGTATTGTATCTTAATGGACCAAAGTTTGTAATTATCGTCGTTGAGTTTTTCACCTCTGTTTAACTCAGCGATGATATTCTTTGAAGCGGAAGACATTTTACTTTTAAAATGCTGCGAAAGACATAAAACCGAAGGTTTGATCAAAAACATTGCATAAAAATTCTTAAAATATAACTCCCACTTGAAATGAAAATAGAATATCCCATTTGGATAGTTCTAAAATTCAAATCCCACTTAGAATTATATTATATTTGATAAGTTACTTTCGAAAAATATTGAAGATGTTGTTCTAGAATCGAAAAGGTCTCTACGATTCCAATCACCATCTAGAACAACCTTCAATATTCCCCCATCACTTATCAAACAATAGTACTCTTATAGTACTAGCAGTGGAAAACGAGTTTGAAAAACGTATTTTTCAGATATAATTCCCACTTGAAATGATAATAGAATATCCCATATGGATAGTTCTAAAATCAACTCCCACTTGGAATGATATTCATAATTTGATAAGTTATTTTCGAAAAATATTGAAGATGTTACTCTAGAATCGGAAAGGTCACTATGTTTCCAATCACCATCTAGAGTAACTTTCAATATTTCTCCCTCACTTTATCAAAAAGTAGTACTCTTATAGTACTTTGCAGCGGAAAAGCGTTTTTGAAAACGTATTTTTCAAAACGTATGAAAACGTATTTTTCAAAAAATTATATTTCAACTTAGTACCCTTATGATACTAGTGAAATATTCGACACTTCCTGACCATTTGTCGGGAATGAGCCGTAGCCGTGCCTAAGTCGGATCCCCCTTTTGGGGATTCTTCTGCAAATTATCGTCGCCGGCTCCCGTATGGATCCAGGCGTTTCCCCCCGTATGAGAGAATTTTGATGCAGACGACTGTTGTTTGGCCCCGTATGGGCTAGTTGGCACGTTCATGTTCAACCAAGGCCTTTTGCCGAATTGGTCGACCAAAACACCAAAATTGGTCGACCAAAATCTGGTTTTCTTCACTCCCGGCCAGGGCCGCTGCCCTGGCCGCTGCCCTGGCCGCCCAGGGACGGCCTGCGGTAACCCTGGCCACTGCCAGGGTCGGCCTGGCCACTGGCCTGGCCTCGGCCAGAGGCCGGCCAGGCCTCTGCCTGGCCTGGCCTAGGCCAGTGGCCCCTGGCCGGGGCCAGGGCACTGCCCTGGCCTCTGCCAGGGCGGCCAGGCCCTGGCCGGGGCCAGGGCCTCTGCCCTGGCCTCTGCCAGGGCCTCTGCCCTGGCCTCTGCCAGGGCGGCCGGGCCCTGGCCTGAGGCCAGGGCGGCCGGGCCCTGGCCTGAGGCCAGGGCGCTGCCCTGGCCTCTGCCAGGGCGGCCAGGCCCTGGCCGGGGCCAGGGCCTCTGCCCTGGCCTCGGCCAGGGCGGCCGGGCCCTGGCCGGGGCCAGGGCGCTGCCCTGGCCTGAGGCCAGGGCGCTGCCCTGGCCTCTGCCAGGGCAGCCAGGCCCTGGCCGGGGCCAGGGCAGCCAGGCCCTGGCCTCGGCCAGGGCCTCTGCCCTGGCCTCGGCCAGGGCGGCCGGGCCCTGGCCTGAGGCCAGGGCACTGCCCTGGCCTCTGCCAGGGCGGCAAAGCCCTGGCCTGGCCACGGCCAGGGCCGGCCGGCCCTGGCCGTGGCCGGCCAGAGCCGGCCGGCCATGGCCCGGCCATGGCATTTTTGCCTTGACCGGCCATGGCCCTTTGGCCATGGCCGGTTTCCCCTTTCATGGGTGGCCGCACACCCCCGCCGGAGGGGGTTGCCGCGGTGGTTATTGGTCGTAGCCAACCCCCTCCGCATGGGGAGGGGGGTGCATGGACTTCATAACCCATTTGGTCATGGTGCACATGCACAAAAAATTCGTCTTCCCCGATGGGAATAACCACCACCTTCTTCTCCGGTGAAGCACCCGTTCGTCGAGGAAGTAGTTGTCCTCCAATGGCCGTGTGCCAAAAAATGAACCCACTTCAAAAATTCGTAAACTACGCGCTCCACATGAAGAGATCGCCCATTCCCTATGAATGGAGACTCAGCATCCATGAAGAGAGCGAGTTTGACGATATGAACGGTCGGTTCTTCCCGTCACGGAGAGTTCCTGCCATATCCGTAATGACAGAAGACCCTAACGTGAAAAGAACAACCGCTGCGTTCTCTCCGTCACGAAGCGTTCCTACCATATCCGTAATGGTAGGATACCCATCCGTGAAAAAGACAACGACTCGTTCATAGTTTCTCCGGGGCGAACCCGTATGGCTCTGATACCAATGTAGGATCCTGTCCAAAACAGAGTTAGGATCGATAAATGAAGTTGAGACTTACGCTTGCGTACGCGGCACGGTAGTCTACGAACTTCGCCTTCGGATTCGCCACGACGGATCGAGTCTACTCACAAACGGAGTAAGGCTACTAAATCCACAATCTAAATCTCTACTTTAGATTAAGAACTTGGATAAGAGGGAGAGAAAGGATTTCTGCAGAGCTTCGCTAGAATGAAGATGCATGCATGAATTTCATGCAAAAGGTGTAAGGAAATGGCTAACCCTTGGGTCTTATTTATAGCCCCCAAGGTAGTTATTTTAGGATAAATTGTTCCTTTGGAACAATTTAACTAAGGTGTACCATCGTACATGGCATATTATAAGCTTAAGTTGTACCATATGCATGGTACAATATAATCTTAAGATATTACCCCTTTATTAGCCATATGTCGCCTGCACTTATGCACATATAATGCGACTTTCCCATCAATCTAGAGATCCTCTCCGCAAGGGAACATATTCCCTTTGCGTACGACTTCGTGTACGCGACGTTTGAGGTCCGTATTCCCTCATACATCCCCTACAAGGGTGTACTAACGTCTTCCATATCCAACAGGATGTGCATGGATGTGTGTAGGGAGAGCCATGCTAGTGTGAAAAGGGATTAGGGGCTAATGGCATTCCCGTAAATTTTTAGAAAAGTGAGGGGCAAAATGGTCATTTGGACTAAAGGAGGTGTGTGTGTATAGTAAAAAGGTGTGCATAAAGTAATGGCAAACTTGTAAATATCTAGAAGTTGAGGGGTATTTTTGGGAGGGTATTTTAGTCATTTTGATTTGTACATAGCTTATGGGAGAAGCTAAGGCATGGTGTAGAAATTTCTTTAGGATTCTTTTTCTTTTTCTTTCTTTAACTTTCTCTCATCTTCTCTCTCTTTCCCCTCTCCCTCCCCTAGTTTAGGTCGGCCACACCCTCCCCCTTTTCTCCATCTTCTTCAATTCAAAACCCTAATTTATCTCTCCTAAGTTGGATGCAAGTGGGAAGAAGTTAGAGAAGAAAGAAAGAGGAGAGAAGGAAAAATCAAGTTTTGAGGTAGGAATCTACTTGAATTTGGAATTCTATTAATTGGTTCTTGCTATCATATTTTTATAGCATGTTTTTACTCATAATGTGATAGGGGTAGTCAAATTTATATGCTATGGCTCAATTTATCAAATTACCCCTTGAAATTCTTAGCAAACCCATCTCCCTTGGAATTCTGAAATTCTAATGTCTGTTGTTAATTTAATTCTGGTTACTGTAACTTGAATTAGGTTTCAAAAAAATTGTATACTTGTATATCTTGAAGTTCTACCCCAAAATCATATAAAATTTGATATAGGTTAAATTCAATAATTAGGAGTAAATATTCCATCTTCACAACTTGTCTGAATTTCATTCAGACTGGACACAGTTCAGTAAAACCTAGCTCAGTCTCTGCACAATGTATGTAATTTTGTATTCTTGGTCTCGTTGTAAAGTTAACAAGTTTTTCTACAACTTCATCACATTGCATATTTTTCGAAATTCTGACTAAAACATGTCCAAAATTAGCAATCTTTACATCCCTTAGAATCTGTCTGAAAAACAGATTTGACAGGCTTCATCAAACAATTCACCATATATCACCCACTTAATATTTCTGCATGAAATTTCATCTGTGTATCCATAACTACCATATCTACAACTTTCATTTAGGAATGTTTGCTAAATTCGGACTATAATTAGGTGATATCAGCCATACTTTATGAATGTCTACATGTTTCCTGCAAGCTGAAGCATTCGAGTGGTGATATGAATTGTGTATTGTTGCTAAACTTCCCTCTATGATTCATAATTATTGTTGTGACTTGAAAGATAGATTAGTTATGCAAATGGCTATTAAAATTATCAATGTGATTGTGAGCGGTACATGATGCATACCACGTGTTTGTGAAAATGCCACAATGAAATGAAAGCTGAGAAACATGATAAATGAGCTTGTAAACACTAGTATCATGAATCGTGTTGTGAATTGGTAATGATGTGGTCATGGAAAGTATGGTTTCATATGTTATGAGTAATGAACTGAAATGTCTATGACGAATGGCATGGCACCTGTGTGCATGACCCATCTTGATATGTGATATGGCTATGATGGAGGGCATGACACTTAGGTGCATGACCCAAATTGATATGAAAGAGGAATATGGACACTATGAAACCATGCCATTGTGACTCTTATAAGATGACTTATGATGTTTAACTGATGAGTTGGAATGTCTCAATCCCCTCTAAAGGGGGTGAGCTACTAAAACTGGGGTTTGAGGAAAATTTGAGTAAATTGTCGATATGAGGCCTGGACTATGAAGGTGGGGAGGATATGATGTTGATATGTGATGATTATTCTCACTCGCCTTTACAGGGAGTGAAGGGGCATTGACGTTTGTGATGATGTGGTTTGGGTGTGGAGAGGTATATGGTGGAGAGACTCACTCTTGCTACCGTTCAGGGAGGAGGCGGAGATGCCCGGTGTATAGTGCACGTGTCCACTGCACCGTGTGCCACGCTTACCTTAAATCTTTGGGGTGAGGCCCGTGAGGCAGGTCCCCTGACGGGGCAGGGTGAGAGGCCCGGCTTCCAAGAAGTGAAGTGGTTGGATGGGTGGGCCCGTAGCCAATAAGAAGCCTTATCCCTCAATGTGAAGGGAAAGAGTCTTAGCTTTATTGCGTCTTCGCTCACATCCTTGGTCATGAACGTATCGCACTTTGCCAGAAAAGTGTCGATGTGATGGTTCGGGTTCTCGTGCGGATTCCCATGGAAGGGGTCCTGCTGCATCAGATTTATGAGCCCGGTCTTTATCTCGAAGCTACTTGCTGCCAGTTGCAGCCTCAGAATGGAAGAAATATTTCCGTAGCTCGGTTTCATGTGGTCCCCGATGGACCCGGTGCGAGGTGGAGTGGCGATATTTTCTGCCATCGGATCTGAGGGTGTCTGACCCCTATTCAGGGCTCTGAGAGTTCTTGCGGTCTTCTTGATTTCAGGATCAAATAGTAGTTTTTTATCAATAGCTCCAAAGAGAGTAATCATGCACAAGACAACTCAAAAAAAACCATGAGTAGCAAGGTAATAATAAAGAAGAATAAAAAGAGTGGAGAGATAGGAAATGAGTAGAGTTGCTAGTAAATTCTTCGAAATAAAAATAAGCCGAGTAACACCGTAACTGTCCCCGACAATAGTGCCAAAAACTTGA